>JAVANC010000007.1:16201683-16872517 GCA_033319125.1 Parnassius glacialis | reverse complement strand
CTAACTATCAGATTCTTAACTAATAATAAGAGATTCTATAATAGTAGAATCTACGATAGTAATAACTAATAATAGATTCGCATGTTTCACCGATGAAGCTATGGGTTTCTTCTTCCATCCACCTGTAGGTTGGTCCACAGATATTTTTTTAAAATCCACCTGTAAATTCATATATAAATATTTATCATCTTCGATTCAATAATTTAGATATTTTCACAATAAATGGTTACTTTCAATGGGAGAACTTTCTCTATATCACAACTGTGTCATTGTTGAACCGTGGGGAACAGCGTACTACATAAAGTTTTTGCTTTGAAATGTTTTTAAATAATTAATAACATATTGTTTAAACTATAATCAATGTTGGGTTGTAGCAATAATTTGTTGATTTTCGATTACTATTCCTACGAAATCGTGGAAAAAAGGTAAAAGGTGAACGTAGAATGCGATCTTTAATGATGTCATACTCCGGCCTTCACGCGGACAAAGCCGCGGTTTAAAGCTATAATTATATTATGGATATAATATAGTGTATTATATTGGCAGAGTCGAAATAGCTGTATTATAGTTGTAGGGCGAATGGGTCGTGGGGAAAGACCACGCTCTCACAGAATACCAGCATAAAATAGCAGCTTGATGCTGCTGTGTTTCAGTATGATAAGTGTAGAGGCATTCCATCTTAGTTCTCAAGGGTGATAACGCATCGGCATTTTGATTCTTAACAGAAGAATGATGGATGTAGGCCATAGAATCAACTTACCATCAGGTGGACTGTGTGATCGTTTGTCACCCTTATTCTATTAAAAATAATATAAATATGTGAGCACTTGCGGTACATGTTCACAAAGACTTGATATTCACCTTCAGAAAACTAAACTTCGGGAGAATGTTATGAATATGAATGTAAGAGTATCAGGATATTTTTATGATTTATATAATTAAAATATAAAACATTTTATAATATACACTGTGTTCGCGCAAAAGCGTTAGTGTCAATAATAGACGTCAGAGGGCGTACGTGCCTCTACGATACCGGTTTTGGACGTCCGGTTGTTTCGAGGGCACTCTAGAACAAGCAGTCCTTTTCATCGCGTCGAGAGAAAAACACGCGTTCTTGGTCGGGAAGTCGGAGGCGGAATATGTTAGGCGCGTATAGTAAATATACCACTGGGAATTGTAACGCGCATTCCTGTTTTGTTAGCTTCATCCCGGGACTTAGGGTCTAATTCAGAATCTGAATAAGTGGATTCGACCGTATTAGTTACTAGTGCGGTATTTGATATTCTAGAAATAACGGTGACCTTTGATCCGTACGCTCTGTGTTCATTCGCGAGTCAAGCGTTATAACAAACGAGAGTTGGTGGCTTCTGTAAGGTAGTTAATCGTACGACAGAGTTAAAGAACTGTTATCGTAGAAAACGAAGGAAGTGACTGCGGAAGGAGACCGTAGTTTGGAGAGGAGCTGAGGGCCGAACTGCTGCAGAGGGAACGGTCTAATAAGGTCAATAACACTACCAGCCACACCCAAATACACATCACTGACCCTTACTTTCCTAGCACTACACATCTACACGCGACCTGACCGAATCCTGAGGGACCAGTCGCCTTGGATAGAGGTAAGTAAGCTCTGTTCAATAATTGTAACGCTCCCCCCTGATCGTTTAATGTAATTAGAGACTTAACCCTTGGCGTTAGGACGCCCGACCTGTACCTGCTTGTAGGTTCTTCCGTTCATGGGCCGCGGAGGATCCTACTCCTGGGATAGGCAGTTGCAGGCCGTAACATTTGGTAGCAGAGCGCGGTACTGTGATCGATTCCCGGTCGATCCACCGACCATAGTGTTTGATAAAAATTAAATAATTTTGGTGGCAGGGAGCGTTGGGTTGATTGGTTTAATTTTGTGTCTACAATCACGCCCGTCCGTAATACGTAAAAATATTTTTTTTTATTATAAACGTAATAATAAAATCCCTTTCTTTGGTGGCTTGCTTTTTTTTGTTGTTAGCGGGTAAATTTGAAAAGCCGTGCCCGGCTAGCGCACAAGCGGGAGTTTGCGTCATGTAGGTAGATGGTTATTTTTACGTAATCGGTTAATTATCGTTGTCGGATAGTTGTAGTGGATTACTTATAGAAGGGTCGATTTCCGAGATTTTTGTTGATCATTTTTTGTTGATGTGTATCTTCGTTATGTATCTTTCGTATTGTAATTTGTATTTGAACTAAAGAGTAGTAATTTGTATTTACGTAATTTGAATTTAACTTGATTTGATCGCACTAGTATTTGTTATTGTTAATTTGATTGTCTTTTCTTTTGTACTAACTTGTATTTGATTATCAAGTACTTATCAAGTAGCGGTTCTTATTTGTTATCTATTCAACTCGATTTGATAGGAACTGCATTTGTTAGCTGTTAATTTTTTGTATTTGTTATTTGTTATTTTTGTAATTGTGCTCGAGCCGCGTCGTAATTTGTATTTAGTAGTGATGTCCTCGCCCAAGATGCTAATCCGTTGCCTGCGGACTGAGTTACGCTGGGCCATCAGCGCCCATGCTTTGATAGGTCGACCGGATAGGGTCCATAACTTGATGAAGCGGTTCGAGCAAGTCGATGCTCGAAGGGCTGCAGTGGAGGAGGCTTATGCTGAGCTCGAGGATTCGGATGTGGAAAAGGGAGGCCTGGACTCCTGCTTCGCAGACTACGAGCAGTTCTTTTCGCTCACGGACGAGTTGATCGAGGCTGAAGGCAGGTATGCCGAGGAGGCACGTGAAGTGCCGAGGAGGCACGTGAAGCTCAGACGAGTGGCCTGCCCGAGTCCTTTCGGAATCAGCCTCAGCCGGAGCTGTTGGGACGACTCCCAACTCTGGACTTGCCAAGGTTCTCCGGGGTCCTTTCCGAATGGCTGACCTTCGTTGGTCTTTTCGACGGCCTCGTGGACGCCCGGAGTGACTTGACCCTGAGCCAGAAGATGGCGTACCTCCTGGCCTCACTGGAGAGGGAGGCCCTGGGCGTTGTCAGCCATTTGAGCTTGTCGGACGACGCCTACCAGACTGCTCGGGACCTCCTAGCCAGAAGATACGCCAACGTCCGGCGAATTGCGGACGAACATGTTGAGCAACTTCTAAGCCTCCCGCTGCTTAGTGACCGGGCCAGACTACGTTCGGACCTATTGGATCCAGTCTTGGTGGCCTGTAATACGTTGAGGGGGCTGGATTTACCAGTGGGCGAATGGGCCTTTTTGTTGCTCAGCATCGTGCTGTCCCGCCTACCTCTCGACCTTAGAATACTTTTTGAGGAGAGGTACGGCGGGGACGAGGCCTCCTATATTCCGCCCTTCTATGACCTGCTGCGGTTTTTGGAGGAGCAGTGCCGACAGATAGAGCACGCGGCGGGCCCCGTCGACGACTTACGAGCCGTGCCCAGTGAGAGGCGGAATCCGCCGGGCAAGTCGTCGTCAACCCCCCCCCCCCCCCCCCTGCTCCTATTGTCGAGCATTTGATCACCGGGTAACGTCTTGCCCGAGATTATTAAGTAAGCCGGTTCCGGCGAGGCGAACTATCGCCAAGGAGCTCCGCTGGTGCTACTCATGTGTGGACCTCCAGCGAGACGTTAGGACGCCCGACCTGTACCTGCTTGTAGGTTCTTCCGTTCATGGGCCGCGGAGGATCCTATTCCTGGGATAGGCAGTCGCAGGCCGTAACACACTGTATACGTATATGTATAAAGGTTTGTCTTTTTTAGTGTCGCTTTTTCGTTTCATCTATTTTCAAATAACAACGTTGCCAAAGAAATTTTGACTTCAAAAAGCTAACAAGCTAAGTAAACCAGGGGTCGAACCCCGCCAACATCAATAAAATTGTTAATTGCAATTTTAAGTGCTAATTTACCTCAAATTCGATGGTGACGGTTTTGTATGTGGTAGATCCATGCTGCAGCTATATTAATAGTATAGTAGGAGCACGAATGGGTCGGCTCGACCGAGGAAGGACCACGCTCTCACAGAATACCCGCGTAAAATAGCAGCTTAATGCTGCTGTATTTCGTATTGGTGAGTTTAGAGAACCGGAAACCCTTTTTTCACTGGAAACGAGGCATTCCATCTTAGTCCTCATGGGTGACAACGCGTCTGCATTTTGATTCTTAATTGAAGATAAATGTAGATGTCTATGGGCCACAGTATCCACTTACCATCAGGTGGACTGTGTGCTCGTTTGTCACCCTATGCTATAAAAAAGAACATTGCGAGTAAACCTGCATATCTATAGTATAAAAATATTTCAAGGACATGTGAAGTCTACCTATATGTAATGGAGCAGAATTACTGAGCAGACTAATTGCTCTCTAGACTCTTTCAAGTATATGAGGAAGCCTGTACCTACCCGTGGAACGTATTTAGGCTGTAACTTTAACTTTTTAACTTTATGGTATTAGGCGAGCATAATATTAGGCGAGGTAGGTTAACAAACAGTCGGTGGAACCGATCAGGCCAAGCTGGCGAAGTTTTGGAAAGGACTATTTAAGAGGAAGATAACAAAAGTTGAAAGTGATTCTATATTTGTGCCATTTGCTGTAGGGACTGTCGGGTTAATAAACTTTACGAAGTGAGGATATGACTTCGTTCTAAAGGAACTGTGTCCGCGACTGGTCAAAGCATCAGGTGACAAGACTACTGATACGTTGCCAGAGTTCTTGGCACTATAATTGTATAATATGTATGTTAATTTTGATCATTATTATAAACTAACGATACGCTTCGCATGGGTGATTTTTGGATTTTGACAACAGCACCACCTATCGGGGCCAATTGTGAATCATTTAGATCACCCAGGGATCCGCTCAAACACAAAAAAACTTAATCAAAATCGGTACAGCCATTTTCGAATTTTTGCGAGACTAACGGACAGCAATTCATTTTCATACTAGCTGTTCACCGCGACTTAGCCCGCGTGTAATTTAGGGTTTTAATTATGTTGCACGGAACCCTAATTCTTTTTCTAAAATATAAGTAGCCTAAGTTACTCCTTATAACATCAGATATCAGCCAGTGAAAGTCCCGTCAAAATCGGTCCAGCCGTTTCGGAGATTAGCCGGAACAAACAGACAGACAGACAGATAGACAGACAGACAGACCGACAGACAGACAGACAAAAATTTAAAAAATTGTGTTTATGTTATAAGTACCGTATATATTTTCATATGCATTTAGTAAAAAACTGTTATTTTAATATTACAAACAGACACTTCAATTTTATTTATTTGTATAGATATAGATACTAGAGCCCAATGACTTCGTCAATCTTACTTAGCGGTACCATGTAGCGACATCTATGGAAATGTATTAAATAAAGAACGATGTATTTAGCGCGTCAAATTTTCATATCGATATACATCGCAACCGCTTCCGTAGATAGATAATAGATGGCGCTAGAGTAGTCAAGTGAGCTTGGCCACGGTCCTTATTGCTTTGTAAGAGAGATAGAAAGATATGTTATGTACATTATATTAATTACATAACAATAAATCAATAAATTGTACTAACAAAACTTCCATTACCTTTAATCGCCATTTAACATCATTCATTAACATAGTTTTTGGAACTACTTAGAAATAAATTACACCTAAGGCCTAGATTGCTATCTCCGCTAAATCTAACGATACAATTTCTATACCGTCAGTGTTGTATAAGGAACCCTTGTTATTTATTTTACGTTATCTTAAACGAAAACGTTTACGTTACCTAAACACGTCCGAATTACGACGCACTTCAATTCTAAACCCTTTCCGTTATTGAACATGTAAGTTGTCGATAAAGTTAACCTGAAACCACATTCGATGCGCCGCATCTGATATATGTCAACTTCGAACAGCTTACAGCGTCGAAGTACCTAAATGAAAGTTTGTACACCTACACGATCCTAAAGATATCCTAGCGAAACTATCTAGACTGTGGTCTCGACCGTAGCATATTTCTGGTAAGACGACATTACGCAAACGAATATTGCAGTTTGAAGACGGGACGTCGCAATATATTTTAGACATTTGTAAGAAGACAGTTATATTTCTAATTATAACATGATAGTAATCGAGAACTAGCTTATAATAGTTAAACAAGCCTAATAGTGAAAAGACCACTGGGTAAAAAAGTTTACTTAAAAGGGGAAGTTTTATACCCTATGTCTCTTCCACAACTAAAAGACGACAACGACCAAAAAGAGTAACGACATCATATATGTTAAAAGCCGTCAAGCCGCTTAGGCTACAGAGCGTGCCAAAGAAATAGAAAAATTACCCTCCTTCTGGGGCAGTCGGGTAAAACAAGCATCGGTTGCTTGCATAATCATCAAATCCTTTGAATTTCTTTGGCGTTTTTCTTATTCAGTTTTCGAAAAGATTAATTTATAAATAAATGACTAAATCTGTAAATAAAACCTAAACTACTATTAACTAAGCTGCAATATAATGAATTCATTGTATACACCGCTAGCTAACGGTGTTAGTGCAGTTAGGACCAGACCACACTTGCGCGCTATCGTGAAGGTATCTGAGTAAGGAACACAATCGCACTCCTGTCAGGTACGGGCCATTTGCGCCCGCGCAGTAGCACTTACCGCTTGCCCATATCGATGACGTGAACGCAAGCATTTGCTACATTGTGATTTATTTGCGTTTAACATCAGTAGTCTTTCAAGATTTATTTATTTAATATTTATAAAACTTACACATCAAAGATTACTAAAGGCGTAGTTATAATACCTTAATTCCCCTACCAATCAACCCTTAGTAGATACAAACAGAAACTAAGGTAGATGCGAACATAACATATGCGAAATAAGTTACAATAAAATGTAAATAAATAGAGTAACAGAATGTTGCCGTGGAATGGCAGCGTGAGATAATCCCCATAGCCCCATTTCGGCCATTTGGATTATCATTTGGGTATCGTAAGAGGCTACTATGGACCAGGAAGACCTTATATAGTATGCAACACCTTGTACTGCGATTGTAGGAACAAGCGGAGTTTTGGCGGGAACTTGACCTGCGGCGGTTTGTTGCTCCTGTATTATTGTTTAAATAATGGTTTGAAGTGGACTTTGATATATAAAAGTGGTGCGATTTTGTGTATTAAGTGTCTGCGCATGTGAACTATTAGTGGAAACTCTGAAACAAATGCTCTGATGGTGATGGATTCTCAAGATAAGCTGTTTGTTTGCATAGGCGCCTTTAGATACCATCGCCAACTGTCAGCTGCCTGTTGGCTCAAGTTGCCGTCAAAATCTCCCAAGGGCTGCACAATGTGATGCATCAATATATTCTGAAGCACTGAATTATGAAGGATAATTATACATAAAGACAAGGCTGTATGGCATAGTTCCTTTGCCTGCTCTCTCGAGCGAATAATAAAAACAACAACAAAGCTGCGATTGTCTACCAAACTCCAAGATTAAGAAAAATCCTCTCTACAATGAACGAGACTCATATCCAGCAGTAGACTTTTACTAGCTGATGATAATGACATCATCTATGAGGCGGTACCCAACCGTCAAACGCCAGATCGCAATATCATTGAATACCCAAAGCTTAAAATAGCTAGTGATGTATCATGCGTGTACATAATCATTAAAGCGTACAAGAAACGAATAACACTAGAACAGTATTTGATTAATATTGCATTCACACACTCGATGCGCTCGCTTATCTCTTAATCGAATGAAAGGCGTGAAGAATTCCAAATGTTCTTACCAGTAAAACCAATTTAAATATCTGCGATAGATAACCATGACCCGTCCTAACGCTTTTACATTGTTACCTATATAAGGGGAAAGATTATCCATATAATATATCTCCTTTAAAATTACATCAAAATCATCTCTGCAACAGGCCGTGTACATTTTAAAGAAAAATTTAAAAAATAAACTATATGTTATGTTCACTACCTATTAAGTTCTTACCACAGACTAGCCTTAAAAGGAAAATAGGAATTTTGTTTTATGAACATACAGAGATAAAAATTAAAAATAAAGACCATACTTATGTCACCGACGATGCATACATTTGGCACATATAGAAATAATTTAAAAAAAACATTTATTTTAAATGCTGCAAATTGATACCTATACATTTATATATTTACGTGTACAAAAACAAATATAATATATCTACCTATTAGGTTGTTACCACATATAGGTTAGAGTGAAGACCATGCAGTGACGTCACCGACAATGCGCCAGAAATAATAAATTAAAAAAAAATATTTAATATGCTGCGAATTTATGTCTTATATATGTTTATATACTTCCGTGCAAAAAATTCATCCCTGTAGATTATATCACGTTGCGTTTGACAAGGGCATTGTGTATTTTTGAACTCCAATATTGACAACTTGGCGGATTAACGGAATGCTGGCACTATATCCAACATAATACCTACTGTATTTAAATCCTTTTCTGTAAAGCACTGTAATCTTAGCGTAGTTATTAAGATTAATGGCCTTACTCAATCTTTTTTTGATTGTGCTCTGTTTGATTTTTAACTGATAGCGAAATTATAATTTATGATACTTATAATATTTTTGGTTTCCTTACCTTTATTTTATTTGTTTTATGTGATCCTGTATGGATTAACCGATTTAAATATTTCATGCATCAACAGTATTAATGTCTACTGTCTCTTCTTTTGTCTACTGTGTCTACGTCTCCGTTAGTAGCCTTGCACCGTGTGCTGATGAAATCGACACTTGATGAAGAACTTCAGATATTCCTGCATCAGAGCAAAGCGACTTATTTCATATACACAAGTACTTATATCTGATAAAACACTTCGTTGATTAAAATAAATTGGTAAATCCAATTGGGCATATCTTAAGCGCATTAAAAAAATTACGTATAACATGATTATACGGAATTTTTAAAGTAGTTTAAATACATTTCGACAGCACTATCGGCTTCAACACCCTCGAAAACCATGAAAATGACACCCATGATGAAAAAATTGATATCTATTGCAGCCGCCATCTTGGATTTACATTTCGACAGCACTATCGGCTTCAACACCCTCGAAAACCATGAAAATGACACCCATGATGAAAAAATTGGTACCTAATTCAGCCGCCATCCTGAATTTACATTTCGACAGCACTATCGGTTTCAACACCCTCGAAAACCATGAAAACGACACCCATGATGAAAAAATTTATACCTATTGCAGCCGCCACCTTCTATTTACATTTCGACAGCACTATCGGCTTCACCACCCTCGAAAACCATGAAAATGACACCCATGATCAAAAAATTGATACCTATTGCGGCCGCCATCTTGGATTTACATTTCGACAACCCTAACAGTTTCAACACCCTCGAAAACCATGAAAATGTCACCCATTACAAAAAAAAATTATACTACTTACTTTTAGTACGTACCTACTACTATTATTTATTTTGTGCTTTTAAAATATTGTAATAAAAAAATCTCTTATTATTATTATAATCAAGTATTTGAGAAATTTGGTTATTCGAATATTGTGTATTTGTACAGCGATCTTTTTGAGCCGCTGCCGAGACAATGTCCACTCACGACGGCGACTGAAGCCGAACTAAACTACTCTGCTCTGTGGCTGTGGCTGTAGCTCCCCATTTACAGAAATAATTTACATACGAGGCTACCAAATCAACGAAAATTTCGCCATTTTGGAGCCGAAAAAAATTAATTATAGCTAAACAAAACAAAATTACACTGCCATTGACATTCAGTGGCTTCCTACATGATAGATGAAGAGATTAAAAAATAGATTGAGTTAATCAATTGATATTTTCAAAAGTTATCGTGTTTACAAGCCACAGGGACATGATAAATCCACACCATAAGCCACTAAAACCCTTTTTTTATTTAAAAATTGCAATTAATCGATTTAAAAAAATATTAATAAGTTCAACAATCATTTATCTTTCTAATAATGTGCTTTTTATATCATTTATGTGTATAATATGATCGCTAGATACGATTTTATTCGATGAAACGTTGCAATCTTAATTTTTAGGCGATAGTAGAACATACCTTGCGCTTTCGCTTAAGGTATGCAATAAAAGCATAAGTACAAAAATCTAGATATAATATTACAAAAACTAAACACGAAATCCATACATTTTCTAAGTGGTGGACTCAGTTTCTGCCTAAGACTCCGTCTGGGTAGGTACCTCATTTTTACCTATTTCTTCCACCGCAGTCCGTCTTTGTAGGTTAGGTAGGTAGGCCGTTCCTGCACTGCAATTTTCTAATCTAAAGGCTGTAGGGAGCCCGTGAAATTGCAGGCTGTGAATCATTTCATCTTAGTTCTCGGAGGTGGTAACGCATTTGTGGCCTTCTTTGTTTGAAGTTGGTTACAAGTGTCCATAGGTAGCACCTATGGACACTTGTATGGGGTATAATTTCGTTTTACACTTTAGTTTTATAAAAAAAAATCTGTTACCGTCACAGGCCATCTCAAAAATTCACTGCTGCAGTTTCATATTTTTTTAACTGTTATTAGGAAGAAGTTTGTGCCCATGGTTTGTTTCCCTATGTTGACTCTTACGACACCCACGGAACGAAATGGAAACAAGTTGTGTAAGAATTTAAAAAATAAACAATTTACTATAAATGTCGCAAAAACATAAATTGTCTAAACGCATCCACACTATGTTCTAACCTCAAAAGATCAGATACTAGACTTCCATTTGCGTTGCGCGGATGCAACATAGTAGCGACCTTTAAAGGCTAATGTCAGATTAGATTCCCCTCAATGCGTATATACCTTATATAGATTATAATAGACCCGCAACGAATTCAAAATGAACTATGCAGATACTGCAGACGAGTTTCATTATTAATTTAAATGCACAGAAACCAGTATAGACATTATTGACACGTGTTTCATGATAGAATGTTCTTTTTTAATTATTTGATGTTGTCATCTAGACCTAATTTCGGAGACGGCGGCCAGTCTCAACGTAGACTAGCTATCTGCGCTGGACTGGATTATATGATATAAATACTATAATGTCCGAGTATGCGTAAGCACAAGTGCACTCTCTATTTTATTATAAGCGACGGCAAATTGACACAACCGGAGAGAGATCATGCGCAGGACCAACAGCTTTACGTGCTTTCCGAGGCACGGGGTGCAACACTTGCTGACTCTGAGCTGTTTGTTACTGAGCAATAACTAATTTTGGCTCGACCTGGGATACGAATCGGGGATCTCATGATCAGCAAACGCGTTGACGACCACGATACCAATGAGGCCATACAGGATCAGAGGATAAACTAGTAAACTTTAACATAGTATTAAAACAAGAAGAAACTACATTTAACTCAGTGGTATCGCGTTCTTATGTCTTATTTGACTGAACATTTCTAATTTAAAAGGTTCCATTAAATAATATTTTTGGACACCTGGTGTATTTTGTATTAATTAATGTATATACCATATCACTGTTCACCGATAATTCCCGGTTTGGGTTTCATCAGGATTCACGAAGAACACGCGTTTGGAGAACTCCAGGGAGAGTTATCGCCACCCTCAGGAGGTCCACTCATACCAAGGCGGGACAATCATGGTTTGAATAGAAATTCTTCTTGGCGAACGAACTCAGTCCGTTTGGATCCAAGGCAGTATGACTGCACAAAAATATCACGACGGTAGTAGAGCCTGTTATTGTCCCACACAGAATCCAAATGGGCCAGGAATTTCTACTCGTGCATGATAATGCTCCTTCCAATACGGCGCGGCTGGTGTCAGCTGCTCTCCGAGATCACGATATTCAAGTTTTGGATTGGCCTGCACAGTCGCCCGACTTAAATCCTATCGAGTATGCCTGGGACATGTTACAACGAAAAGCTTTGAGGGATTTCCCGCCAAATTTGACGACAAAACAACAACTTTACGAACACTTGCAAAGGACATGGGACCTCATACCGCAGCAAGACATTGACAATTTAATTTTAAGTATAAACAATTGATGTCGATGTGTAATTAATGTAAGAGGTGGCAACACATTATTAATAATTACATTTTATAAGATTTTTCAATTTTAATTAAAATTTATGGTTTTATAAGAAGAAATATTTTTTTATTATACTAACTTTCTACGGCAATTAAAAAATTAACATTATATTTAAAACAAAAAAATTACGAATTATTTATGAATTATTTATAAATATTTTTTATTATATACCGTAAAATAAATTATTAATTCCTCCACTTACAATTTTTTGAATACCTACTCTGAATGAGGCCTACAATAACTACCAACTAAAAAATAAGTGAAAGTAAGAAGTATGAAAGATCTTCCCTGTCTATCCCGTAAATGAAAAAGTAAAGCTATAGTAGTAATGCATATAGGTCGTTTTCTTCATAAAATGTTTATTTTCAAGTTTAAAATAATAATTACAAAGTTATAATGCAGCTAGTTTAATGTCGTTTTCTATGGAGTTGTAACGAAATTTTTACTAATCTATGTGCATTTTGTAAGTTGGTCGACTGTTACTCGTTAACTTAAATTAAGAAAATGCTACTTAGGTGTGATAGTTTTCCTTTTAACTACATTATATATGCTACTATCGTGTATACTATTAACATTTCCAATTCAGTTGGTAGGGGGGGAGACATGACACTAATGAAAAATGCGACTTTAAAGCTAAATATTTCGCAAACAGACCTCTGAATCGAATACCGAAAAGATGTTGTTCCACGCCCCAAGTGTTTATGAAAAACCTATCCAACGATACCCCACACGATGGAATACACGAGTAAAAAAAAATCATCCTCCATTTAGTTGTACAGGAAGGAAGTACCCAAATAAAGATTTTATTTCACAGTTTTGTAGGCTTGATTAATATCTCTAACTTTGCCAAATTACAGATTTGTTGCACCTATTGCCTCTGAGTAAAACCGCGCACGGACGGACGGACGGATGGACATGGCTAAACTATAAGGGTTCCTTGTTCTATAACTACGGAACTCTAAAACTGACACTTGATGCACCTACTTTTATTTTAATTATGTCTTTTAACTGTGTATGGTTTCGCGTAAAATATATACAAAATATACATTCGATTTGAGAATGTCCTTATTTTTCTAAGTCGGCTAATACAACTTTAATTTGATTACGTAACAATCGAGATTATTTGTCGCCTTGTTCTAAGTATAAATATCGTGGATAAATTCTAAGTGTAATCATTAATTACAAACTACTAGCGACAGACGCCATAGCAACGTACTCGTATTGAGTAACTATAGGTACGATCAGCAGAAAAAATAATATAATAAATAGGTAGTCTGATTATAAAATTACGGTGAGTTTTTTGTTGAACAGCTGTTTTAATACTACTTTACTGTTCAATGAATCATGTATCTATCCCGCCGTAAAGGTCTATCAGTTCCATCATATAAGTAGCTCAGACCAACACAAAAAAGACGAATAACTACGTACATTTCAAATAATGTAAAAATCAAATTAAAATCATACTAACAACCAAGTAAGAACACGCACTCACTCACGCAACAAAATGGTTTTAAGTGCATATATATGTCCGTCCAACACAAAAATTTTACGGATTAGTAAAGGAAGAATGATGTGTACGTAAGAGAGTGTCAAGAAGTTGATCATGGTTCCGGCATCACTTAAAATATACGAAGTACTGCATCTATCTTTTTTTGTTGATCTAAGTTACTAATGTAGTTTAATTAGTCAAGTCGTTCAACAGTTACACGATGACAGACGACAATGTATAAATATAGGTATGTATGTATGTATGTGCACAAAATACTTGTACCGTGCGGAATTCTTAAACAAGACCAGGGGCATCTTTCTTTTCTTTCTTTCTTTTTTAAAAAAACGTTACCCCCACACTAGGATTTTCCCTTGTGTCGTGGAGGCAGTTTACAAACATAAATTGCACGAGGACAAAGATCCAGACCCGAAACAATTATTTGTAGGCCATACAAATACTTGTTCCGTACGGGATTCGAACCCGCGGTCCCCAGCGCAACAACTCATTCCTAAGCCACTGCGCCACGGAGCCGTCCAATCCACAGACAAATTCTTAGCAGTCTGTACTTTTATGAACTAAAGTTAATATTTAAGTTGCTTTAAATGTTAAAATAATAATTAATAATAATATGATAATATTACTAATAATAATATGTTGAAGAAAACTTAAAAAACACGCATTGATCATGAATTGTGCGGGTATACACGACAATTTGTAATGTGTATTGTATATGACAATTTGTAACACAAAGTTACATTTTCCGCTTAAGAAGTTAAAATATCAAAATTTATATTAATCTCCTCGTTTCAAAGAAGGAAACACCACAGTTTATCAGTTACATTTTCTAAACCTAAAAGGTTCCTGCATATTCAGTAAAAATGCACTAATTGAAAAAGTTCTAATAGCAACTGAGGTAATTCAAAGCGTTCACAATTGATTTTTATTTTTAGTGCACGGTTTTTTTTTTCATATTTATAAAAATGTTTATATCTAGATAGAGTGAACTGGTAAGATATGAAGGCATTCGATATAGGTTACTCAGCACCGTGTATTGTGCTACTCCTTGAGACAGGCCTATGTTCAGCAGTGACTTGTGAAAGTCTGCAGTAAGCGATGATGATGAATATTTTATAAATGGGTCAAGCGAGTATACGGCTCATCATCGTTGCCCATGAACAGTAGGAGTAGGATCTTTCCTTGGCGATGGTAAATTCTACAATGTGCTTCTGTATGGCAGAAAATAAATAGTATAAAGCCTACTTATCACAGCTAAATGTTTAAAAAAACATAGGCTCACTCGTCCTGACCAACATATGCCTAGTGAGACATCCGACATATGTTTATGCGACATAATCAGATATTGCTGCGATTTTAGAGATTCTTTTTATTTTTAAGTTATATATAAATTTACTATAATATAGTCCCACATAGCTAACTGACTAAGCTTAACAAATATAAATTTGCCTTTGGCTTTCTGACACCCACATTTCCCAGATTCGGGAACAAATACAAATGATGTCGGTACGTTAAAATTTCAGACCAATCCAAACCCGCACAAATATTGAATTCGGCCATTCATTTCATTGATTGATTGATGAAGAAATACACTTCCAAAATTGTAATTTTCTCGGATAACTAATTGTCACCGTAATTAAAATTGACTCGAAGTACATCGACTTGTAAGCTTGTAACCTTGTAACGTCAATGTTTCGTAATACTTCCAATCGATTAATTATATATCAATATGAACAATAACAAGTAAATTATACATATATAAATTTAAAATAAAAAGAAAACCACTGCTGTATTCAAACTAAAATGTACTCATTCATGGGTTTCTAATAATATCAAGTAAGACTATATAGTGCCACCAACTTATCTGTTCAGGTGGACAAAATTGGAACTAAATCCGCCATGTTGCCAGATGCCAGATTGCCAGATATGGAAAATTAAAATCACCAAATAATGTACTTGTGAAACATAGTAAAAAAATTATCTCAATTTATTGCAATTCATCTAAAGTACCTAGCTTTGTAGTTTGTGTTGCTAATGTTCTAATGCCCCAATTAATTGAAGATACATTTCATAAAATTACACCGGTGCGGTGGAAAAACATTTGTAATCATAAAAAAAAATTAAAATGAATACAGACTAAAAGATGCGTATTTAAATGAATCCTTTATTATAGAGCGTCAGAGCGATAGTAAAGGCGATACCAGTGACTCAGAAGATGAATTATTGGAACCAGTAGCTAACGCGGGTACATTTTTCAAAACAGAAATTCCTGGAATTCGGCCGCTTGAACTCCGAAATCACGACCACAATTATTTTATAAAATATAAATAACATATTTATAAATAATAACACTAATTCTCACTAATTTTATATATTAACACGAAATTTGTTTTATTTTATATCATGTGTAATAAATATGTAGTTACCTATTTCCTCGGTGAATTTCTTAAATGGCAATAGTAAGCACTCCACTAGCGACGCTGTCAACTGAACAGATAAGTTGGTGGCACTATAGACGATACATTTGCTTAAGTACAAGTTTAAATTTCAAGTTTTTAACAGTTCATGACAGCTACATCTATTTTATGGTATATAGTCTATGCTACCACGAAGTATTATATATCCGTGATGTAGCCGTTAGTTATCCGTGCAATGATGACTAATGAATTAAGAAGTCAATTGTCAAAACAAGGGACATAATTTTTTTTATATATAAATTAACGGCGGTAATAAATACATAAACCCAGACAAAAACATTACCCTCCTTCTGGCCTCAGCTGTCATGTAATAAGATTATAAATCACATTAAAAGATATATCGATGGCATCGACAAGAAACAAATTACAACAAAAAGCGGCAAATCTCTGCAACGTTATATTAATTACGCGACTGTTTTTCTGTCTGTCCTTGGCGATGCAATACCTGTGCTTTGCGAGTAAATCAGCTGCATTTACACCATCCCAGGTCATAGTGTCAGAACAATATCATTTTATCGCTCCTACAGATATTTAGGATATTGTACAACTACTTTAAAATGATTGAGGACTTCCCTGTGTACACATACTCGTATATAAAATAGAGGTGTTATTTTCCAGCGTGGTTTATTTAAATAATTATTTCAAAAGTTTATACATTTTTAGAAACGTGTTCCTGGTTCCATGATTCATTCATAACAGCCTATCAAAGTCCACTGCTGAACATGGTCCCTCATAGAGGATTAAGACATAGTTGCCACGCTTGGCAAGCTGTTATTTTTATAAGATAGAGTGAAAAACGAGCACACATTCCACCTGATGGTAAGTGGTTGCTGTGACCCATACATATCTATATCTATCCTCAAAAAAGTATCAAAATGCAGATGCGTTGTCACCCGTGAGGACTAAGATGGAATGCCTCTTTTCAAGTAAAAAGGGTCTCCGGTTCTCTATACTCACCATACGAAACACAGTAGTGTTAAGCTGATATTTTACGCTGATATTCTGTGAGAGCGTGGTCTTTCTCCGGTCGAGCCGACCCATTCGTACTACAATTATACAACTAATATAGCTGCAACATTGCTCTACCACGTAGAGCAAAGCGTTTGGCAACCATTTTTATTTTAGTTGTTATTAGGAAGTCACTGCTGCCCAAGTCGTGGTTTGTTTCCCTCTGTAGCCTCTTAAGATACCCACAAACCGATATGGGTTGTGAAGATTCTTACACCGTCACTACACGGTTCCTGATTAAATACCCTTTATTAGACTACTTCATAAACGTATACGCAATATAATGTATCGTGTGGACACTAGTATTAACATCTAGAACAACAAGCTTTAGTCATCGCAAAACAACTTGTTGGGGAGGCAGGTGGCCGGAGGCCCTTTTTACTGGAAATGAGGCATTCCATCTTAGTCCTCACGGGTGACAACGCATCTGCATTTTGATTCGCAAACGAGGATAGATGTAGATGTCTATGGGCCGCAGCAACCACTTACCATCAGGTGGACTGTGTGCTCGTTTGTCACCCTTATCCTATAAAAAAAAACAACTTTAGAATTTTGTCTAGAAGCCCTTCACAATTCCACGGGTGAAGAAATAGCTAAAAGTATAGTCCTAAGTCACCTACATCCATTGATTCCCTGCATGTTCCATCATTCCATATAATATTTTATTTTCAATCGTTAGATGTTCATTTACTTGTACTATGTTCATTCTTTGATTACCCTGCATGCCTATATTGTTGCGGGTGATATCACGAACGCGTCGAATACCAGCTAGTATATTGTCTTTCGCTAATTTGGTTTTCATTATTTTTATATTATTTCAGGTATTGCTCGTGTAATTTCAGGTCTTGTAACTTTTGCTTGCACTCTATTAGCGAATTCAATGTCGCATGACGTGATGACCACACCCGCATGTTTTGCTACAGCAATAACAATATCGACGGTGTTCTCGTTGCATGTCTCCGGTACCCCCACGATTTCAAGATTATACAGCCTTTCCCATTGTTGACGTTTCTTAAGTTCCAAAGTAAGATTGGTGTATTTAAGTTTAATTTCACAGAGTTCCATCCCATATTGTTTATTCTTTTGGGATTGTTGATTTATAATCTGGCATCCAAGTTATCTTGGCGGTTACTCGAGTAATTGACTGAAGTTTCAATGTCATTGAGCTTTTTTCTGATTTCCGATATTGATTCCGTATTAGAGGTACTTTTATTGGATATGGTTTTTATATTAGTTTTTAAATTTTCCAGATCCGAAGATAATTTAGTGGGTTTTTCAGAAAGTACAGAATTAACTGTGGTAACTATAGTTTGTGTGACGTTTTCGATCATTTCTTTTAGCCATCTCTTGAAAAAACATTCAAGGTCTGAGACTGTTCCACTGTTCTCCAGAGACGTTCCCTAGATTTCATGCTGTCTTCTTTTACGGACGATTGAGGGATTGAAATATTCAAAACTTGACAAATCAGGAAATGAACTGGATGTAGAAGAATGTGGAGGAGTTCTCTGCATTTCAATGCGGGTATCTAACATTACTTTAGAAGCGCGCTCCGCCACTACTATATGGCAGGTAGATATTATATAGGTATGCAGCGCGCGTGCGGCGTCCCTTTCACTCATCTCACTCGATGATAAACCGAGCGTAGTTATGACCGATCAACTGCACACACCTTTTATTATACAATTGTGTAGGAGTGAAACGTGTAGACGTGTGACTCGCACGAAGACACACGGCGTAAATGCCTCTGAAGTGCCTTTCGTTTCCTATACGTCGTCAGTTCTTCAAGCTATTTGAACCGATCCTTTGGTACTTCAGCCTACTGGGCTCTGTCAATTACTCTTCTTTTTCTGCGGATATCATACAATTAAAAAATTTTTTTTTATAAAACTGTAGTGACAAACGAACTCCCTCCACCTGATGGTAAATAGTGTTGAGTGCTACCATTAATGCCTGGTACATGGCAACACTAGTTACCACTAGCGCCCTCTAGTATCGAGTAGCAGAAGTAGGAGAGTCAAGATCCTTCTAGAAATTTCCATGGAAGAACTTTCTAGAACTATCGGCACCTAATCTGTCGGGACCGGTATGTACTCGAACATTCTAGATGTTTCTACAATAGAAGGTCCTGCAAACTATCTGAGGCCCAACATAATGCCACAAGCGAATACTTTGAAGTGATACAACTGCGAACTAAGGTGATCAGTAGTACAATTTTGTTTTGTTATTAGTGTGGTTTTGAGTTGTAATTAGTGTTCTGTAATTAAAGTGTCAATTTTGGTAATTCACTCGGCAGTTTTTAATTGTCTCGAACCCCAAGATCGTAACAATAATTACCACAGCCTATGGACTCCTGCACCGTAGCGTCAACTAGTTGCATTTTTCAATAGCAAGTTAACAGAACTCAATAAATTTCCCTGATCTGCTCACAAATAATGCAAATTAAAAGAATAGTCGTATATTATTATATAATATATTTATGAAAAAAAGTAATTTTAGTTAAAATGTTTAAAATTGGAAAAGGAGACTGAAACGCTTTCATATATTCTTGGGCCTAGATTGTATAAAGATGTTAGTGGTGTCAATTAATAGCTTATATATTATCAAAAATCACTGAAAATATTGCGGACTTGGGCAATCTGAGAGTATTCGAATTTATTTGGAATGATTTGAGTAGTACAACTCTGTCAATCAAACTGGATAACGTTGTGGGTTACATATTTAGTTTTATTTTTAGTTTTAGTTTATTTTAGTTTTAGTTTTGTTTATTTAGTTGTGTTTTAAGGCTCTGTTTATTTACATATGTTTACAATATTGTGTTACTGTTTATTCTTTCAAATGAATATATACAAATAAATAAAAAGTGTTTGTTTGTAATGTACTTATAACCAAAAAAAATTTTTAAATTTTCGTCTGTCTGTCTATTTCGGCTAATCTCCGAAATGGCTCGTCTTATTTTAACGGGAATTTCACTGGCAGAGTTATAACTGAGGCTACTTTTATTTTAGAAAAAAAAATTAGGGCACTGTGCAATAAAATTAAATCCCATGAAATCTAATCGTAATTAATCCCACGCGGAAAAAGACACGGGAAGCAACTAGTAAATCAATAAAACAAAGGTGGCAGTTATACTGGTATAGTTCTTGTTGCTCGAACATAATATATTATATTAAAATTATTATTATTATTGTTATTCAAAATATATAAATAACAAGTTGATTTTATGAAAATATACTATCATAATAGTGGAATGAATAATGATGGAAGGCCAAATTTAAACTTATCTGATATCGGATGCATTCGAATTGAACAATGGATGGACAGCCCACACGGTAATGTTTTAAACAACTTATAATGGGGCGATTAATCTGCGAAAATGAATAATTATTGTTTGACTTCATTTGTATTAAATTAAGCACTGATAGGGGAATATAACAAACATTATCAGTGAACTGCTGTAATAAATGGATTCACACGACACAAACACACATCCTTTGAATATAAATATATTATTTGTCAGTCATTGTCGTCCGATGCTGGACAGTTAGCCTTTTCAAGAATACGACATCAAAAGACACTTTTGGAAAAATTACCTATACTCGCGACACTTCGCAGTCTTGTTGGTAAGCAAAAAACCCATACATATGACACCACTCCCTGTCACCAATTTGTGGTATTTGAAATACCTTGTTGCAGAACCTTATAGAACCTTCTTCATATTTGCCATATGGTAGCGGCGTAAAAATCGATCTTCTCGTTTCGTCTATACCTGTGAGTGGTTTAAGAAGTGATTATAAGATACGCCAAAGAGGTGCCTATTATGGCTTCCGATAGATGGCGGTATAACATTGACGGCTCCGTGGCGCAGTGGCTTAACAATAAGTTGCAACGGTAAGGGCCGCGGGTTCGAATCCCGCACGGAACAAATATTTGTGTGGCCTACAAATGATTGTTCTGGGTGAAGGATTGTGAAATGTATGTATGCATGTCCCCAAGATACAGGAGATAATCCTATTGTGGTGGTAAAGTTATTTAAAAAAAAACACCTCGTTTTCGCTGGACGTGAAATGCGAAAGATCTGGTTTGGACAGCGTCCAACAATAAACTTTTACTGGTTGATATATAAGAAAAAGATGAAAAGTCCTTAACCAGTACGTCGCCAAAGACACGAAAATGTATCGGACGGATGCTATCCGTGCATGTTAAGTCGGAATTTGGATCGGAAGAATGCTCGATTTCTTTTGGAACCTAATATACACATTAATATCCTGCAAATATATAAGAAATCAGACCCAGAGTCAGAGGCGACATTGCTTCCAAGATTTGGAAACAGAGTAAGCAATTGTAGAAAAATAGCTATTTTCACAAAATTAAGTACTTTCTAGGGAGAAACCGTATCCACTGTCTAAATGGATCGATAACTTAAAGCGTAAAGCATCTAACAGAAAGGGAATGTATAAAGTATTATTCAAAAATATGCGATGCTTTTTGAGAGGAGGTTAACTCGAAGATTTTGCAACGAACTGCCGCAAAGCTAATGATAATAATAATGATGATATAAATATCCTTGGGGCTACAAAAACTTTCCGTGTTAAAACGACCATTAAAGTAGTGACTAAGATTTTAAAACTGTAATAATAATAATAATAATTTGAATTTATATTATATTCTAAAACTAACAGTGTTATTGACCGTAATTTACATCCATTACAGATCAGTTGTATTAATGTATCCAACCGAAAACATAAATGTGAAAAGAGGCCATGTTCGGTACAAACGACGCTTAGGGTTGTCAGCTTCGCAGATTTAAGAGTTGAAATCAAAACGAACGCCAAGCTCCATTGCAGATACATAATTCATAGGATCTATGGAAAGACCAGCGTTGTAGGTACAACGTTTTCACGTTTTTCTAAGCATAAACATAATCCTCATTTCATCAATACGAAAATATCGTTGTCAAAATTTTATATGTTTGATGTTACTTATAAATTTCGATAATAAAATAGGTAGAAACAGATAAGACTTCAAATTATGGGAAAAGTACAGACATATTAACTTAGCTGAGAGCTGCGAGATATCTTCAACATTAGGTCAGCAGACAGGTCGTTGGCTATTCGATATGGTTCGTGCAATTTTCTCGCTAGGTCTAACCGCAGTGAAAGGAAATTACACAATGTACCTACTCCACTCTTGCGCTTCTCTCAACGAATACATTCAGCGACGTTTTGCCAACAAAAAGGAAAAATAATATGCTCTTCGCAATAGAATTTTCAACGAAAGAATGATTTTAAAGTCATATTACATTCATTCAAGTTTTATTTCATTTCAATTTAAAATACAATATCAGTTTTTTTCTTTCTAAACCAAATCTTGACGAGCACAAAGCAGCATTACCGGTAACGAATTAGTCATCACATGACTGAAAGTTAACTAGTACGATTTAGGTGGGGTCAGGCCACATAATCATGCCGTTCTATACTGGATTCCAAACATAGCTTTGTTAGTAGTGTTGTTCTTTAACAGACTTTTGAATTCACTGCTGGGCATTGGCCTTTCCAAAATGCGCCAAATGACAAAGAAAGATTTGAAAGATTTGCCCATACACATCACGTGGCGTAGGTGTAGGTCTAACATCCTTACAAAGTATTGTAAAGATCTCTTTTTATATTAAATCTATATAATCTTCTTTTTATATAAAATCAAACTTACTTACAGTCCACCAATGGTAACTACTGCAGCCCAGACACCTACCACCAACTTCATTATTTGAAGATAAGAAAGCTACAGATTATCCGACTACTCCGATCCGGCAGTGTAAAAAGGAAGTATGTATATTTGCACATTTATATTTTACGTATCTTTAAAAGTAAAGGCGATAACTAGCATACTCTAGTCTACCTGATGGTGGTGATAGTTAATAATCCCTGTAGCATATACTCTCGTTTAAGAATCAAAGTACTGATTGCGTTGTTATCCCTAAGTATTAAAATCGAAGGTATCTTTGCTAATGTACGGAGGGGCACACTGAAATGATCCGGAATAGAATATTTCGGATTGAGTTACAATAAAACCTTTTTTTAGAATTTGAATACTGGCCTCTTAAAATATTAATGACATTCAAACAATTAAAAAAATGTTTAAAAACAAAAACTATGTTGGTTTAAAGTTGACACGTCGTTAACAGAAATGGAGCTCACGCGTGAACATTTCTGTTTAGGCCTAATCTTAAACTTTTAAAACTTGCATTCAAAACCGGTTTGACAGCTTGGGCCAGCCGGACTCGTTTTGCACACGGCGGCCGCGCCCTCAAGAACAGTCTGGAACAATGAATTGCCCGCGACAGCCGTGTCGGTTAGTCGTCTGGAATTTACGCTCGGAATGTTAGGTCGCGTTAAGATCGCCTCGGATTGCATTGTCTTATTTCATGTGTTTACGTGACAACGAGGCTTCCTTGAATTTTGAGTGATTAACTTAACTTCGAATGCCGTTAATTTGTGTCGACGAGTAGCTTGTGTGGCATTTTAATATCGTACGAAAGAATTTTGCTTTGTCGGGTGGAACGCTAAAACTTTGTGACCCGTGAAGAGACCGCGTTCCTCTTCGATTATAGTTTTGTGCGAAGTGACGTTAGACTTGAGTTTAGATAAAAGCCCACTGGAGTGATCGAAAATTGTGGAGAAGAGCAGCGCATGCTGGCCGACTACATCGGTGACGTCAGGTTACATTTTACACACCTATCTCACACTACTTACATGCCACTTACTTGCCCTTGACGGTACCATGTGTTCGACCCTACCTCCGGAACTCGGTAAGTTTGTGTTTGCTTATCCAGTCATGACATAATAATTATCCATAGGCCATTTGGGCCCGAGCCTTCTGGTTGCCCGTCGAGTGTGCTACTGATGGGCCCTAGTACATTCGACTTCTGTCGGGGCAACTGAGGGCCGTAACAATTTCCGTGCCATAATTTATCACAATTTTCGTCGCAGCTTATCTCAATATAAATGTCTCAGCGATCTTTTTTCGATTTATGATGTTGAAGCATCGAGTCAAACGACAATATACCGCTGGTATGTCGAGTTCCGACGCGGTCGTGTGTCGTTCAGCACTGTTTCTTCTGCAGGTCGATCAAGAACAGCGGTCACGCCTGAAAGCATCGTAGCTGTGCGAACTATTATATTAGATGACCGTCATATGACATAGAAGCAGATTCGGGCTGTGGAATGACTGTAATTCAGTCGATATTACATAATGAGCTATGTGTAAGAAAGCTAGTTTCCCGCTGGGTTCCCCAAAATTTGTCCGAAGAGCAAAAGGCGGCTCGTGTAGATTGGTGCCGGAATACTCTGCAACGCTTCAACGGAGGAAAGTCAAATGCCATTTATAATATCGTCTCAGGTGGCGAACCATGGATTTATTCATACGAACCTGAAAGAAAATATCAGTCAGCAGTTTGGGTCTTCGAAGACTCGGTCAAATCAACGAAAGTGGTTCGCTCCCGCAGCGTATCAAAGAAAATGGTCACTACGTTTGTCTCGCAAAAAGGGGCATGTTGCTACAATTCCTTTACGGGAACGCAGAACGGTTACCGCTGAGTGGTATATCATGGTTTGTTTGCCAGAAATCCGAAAAAATAACCCGAAACGTCGCATCATCTTACATCACGATAATGCGAGCTCCCATACTTCTCGGAAGACGAATGATTTTTTGAAGCAGGAAAACGTTGAGCTGATGAGCCATCCTCCGTAGAGTCCTGACCTGAGACCAAACGATTTCTTTACATTCCCTAGAACGAAAGATTTATTACGCGGTCAACGGTTTGAAGACCCCGAAGCAGCTGTGGAAGCGTACAAATCAGCCATTTTGTCAACATCTACTTCAGACTGGAATTACTGTTTTAATAATTGGTTTGCACGAATGGAAAAGTGCATTAAGTTGAACGGAGAATACTTCGAAAAACAATTAAATACAATTTAGCTATACCGTGCATGTGGTTTTTCTTATTCCCGATCATTTCAGTGTGCCCGGTCTGCGCTTCTCAATTCTCAACAAAAACTCAGCAGCATTGTGCTGTAATTTTATGCTGGTAATGGTATTGTAGAGCTGCGTCTTTCCCCGGTCGAACCAGCACATTTCTGTTTCAGACATAATACAGCTACACCGTGGCTCTAACGAATAGAAATTATAATTATATACTGTAAAATTATCACGGAATTATAGATATCCCCATACGAATTAGGACAATATTTTGTACTCATTTTTATATTTTAAATCAATATACCTACTCCTAAAAAAATTACGAACGACCGATTCTGTGACACAGTGTATCAAAAAGTTTCTCGTTCACTTCACAACATTCAATTAACACTATGCACATTGAAGCACTATCATCTACATAATGTTATATTAATTAGTTACGACGGGTGTTACTGTTACGTGGTACATGTAACGTGATACAGATTATAGCCGTCAGAAGATTAGCTTAACTAAGTTGCAGTCTAACTTGATTGGTTTGTTTAATTAATAAAGAACGCATAATATTATGTTTATTAAACGTATTAAAACAGGTAGCTACCAATAAAATATAAGTGACTGTATTACATTTTAAGATAACCAAACAGTAGAAATGTTTAAAAATGTCTACATCCGCATTTATTTTGGTAACAAAAACGTAAGTACAAGTCGCGGCAGGTAAGTCTAGCGCTGAACGAAACGTGGAGGGGACGCGCACGAATTGAATTGCTCGAATGCGACTAGAGAGCCAATGAGCGCGTGCAAACGATACGCACGAGCAATCAGCGCGACTTAGTATTCGCAATAATACAATCAGCGCGACTTATACGCAATAACGGTAACCGCTAGACTTTCGTGTCGCTACTTATAACAAGCGAGGAAATACAAAATCCTGGATATCTAAAATATGCATTAACTACAAATATGTTATATATTTGATTATACATTAAAGTCGTAAAATATCTCGATGCACTGATACACACAAAAAGGTTTTTTAAAAATGAATTAAAGATTATTTAAATTTAAAAGTTGATGTAAAATAGGCATATCAAGACAAAAACAATATGGATTTCAATTTCACAGTTACTTAGCTGACGGTATTGTTATTGCAGCCCTCGACTAAAAGCAACAGCCGCAGCCGACGCCCTAACTGCAACCGACGGTCGACCACGTCGAAGGTTTCTTTGGTCAATGGTGATCGAAGTGTCTATGCTATTTTTGGGTTCACTGCACTTTCAGAACACAAAAAGGGCATCCCGTACAGCTTGCGAACATGTACAGGATCATTCCCACCATTACAACAGATTTGATAGACCACACTAGCAGAAAAAATACTGTACTAGAAAACAGGGTAAAACACTGCCAAGTAGTTTGTCAGGGCAGAGGGTGGATGTGGAGGAACCGTCGACTTAGGATCAAAAGAATTTTTAACGGCGCCGGGGCGCAGTGGCTTAGCAATTGAGTTTCAGCGCTAAGGATCGCGGGTTCGAATCCCGCACGGAACAAGTATTTGTATGGCCTACAAATAATTGTTCCGGGTGTGGATGTTTGCCCTTGTGCAATTTATGTTTGTTAACTGCCCGCATGATATCCTAGTGTTGGAGGTTACGTTCTTTAAAAGAAAGAAAATATTAAAAAAAATTGCAATTACCTAATAAAATTAAATCCAAATTCAAGCATATTGCTGCGAAATTTAAAGCAATTTTTCTATTTTCTTCTCTTCTCAAAACAAAATTCAAATTCAAATTAGGACTTTGGACTGGATAGATGTGCAAAAATATTACGAAGACATGTAAAGTCCAACAGTACGTATAGGAACAGCACAATGGACTAATTCCTCTCTAACTCTCTCAGAAATGAAAAAAGACCTGTGGCCCGACAGTGAGTCACGCTGGCCACCCAACTAGCACGGTAGCGTTAAAACAACCTGTATATCGTTCGTATATGGGATCCATTCGAGTATCAAAGTGTTCAGAATACCTGTAGCAGCGGTGTTATAGAGTGCTCTAACTCACTTATAACCACGAAAGAGGCCCACGATTTTACAGGTAAAGGTTATAGAAAGTCTGTAGAGCAATTGTATAAAGGTGTTAAAGTACCTACATAAGAGTGTTTATTCATCCTCAGCTACAATTTTAACCGGTATTACTGTGGTTGTAGATGGGTCAGTTAACACTACGGGTCATAGAAAAACGTCGGTTAAGAATGATTTATCACTCA
This sequence comes from Parnassius glacialis, assembly GCA_033319125.1. NCBI lineage: Eukaryota > Metazoa > Arthropoda > Insecta > Lepidoptera > Papilionidae > Parnassius > Parnassius glacialis. Next base: position 16,845,262 of record JAVANC010000007.1, on the reverse strand, counting down.
AAACTTCATTAGACCCATAGATAAATATATATATGTTGTCGTGAAGCGACAATTAAAAGAGAAAGAACCTAACCTAAGAACAGCAAAACAACAAAATAGACCAAGAAAATAATATATTATAATTTTTTAAAAGGTATTTACAATCTTATAAAAAAAATGAAATATGAAGGTGATGGATGAAATGAGATTACAATTAGGTTTTAAAAAAATAAAAGGTTGGAGAATAGGACAATATAGTTTTATAGTGGAGCCTGGAGCCTCGCTGCTTTTGTAGATGTAGGCACACGCAGAGCTTGAGGTTTCTCAGCGGCGACGGCACGCAGCGCCTGGACTGGGCACACGCAGCGTCCGGAGCCGGCGCACGTAGCGCCTGGGGTAGGTGCGCTCAGTTCTTGGAGAAGTAGTGGCCGCGCCCAGAGGTAGCGCGGGCAGTAGGGACGCAGCGCCTGGAGCCAGCAGTCGAAGCGCGCCTGAAGGTAGCGCGGGCAGTAGGCTGCACTCAGCGCCTGGATCAAGCAGTCGTAGCGCGCGGAGTAGTGTGGCCCCGCACTTGAATTAGAATTCACCGACGACTTCACGTGTAGATGGAGGCTTGCAGGATCCCGGGGCAAAGCGGCCCCGGGATAAGGCCTTTAGTAGATGTTTCTCGTTTGAGAACCGAAGCGAGACTGTCCTGTATTCTCCAATTGTTTGGCTTTTATACCTTTTTAGAGAGAACGAGAAATTATTTAAATTAAAACGAAATTTATTGTAAATGACCTACAGCCAAAAAGTATTTATGTAGAAAGAACATCATACCAGAGACGAATTTAAATAAAAGTTACCATAACAACCACAAAAACAATGGTTGTCAAATTGAGGAATTTTTAGTTTTAGGACTGTTATTAAGAAACTATTACATTTAAGTAAGAAACGAGATAAAAATCACATAGGAAAAACTAATGCACGACAACGTACACTAAGCCTGAAATTGTAGAGTTACAGAAAATTCAATAAAAGACCAAAAAAAAGGTAAGACTTCGTTGACAGCTAGTTTAAAAGTACTAAATAGTGTGAAAATACGCAGTAAAATGATATGTTATTGTGTAAAAACGTTACAGGATCCTATGGAAATAAAGGTGATGCAAAAATATAAATGCAGAGAATCAAAAACAGAATGAAAAAAATAGTATAAAGTGATGCAAAACATGAATGCAGAATATCAAAGCAGAATGGAGAATTAGTGTACAATGAAATGTAAGTTGCATAACACTACATTTTCCCCCCGACCCTGGAAAATTTTTGACTCAGCAAAAGTTTTGACATGTACATTCTAAAATAAACCATAAAAACACAGCTTTGCAGAAACAGACATCAACAGGCAAAATCAGATATACTATCTCTTACATTCATCATCTGCATTCAGGTAAGGGTGGAGTTCACATTCAATGACTACCACTCTAAAAGTGTGTTTTCGAAACGACATTAAGGCTTATTTAAGGAGTAGTCAACCGCTCCTGCGTGGAAAAAAAATAAATTAGTCGAAGAGACACCACTCTAAAAGTGTGTTTTCGGAAGGACATTCAGGCTTATTTAAGGAGTTGTCAACCGCTCCTAAGTGAAGATAAAAAAATTCGAAGAGACACCACTCTAGAAGTGTGTTTTCGAAAGGACATTCAGGCTTATTTAGGGAGTTGTCATCCGCTCCTAAGTGAAGATAAAAAATTAAGGGAGTAGTCAGCTGCTCCCAGGTGAAGATAAAGATAAAGAACTTACTCTTAAGCAAGCATTAGTCGCTATGAAGTTGGAGAACCCTGGAACACCAAACAAACAAACAAATTAAAAGAAATTAAAATAACAAGGTGAAAATGATGGTGATATTTATACATATATACAAATTACAAGTTATATTTATATATATATATACAAATTAACAGTTAATAAATGTTTAGAAAAGTATTTATACATATATACAAATTAACAGTTAATAAATGTTTAGAAAAGTATTTATCAGTTAATAAATGTTTAGAAAATTTATGGTTCGTTTCGCTTCAGCTTTCAAAAACAAAAGTGCAAAGTGTAAAGTTAAGTTTAAGAAATAAAGATTTTATTAAAAATTGTACCTCTTTAAGTTATCTAGAATAAAATTATTAGAGTGATGAATGTAACTTAGAGTGATGAATGTAAATGAAGTGTTATGTGTAGGTCTAAATATAATCCAGATAGGTTGAAAAACTAGAAGAAGTTTTGTTTTAGAATTTTGAAGGTATGAAAAGGTTGTGTAAATGAATGATGAATAATGAGTTAAGAACGAAAGGGAAAGCAATTAAATCAAAAGAGAATAGACAAGGCGCCGTAAAGGTGAAGAATTAAGAGAGAAAGAGGACTTTTACGTTGGGCGCCAAACTGTCGTGTAGCGACAATTAAAAGAGAAAGAACCTAACCTAAGAACAGCAAAACAACAAAATAGACCAAGAAAATAATATATTATAATTTTTTAAAAGGTATTTACAATCTTATAAAAAAAATGAAATATGAAGGTGATGGATGAAATGAGATTACAATTATATTAAAAAAAAGGGATAGGAGAATAGGAGAATTAGTATGATAGTGGAGCCCTAGAGCCTCGCTGCTTTTGTAGAAATGGGCACGGAGAGCTTGAGGTTTCTCAGCGGCGACGGCACGCAGCGCCTGGACTGGGCACACGCAGCGTCCGGAGCCGGCGCTCGTAGCGCCTGGGGTAGGTGCGCTCAGTTCTTGGAGAAGTAGTCGCCGCGCCCAGAGGTAGCGCGGGCAGTAGGGACGCAGCGCCTGGAGCCAGCAGTCGAAGCGCGCCTGAAGGTAGCGCGGGCAGTAAGCTGCACTCAGCGCCTGGATCAAGCAGTCGTAGCGCGCGGAGTAGTGTGGCCCCGCACTTGAATTAGAATTAACCGACGACTTCACGTGTAGATGGAGGCTTGCAGGATCCCGGGGCAAAGCGGCCCCGGGATAAGGCCTTTAGTAGATGTTTCTCGTTTGAGAACCGAAGCCAGACTGTCATGTATTAATTATATTAATTGAATTAGTTTATTATTGTGCGACTCTGAAATGAAATTGTAGAGTTACAGAGAATTCAATAAAAGACCAAAAAAAAGGTAAGACTTCGTTGACAGCTAGTTTAAAAGTACTAAATAGTGTGAAAATACGCAGTAAAATGATATGTTATTGTGTAAAAACGTTACAGGATCCTATGGAAATAAAGGTGATGCAAAAATATAAATGCAGAGAATCAAAAACAGAATGAAAAAAATAGTATAAAGTGATGCAAAACATGAATGCAGAATATCAAAGCAGAATGGAGAATTAGTGTACAATGAAATGTAAGTTGCATAACACTACAATGTAGCAAGCTAATTAGACCTATTAAAAATAGTTGTTTGACACTTTGACGCGTGATAGTTATCTAAAATACTCTTAAGGCTCGTTTGAGAAATTCTATAAACGACACAATAAAATTGTGACAACGAAGAACAGCTTACTGAATGGCGAAACATAATTGACAGAGGAGTTAGTTATAATAAATTAGTCAAGTTATTTTAGTTTGTGAAGTGAAAACAATCGGCTATTGTGATTTTACGGTAAGTGTATACCATGTTTCCCATCTCAATTTTAACGCGCTCAGGATTTGTTAGAGATTTTAAATAAAAGTTATGAAGAATAAAATAGACACCCCAAATTTGTATCATATTTTATTCTTGCATCCTGGCCAGTGGCATGTTAAATTAAGTGGCATCAATGGAATAACAAAATTAAACAAAAATTATGAAGTATTTTGTTGTCAAATATTGAATAACCCAGTCATCAATTTATAGGTTAGTTAACCAAAACAATGGCGAACTTACTTAAAGCTTTAGTCTTCACTTAAGACATCTATTACACATTTTGAGATACAACATCTTTACTCAAGAATATTGTGCAGTCTTTAGTATACTTAACAGTGCAATAATAGACTTAAATAATTATACTTATACCAAGGCAATACAACCGGCTAAACATTTTACGAACTAAATGGATTAGGGTTCTTCAACAAAATAATCAAAACCCGCTTTTAGAGCCGCAAACGACATGATCTATGTTTATACGGGTTGTAACGAAATATCTAAGGGATACGTGTGTAGGTGGAGGATAAATTAAAGTTAACAACTTTCACCAGAGAATGTGGGTCAAAATATTTAACAAAAATTGCCCACTTGTGAAAATTGTGTGGTCTTTTGACTGATTAAAGGTTTTGTTAAAAAGATTTTCTCTATTGGGACAATTTGTTATACCTTGACTAACTACGTATATATGTGTTACGTATGTTTTCCGTTGTCTAAATTTGTGTACTAAGGTGTTATTATTATTGTTTCAGCATGCCGTTCAAAGTTGTTCAAACCTTGGAGGGAAATAAAATATAAAATATTTACTGTCCCCTCGGATTGGAAATCGAACATTATTTTCAGATATCCAAATAAATGCATATCAAAGTATTTAAAAGATGAAAATTCAACACCAACGCTAGACTGGGACGTAATGAAATGTAAAGAAAAACGGACCGTTGTATTACGATAACAATTTAAAATGTATAGCAGTCTATACTAAAGAAAGCATTTTTAATATTATAATGGATAAATAATATTCTCTTCATTGATTTTTTCATAATTCACATACAGAGTATTTATTTCAGAAAATAATGTTTCACATAATTTATGTTTCTAAAAAAACATTTGTACAACAATTTTTTCTTAAATTTTTACTGTTTTAATAAAGAAATTTTCAAATTAAAGTTTGCTTATCATTTGAGTACTTACAGCGTATGTATTAATGGTACGAGTAAAAAGTATATTACATCTTAATGACTAATACAAACTAATTTACATTTGATTTCATTTGGATTTATTACCATAACATACAGAGACAACATAAGGTTCTTAACTCAAAAAGTGTTCAACAACATCAACACGAAGGATATTAGGCAATATAATAACGCTTAAATAATTTTAAAAAAATTCACTTGCTTTACAATAAGCGAGACAATCTATACTTCTTACTGCCCGGTGGATCTCAGACGGTAATTTACAGATTTTTAAAAATGCCTCTAGGTTTTCATATTATATATATTATAAATATTTCTTCCTCTTCTTCTTCATCTTCTGACGCATTAAGTAGTATGGAATCGAAAAATTGTGATTTATCTGGGCTTTTTCTTGTTCTTGTTCTTGTTCTACAGAACCCTGTTGTGTCTCTACTCAAACTTGACTAAAATTACTCGTATTATGGCTATTTATATATTCACTTTGTAACGAATCTTCTTTATTTTCCGTAATAACTGGAACTGGATAACTGGAATTTAATCGGATAATATCACAACTAAGTGATTTGTTTGTGTCATTCGTACAATTATTAAGTGAATCCAAAAAAATGCGGCATTCCTGCTTAATCCTTTTTTTCACTGCACCTGTTTTCTTATGTTTACTCCATGTTTGTAATCGTTTCATTTTAATGTAACTTAATATTATTACTCGGTAGAAGAATTTCTTCACTTCGTAATAAGGTTCTTTATAACAAAAAATTGTAACAATTCGCAACTTTAGAAAGACTGCTTTTGAGTATTAATATCCATACTTGTCTTGTATAACACCATTACTTTTACAATGTCTTTAAAGTGTACCTGCCTAACACAATAAGCATTAGTAAAATTAAAATTAAAGCTTAAAACTACATAAATGAGTTGTTCAACACTTTTAGTATCTTGTGTTAGTACACTCTTGACAAACTCTGTTTTACAACCCATGTCTGCACCTATAGTCAATATAATACCTAAAGACATATAAGACACTTCACGGCAACAACTAAACAACAATAAGTGTTAACGAGAGTCAGCGAGCACTGTTGTATAGATTTAGGAGCCACAAATAGGTCAAAGCTATAACATCTTGACTATACTCGCTGTGATTAGCACTATTCTAACTCTTAAAGCAGTCTAACATCGTTCATTTAAGTTCCAGAACCACTGTTGGAGCTAAATTTATTTTTAACTCTTATATATATCTCGTTTAGTTAGAACTGAGATAATTATTACTCATTTAAACAGATTAAATTTATACTAAAACCTGTAACTGACACCAAAATGTTAGTTGGGCAGTCTTAACGAAGACTACCCACCTGCGCAGGGAATTCCTGAGTGTATGCGCGAGCACAAGTGCACTCTCTATTCCCTCGCTCTCAAATTCCGATGGGACAATGGGACTTGAAAGAGGACTACTCCTCCCCCATCTCCTTCTGAGATAAGACGCACCAGAACACATGGCGCGGCCTCCATCTTCACATGCGCAATGAACGCCCCTGTGTCCGATGTGCGAAGGCCATGGGGCCCGGAAAAACTAGCACTCAGAAGCACCAGCCTTCCTGACCCCAGCGACGGATCTAGTCTATGGCTCCGCCGCCAACCAAGATTCGGCTGCGGAGGGCAGGGAGAGCGGCGCCTCGCAATACCAATACTCCTCTCCCCCGCAGTCCCACCACCACCGCATCAATTAATGGTGTGGCCCCGTCAGAGTCGCGGAGGATAGGGCGAGTGGCGCATCGCCATACTAACACTCCTCTTCCCACACTACTCCACCTCGGCTGCAACGGTAGGGAGAGATAGCACCCCTCTTGCTGCAGCACACCGACACACATACAAAGAGGGCTCGCCAAGTCCACTCAGAGTGGCCACTTCAGGTCAGCCCTACACCACGGGCCAGCCAAGGGGTTCCTCTTTGTTCAGCGCTAGTGACCGAGCCACGGCTACTAAGGCCTCCAGCACGAAAAGGCAGGAACCCGTTGGGGGGGGGGGGGGTCTATATAGAGTCCGTAATTCAAATCTCTCTGAGGCCCGAATTTTTTTTTATCGAAGTACAGAAATATTAGCATATAATATTACTCTAATTTCACAATGAACTCTAATGGGAATACAATTTAAAACAATAAATACTAATTTGACCTGTTTAAATAAATTATTATCCAAGTATGGAACCAAACTACGAATCTTATCTAACTGCAGTTACAAGACAAACGAGCATGCAGCTCACCTCATGGTAAGTGACTACCGCCGCCCATGAACAACTGAAACATCAGGAGAATTGCAGATGCGTTGCCGGCGATTTAAAAAGGAGTAGGCTTTTTTCTTGAAGATTCCTAAGTCGTATTTGTCAAGTCCATGTTCATTACAAATGAATAGATCGCCGGAGCGATACGTGCGCCACCTGTAAGTTAATTGTACTATGCCTATAACCTTCGGGCAATGCAAGAATGAAGTTGACAAAGTTTTTCGGAAATCCGATGTACGGTATGGCAGCGCATAAAATACGAACAAACAAAAATTAATTTTTATATATTAGATTATTTATTGGCGGTCGTAATAATAGCCCAACGGATTAGTAAGCTGAAGCGTCAGTGGGCCGGGAATATAGCTCGAAGAACTGACAACCGATGGGGAAGAAAGGTTCTCGAGTGGCAGCCTCGTACCGGTAGGCGAAGTGTAGGGCGACCCCCCACGAGATGGAGTGACGACCTTGGGGTAGGCCTATGTTCAGCAGTGGACTTATGAAGAGCTGATGATGATGAAGAATACTCGTAGCCACTACCCCATATCATCCCGTAGGCACCAAAGCGGCGACAGAGGGAAACAAATCAGGACATGTACAGTAGTGTCTTCTTGATAACAACTAAAAATAAAGACTGCGGTTGCCGACCCGCTTGCCGAGCGTCGCATGTCCAGCGTGGCTATATGTCAAATATATGCCATATATGCCATATTTGCCATGATTGCCGTATCAGGCATCTATGAGGGAGGCCTATGTTCAGCAGTGGACTTTTCATAGATTGTAACGGTAACGATAACATGAAATACAGCACCCCTCAGCATTTTGTTGATGCTAGTTTATTAACCCCCAACGAAAACAGAGAGGTGTTATAATTGTAGTGTGTATCTGTGTATCTATTTGTCCGTGGCATCAAAGCTCCTGAACGGATGAACCGATTTTGATTGTTTTTACGTACGGAACGTGTCTTAATCAATGGTGTTTACATTTCAAGAGTATCTGTTCAGCCGTTTGAAGATCATCAGCTCTTTTTGTTTCGGGGTTTTTTTAATTTTTTATTTAATTTAGTTTATAGCTATATTATGTAAGTAACTGAATGTATTAAATATCTTTCCTTATTTCATTAATTTTTCAATATTTCATACCAATAATTCTCCGCTCGTCGCTTGCAATGCACCTGATATCCGATTTCGCAACATAATCTCCGGGTTATGATTATCTGCGGCTCGCTACATCGATTGTTGTGCAGTGTAGCACGAGAGGAAACTAATACTAAGATTATGTAAATGACAGAAATTCAACTATCCGAAGTGTTTATTAAGGCTTTGCTTGCAATGAATAAAGTAATTTACAATATGATTATCTATTTCACTCTTTCTTTTTATTAAACGTTACCCCTTACTATAGTATGTGCCATATCGATTGAGAAAAACGGACAATGACCTCAGATATGAGCCGAGTGTCAAAAGGCGTAACTTACAAAATCTCAATTTAGATGTGATAACAATATTTAAATATTGATATTATTCCCACTTCTAGGTCAGCACATATGTTTTGTTTTTTTGTTTCTTAAATAATATTGTCTGTGGTTCCTATAAACATAGTAAAATCTTACGGTACATCGCGAAAAATGTGTTATATTTTATATTTCAATTTATGGTAAGTAACGCAGCAATTCATTTAATAACAGTTTCATTTTAAAAAAATATTTGAAGCAATATAATCACCATATTGAGCTTTTGCAAATTCATCCCTTTAAAATAAACAAAACGCGCGTTACGTCAGTTCGTTCTAAAAGAAACGTGACAATGGCAGCCAGAGATGCGTCACCTTTTTTGGGCCGGTCCGCCATTTTGTTTTCATTCGTGTTCGGATAGCGCTTGCGTGTGTACGTCTCGGGTAATTCATAGCATTCATTGCATTGTTTTAGTTGAGTTTTTACTGTTAAATTTGTTATATCGTTAAGTTTTTGTTTTTTGAATCTGTTATATTAGTTTTACTGTGACGGTCGTTACTAAATCGACATGAGTTCAGGAGAATTTGGTGAAGGACCCGGTCCTTCAACATCAAGTGGAAAGAGACGTCGCCGACCCATAATAAACGTAGCAGGTACGTACAAATAGGTACAAATGCGACGACGTAGCCTTTCTATTTCTTAAAGCGCTCTTTTTATGTGACCATGTGGTATTTATTTTCTAAAACAATATGTATTTATGTGATGTAGTACTATGGTAGTATATTTTTGTCATTTATTTACAGGCCCATCTTCTGGAGCACCTTTAACGTCACCAGTAAAAAAGAGAAAACCTACCACTTTGTCGGTCGGGGAACAAGAGATTATCATTAATGTATACAAATATGTCAAAAACACCTGGCCCGAAGACGTGTATCCTTCAAACGTTAATATGGTAGAAAAGGTTTCGGAGATCTCAGGAGTCAGCAAGAGCACTATATATCGCGTATTAAGCGTGTATAGAGATTCCCATAAAATACCAGAAAAGGGAATAATTAATAAAAGAAAAAAGTCTGTAATTGACAAGTTGGACGATTTTGATAAATCGGCTATAAGAGCGAAAGTGCATCAGTTCTTTCTTGCAGGAGAATTACCGACTTTAGACAAAATTTTGCTCAGTATAAATCAAGATGACCAGTTGCCAAACTTGAGCAAAACTTCCCTGCGACGTGTGTTGCGCCATTTAAAATTCAAATATATAAAGAGAAACAGAAAAAGTGGTCTAATAGATCGCCCAGAGATAGTTCTGTGGCGTACCAGATATTTGAGAGAAATACAAATATTAAGAAACGAGGGACGTAACATTTTTTACCTTGACGAAACATGGATTAACGCAGGTCATACTATGGGAAAGGTATGGGAAGACACCACAATTGAATCTTCTCGTCAATCACGGTTAGAAGGCTACTCTACTGGCGCGAAAGCCCCTTCGGGTAAAGGAAAGCGATTAATAGTTGTACACGTTGGCAATGAAAATGGCTTTTTGGAGGGATGTGATTGGGTATTTGAATCATCATCTACTGGTGACTACCATGAGAGTATGGACGCTCTCCATTTCGAGGACTGGTTTAGAAAAGTAATAGAAAAACTGCAAAGCGGCGATGTCATAGTTATGGATAACGCTAGTTACCACTCCAGACGTTTAGAAAAAACCCCAACAATGTCTTGGCGGAAACAAAATATGCAGGAATGGCTAGAATCTAAACAGATCGCATACGTGCCCTCGGACACAAAGACCCACTTAATGGAAAAAATAAAGGCAGTTAAAGATAACTATCGAAGTTACGTCACCGACGAGATGGCAAAAGAAAAAAGCATCACAGTGGTAAGGTTACCTCCTTATCACTGTGAGCTTAACCCCATTGAACTTGTGTGGGCAGATGTGAAAGGGTACGTTGCACGAAAAAATACAACTTTCAAGTTAAAAGATGTTAAAAATTTACTTAAAGATGGTTTAACTCAAATCACGCCAGATAAATGGAAAAACTGTGTTCAGCATGTCCTTAAGGTTGAACAAAAAATGCGTGGCATGGATGATAGAATTGACCAAACTGCAGATCGCTTTATAATTAATGTTACAGATAGTTCATCAAGTGAAGATACGAGTGATGATTGCACCGAATAAAAATAAAGTTCTTATATAATATTAAAAATAAAGTTTTATCTTTTGCATAAGTACGTACTTATTCGGTGTCGTTATCACTCGAATCTTTATATGTGTTATAAATTAATGTTTTTTGTTGTTAAATGAATAAAGGACTTTATAACAATAGATGATTTTTCTTCTACAGCGATCTTTCACATAACTTTTTAATAATAGTTAATAAATATATATTATATCAATCATTATAAAAAAATCATTATAAATAAAGAAAGTACTACATATAAAATGTGCCTATATATTGAAGGTTTGTAACCCCTGGTTAAACGACCGAAAGGTCATTGTCCGTTTTTCTCAATCGATTTGGCACATACTATAGGATTTTACGTATCGTGAAGGCAATTTACATGCATAAATTGCCCAAGAACAAACATTCGGACCGGGAACAATTGTTTGTAGGCCATACGAATACTTGTTTCGTGCGAGATTCGAACCCGCAGCAATCACGCCATAACTTATTACTATTTTTTTATATATGATAAGGGTGACAAACGAGCACACAGTCCACCTGATGGTAAGTGGTTGCTGCGGCCCATAGACATCTACATCTATCCTCTATTACAAATCAAAATATAGATGCGTTGTCACCCTTAGGACTAAGATGGAATGCCTCATTTCCAGTAAAAAGGACCTCCGGCCACCTGCACTCACCAAGCGAAACGCAGAGGTAAACCTCTACTTCACTCTGGTTTTCTGTGAGGTCGTGGTACCACCCCGGTTCGAGCCGGCCCATCCGTGCGACAGCAAAAGCTGCCGCGTGGCTCTACCACTGTTAAAAGCCAATCATTGTTCTAAGTTTAAACCAGATTCAAAGTTTACTGTGTGCCTATGTGCGTGTTTTTACAATTAGATGAGGATGGTTTCAGCGCCCATTAAAATGTAGATAATGTTTTGTTTGACTTTCTTTGTTGGTGTAAAGTAACGCGGCATTTCATACCAGAGCCCAGGACTACGCATCTTCAATTTGATGTTTCATTATCATGATTAGAGCCCTTAACAATTCATCTACTGAAGTTAGCATCCCCCAAGGAATGCCACAAAGCACGATCCAGAGCGAACTGCATCATTGACTTCCAGTATTTTGTAATAGGTCGTCGCCTTTGGGAGCCGCCCTACACTTCGCTTACCGGTTTGTACAAGTCTGCGCACCTTTCATCCCTATGGGTTGTCGATTTTTTAAGCTGTATGACCAGACCATTGCCACCTCAACTAACTCTACTCCTAATCCGTTGTTCTATACCGCTACTTTAGTTCTACTGCAGATATCCTCATTTCTATGTCTATCACGCAGAGAAACTCTTATGCATAGCAGGCTGAGAGCGCCCAAGATCTTACACATACGGCCAGCAGTGAAGGACCTTGTTTCTAATCAATGTCTCATCACCCCTAACACGCACTGTTTTCAAGTTTTTTGGTATACATGACGAGAAAATGTGTCGTAATTTCCCGAAAGCTGCACAGTCGGGTTGGATTCATCAATTGGCCTGTCGGTCGAAGTTAGACAATTTCTAATAAGTAAACATACTCGTCGAGAACTTCGAGCGTAATGCTTCCAACAACTACCTACATGGATAGGTTTGACAGGACACAAACAATTATTCTATTCTTAATGGAAATTGAACGTAGTTGTCAATGGGCCACAACACTCACTAACCATCAGGTGGACTGTCTGCTTGTATGTCACCTTTACTCCTATAAAACAATTTTCATCAATAATTTCAAATCAAAATTTGTTCTGGTGTTATTTTATAGACGTTTTAACGCATCGAAGCAAGTAATGTTATGTCACATGTTACATATTTTGTCAGCTATCCCAAATTTCGTAATTGGCATAATGCCGTGGTTGTTATCAAGTGACTTAGAGAAATACCAGTAAGATTTTGCTTGCGATAAATGCCGATTTTTTTTAATAAATAATTTAAAATTAAAAATGTTGTACAGCCGACTTCTATATAACTTATTTAAGAATAACTCAATAAAAACAAATTATTGGTCTGACCTTGATCAAATTCATACGGGACCACACGAGAAGTATCAGCTTTCACATAAAAAAGAATCATCGAAATCGGTTCACCCAGTACAAAGTTATGAAGAAACACACATAAAAAAAACATTCAGTCGAATTGAGTACCGTCTCCTTTTTGGAAGTCGGCAGAAAAGGGGGCCTACGGCTCACCTGTGGTGATGGCAAGTGACTACCGCCGCCGATGAACAACTGCAACACCAGGGGAATTGCAGATATGTTACGTTGAGTGGCTGGAATTAGTCCGAACAATTAAATTATCGCGATAAAATACGCAAAGAAATGCAACATCTCTTCGTAGTGCCAGTGAGTCAAGCCGATCAGGAAGAGCTCGGTCGCCGACGATTCGATCCGCTCTGCGGTGGATGCGATCAAATGGAAGAAGCTGGCACTGGGCAGTCCTAGCCCAGAGGTGAGAACAGTATTTCACCTGAGACCGAATCAGCGCCTAAGCCGAGCCAGCACAGCGTCAGGCGGTGTGCCGGCATGAAATACTGTCCCGTAAAATACATCACGTTTACGCCAGACGTAAAATGCCAAGATCAGCGACGAAAAGCGGCTGCAAAGGTGAGAGGCGAATGGTGTCCATCCCCAATCTACCTGCCACGTATGGCGATTATAGCAAAAACATACTTCTGGCTAGTCCCTTTAATGAAAACGGCAATGTCTACCCCCTGCTGCTAAAAAGGGCTGGGCGGGAGGACCCGATGATGATCTCTGGGGTCGGCCGGTCGTCCCCGCAGTCTCCAGAGCAAGTCCCCGTGGGCACAGTAACTGTGGTAATATCGTTTGATCGAATGCAACGCCTCGGTCAACTGCCATTCTCCACTCTTATTCAATCTCAACACTTAATATGTAAATAATAATAATTTAAAATTTAAAATTTTGTACAGCCGACTTCAATATAAGCGACTTCAATATAGGTTATTTAAGAATAATTCAATAAACATTGGTCTGACCTTGATCAAATTCATATGGGACCACACGAGAACTATCAGCTTTCATATAAAAAAGAACCATCGAAATCGGTTCGCTCAGTACAGTTATGAGGTAACACACATAAAAAAACATACAGTCGAATTGAGTACCGTCTCCTTTTTGGAAGTCGGCAGAAAAGAAATGTATGGCTAAACAGCGGTTGCACATCCCCTCATTAAAAGTGCACCTCACTAATATTCAAGGATTGCACTATAATCTCAGGCCAGTCGTCCATCACCATGTTGAGACTGAGAAGCGTACTTTTCTTGACGGAGGCCCAAATTAGATGTCCATTGAATGCGGTGTACCTTGACTATCCTGGATTCTCCCTGGAGCACAAATTCCATCTGCGTGCCAGAGTCTGTGTGTGCGTCCGCAATGACATCTGCTTCCAGCCTCTCCGTCACCTTGAAGACTCCACTTTTTCGACAATCTGGGTGACGGTAGACACAGACTTCCAAAAAGGAGACGGTACTCAATTCGAGTTTTTTTTTGTGTGTTACCTCATAACTTTGTACTGGGTGAACCGATCTCGATGATTCTTTTTTTATATGAAAGCTGATAGTTCTCGCTTCTCGTGTGGTCCCATATGAGTTTGATCAAGGTTAGACCAATGGTTATTGAGTTATTCTTAAATAACTTATATTGAAGTCGCTTATATTGAAGTCGGCTGTACAAAATTTTTAATTTTAAATTATATATTATATCCTTTATGCCTGTGTCTCTCGATCACATAGCGGTGACCAGAAGGACAACATGATTATTTGATCACCTTAGTGAGGCTGCTGATATGGTCCTAAATCGGTATCCTACTGCACAGTTGGTATTTCTGGGAGACTTTAACGCCTGTCACAAAGACAGGCTGTTACCATACCAGAAGATCGGACATGCTGAAAGATAAAGCGTGGAATTTTACCTTGACGCTAGGTCTTTCTCAGCTGGTAAAAGAGTGACTAGGGTAGATGGTCACACAGCCGATTGCTTGGACCTTCTGCAGACTACCGAACCAGACAGGTATGAAGTACAAGTTACCTGCCCTTTGAATACATCTGACCACTGTCTGATGAAATTCGTATGGTCTCATTCTCCACCTGATACGAGTCCTAAGGTGTTCGACGAATATGGCAGTACAAGACAGCTGATTGGAATGAGATGTGACACTTTTTTGCATCCTATCCTTAGCGGAAGATCTGTTTCTCTTCTGCGGATCCGTCGAGCTGAGCGGTGGCGATAACAGATGTGTTGCGTAAAGCCATGGAGTATTTTATCCCCTTCTCTGATGCTCACGCCGGAAGCAAAGCTCGCCCATGGTTTAACGCTGAAAAGCCGAAGCCGAAAAGTGCCAACATTTAGCGTAGGTATGAGCGTTGATCCTGGGTTGATGCTCGAAACCGCAAAACTCCGGATATTAGCTCCAAAAAGAGAACTTTTGACAAGGCTGTCGAGTTCTACAAAAAACCAATACGGAAACCCTTAAGCGAGCAATCCTCAGGTAGACCACATCCACATTCATCAAAAATTATATTCGTCTCGCAACGATAAGCCGTCAGTAGGGTAAAACTTACCTTTCTGACAATGGATGACAATTATCATCACCGCCACCACCATCATAATCATCACCATCATAATAATCACTATATCATCACCAGCACCGCCGCCAGGACTGTCACCACCACCATCACCAACACCAACAACTTCACTACCACCACCACTACAACCATCATCATCATCATCATCATACCATATGACTGCACACGCAACGCAGGCGGTGTGACGTCTTGTATATATAGTTACCGTTATCGGTACAGCCTACTAAAGTCCACTGCTGAACATAGACCTCCTCCATAGACTGCCTCATAGGGTGGATATTTGCCATAGTTGCCCCGCTTGGCAAGCGGGTTGGCAACCGCAGTTTTTTTTTTATTCTTTATTAGGATGACGCTGCTGCCCATCTCCTTATTTATTTCGCTCTGTCGCTTCTATACAACATGTAACAAAAACCCTGTGGTTCTCGTTAAGTACGTTATCAGGATCAGTATTCAAACCTATATAAATAACTTTTTTTTAAATCTCGACCATATTTTTTTAATTTTATTTTTAAAAAATTTGAATTGTATGTGGTTTTATTACCTCTTACTGACACTAGCCGATGCTAAAGCTAAGTAAAGCGGGGTCTTTGACAATCCTCTTAGGCCCCAGACAATGCAGAGGTAATAAAATCACATACAATTTGCATACAATTATTTTTTTTTTAATAAAATAAAAAAAATATTGTTAGAGTTTTAAAAAAAAGTTATTTCTATAGCTTTTAATACTGATCCTGATAACGTACTTAACGGGCACCACAGGGTTTTTGTTACGTATTGTATAGTTAAACTACTATATTAGTTTCATATGTGACAAGTTAAAATCGGCCCTTTTTTCTTTTAACTATCCACTGGCGATCCATAGCGAGATTTCAATTATTAAATTGGAATATTAAAACCATTGGCTATATAACGTAAAGGGCTATGCAATTACCGTTATGCCTAGATTTCATTTTCCATTAGACTTGCAACGAATATTCGACTATTGTTCAGTATTCGGCCTATTCGGCCACTTTTGTCCTATTCGATCGAATAGTGAACATCTAGTTACTATTCGGCCGAATACTAAATAAGGAAGGAAGAAGTTTTTTAGTCAGATAATTGACTAAATGAAAATATTGATTTGTTTGATAATAATCTATTTTTCTTGTAATCATTAATACATGCCCTTCAATTTTATTTATTTGTGTAAATTATTAATCGTTTAAATAATGGTTTGAAGTAGATTTTGGTAAGTAAAAGAAATGCGATTTGTATCTGCCCTTGTGGACTACTACTATTAGTGGAAATGACGACACCAGTGCTACGGTCCGCTTGAGCCTTGAGAACTGGAGATACTGTCGTTATCGACCGTCTTATTTTATATTGTCTTCAAAATCTCACAAAAAACCCGCAATGTGACGCATCAACATATTGTGAGATGTTTTTGAATAAATTATTTTAAAGGATAATTTCTTGTTACCTGATATCGGCAAAAATACAACCGTACGAGTCCATACAAAAGAAAAAAATTTTTCTTCTTACTAAAATAAAAATAAAAGTTGTGGCGCCATAATTATATATATGCCTTGCCCCCAGAGAGATTTGAACTCTCGACCCCTGGTTTACAAGACCAGTGCTCTAACCCCTGAGCTATGGAGGCTACGTCCCGAAATGTTTAACTTATGTGTCACTTATTGCGCATCGCAAATTAAAATCAAAACCTGTTTATGTTGTGTTTAACATGTTTACTACAAAATAAAACAATACTTAAAAATATAGAGGGCATTATTATATACTATATTATATATGAGTATCTTACTTTATACTGCCATAACTTGTTAAGTAGGTAATTAGTTCATACCGACAAAAATGTAGTTTGTCATTATGATAACACAAAAATGTTTCATCATAATGATACAAACTAAAATTCGAGTCGCTGAGAGATGACTACATGTTTGTGCCATTTGCTGCAGAGACTATCGGTCCGTGGGGTCCACGTGCGGTGAGGTTCCTAAAGGAACTCCATCCACGGCTGGTCGTTGCTGCTGGTGATAAGAGGGCTGGTTCTTTCCTTGCTCAAAGGCTAAGTATAGCCATTCAGCGGGGAAACGCAGCCAGCGTTCTTGGCACGATACCGCGGGGAGTAGGACTATATGATATTTAAGTTTCTAGTTTTAGTTTTTTTTTTTAAATTATTATTATAGTTTTAGTATTGTATAACTAAAATTCAAGTAGTAATTCTTTAGTACGATACGTTAAAAGAGAAAATTGGTCAAATTATTTTATTTTCTACTCAATATACACAAAAAAGTGTTCTCCCCGGCGGGGAATCGAACCCCGGTCTCCCGCGTGACAGGCGGGGATACTGACCACTATACTACCGAGGATGTATAGTCGAGATTGAATTTGTTGTATACATAGAACAAGCTAATCAAAATAGAAAAAAATATGTTTTTATGGCTCCAACATATTTAAGAAATTACACATTAATCATTTATAAACGGAATAAATTCCATTAAATTATTAGTTCAATAAATCTTTATCAATATGACATCATTACACATCGCATAGTCTACGATTTAAGAATGAATCGCTAAATGTGTTGCTAAGCGCTAATCTCGAGAGCAGCTAAACCAATTTCATTAATTCTTTTTTTATAATATTCCTTGAAGTACGAAGATGGTTCTTACGGCGAGAAAAATTTAAGAAAATTCCTGAAAAAGTATAAAAACAACACTTTTCTATATTCCCATACAAGAAATTCGTAATAATACTTAAAACTCAATTTGAACTTTAATACCATATCATAAAGTTTAAGTGTTAGTGGAGGGGTTCCGGGAAGACAAAACAATTATAATTTTAATTTTTTGACATAATGTAATTGTTGACTTATCAACTTTCTTTTTTCTTTTTTTTTATCTTACAAGCTGACCCGGTGTCCCGTATAGCAGAATAAGTATTTAGAAAAATAAAGAATCGACTATTAGGCGGTACGAAGTTCGCCGGGTCAGCTAGTATAAAATATATATTTTAATAGGTAGATATAAATTACCGACATATTAGAACGTCAATCATATTTTTATCACTAGGTCAAGTAGCAGCCAACTCTGCCAAAGCTTTTTCACACAAAACCAATAACCAAATTCGAATCATATCATTATAATAATAAGAACAAGTTACAAGGCTTTTTTTTTGAAATATATTAAATCTTGTGACTGACATCACTTTCACTCATAACTATATTTTTTTATTACATCAAAGAGATTTAAAATATATATTACTACTACTACTTAAATGTCTTTGTATTACATATAGGTTTCCTTATCGTGTTTTTCTTTCCTGCCCTTGACGGCCATCGGTAAAATAGCAATATTTTCAAACGAGACTAAATGGGCTGCTTTTTTAATAGGCGTGCAAGATGTTTATTTGTGATTGATATGTTACGGATAAACTTAGAAGAGTGAGTACACCTAGGTTTACCCGGGTACAGTTAGGACCAGAGATTCTTTTTCCTAGAAATGAGGCATTCAGTGTTTATGGGCTCCAGCATCCACTTACTAGATACTACATCAGTATACATTCAATCATGAATGTGTACTCGCTTCTCACCCTCTTTCTATAAAAAATCTTTTTAAGATTGATAATATGGATTTCATGTTTCGTTATGTGGTCGAGCTACGCTGTAACTATATTATATGTAGTTGTAGCATGAATAGGACGTCTCGACCGAGATAGAACCACGCTCTTACGGAATACCAGCGTAAAATAGCGGCTCAATGCTGCTGTGTTTCGTATGGTGAGTGTAGAGAACCGGAAACATCAATACATCTGCATTCATAATTGAGGATATAGGCCACAGCATCCACTTACCATCAGGTATACTGTATGCTCGTTTGTTATATTCGCTTATATCGTATTCTATTTAAAAAATGGATTTATGTGCCATTAATGCACGGAAATTACAAAAAATTACATATTAATTCTTAGTAAAATTCTAAATAAGTTAAATCTTCTTTGTAATTTTAAGACTCTATTTTCCACCTTTTTACGCGTACATAATCAACGGCAGTATAGTAGTAGGGGAATGGGGGGCAAGATGGGGTAGCGGGCAAGACGGGGTAGCGGGTCTCATCGGTCGTACGAACAACCAATCACAGCCGATCTGGCTCGTAATGACGCGTTATTGTATTGTTTATCAATCAGCGCTGTGACCGGCTTGTGAGTCCATGTGTATTTTCCCTACCGCCAAAAACTCGGTTTTTGTCAAATTCGTTGTGATTTTCTTCTTATACATCGCATGTGTTCTGTACCTCAACATTAGTTGTCTAGAACTGATTGGAAGTTATACTTGTTTATCAATGATTACACCAGCAGGTAAGAACATGTTTGTTCCCATATTTCGATTTTATTTTTTAAGGCATCTTATTTTATTCAAATGAGCGTGTGAGGGCAAAATGGGGTATGGGGCACCCCATCTTGCCCCTCGAAGAAAGTTATGATTTCTCTATGACACTTTATGATCCTTTTAACTTATAATTGAGTTTTATCTTGTTTTAGGATGGAGAAAGATTATAATAGAAAGATAGAGAGGGGGAATTGGAGTGAACAGAGTATGAAAAATGCAGTAGATGTTGTAATTGAAGGAAAAATAGGGTACAAATTAGCGGCGAAAATATATTCTGTGCCAACCCTCTAAAGAAAAGTTAAAAAAGCTCGTGCAGCCCTAGAAGATCCTGCTGCTCCTACAACTTCAGTGAAAGTTCTTTTAGGCCCAAAAAAGCGAACATTTTCTGATGATGAAGAGAAAGAACTTTGCAATTATATAATGGACATGGAGAGTCATCTTTACCGACTTACAACAAAAGATTTAAGGACTTTGGCATACACTCTTGCAGTAAAAAATAGGTAGCAACATTTCTTTAATTCTGAAAAAAAGAAACTGGCAAAGATGGGTTCAGGGATTTTTAAGCAGGCATCCAAAATTGTCGATACGAAAACCAGAAAACACTTCAGCTGCACGTGCCGCTGGGCTTAACAAACAAGCTGTTGAACAGTTTTTCAACTTCCTCGGCAAAGTTTATGATGAGCACAAACTTTCACCGGACAGAATATTTAATTGTGATGAAAAAAATGATGGTATTCCCAAGAAAGAGGATGGATCCTCAGCTAATGCTGAATGAATGCTGCGCCTGGATCTTTGGGTGTGTGTCGTGATTCTGGCTGGATGACAGCTGAATAATTCCTTGGCTGGTTTAAGAAGTTTGTTGAATTTAGTGGAGCAACGGTTGATCGACCTGTACTGTTGTTGTTAGATGGCCACAGCACTCACACACAAAACCTTGACGTCTTTAATGAAGCTGTTTCAAACGGGGTTATTATATTATGCTTCCCCCCACATACGAGTGATCGACTTCAAGTTGCCGATGTAGCATACATGAATCCCTTGAGCACATACTACGACCACCAAATCACAGCCTGGCTTTGAAGCCATCCAGGGATGGTGGTAACTATCCGGCAAGTAGCAGAGATTTTTGGTAAAGTCTTTATTCAATGTTTTACTATGGCAACGGCTGTAAATGGCTTCAAAAAACGTGGGATTTGCCCATACGATCCAACAGTTTTTTTCGATACTGATTTTGCTCCATCATTGATGACAGATATTCCACAAACAGAGAGATTATTCATCACTGAAGCATTGCCACAAACCACTACGTCGGGCAACGGAGCAACATCTCCAACAATACCTGCAATTGACGAACCCCTGATATGCCGCATGTCTGTTGTTATGACACCATCTGAAATTGAAGTAGAGCCTGAGCCAGGATGCTCCACTTGGATGACCAATATTGAAATAAATCAAAGGCCAACTACTCCACCATCAGTATTTTCTGTTGTTAGTCCTCAGGAAGTGATGCCTTATCCTGTAACTCGCAAAATTTCACGCGTGACGAGGAAACGGGAAAAAACGGCTATCGTAACTTCTTCCCCGTATAAAAATAAGTTAGAAGAAACAATGAAACAAAAAGAAACTGGCAGAAGATAAAAAAAGAAAAAAAGAGAGTTGAAAGACCAAAAAAAATAGGAAAAAGAATAGGAAGAAACCCATCAATAATCCTAATTCCTCACCAGAATGTGACAACGAAGAAGATAATGTCCCTTGCTTTTACTGCCATGGAAAATACTTGGATTTTAATGAAGGATAGGCTGCATGTACTCTCTGTGGAACTGGGTTCACTGTAGCTGTGCTGGGATAGATGACGAGGACGATGAGGCAATATTTGTTTGCTAGTTTTGCGACCAAAATTAGAGTATGTCTTCCATACCCATCTTGCCCAATAGGGTACCCCGTCTTACCCTCCCTGGGGGGCAAGATGGGGTGTTGGACGTTTTTGACAAAATTGGTGATTTTTTCTTTTTCTTTGGGTGTAAAGTTTCTGAAGTTCCTTATTTCCAAAGACTGATTATGTAAGAGTAATTATAAATAAATAAATATTCAAAATACTTAAGAATCTGCGTTTTATTAGGCTCCAAACGTTAATGACCCCGTCTTGCCCCACCTTCCCCTAATTACTTAGTATTTGTTACCTCTGAGTATTTTATAAAAAAAATAATGTAATAATGAATTATAAAATCTCTACTGTTAATGTTCAAAATTATCATTATATAGTATTCCAACCTGGGAAAGGTACAATAATAATAAATATTAGATATCTATTATCTATTTTATCATGTATATCATGATCACTGTTTATATCACCACAATAAATAACAAACCATTGAAGTATAATTACATTATATCTCAATGGAACAAATATTGACTTCCAGGCCGAATTTCGGTCACGCCGGGCAGTGGCAACGGGGACGAGCCATATACGCAGGAGCAGGACTCGCAAATGGCTCGTCCCCGCCAGACGGATCGGACGGCAATCAGACACGATCAGACAGAGATAACGCAGGACCAACCGCTTAGAAAAGAAAGAAAGAAAGAACGGAAGAAAAAAGAAAAAAAGAACAAAAAATAAAGAGAAAAAGAAAACTTTATTTGACTTCGCAAATAAAAAATATAACACGAGATATACAAAAACAGGATTTGTACTTTCTGCTGTACCTGCTTTTCCGAGGCACGAGGGTGTAACACCACCAACTTCCTGACTCTGAGCTACTACTGAGAACTTATTGATATTAAAACCCAATATCAGCCAGACGCGGGATTCGAACCCGGGACCTCATAATCAGCAGTCAAGCTTACGGCCACTAGACCAACTTGCAGTCGATGGAACAAATAGTGCATTATTGTAAGTGTGAAAAGAACAACAGATGAAAGCGTCACTTAAAACAAGTTAGCGAGTCACGGCAAGCAAGTAATGGCTTTTGTAAAATTTTGCCACTGGTGTATTTGCACCATGTCTGCAGGATTTTATGGGACTTGTCATAAGAGTTTGTTTAATGTTAACTGTAATTACACACAAATCTCAGGATTTACAAGATAATTAATAATTAATATACAAGGTCTTTACATATAAAATTGCCATTATATGTGGGAAAATTGAAATAAAAAGTTTGTAGAATAAAAATTCATCAAAATATTTGCTTAAACTATTAACATCCACTTCGAATTTATTTTATTGATGCCCTTGCTATAACAGTTTACTACACGAGAATCGATAAACTCTTCAAAGGCGTACCTTACTGCTTCTTCAGAATTAAAAAATTTGCAAATTGATATATGATCTAAACTTCGAAAAAATATCTGTTCGGTAAAGTCTGGAGCCTGGCTTTAGCTCCGTTAATTTTGCCAATGTCACTATATCCAGGGGTATACTAAACAAAATTTCACTGTATGCTAACAAGCAGCGTCTAGATAAGCCTAGTTTGAGAACCATAAATAACAGTTTTTTTTATAGGATAAGGGTAACAAACGAGCCCACAGTCCAGATGGTAAGTGGTTGCTGTGGCCCATAGACATCTACATATATCCTCGATTACTAATCAAAATGCAGATGCGTTGTCACCCGTGAGGATTAAGATGGAATGCCTCGTTTCGAGTAAAAAAGGGTCTCCGGTTGTCTACACTCACCATACGAAGCACAGTAGCGTTAAGCTGCTATTTTACGCTGGTATTCTGTAAGAGCGTGGTCCTTCCACGGTCGAGCCGACCCATTCGTGTAGCAACTATACCAGTAATATAGCTGCAGCATGGCTCTACCACATAAAGTTTATGGAGCGAACTGTCAAATAAAACATATATATTTTCATTTTCCACTGAGATCCAACCCCGCTGGCACCAATGAAATTACTAATTGCAATTTTCAGTGCTAATGTACCTCGTGATTGGCGGTAAAGGAAATATTCCTAAAAATTTATGAGAATAATTCGAGGACATGTGACATCTACCATCCGTTAGGGCAACGCGCAGGTCACTCTCTACCTTTTAACTCTTTCAAGGAGGAGAGGCCTGTGCCCAGCAGTGTGACTGATATTTACTGTCCTATCTAAGAAAAAAAAAGGAAGTGCTAAGTAGCATGTTAGTGACACGGGTCTCAAAAAAATAATTTGTTTGTATCAGATCTCAACTTTAAAATTGTTTAAATTTCACTGCTGCGATAGCTCTGAGCTGGCTGGGCGCTAGTCTAGAATTTCAAACAACCTGAATAACTCTGCTGCCATCGTTAAAATTCTTGACAGAACTAATTATGAAGCAAAAAGGAGTTATTAAAATGAGCTCAGACTTATTCTTTAAGTGACAACCCTTAACCCCCTAACTTTAGATGTGTACTCACACACACTCACACATTTTATAATTACAAATATGAATTATTATTAAACCATAATTTCTAATATGGTAAATAATCCAAGACTAAAGTACGTTTTCGAAAAATTTATTTGTAAATATTTTAAACCGAAATACTTTTTAAAGATTCAAAAAGTTTGGTCACACCATAGACAGTGGTTATAAAAGCAGTTACGTTCAGAATGGCGATTCGACACTAACTTTAAAGCAGTTTTTAAGACGCTGCCACCGCCGAGTTGTATTACTTTATGCATAGAACAACTTCAAGCCGCCTTCATTCTGGTAAAGTTTAGAAATTAGAATTTGCTTTTGTTTACCCTCGAAGATGTTATCGTTTATACTTTTCATCTAAATAAATATAGAGCTTTTATTATTTTTGAAACGAGTTTGCGGACTGAGTCGTCTGTCGAATCCACATACTCAGAATGAGAAAAGAATTACTTAATACCACGTTTTTATTAAGTCACTTTCTTGTTAGTCTGTCTGTCGTTGCGGGTGGAATTTATTAATTGATTTTAAACTAACTTCCGGATGAGCTGCAATTTTGAAATTTTGAATATACCTTTTCACAGTGGTAGAGCCACGCGGCAGCTTTTGTTGACGCACGGATGGGCCGGCTCGAACCGGGGTGGTACCACGACCTCACAGAATACCAGCGTGTAGTAGAGGTTTACCTCTGCGTTTCGCTTGGTGAGTGCAGGTCGCTAGAGGCCCTTTTTACTGAAAATGAGGCATTCCATCTTAGTCCTCACGGGTGACAACGCATCTGCATTTTTATTTGTAATAGAGGATAGATGTAGATGTCTATGGGCCGCAGCAACCACTTACCATCGGGTGGACTGTGTGCTCGTTTGTCACCCTTATCCTATAAAAAAATCGGATGACAGTGCAGTAATAAGAGGTCTTTGAACCTATGAAATTGCCGTTCTGCAGTACTGGCCATGTCAAATCAAAATAATTTTTGTTTAGCTTTTGTTTATTGATAAGCGTTATGTTTTCGCCGCATTTAAATCTTTATCGTCATCATGGGTACGTTAAAAATTCTAGTAAATATGGAATAAGAGTACCGTCGTGACAGCAACGCGGCACAAGCCGCAAGATCAACGACGTTTACGAAGCG
This sequence comes from Parnassius glacialis, assembly GCA_033319125.1. Taxonomy (NCBI): domain Eukaryota; kingdom Metazoa; phylum Arthropoda; class Insecta; order Lepidoptera; family Papilionidae; genus Parnassius; species Parnassius glacialis. The sequence goes on along the minus strand of JAVANC010000007.1, from coordinate 16,820,026 downwards.
AATACTGCGAACGAACGCACCAACTGTTATTGATTTGCCCGCTTCCGTTCTGGAAATTTCGACCTGAAAATGAACTCCGTGGTCCTCCAAAAGCTTTGGTCGACAATAACGAATTATATGCGATTGTGGAAGCTGATGATACTCAATTTACGGCTGAATTAGCAGCAGCTTTCAACGTTAGCAGCAAAACAATATTGGTCCACTTGCGTCAAATTGGAAAGGTAAAAAAGCTTGATAAATGGGTGCCCCACGAACTTAATGATCGCCAGCGCATAATACGCATCGACGGGTGTCTTGAACTGCTCAACAGGCACATAAACGAAGAAATTATAAACGGGATGAGCATTATTATGGTCTAATACTGCTGCAATAATGCTCATCCCGTTTGCTAAGAACCTGTAATGAATCACACCGGCGTTAGATCACCAAACAGTGATAACTTTCTAGGGATAAGTTTTCGTTTAGGGCATTGGTTAGGTGCTGAACCAGGATCCAACCAACTTGCTGAGCGCTTGCGATTGTCAAGCAGAATCCATTTTTCGTCGTAGCGAAACAACACAATGATGGAGAAGCTTTGATCAATCGCTCATCCCCGCTGCTCCTGCACGACCTCATACTGCATAACAGACAGTCTCCAAGTTACAAGACCTGGGGTTGGAAGCTCTCCGTCATCCGCCGTACTCACCAGACCTTGCGCCTACAGACTACAAATTTTTCCAGAATTTGGACTTATTCGCGGGAAAAAAGTTCAATACCAGAGAGGCAGTACAAAATGCCTTTGAAGAATTGGTTGCCTCTCATCCAGCTGATTTCTTCAAAAAGGGCATCAATAAACTGCCACTGCGTTGGCAAAGATACATCGATTGCATAGCTGATTACTTTGATCAATAGAAATAAAAAAATACTTAAGCTTATTTCATAGTTATTTCATAGTGCCGTGTAGTGGCGGATAAGAATATCCACTACCCCATATCTTCCCGTGGGTGTCGTAAAAGGCGACAGTGGGAAACAGGCAGGAGATGGGCAGCAGCATCTTCCTGATAACAGCAATATCATAATAAAAAAACTGCGGTTGCCAACCCGCTCGCCAAACATGGCAACTATAGCAATATACGCCCCAATGAAAAATGTTACGAAAAGACGGCCCCCAGTCCCCGGCGGCCTCGCTATTCCTGGCTACGGTGACGACCATGGTAACGGCGAGGCAAGGGGTGCTAAGAATCTCCGGTGGAGGTTCGGTTGCCACCTACAATGACATGACCTGGCAACTTATAACGCACGCACCCTGAGGACTGACGAGAAGATCCTGGAACTGGAAGAAGAGATAGACAAATTACGCTGGAATATTATAGGATTATCCGAGGTTCGAAGAGAGGGGGAGGACACGGTAATCCTCGACTCCGGTAACTTGTTCTATCACCGGGAGGGCGAACATCTGTCCCAAGGAAGTGTCGGATTTATCGTCCACAAGTCTCTCGTTAACAACGTTGTAAAGATTGGGAGTATGTCGACGAGGGTTGCGTACCTTATACTCCGAATCACCAAACGGTATTCGCTGAAGGTCATACAGGTTTACGCACCAACCTCAGCACACCCCGATGAGGAGGTGGAGGAAATGTATGACGATACCTCTAGAGCCATGCATTCCTCCAACATCCACTATACCGTGTTAATGGGAGACTTCAATGCAAAACTAGGCACAAGAGAGAACGATGAGCTGAAAGTAGGGAAATTTGGAATAGGGCAACGGAACCAAAGCGGCCAGCAGCTGGCCGACTTCATGGAGAAAGAGGGACTCTTTGTGATGAATTTTTCTTCCAGAAGCAGCCCCACAGGAAGTGGACTTGGTCGAGCTCCGACGGTTCGACAAAAAATGAGATTGACTTCATTATGACGACCAGACCACAACTGTTCAGTTATGTCTCAGTGATCGCGAGGGTGAAAACGAGTAGCGATCACCGAATGGTTAGAGGCACACTGTACCTAAACGTTAAGTTGGAGAGGTCTCGTCTAATGAAGTCAACGCTCCGTCCCCCTCGTGCTCTGTTCCAAAGTCCCGAAACCTTTCAGCTCGAGTTACAAAACCGTTTTCAGTGCCTGAAAGACTGCAATGAAGTGGACGATAAAAAATGATAAGCTCGTGGAAAGTGTCCATGTGGTCGGAGCTAAGTTCTGTAAGACCCGCCGCAGAAGAACACAAAAACTCTCCGATCACACTCTTAATCTCATGGCTGTTAGACGGGAGATGAAGCTACATTCTTCAACAGATTTGACAGCATACAGGCAACTGAATAGACAGATCTCTAAATGTGTGCGGTGGGATTTACGCAACTTCAATACAGCTTGTATTGAAGAAGCGATCGAGTGGAACCAAGGCTCCAAAGTATTTGCCAGAAATCTGTCTGCCAGAAAGAGCCAACTGTCAAAGCTGAAGACCGTGTGTGGCAGCATCGTTTCCGGGACACCTGAGATTTTGAGTGAAATTGAGAGGTTCTATGGGCAGCTGTACACATCATCGTTGGAGCCACACGCGAGTGTGAGTAACGATCCAAGAGCGAGTCTTATCCGAAACTATTCCGAAGATATTCCAGACGTCAGTCTGAGCGAGATTAGAATGGCTCTCCAGCACCTTAAAAACGGCAAGTCCCCGGGCGAGGATGGAATTACAGCAGAGCTTCTGAAAGTGGGTGGAAACCGGTACTTGAAGTCCTTCAGAGGCTCTTTAATTCCGTCCTCCATGGTGGTACTACTCCGGAGGCGTGGAACAGAAGTGCGGTGGTCTTGTTCTTCAAGAAAGGCGATAACACTCTCTTGAAGAACTACAGACCGATTTCCCTTCTGAGCAGCGTCTACGTGCTGTTTTCAAGAGTCATTACGAATCGTCTCGCCGCAGACTCGACGACTTCCAGCCTCCCGAACAAACCGGTTTCTGAAAAGGCTTTAGCACCATAGACCACATACATACCATTTGGCAAATTTGGGCGGTGCTACAGTCCCTTCAGCGGTGCCAAGTTGACTATCGATATATCGAAGTGCTGAAGTGTTTGTACAGTAGGGCTACGATGGGTATCCAAGTACAGAGCCAGAGTACGAAACCTATCCAACTGCAGAGAGGTGTAAGACACGGTGACGTTATATCCCCGAAACTTCACCGCTGCATTGGAAGACGTTTTCAAGCTACTGGACTGGAAAAGATACGGTATTAACATCAATGGCGAGTACATCACTCACTATACATTACATTACATTACATTACAGCCCTTCACAAGGCCACTGCTGAACATAGTCCTCCCCCAGAGGACTATGTTCAGCAGCCACAAAGCACAGTCCTGAGCCACCTGCATCCATCGACTTCCTGCATATCTTACCATTTCGTCACTCCATCTAGTGGGGGGACGCCCTACACTTCGCCTGCCGGTACGAGCCTGCCACTCGAGAACCTTTCTTCCCCATCGGTTGTCGGTTCTTCGAGCTATATGGCCGGCCCATTGCCACTTCAGCTTACTAATCCGTTGGGCTATGTCGGTCACTCTGGTTCTACTGCGGATATCCTCATTTCTGCGTTTATCACGTAGAGAAACTCCGAGCATAGCCCTCTCCATAGCTCGCTGAGCGACCTTGAGCTTCCTCATCCGGCCAGCAGTGAAGGACCACGTCTCAGTTCCGTATGTCATCACTGGCAACACACACTGGGTGTACAGTCTCGTTTTCAAGTTTTGAGGTATACCTGACGAGAAGATGTGCCGTAATTTCCCGAACGCTGCTCAACCGAGTTGAATCCGTCGATTGACCTCTCGGTCGAAGTTGGACTTACCTAGTCGGACTATTTGTCCCAGGTAAACATACTCGTCAACAACTTCGAGCTTACTGTTCCCAACAACTACCGGCATAGGTGTGACATGGACATTAAACATGATCTTTGTTTTGTCCATGTTCATCTTAAGACCTATCCGTTGGGAAACACTTTTGAGGTAATTGAGCATAGTGCTTAGGTTCTCCAGCGATTCTGCCATAAGGACTATATCGTCGGCAAATCGAAGGTGAGTGATGTACTCGCCATTGATGTTGATACCGTATCCTTTCCAGTCCAGAAGCTTGAAAACGTCTTCCAATGCAGCGGTGAAGAGTTTCGGGGATATGACGTCACCCTGTCTTACACCTCTCTGCAATTGGATAGGTTTCGTACTCTGGTTCTGTACTCGGATATCCATCGTGATCGGAGAGTTTTTGTTCTTCTGCGGCGGGTCTTGCAGAACTTAGCTCTGACCGCATGGACAGTTATTATTTAGCTATATATTATTACGTATTATTAGCCAGTGTTTGACAACACGTGCGTTATGTACGTGGTGGTACAATCATAATATAGCCATGCTGCAGCTATATTATGGTTGTAGCACGAATATGTCGGCTCGACCGGGGTAGGACCACGCTCTTACAGAATACCAGCGTAAAATAGCAGCGTAATGCTGCTGTGTTTTGTATGGTGAGTGTAGAGAACCGGAGACCCTTTTTGCTGGAAACAAGGCATTCCATCTTAGTCCTCAGGGATGACAACTGAATGTTGATCTTAATCGAGGATAGATGTAGATGTCTATGAGCCACGGCATCGACTTATCATTAGATGGACTGTGTGTTCGTTTGCACCTTTATTCTATAGAAAAAAACAATCCCAACTGATGACATAATATAAAGGATATGTAGGTTATATATTAAGGTCGAACTTACCTTAATTTACAATTAGCATTAAGAGACGAAATACATAATATAATAGTGCCTGACAAATAACAAGTTTGCGTAAACAGTTATAGCGAGGTAAGAAATGTTAACGTAATCCCATTAAAGACTACAGGGCCGTTGCATTTGTTTTTGCTACTTTAAATTAATCCTTAGAACCGCAGCTCTAATTATATTTGTCAGTGGTAAGCATAATAGAACGTTTTGTTTAGTTTCATTCCTTCGTTGTGTTGTATTTAAAATTAGTTAAACTATACCTACTTAAAGAAGAGAGCTATGCTAGGGGATTATCTGCGTGATAACCTTAGAAATGAGGATATCCGCAGTAGAACTAGAGTAAACGACCTAGCCCAGCGAATTAGTAAGCTGAAGTGGCAATGATCCGGCCATATAACTCAAAGAACCGACAGGCGATGGGGAAGAAAGGTACCGGTAGGAAGGAGGGGAAAGGAGGGGGGGCGACCCCCAACTATTTGGAGTGACGACCTGGTAAGACAAGCAGGAAGTCGATGGATGCAGGTGACTTAGGGCCGTGCTTTTTGTGATTCCTTGGGGAATGCCTATGTTCAGCAGTAGACTTGTGAAGGGCGGTAATAATGATGATGATACCTACTTAGAATTAACATACATAAAAAACATAAACACTCACGCCTGTCACCCAGAGGGGTAGGCAGAGACTATGGAATTCCATTTGGCACGATCCTGACATACCTCTCTCGCTTCCTCCACATCCATATACCTACGCATACACGCTCGTCGGTTAAAGGTACTCTTAATTTGGCCCATTTTCAATATTTCGCCAATTTGGTCGATAAGCTTTCGCCTATGGCGACCGTTCCCGACTCTGCCATTCACCTCTGCAACATAAATTTGCTTTGTCACTCTTTCCTCATTCATTCTTTCTACATGACCAAACCACCGAAGCATTCCTTTCTTAATCCTAGTCACAACATCATCTTGCAAACCACACATTTCTCTTATCGCACTATTTCTCACCCTGTCATTCAGATTCAGCCTTAGAATTAATGGTTCAGTTGTATCATTCATATGGTAAGGCTTTCCTAGCACTCCATCCTTCCATCCATTACAACATATAAAAGGTCACTGCTGAACATAGACCGCCCCCATAGATTGCTTCATAGGGAGGATAATGCCATAATATCCACGCTCGTCAGGCGGGTTAGCGCTGCAGTTTTCATTATTTTGCATTGTTATGGGGAAGATGCTGCTGCCCATCAGCTGTTTAAATTATCTTGTGTACCTAGAATTATATTTTAAATATTTTGGTATTAATTCAAATTGTTCTAAAATAACACTGTTGGCTTTACAAATGTTTCCGTGAACCGCTAAGTCAGAGGCGTTAGGAGATTCACTGTTATTCAGAGGCGTATTCGTTCCCAAGACTTTTTTAGGTTGCAGATCATCCCCTTACCTATTGGGCAGTTGCCGTTACTTATTTAATTTTCATTGTATTAAACTACGAGTACAATAATTAATGTCTGTTATTTGACTTATAAATGAGTTATTAACAATATTTTAAAATTACACTTAAATAGGTACTAATTTGCTAGAGATTCTAAGAAGAGATGCTAAATTACAACAAACATGTATTAGCTTTGTCACATAGTATTTAAGATTCATATATTATAATAATAATTTAAATGTGTCAAACAAGTGAGTGATATTGCAGATGGACCAAATTAAGAGTAGCACGCGTTATATAACTTACGAGTTTGTATGCGAAGAAAAATGTGTGCTTAAACAAGTGTTTCAGGTCTCAGGACCGTGTCAAATGGAAATCCATAGCCTACCCCTCTTGTATCTGGATGACAGGCGTTTAAGTTTATGTATGTTCGTTCAATTACCATTGTTATTCCAATAAAAAACAAAACCGTTAAGTTTTTATAGGATAAGGGTGATAAACGAGCACACAGCCCACCTGGTGGTAAGTGGTTGCTGTGGCTTATAGACATCTACATCTATTCTTGATTACGAATCAAAATGCAGATGCGTCTGCACGCACCCGTGAGGACTAAGATGGAATGCCTCGTTTCCAGTAAAAAGGGTCATAACATATACATTTAATTTATCGTTAAAAGTTTTACCGCCTTGAGTACTTACAGCTCACCTACTTTTCTGGCCTAATTTTGCGTTAATAAGTGAGTTTTCTAATAACTTATACAAACAGATTAACGTCAATTAAAGACTGGTTGTTTTATAAGATCCTGAATTTCTGTGCCGACCTAGCGCTACCTTCAAATATGTATTGTTTTATATATATAAAGGAAGGGACAAACATACTTACAGCCCATCTGGTGTTAAACAGCTACTACAGTCCATAGACAACTCTATCGTCTGCTAGCAGACTAAACACATGTACATTATAGATCATAGACTTATCCTCTATCTACGTTATAGATGTCAACTGTGTTTCTTGCAAATAAATAATTTGTATTTTTTTAAACTGGCTTTACGGCTCTGGGTTCTAGCGCTTCTGAGCCTAAAGAATTTATATTTGTATCTAACTTCAAAGAATGATACAGATGCGTTGTCATCTCTGAGGACTAAGTGGGAGTGTCTCACAGCATTCTATACTTTTCAGACCGGAACATAAAAGTGCGGTAATATCTGTTTGGCGACAGAAATAGGTAAGAGAGCGGTACCTATCTAGTTGGAAGAAGCGGAATAGAAGTCCTACAACCTAGTACCACCCTCATTATACTATGTTTGAGTCTAAAACATTGTATTATATATTATAAGGTACGACCTATAACTTAATTTTTTTATATTTAAAAAACGTTACCCCAACACTAGGATTTTCTCCTGTATCGTGGAAGCAGTTTACAAACATAGATTGCACGAGGACAAATATCGAGACCCGGAGCAATTATTTGTAGACCATACAAATACTTGTTCCGTGCGGGATTCGAACTCGCGGTCCCCAGCGCAACAACTCATTGCTAAGCCACTGCGCCACGGAGTCGTTTAACTTAAGCTTTATCTCTGGTACTATGATGCGATTGTCAAAATGGCCAAATATTAACCATCACCTTGATCACTAAACTGTTCATTGTTTTAATCGAAAACTGAGAGTATGAAGTGAAGTACTATGTCCGGGGTTTTAAAACTACTGAGGACCGTTGAATCAAGCCATAGTAGTTCAGCGGTTAAGCACTCAATGTAAACTTCACAGAACCTGCACACAACCCTGGTTCGAACCCCGACGGCACAAATAAATACTTGTACTTATCATTGACTGCCTCCTTGTCTAGTGGTCGTAAGCGCGACAGTCCCTGGTTCGAATCCCGGGCCGAGCGAAAATTTGTTGTAAAAAAGTAGTTGTCTAAGTAACGACCCAGAGTCAGGAAGTTGTCTTCGAACGTGTCGGGTTGTTGTTACATCTGAATAAGAGTGAGGGAAATGAAAGTGCACTTGTGCACCACATTGTGCACACACATTCATCCACTATGAGCCAGCCCTGCGCATATGGCTAGTCTGTTGGGACTAGCCACCGTGACCGAAAATCGATCTGAAGGTATTATACCGGCAAAATTCTTTAAAGAAATAATAAATATTCTACATTACAAAAACCTAAAACCTCAACGTTTTGTCATCAGTACTAAAAACTAATGCGACATTATTTTACTGAATCTTAAATAAGATTACATTAAAGTCTTGCGTCGCTTAAACTGTTTAATTTTGCTCTTTTTAGTGCAATAAATTACAGAGACGCGGCTAAATGCGCCGGGGTGAGCGGCGATTTAATTATTTTCTTTCTTGCTAGACGGAATTGACGATAGTTTCTTGTAAAAAGATAAATGGACATAAACACCGAAGCTCTTTGGATAGGAAAACAGATAAAATATAAAATACGTTGTGTTTGCACTCATGACCCTGATTCAGGCTGATGACTTTCCTCACGAAACTACTAGGTGATTAATAAGTTTCCAGAATAGAACGCTTATATATATTTTTCCAATCTTAAATTCGTTAGTAGCCAAGGCAAGATAAAACTAAATTAAAATCTATACCCATTTTTTTTTCAAACTTCACATTTAGCGGAAATTTGATTCGTCTGCAAAACTGGACAAACTCGAATTTCGTGCGGTTTTTTTTTACGAAAAGTATTTTTAAATAACTGCAGTCTGCTTTGGCAGACAATGCTCCGTCTTATTCTAGAGTGGCATACTCGTCCGCTGAATTTAAACGCGGTAGGACCGCCTGCATTGACGACACTCGCTTCGGGCACATGAGTAAAGAAACCTGGCGACCAACAACGGCCGCTACGCAAGAAAACAACAACGTGTGACCATCCGTTATTTACCTGAGATTCTAAAGCTTTCGTTTCGGACAATTCCGTTTATTTTAACTCATACCTTAAAGTTCAAAAAGGTGGTAACGTGCTGGGTTTCTCGGATGTTAAAAACGCCCAAAAGAAAGTAAGTTGTCATCTCAAAGCTAAATTTAGGGATAGTTGTAGAAGATCTAGATTATTTTCGCGCTCATTTTGTAACCGTAGATGAAACATGGGTACACCCTTTGGATTCGGAGGCGAAAAACGAAAGCAAGGTGTGGAAAAAACCGTCTTTCCTGAAAGCCAAGATATTCAAGGTGTCTGGGTCCGCTGGAAAAATAACAGCCTTTGTCCTACCGACAATTTAATTGAAAAAGAGACAATAATTGGAGATTATTACTACTTACGATCATTAAAATTCCGAAGAACTAAAAAATAGAGTTTCATTACGTTTTCATTATTGATGAACATAGTAGTTCCCACCTTGCCGCGGCGGGTATCGGGTATCTTAGTTGTGGCTTGGTCACCCACGGTGAACTAAGAAAAAAGCGGCTGAAAGAGACTGGCTCCAGATAGCAAATGGGCTTGGCGAGCCCACATTTGATGTTTGTTGGTGGACTGCGGCGAGAGCCGTCCGCTACCCCTAACGCCGCAACCGAGATAGAGTCGCGGGAGAAGAGGTGTGTTAGTATAAGAATGTGCCACTCGCCCCATACTCCGCGACTCCTGGTTGCTGGGCCACACTGTTGATGTAGTGTGGCTGCGGCGGGGGGGGGGGGGGGGGTCTTCTTCATCTTACAAGTGCGACGTGTCCATGTCTAGCAGTAGACTGACGGTGATAAATCAGTAGATTTACTAATGATTCACAAAAAATAATTACGCAAATGGTCAATATTTTAATTTTTACTGAATAGAATTGCTATTTTGTTGGATTGTTTGTGCATGTGGTGTGCGAGTATAAATGAAAAAGAGTGTAATAGGTGTAGCCGTGCGCCGCGCTCCGTACTCTCTTATCCCTGTCAAACGAGATAGTATTTTGAACTGGCTTCGAACACCACAACGTCGTTAACCAGAAAACATAGTCATAGTAGCTATAACTCCTGTGTGGATCCAGGTGTGGTGCCCGTTAAGAAGCTAAATCCCCATTTAGTGAACGGCAAGTTCGTGATTCGAGGTCCTAATGTCATAAATAATAATAAATAATAAAAGTAGCGGACAACATATGTATACATCCTCTGCCCATAGCTCACCACATCAGATGGGGTTAGATAGTAGTAGTAGTAGAATAAAGTCCAACGCACCGACTCAACGCGTGTTGGCAGAATACAGATACCTATCCTGGAAAAAAAAATAACACTAGTGGCATTTTTTTATAATATTGAAGTGACAAACGAATTCATAGCCCGCCTGACGGTAAGCGACAATTACAGCCCATGGACACCTGCAAACAACTTCAAAAAATCGGTGAAATGCCTTACAGATCCTGTATAGGACAGTTAATATACTCTCTTTCTCACAGGCTGTATTTAAACGGGCACACAGTAGTGCACACGTTGCTGCTTGTCGAAAGAAATAATATGTAAGAAAGTGAAAGAAAAACCACTCTACCACTTATTATCAAAGAATTTTTTTTTTATAGGAGTCGGGGCAAACAAGCTTGCGGCTCACCTGATGGTAAGTGACTACCGCCGCCCATGAACAACGCATCTGCAATTCCCTCCCTGGTGTTGCAGATGCGTTGCCGGCCTTTTAAAAAGGAGTACTCTCTTTTCTTGAAGGTCCCTAAGTCGTATCGGTCCGGAAAAATCGCTGATAGTAATCGATTCCACAAGGAAGTCGTGTGAGGAAGAAAACATCTTCGAAATCGCACAGTGGTGGACCGCCAATCATCCAGATGGTGTGGATGGTATCGGGAGTTCTGCCGCGATGTGCGTTCGTGAAATTTGGCAGCTGGGAGTAATCCGAACAATTTCTCAGAGCACTCCCCGTGGTAGATGCGAAAGAAAATGCAAAGGGATGCAACATCTCTTCGCAGTGCCAATGAATCGAGCCGATCGGAAAGGACTCGGTCGTCGACAATTCGAGCCGCTCTGCGCTGGATACGGTCAAGTGGAAGGAGCTGGCACTGGGGAGCCCCTGCCCAGAGCTGAGAACAGTATTCCATGTGAGGTCAAACCTGCGCCTTGTAAAGTTGCAGGCGGTGTGCCGGCATGAAATACTGTCCCGCTCTGCTGAGCACGCCAAGCTTTTTAGAGGCCCATTTGGCCTTCTCTTCCAAGTGACTACGAAATTGCACGTCACTCGATATGTCGACGCCGAGGATTACGATACTGGCTGAGGCAAGAAGGGGAGTGCCTTGAAACTGAGGAGATACGATTAAGGGGTTCTTTTTAGCGGTAAACGCGCAAACTTGTGTCTTCTGAGGATTAAACTGGAATAGATTTAGTCGCCCCCAATCCGAGACTTTGTTCAGCAAAGACTCGACTTCAGATACAAGTTTGTTCCGGTACTCGGCGACGTTTTCCCGAGAAATATTGGCACGGCCGGTGTATAGAGCATCACCAGTGCTGTCATCCGCATAGCAATGAATGTTACCAGTTAGCAACATATCATTGATATGCAGAAGAAACAGCGTTGGTGGTAGCACACAGCCTTGTGGAACACCAGCGTTAATAGGCTTGTAGTCGGAGCATGCACCGTCTACAACGACCTTGATGCTCCGATCTGCAAGGAAGCTGGTGATCCAATCGCACAATTTCTCGAGAAGCCCATAGAAAGGGAGCTTCGAAAGAAGCGCTTTGTGCCAAACCCGATTGAAGGCCTTCGCAATGTCCAAACTAACAGCCAACGCCTCCCCCTTGGACTCTACTGCCTCCGCCCATCTATGGATAAGATAGACTAGAAGATCACCAGCTGATCGACCCCGACGAAAACCGTATTGGCGGTCACTAATCAGCTGGTGATCCTCAAGGTACCGCATGAGCTGGCAGTTAATAATGGATTCCATTATTTTGGAGAACAAGGAGCGGTCACCTTTTTTAGGGATCGGGTGGACAAAAGCTGTCTTCCATGAATTCGGGACTAAGCCTTGGGAGTAGGAGTACTATGGGTAGGATGTAAAGAAAGACCTCAATCCGTCCCAATCCGCCGACCTGTAATGCCAAACACGGCGGCAACCTGCAGAACGCAACCGCGAGGGGAGCGTGAGTGGCACCACACTCCGGCTCAGACAATGGTCCGAAGAGCCAAGAGGGGCATCGACGGAAACCTGATATCCGTCCGGATGAGAGGTCAGCAGAAGGTCCAACAGGGAAGGTGTATGATCCTCCAAATCTGGAATCCGCGTAGACGAAATAACCAGTTGTGTCAGACCATATGCCAAGGCAAAGTCATAAACAGATTTCCCCGCATGATCGGTTAACCGGTTCAGTGCGGGCAACACGCCAGGCGTGCCATCGAATACTTTAGTGTGTGACGTATGACACGCGAGGCGTGTCTTTTTCTCTCTCAAATTGCTTTTTTGGAAAATTTATCCAGAACAAAATATTCATTATTTTGCAAGTATTTCATGCCTGCGACTTCGTTTCTGGATATTTTGAAAAACTGAAATTTTTAGGAGTTGACAACCTTTTTTAACTTGTACATGGTACCGTTTTTACTTTATAGGTTTTTAAAACATGTTGTGGAAAAATACTCTAATAAGAAACAAATGAACAAATAATAGCACTCATTGCGATCGCTCACAAACTCAAGTTGTAAACAAGTTTCTAGAAAACAACTCTCCTGAAAACAATGCCTTTATCTCTTTTACTTAAAATGGTTGAAGTGCCGACTTATTACTATAATTTGGCCGAATAGACCTACGAAGTACCATGTGCTCTTGTGATATGATAAGGTTTATTTCTGCTTGAAACAGTTCGAAACCGTTCATGCATAAAAAAAGTTCGCTAATAAATAGTCTTTTATCAATCTGCCGCCGTATAGCGCCGGCGTTTTTTTCCTTTTGAAAACACTTGTTTTGCTATTCTTACTAATTAGACGTTTTCAGATCGACTTTACTTTTACATTTGTATAATATTTAACATTTGTAAATATCAATGAATGATATACCTTTTTTTTTTCAAATTAAGGTTCTTCATTGTTTGATGTTTACAAATGTTATTATTAGGTGAAAATTTAATTTAATAAAAACCAAGGTTTCCATGGTGATTTAGCTGTACCTAGGTACTTATATAAATGATTTTTTTATAACAACAAGAAATAGTACAAAAGGTTTGTAATCTCTTCATAACAAAGTCACTTTCTCCCAACTTCAAAGAAAACGCGTAAAAAAAACACGTAGTTACCCACTAAAAACAAGTATCCTTCCATTTGTAACTTATGTTTGATGTCAAATAAACTTAATTAGGTCTGAACAAGTAAAAAAAGCATAAAAAAGAATATTACTTTTATACATGGCGGATGGCACAATAGGCGTGTCTGTGGCGCTTGAAACGGTGAAACGTGAACCGAGCCATTCGGCGTGGTGGGCGTTAAAATCGCCAAGGATCACGATCTCTGCGGATGGGACCTGATCTCCGCGGTTACACGCAAACTCCAGCCCGAGGCACAAAGGAGTGCTCCAATTTGTACCCCGGGTAGGAGAGATACGAAATATCAACCGGAGAGGAAACCTGCGTCTCGGTCAGAAAGAGCAAGGCCGGCTTCGCCGTCTCGAGATGGTAGTGGACGGCGTTCAGGTTCGATTGAAGTCCCCTGATGTTGCAGAAATTCACGGATAGCGTGGCAGGGGTCACCTTGGTATTGTTGCTCAGTTGGCCCCGAGCAGTTATGATTTTGAACGGAATTTTGCCACCCTCCCCCCCCCCCCCCCCAGAATACGCGGGGCAGCCTGAGCACCCACGCTCAGGAGTGGAATAACATGGTCGTGGATGCTCAGCGAGGGATTCTCCAGGGGTGCTGGTACCCTCCTGGGGTAGTCTGACGTGTTATTCCGCTACCATGTTGATGGGGGGAGGGGAATTGGGCTTCCGGCCACCTGCACTCACCAGACGAAACGCAGAAGCAGATCTTCTACTTCACGCCGGTATTCTGTGAGGTCCTGGTACCAACCCGGCTCGAGGCGGCCCATACGTGCAACAGCAAAAACTGCTGCGTGGTTCTACCACCGTTAGACCTTACAGGTCACCTGCATTAATGGGGTTTCCTCAGGGCTGAGTTCTCGGCCCATTCCTATTTTTAGTCTATTTATATGACTTACCTTCCCTTATAGTGGATAATCATGATATAGTATTATTTGCTAATGATAGGTACTTCATTGATTTTTATACCAAACGGCAATAATTAAAATATGACGAATTGAATAATACTACATCAAAATTAGTGCATTGATTTACAAGATCACTCTTATTACCAAATTTAAATACAAAAACTATATTTAATGATAATAAGTAATAACCTGTTTCTTAAATAGTCTTATAAGTAGATAGTAAAACCTGTTTTATTGTATAATTTTACTTTGAAAAAAAAAGTCCTGCTCGCTTTCTTACTGGTTCTTCCCAAGAAAGACGTTTTTTTCCGAACCAGAGAAATAAGTAAAAAAATCATTCATCACTGATTAAGAATTACTTGTAATCTATATTGACTTAAAAATTTTCTATTATATTATAGTAGTACTAGTAAAAGGCAACGCCGAAGTTACAAATTATAAAGTTGGCCGGAGTTGAACTAACTATTATTTACTCTGTGCTTGAACTGATTTGTCACGTACCTACTACGGGGGTTAAGGCAATCCAATCCCAGAGCTACCATGGCTCTGTTATCTTATCACAGTGGTTGTTCTTCTTTTTTCGTTAAAGATGGTATTTTATACCGCTAAAATAAAGAAGGGATAAGAATAAAACTCTCGTTTTATTTAAATGTAGTTAAGTGTATTAGCAACGTTGGTACATGAGATTACAGAGTAATACTGTTTTGGAATATCATTGTAACGCCACGGTGTCCACACTTAGAACATCCGCCATAACAATTAGTGTACGATGAGTACATAGTAAAAAAACGCATCACCACCAATAAAACCGTGCACTTTTCTAAGATGCAACTTACAATATTCAATACAACTTCAAATACGCGCCTATTACACCTATAAATTCAATAACTGATTAATTTTAGTAATACGTCAAGGATACTACTGATAAATATATAAAACGTGAGCATTCATACAGATAGGAGATTTATTTTCACTTTATAATTTACGCATTTTCATATTAATCAACTGCCATGAAATTCTTTCACCGAATCAGTTTCAAACCGCATTCGAAATTCAAACTGTTTTTGCGTTCAGAAATCGAGAGGTTATGGAATTAGTCCTTATCCACGAATAATGACATTTTCTACAATAGTCAATATTATACTAAATATTACTAACATTTTCTAATACCCCCATTACATTTACTCGGTAAAAAATATTAACTAGAAAACTTCACGTGAAAGCTTATAAGGAATCCTAAATTATAATTTAAAATGAAAAACGAAAAACGGACAATCATGGTACTAAAATAATGACAGTGTCAACAAAAGTTATTACATTTATATAATAGTATCAAGTATCAATGTATTTATGGTAAAAATTTCCAAAAACTTGTAATTCCATATTGAGTCTTATAATTATAACATTTTAAGCAAATCCATATTTTTTTTTAATATTCCACTATTGTTACATTCCATTTGATAATTAATTATCGAATGGTAAAAATAGGCCCTCAATACACAGTTTGAGTAGACTTTAAAATGTTTGAAATGTATAAAACTAAACCAAAGGAACAAATAAATAAAGGAAACAAAAAAAACAACTTAAAATCATTGAATTTATTCTCTGTGAAAGGTATGTATAATATAATTTTTATGTAAAAGAGAATATTATATTTTCTATTATAATCTACATACAACATGACATAAGACAAACTATTTTATTATTTCTACATAACGTCTTAACGACAAACGAAGACTGCTTTTGTTAAATAATTTTCTTAATATAAAATTTTAAATAAAATATAAATAATCGAGTATTACCGTTCCAACAATTCTATATTATCTATGATAAACCATAGACATTAATATATTATTTTTAAACCATGGCATAACACTATATAAGATCTCCGTACACGTGAAACTACTATGACTTAAAAATTACTTCGGAATTTTAAGAGATCTGTGTAATGGAAGGTAAACGACAAGAATCGGTACATTAGTGACAGTGAACAATTAAATAAAAATACAATACATATACCTTAAGCCTACCTAAATGAAAACAGATTTATTTTGTGAAAACAATATTATCAAAAAGATCGCTTCATAGAAGCGACGTTGCCCTGGCAAGCATGATGTAATCAAAACTGTCAATATAATATTTGTTTACATTTTTATAATAAAAATATACAAAACTTACACGTACTTAAATCAATATAATGCACTGGATGAGGGTAGTTTGTACCAGGTTACTCAGTCAACATCGCCATCCTGACGCGGACGTATCAAAATGCATTTATTGTGCATAAAATATATCCAAAAAAGAATATCATCTCATCATAAAACCCTTATCACTTACCGCCTACCTAAAATTATATATGGTGTAAGTTAAATGGGTTAAAAAAATAAATACTTATATCGCTACCTATAAAACTAATACAAATTCAAACGGAGGGTAATCGAGCAAACTAAAACCATAAAGCTGCCGTCACTCACAACTCAATCAATCTTGTTTCTCTTGCTCATCGAGACTAAACCACAGTAGTTCGTTTAAAGAAAACAATGGCGTTGGAATAAGTTGTTTCAGATGTAATTTACATTTAACCAACACACGAAACTGTATATCTAAACTAAAAGCTCAATACATATTATAATGTTAGATACATATTATAATGTTACTAGAATTTTTTTTTATAGAATAAGGGTGACAAACGAGCACACAGTCCACCTGATGGTAAGTGGTTTCTGCGGCCCATAGACATCTACATCTATCCTCTATTACAAATTAAAATGTAGATGCGTTGTCACCCGTGAGGACTAAGATGGAATGCCTCATTTCCAGTAAATATACCAGAATATGGTATTTTAATTGTTCTCAGTGTAACAATCAACATCAAAATAATGATAGGGCTAGTGAAATTAAGAATGGTTAAAATACCGAGTAATTAAAGATATTTCAAATACTTTAAGATACTTACAAATATATTCTATTGACAATATATCCTTCGCCATTGCTTTTTTAATGTAACACTCTGTAATCGTCTAAATCTATACTTTAAAGCAGACCGTTTATTAAATCTACGCGATCTCTTCTGCATCACCATTTTATCTGCATGTAACATTTTAAAGAACAGGAATTCGAACAGTACAAGTAAATTTAATATTCTGTGTGTGAGCTTTAATAGTTCATATTAACTTCTTCAAACTTTATATATTATCAGGGAACTAACGCATATTAATTATTTACGATATTAGGATCTTTTCCCAGATCCGACTTTTGAATGTACTATTATTGTGTATGCGCTTCAAAATGGAAATCCGAAGCGCATTGTTAAATTGATTTATAATTAGGTTTTTTATTTATTTGTTAATTCCGCATTTAAGGATGACAAAGTTCCGAAAATTAAACCCCTTGTTGATTTTTTTTAATTAAATGTACTGTCAAATATCTGTATCTTTATTTTGATCACTCAAATACGTATACAGCAGTGACCAGTTTACAGAGAAAACGAGCGTATTACAAACAGAAATCACCTAAAGCCCACACAAATGTGTTTGGTTTTATGAATCTTATTTCTATATACATAAGACGGATATTCCTTAAGACTT
The DNA here is from genome assembly GCA_033319125.1 of Parnassius glacialis. Classification (NCBI taxonomy): domain Eukaryota; kingdom Metazoa; phylum Arthropoda; class Insecta; order Lepidoptera; family Papilionidae; genus Parnassius; species Parnassius glacialis. The sequence continues at coordinate 16,802,142 of JAVANC010000007.1, read as the reverse complement.
ATTAGAGGACCATAGACACCTATATTACAATTAATTCATAGAGGGTCGTGGAATGAATACAAAATATTACAAAGTTGTATATCATATCGTCATTAATAATCTATACAGCCCTATTCTGGAAATCGTTTCAATATTGCTGGAGATTTGCGCTCGAATAGGACAGCGTACTACTAGACTAACTATTCATAAATAATAACAAATATTCAAATCCTGAATATAAGAAATGTAATGAGTTTTAAACATTAGAATGGGACTACAATGTATCATCTATGTAGTGTCAATGGATATTACGACATGACATAATATGAAAGTATGGAAATTCCGTATATTTTCCCGTCAATTTGGTGAACCTCGAATGATTAAATTTAGTACACAACATCTACATGAAACCCCTTTTAAATACGTTAATAATACAAGAATGGCACCACTATGTACATGGGGAATTGACTTTATTTTTATTTTATTTTTACAAAGAAACACTACATTAAGATGATCTATGCGAGATATAAATGTATAATATGAGCATTGTGCGATAGGGAGTAGCAAATTCGGTAATATTTTCTTAGTGGATAGGCCTTTTAGAGAAAAAAAAACTTAGCGTACAGTGTAAGTCAAACGAAACGACAATATCACTGAAATATTATAAATTGTACGCCATTCGATATATTTTTTGTTGACCAATGAAAACAAGTCGATGTTATATTCATCAGACACCTTGCAAGAACTCCCACCTAATGAATAAATATTATATCTATATTGACTTCGTGAATCTAACTAAACACTTAAAGCAAAAAGCAAAATCATCATTGATAGACAAACGGTTAGCAAAATACACGGAACCATAAAATAAATGACTGTAATTAGAGAGAAATAAAAAGATAGATTTTAATACGTTTTTTTCCTTTTTTTAACTTTTTAAGCTATACAAATAATACGATGTCAACCATAACTTTGTAGTTTCTTTTCTTTCTTTCTTTTTCCTTTCTTCTCCTTCTTGTTTATGGCAACGTATCTGTCCGTCTGCTCGTATTATATAATTGGAGGAACACCACAGAATACTTAATATTAGAAGGTATAAAAGGACTTTTTTAATTTATTCATTTAAACATTTATACACAAAAAATAAAATCGCACATATGGCGGGCTTAATGCCTTAAGGCATTCTCTCCCAGTCAACCCCTAGGCAAAGCAGAGATCGAGAAAGGATCGCTCCACAAAAACATTTAAATAAATAGCAGTTCTTGGCACGATGCAATAATGTGCATTTCAGTTCGCAAATCACAGAGTATCGCATATTATATTCATCTATAAGGTGCCTCTCTTCGAAAGACGCGGTCATCCATCTCATTCGGACACAATTCATATATTATTTCGCTGATTGGCAATCAGTCACAATTGCTTTCTTGAGATGGGGTCTTTGTACGCGCTTTTAAAGTTGTTTGTTTTTAAGGTTTTAAATTGAGCATAATCACAGAATAAATAATAGTACAAGAAGTATAATCACAGAATAAATAAGTATAATACAATAAACGTTGTCACTTGATCATAAAATTTAACATTTAAAATAATTACTTTACAAATTAATGTTTTAAATATATAAGCGTTTGTCCATCAATGGAATAATATTACGGAATAACAATTCCAAGAAAAAATGATAACTGCTTTCATGGTGTATATAACGAAACTTTTAACAGAAGTCTGTAAGTTGTTCCCACGAAGTCAAGTGCTGAGTCGAGGCCCACCGTTGATTTGTATCGGCTAACGACTGCTAGGCGGCATCGGCATTTGAGCCTGAACGCCTTGTAAGTTCATCGGCCGCCCGTTCGGATTACCCATGCCCAAGCCGTCCTGATAATTGTTCACGTCCATCGTTGGGATATCATCGTTCTGAAAACGCCAAATTAAAATACTGAAGAGAATAGATTTCACAAGTTTTATATTTGAAATTTTGATTAATAATCATCATTCATCATTACAGCCCTTCAAGTCCACTGCTGAATATAGGCCTCCCCCAAGGAATGCCACAAATCACGGTCCTCGGTCCTCAGCCACCTGCATCCATCGACTTCCTGCATATCTTACCAGGTCATCACTCCATCTAATGGAGGGACGCCCTACACTTCGTCCGCCGGTACGAGGCCGCCACTCGAGAACCTTAATAATAATTGTCCCTAACTGGACACAATTTATCAAAACTCTCAACTAGGTGTTGAGAGTTTTGATAAATTGTGTCTACAAAACATCTTATTTGATTTTCTGTTATATATTTTTGCAAAATGAGTAACATTTGAATTAGTATGTATAAGTAGAACTTTAATTTTTGAAAATTAAAATTGGATACGAGGCATTCTAATCTTAGCCCTCAGACATGATAACACATCTGCATGTTATTTTATAGGATAAGGGTGACAAACGAGCACATAGTTCACCTGATGGTAAGTGGTTGCTGTGGCCCATAGACATCTACATCCTGGCTTACGAATCAAAATGCAGATGCGTTGTCAACCGTGAGGACTAAGATGGAATGCCTCGTTTCCAGTAAAAAGGGTCTCCGGTTCTCTACACTCACCATACGAAACACAGCATTGTTAAGCTGTCTATGTGTGCTCGTTTGTCACTCTTATTCTATAAAAAAATTACTTTATTTTCATATTAAATACCATAACAAAACCACCTCAACCGAACGATTAGCACAGTATGAAGGCTGAAAGCCACTATGAGGAAAGCAATAGAATGTCTGCAGCCCCCCCCCCCCCCCCCGCTTCTCCCCAGTGCCCCGGTTACCTCTCGATGCCTGCGTATGGTGCGGTCCTCGTAGCGGGTGCCGCCGGTGGAGGCCATGGGGCGGCTCAGCGTGCTGTTGGCGTTGCTCGGCGAGTGCGGCGCGTTGCCGCCCGCCGCCCCGGCCGGCGTGCCCTGACCTGTCCGCGTGCGTCCGCGTCATAACCGTGCACCGCGCGAGTGTACATCGCCCACACGAATGTTAATGGGAGGCAGCGTGCGCTATGTATATGTACAGTTGCGTGCACTCAGTGTTGTATACAATCGAATCTCATGACCACCGCGCGAAGGTAAGTGCATCGACCACACGAACAATATTAATAGAAGGCATCGTGCGCCATGTACAGTCGCGTGCAACGAGTGTTTTACACTTTTGAATCTCATGACCACCGCGTGAATGTACATCGCCCACACAAATGTAGGAAGGCAGTGGGCAGCATGTACAGTCGCGTGCATTGAGTGTTGTTTACTTGTGAATCTCATGACCCCCACGCGCATGTACATCGCACACACGAGCAATTTTAATGAAACCACAAAATAAACGGAGTACAGAAGTAAAGCTTCATGTATTGTGCGTCCCAGCAACGCATACGGATACACCACTCATGAACATCATCGTCTCAGAACAATGAGAACGTAAGTACCATGCGCTGTTGGCATACGCTTTACGACGATTTAGTTTTCGTATTTTCTTTACTATTATCAAGAGAGATGTGACGGAGAAAAACTTATACTTCAATAAATCAATGTAATTTATTGCATAAATCTTAATTTTATAATTTATTGGTTTTTATTTGTACTTCGTGTTTCATTCACGACAGTCAATTAAACAACATAATTTTCAAATAGTGTAATCAAATAGTGTAACCTTAACTAGTGTCTGTCGTGTCAATACTATAGTAGACAACTACATTTTATAAAATAAATTTCAAATATAAATCATGTTTTAGTGACAATGGTACCATATTATTACAAGCAAAACTATATAATATGTTCTTATGTCAAATTTTAGTTCAATCAATTGAAGATCGGAAAGTACGTTAAATCACAATGCACCAAACTTTTTTTTTAAGTTAGTTGTAACCAACAAACCTAGTACATACTACGGCCGCGTTTAGGTATAAAAGGTGAAGGACATAAATAAGCTTTACTTCTGTATGGTCTCTTTATTTTGTGATGGAAGCATGTACAGTCGCGTGCAATAAGTGTTTTAACCTCGTATCAGGATCACTGCCCGAATATACACGCACACACAGCTGATATATTAACGGAATGCAGATTCATGCGGTATGTACAGTCGCGTGCATGGTTTGTTAAAATTAACATTCATCGCCAATATGTACATGATGTACATCGTCCACAAAACAAACCTGAATGAACAAGACTGCGTACAGTACAGTACTGCCGTCATAAAAATAAAGACGTATCTGCATTTTTTTTAAATCAAGCTATATACATAATATATGGAGTCATTATAAAGGTCAATAGTAATATGGGTTAATATTTAATTTCAAAATATTTGGAGATAGCCCATTTTACCACTTTTAAAAAAATTGAGGCATTAATTAAAAGACCTATGTTCAGCAGTGGACTTGTGAAAGACAGTAGTAAAGTCACTTTTAGCAAAGATACAGATGCATCTTTTTAATTGTGAAGTGACAGTAGCCTTGTGCAGTGTATATTTTTTGAATATCAGGTTATGGTTACCGCTGAAATACAAATCACCCATCATAATTTCCATTATAACTGTGCATCAGCGAATAAACATCGCCTTAACGAACAATGGTTAATAGCGGTGCGTGCGGTATGTACAATCGCGTCAGGTGAGTGTTGATCACTCGTATATCATCAGATGATAACATACGAATGAGTATGGCCGAGTACAGTCGTGTGCAATATATGTTATACAGTTTTATCCACTGTATGAATAGGATGTTAATGATCTGCACTAAATAAATGCTAGTACCGCTACCAGACTTAAGATATGGGCGATGCTGATCTTTAATGGTATACCCAAAGGCTTTGTTTATAGGCTTAATGATATGGATACATTCACCATAGATGAAAATGCGCACGTAATCAAATCTCAATGTACTTACAAAATGAACATTAACGCACACAAATACAAAATAAACCGACGCAATCTTTGTGTTCACGTTATAACATACACAGTTCATCTTATATATAATACAAGTCTGACCAAACGAAGCTTTAGACAAATAAGTATTAATTGATTATGTAGTAACTTTTTAAACATCAATTCCAATAAAATCATTAAAATACACAACACATGGACACACTAGAAGAAAATGCCAACACTCCTTTATAGGCCGTTTGCACAGACCGATTGACAGCAAAGTAAGCAATGTTGCTACTAACCGCTGCTGTTGGAAGAGCTGCGAGTTTGTGCCGCTCTGGCTGGAGTAAGGAAGTCTGCTTCACGCCATCCGTGCTTGCGGTACACTTCGCGGAGTTCCGCATGTGACCACATTGTCATCAAAACTTGACCTGGATAAATAAATCATTAAGATTTTATAATATCACAAGAGTATTCCTTAATTCATTTCGTTGGAAATGAAATAGGATCCACAGAATGAATAAAAAAATTAAAATTGTCTCCTTACTGTTCCGATTTAATCGGTATGCTAGTTTAACAAAGGTCGTATTCGAGGCGGATAAAGTATTATGAACATTAGCGACGTTATAATTAGGTTTAAACCCGCAAGTTTGCTATCAGAGAGTGATCGTTCTTTTTATGTGCTATTATTTATTCTGTGTTATTTATTGTGTGTGTGTGTACTATTATTTATTCTGTGATATTGTTTGAAAAAGTTTGGATTTTTCAAGTCAACTCGAAATAATTTCGCATTTTGATTTTTAATGTTCATCAAAGTCATTCATTCATTCGTCTTATTACAAGAAGTGGTTTCTTGATAGTCTCGGGTTTAAACTATGGTTTACGATGAGACGTTCTATACATATGTACATAGCCGTAGCACCACAATTTTCGCGAAATTTGATATAAGCTTTAGACAGTTTTAAACAGTGGTAGAGCCACGCGGCAGCGTTTGCTGTCGCACGGATGGGCCGGCTCGAACCGGGGTGGTACCACGACCTCACAGAAAACCAGCGTGAAGTAGAGGTTTACCTCTGCGTTTCGCTTGGTGAGTGCAGGTGGCCGGAGGCCCTTTTTACTGGAAATGAGGCATTCCATCTTAGTCCTCACGGGTGACAACGCATCTACATTTTGATTTATAATAGAGGATAGATGTAGATGTCTATGGGCCGCAGCAACCACTTACCATCAGGTGGACTGTGTGCTCGTTTGTCACCCTTATTCTATAAAAAAAAAAAAAAACTTTACATTTTTCATTTTTGAATTATTCAGCGGGACTTCTTTCGCGAAACAAATTCCAGCTTAAGTTTAATTTTAAACTACTTTATATAATAAGGCCAAATGTGTAGAAAAATTGACAAGGTATAATTGTTCTGGTCAATAACCATGTAAATACTTGTGGAGTTATTTCACTAAATAGCATTCTAACTTACCAGCAAACTTAAGCACTCTCGGCGTATGACGGTGACGTTGCTTCGTAAGATTTAACAAACGCTCCACCCCGCCAGCTTCGAGCAACGAACGCGAAAATTCTCCACTCTTCTTGATCACCTCGTTCAGTGTTGCTAGCACCGCCGCTATCGTATCGTCCGATGTACCCTTAATGGTAACAGTAACAGTACGTAAGTAGAGTTCTTGTAACCCGAATACGGAGCATTTTTTTACAAAATTGAAGTGACAAACGAGCTTACAGTCCACCTAAATGGTAAGTGGCTCCTGCACTCCATAGACACTTGGAACTAACTTCAAACGAAGATGATCTTCTGAGGACTAAGACGGAATGTCTCACAGCTTGTAATCATGCTTACTCTCTAAACCCTTTAGACCGGAACACAACAGTGCACGCCCTGCTGCTTGGCAGTTGAAGTAGGCAAGAGAATGGTACCCACCCAGACTCCTTTACAGAAAACTATTACCACCTAGTAAAAAGGACTATATCATATAGGGATTGAACTGAAAACATATTTATCATCATTATTATCATCATCATTACATCTCTTCACAACTCCACAGCTGAAAATAGAACTACCCTAAGGAAAGTTATTAAGCAGGTACCTGAGCCACCTGCATTCCACCGACTTCCTGCATCTCTCTAGTTTTTTTTTTATAGGAAAGGGGGCAAACGAGTATGCGGCTCACCTGATGGTAAGTGACTACCGCCGCCCATGAACAAATGCAACACCAGGGGAATTGCAGATGTGTTGGCGGCCTTTTAAAGGCTCATTTCTTGAAGGTCCCTAAGTCGTATCGATCCGGAAACATCACTGGTGGTAATCGATTCCACAAGGAAGTTGTGCGAGGAAGAAAACATCTTCTAAATCACACAGTGGTCTAGTGCTGGTAATGGCCAACCACTACGCCACACCCGGCACACTTCTAATATTGTTACAAGGCTGCTATTCGTTAAATATGTAACAATCATGTTAACAACTTTCATGTCCGCAAAAAACACAAGAGTTAAACAATCGAAATGTTCCTATATGACTCACGGGGCCGTGGAATGGTTAAGTAATCAAACCTTACCTGATCATGCTGCTGGTTTCCGCTGGGTAGTTTTTGTACGAGGTCCCTCATAGCATATTTGCCGATCAACTCCTTATTGCGCTGATCTATGGCCAGGTTCCGGAGCGCCGTGGCTACTGCACAAACCACCCGATCGACTTCCATTCGCAGTAGCTCTACTAGGATTGGTAAACCTATAACAAAAAAAAGCAAATATGCGTGGTTTAAGCCGACCGCGTAGCCCTCAAGCTTAAAGGCTACACCATTACCGTAAACAATTATTTTTGGTTATATTAGAGTGAGTAATGACGTAACAATCAATCCAGTGATAAGTGGATACTGCAGCCTATGAATACAATGCGTAAAAGAGCCTAAAAGGGAGCCACTCACCTATACTAAATATACTCAGAAAAGTAGTCTGCCAATAATTTTTTTTTTATAAAATAAGGCTGACAAACGAGCACACAGTTCAACTGAAAGCAAGCAGATGCGTAGAGATCTATATCTATCCTCGAATAAGTATCAAAATGCAGATGTGTTGCCACCCTGAGGATTAAGATGGAATGCCTAGTTTCCAAAAATAAGGGTCTCTACACTCACCATACGAAAGAAAGCAGAATTAAGCTGCTATTTTACGCCGCTAACCTGTGAGATCGTGCTACAACCATAATGTAGCTGCAGCATGACTTCTTTACCGCATATAAATATAAAACTACGTAAAATATACTCACAGAGATAATATAATATAATATTTATACTTTATATGCAATTTGATTTTCTACATTAAAAAATGTTAAAAGTATTGTTAAATTTTTCCGATATCTCAATAAAATATTATGCTCACAATTGGGCCATCACTAAATCTTTGTTTTTCTGCCGACTTCCAAAAAGGAGACGGTACTCAATTCGAGTGTGTTTTTTTTATGTGTTACCTCATAACTTTGTACTGGGCGAACCGATTTCGATGATACTTTTTTTATATGAAAGCTGATAGTTCTCGTGTGGTCCCATATGAATTTGATCAAGGTCAGACCATTGGTTATTGAGTTATTCTTAAATAACCTATATTGAAGTCGCTTATATAAGCGACATTCAATATTGAAGTCGGCTGTACAAAATTTTAAATTTTAAATTATTCAGTGAGCAATTCAGGTGAAGTTTTTCGGAAAAGGCTCTAACGATTTGTGTGAAATTTTGTGATTAGATAAGGTTTTACTTTCTACATTTATCTAAACAAGAATCGTCCCGTCTTCTCTCATGCCGAGTGAAGCTCAGTCACCCCAAATAGTTCAAATTATTACGTCAAATAAATTTAGATAAAACTAATAGCGAAACACATACGGAATTACTTTTTTGTCTTTGTAGCGTGGAACACTAAAAATAATGCACGTTAAATCCTACATCATGCTGGTAATGGAATCGAACCTTTCTCCTTGCGCACGGCAGCTCGTATATCTATGGAAGGCTGCCAGTAGCAGGCCGCTAAGTTTTGCAGCGCGCCGGCCGCCGCTTCCAACGTCTCCGGGTTCGAGCAAGATTGCAACAATGCCATGTATAACGGTACCACCTGCGATTATACAAAATTTATTTAATTTATATACAACCTTAATCATTCAAATCAACATCAATTGAAGTAATGCTTAAAGTAGCTCTCTTTCTCTCTCTCACTAAATGACAAACGAAAGAGACAAACCAAATAAAATGAGTAATAGAAATAAAATCTTCTCTACATAGTATAAAACAAAGTCGCTTCCCGCCGTCTGTACTCTTAGATCTTTTAAACTACACAACGGATTTCATCAATTGACATAATGATTCAAGAGGAAACCTTCTTCTTGTGTCTTCCTAATGTATAATAATATAAAATAATATAATAAAGCGGAAGAGTTTTTTTGTTTGTTTAAACGTGCTAATCTCTGGAACTACGAGTCCGATTTGAAAAATTATTTTTGGATATTATAGCCAGATTCATGTGGAATAGTATAGGCTATCTGGCATTAGACTATACCGAGTGACGAAAAAGTTATCACATAAAATGAAAAGACGTATGCTACATAAATTTCTTTAAACATACACAACTAAAAAAATATATAACAATACATTAGTCGCGGTAGCAGTTTTTTCGTTTAAATATTAAATAATAGCATGTAAATGCATACAGATATCACCTGATGAATTCTAAAAGGTCAAAGACTCATGCCATTTGAAGGCGAAGAAAGGTAGTTTAAACGTTGACAATCCGTACTACTCAAATAAAGAAAAAATCAAACAAAAACTGTACTTACGGCTAACAATTTAAGGCATAATTTTATGTGCGAAATTAAAAACAAAGGGACCGCGCGCTGCGGGTGTGTGAAAACAAATTCAAGCGAAAAATTTACTTAAAATAATGAAGTTAAGGCATAATTCTCTATGCGCGAAGTGACAAGAAATTTGACCGGGTGTCGAAATTATTATTTTTCTGGCGCGTGCGACGTTTTGTAAGTCACTTCAGGTCAGTAACCTATATATTATCAAGGCTGATTTATTTCTTGTCAATTTTTAGGGTTCCGTACCTCAAAAGGAAAAAACGGAACCCTTATAGGATCACTTTGTTGTCCGTCTGTCTGTCTGTCTGTCTGTCTGTCTGTCTGTCAAGACCCTTTTTCTCAGGAACGTGTAGAGGTATCAAGCTGAAATTTATATCAAATACTCAAGTCTACTGTCCCTTGGGGCTGTGAAAAAATCAAACTTCTAAGCCAACGCAATCAAAAGATACAGCCGTTTATGCCGCAAATTTTCGATATTCGCAAGGGAATCAAAAGTCAAAACCTACAGGGTACTTCCCGTGAACTGAGAATCTTAATATTTGGCACGAAGCAACGTATTATAGCACAGATAAAGGAAAAATTGCGAAAAGCATAAATTATTAGTTACATCATATAATAAAAATATTTTTAATAATTTTAACCTACGGATTTGTTCGGAATCCTCGGTGCGCGAGTCCGACTCGCACTTGGCCGGTTTTTTAAGCTATTTATTTTGTTTGAAAAATGCATTTTTTAAGTTCTTTTATTATTGTTTATTTTATTATTTTAACAGACATATATCAACTTGTATTAACTGCTGTGCTATTTAACGTGATAACCTTTTCGCCACCTAGTATATCTCAGCTAGCCTATATTTGTTAAGCAAGTCATAAGAAAAAGCGCTCTCAAAATGATTTATCCGCGTACGATGGTGTTATGGTTCGGGATACATAAATAGAATGTTCTAGAAAAATATAGATCTTTACTTCGTTTAAAAAAAAGTTTCTTATATATAAGCCACAATTAGGCATTTTGTGATAAAAAAAAATTGAAAATTAAAGTGATTTATGAGCGTTATTATTAAGCAAGGCATATTTATACATACGAACGAAAGTTAATTCATCATCAAGACAATTTTATGAAGATAAACTTTATTCTTTATACTGTTTATATAGTACATAGTTTAAGAGATAATGTAAAATTAAAATAATTCAATACTTGGCTTGACGCGCGAACGACGCATAAACCCTAGCCGCACGGAACAGCCCGTTGAGAACTGAGAAGCTAGTATTGAAAGCTTCTATGAGCGAGGTTAGGTTAGTTCAATCATTATTTATATCTCTACAAATAAATAAAATTGAAGTGTCTGTTTGTAATTTCAAAATAACAGCTTTTTACTAATTGCATACGAAACTATATACGATACTTATAACATTAACACAATTTTTAACATTTTTGTCTATCTGTCTGTCTGTTTGTTCCGGTTAATCTCCAAAACGTCTGGACCGAATTTGACAGGATTTTCAATAGTAGATAGCTCATGTTATAAGAAGTAACTTAGGCTGCTTAAATTCTAGAACAATTATTAGGTTTCCGTGCAACGAAATTAAAACCCTAAATTACACGCAGGCGAAGTCGCGGGGAACGGGTAGTGTATAATACATGCACATTATAGTAGAGAAAGGGCGAGAATCTATATTATAATCTATTGCTGTCGGTTACTCTCACTAAAACTCAAAAACGACTCGACCGATTTTGATGAAATTTTTTTGTGTGTATTTGAATGGGTATAAATTAATATTTGGACCCGGTAGGTGGAGCTGTTGTCGCGATCCAGAAATAACCAGTGCGAAGCCGGGGCGGATCACTAGTATACAATAAAATGTAGATAAATCGACTCAGTATGGTAAAATATACATACTTACATACATACATACATACATATAATCACACCTCTTTCCCGTAGGGGTAGGCAGAGACCACTTCTTTCCACTTCCTACGATCCTTACATACTTGCTTCGCTTCGTCCACTTTCATTATTCCGTTCATACATGCTCTTCGGTTTAGGGTACTCTTGACCTGGCCTTTTTTCAAGACGTCCCTGATTTGATCTAGAAACATCCGCCTAGGTCTATCCCTTCCAACACTTTCATTCACACTCGCCTTATACACCCTTTTCGTCAAACGTTCTTCATTCATTCTCTCGATATGGCCATCCTGGCCATCCTATACATACTTATTACAATATAAAAATGTAAATGGGTGATACTTATATATTTTTTTAAATAATATAAAAACACTATGCCCATCTTGGTCCAAGAATAAAATAATAAGCGAAATGGAGAGATAAAAAGACGGACAAAACAATTGCAATTATTTTTAAGACAGTATCCTGGAACTAGTTTCTTAATAATAATTCTTAGTACTAGTTTATCTTGATATATACGGGCAGGGCGTTCCAGACCAGTATATCAAAGTTCGTGGTGAAATATGAATCTGAGAAATACAGCAGAACGAAAACTCGATCACGAGTAGAATAAAGACACTGAAAATAAACTTACAATAAGGTAACCTTATGATAAGTTATTTAAATTCATATGTATAGTTCTATTCAGATTTGGGAGTTACGCCTTTGACGAATAAAAAGCTGAGAACGGTACTATGAAACAAGGTCACTCTTACGTAAGCCGAAAATGGATATGACACAATTGATGAGAAAACACTTACTTCAACTGATCTAAAAGATAATGAGATAGATGTGGGTAAGCCACATTCGTATAATCAATAACGGGAAATATCAGAGACTGGGTAAGTATAAGCAGGCCTGTCTCACTCCGCGCGTTAACGTAAGGCACGCGCTCGAACCGACGCGAGCCTTACGTTAACAAAAAAGTATTTTTCTCTTATAAGTATTTAGGCACTTTTGATATTTATTTCTAAGTTTTTATTCAAGTATGGCCTCTCAAAAAGCCAAAAGATACTGCATAACATACGGGTCATTAAATAACAATAGGAATGTCGACTTTTCATTCTTTACTGTTCCTAAGGATACCGAAATGTAAGATGTTATTATTTAGGGGTAGATTTAGATAATTAGGTACCCAGTTACTGACACCATAGTTACAGTTTTATTATTTGATCAGCGACTCGATCACAGCTTCGCAGTTTTCGATTTTTTCGGGTATGATGGCAATGACCTTAAATACAGTGTAAGTAAACCTCCCAACACCAGTGACTTCTTACTAATAAAAGATAGCATATACTGGTTATTATTTAACACTTGGTCTATTAAAGAAAGAGATTGAAGTAGCAGCAGTTCTCATTGTTACTCTTTCATTAATAATGCCGTCGCATGTCACATGTTTTTAAATAGCAAAAGATGTGAAACAGACAAGTTGCAGCGCTAAGGGACTCGGGTTCGAATCCCGCTCGGAACAAGTATTTTTATGTTCCACAAATAATTGTTATGGGTCTGGATGTTAGTCCTTGTGAAATATATGTATGTAAACTGCCCCCGCGATACAGGAGAAAATCTTAGTGTGGAGGTAACGTTTTTAAAAAAGAGGATGAGAGAAGTAATGATATGCATTGAATTTATGCATTATAATACGCATTATTAAGGATAACTCCAAAATTACTGGTCAGATCTTGATCAAATTTAAATGGGATATATAAATTATAAGCGCCAGCTTTCAAATAAAAAAAGAATCATCAAAATTCGTTCACCTAGGCAAAAGTTAAAAGGTAACACATAAAAAATACAGTCGAATTGAGTACCTCCTCCTTTTTTGAAGTCGGTTAAAAATGGTAAGTAGGTATATATCTGAGTTTCGTTCACGTTGTTATACTCTTAATCTTAATTATTCGGGGTATTGCATATAAACCTTCCTCGTAGTGAACAATAATGTTCCCTCGGTGTATTCTACTTGGTAGTAACTAACTAATATCAAATGATTCAATTTGTTTTCTTACAACACCTAACCCTACAGTAGGTGCGGCCTTAACAAAGGCGCGTAACGGGCTAAATGATACAGACTTTTGGACGCGATCGTAAGGTGCATTTTGATTTAATACGCGCGCCGCATTAATTTTTCTTTTCGACGATTTAATCGTTAGGCTAATTTGACGAAGATCGTGTCCAAGGCATGCAAAGTATTATGAACATTCGCGACGTTGTAACTAAGTTTAAACTCGTAAGTTTGCTATCAGAGAGTGATCCTTCTGTTCCTGTACTATTATTTATTCTGTGGTATAAGCTTAGTTTAAAAGACAGGGAAAAACAGTAGCATTCATCTTCTTCCATATAAACTTATAAACATTTCACTATCGGACATGTGTCTCGTACGAGAGATTTGCCTAAACTGGCTTAGCGGTCGATTGGACGTATAGCGCGCCTTTAATATTGCGCTGAGTTATCTGTAATTTATTCTTTTATAGAATTTCCACGAACTCAAACAAAAAATATATCAACCTTCTTTTTAGTAAGCAAAGTAAAAGATTGGAATTCAACAAGTTTTAAATTAAAGTAATAATAACCGAAAAATAAATGAGCATATTACAATGTTTTGAGTTATTAATAGAAATATACTTTTAAAAATAATAAAAAACGTAGTAACCTCAGGTGACCACAACATTTCTGTGCCCTTGGGAACACTGTATCCGAGCTGCGTATTGGAGCCGGTTTCCCCGAGCGGCTGCGAGTCGGGATCGCTTTTGCCGAGTGGACTGGTGGAGTTAGACGATGACGACCCTTCCTTCTTCTTTTTACTGCCACCGAAGCAACCAAGGTTCTCGCCTGGAAAATAAAAATCCAATTTTTTCATTTGATTGTAAATTAAATTACAAGAATAAATTAAAAAGCTGAAGAAATACTAGAAATTAATTTGGAAAAAATCTTATCTTTGCTTTTTGATACCTTTAGACGCGCTGGCTTGTATCCTGGCCTGTCCAGAAGACTGTGTCGGTGGAGCCCTCGTATCATATAATGGGTCTTCGATCTCTTGACACCTGCAAGGTTTATTTTTTATTATAGAATTATATTATACAATTAATTGAACCTCTAAACTATAATCATATGCTGACGTTTTATTAGCTGAACATAGGCCTCCCCCATAGATTGTTTCATTTATTTGCGAAGATATCTACCCATAACCTGTTACATTTCCATCTGTCGCCTTCGCCTTACGACACCGACGGAATGATAGGGGGCAGTGGATTTTATTACACCGTGCTTACTATGGCAAATGTGTGCTTCGTATGGTGAGTGTTGAGAACCGGAGACCACCTGTATTTTCATTCTTAAGAGAATAGATGTCTATGGGCCACAGAATCCACTTACCATTAAGTGGACTGTGTGCTTGTTTGCCACCCTTATTTTATAAATCTGTCTCTGTAATCTATTGGGGAGGCCTATGTTTTGCAGTGGAATTTTCATAGGCTTTATGTGAATGTTGAACTGTAAAGTGATATGTAAACAATAGGTAACAATCCTTAATAATTTATTGACCAAAATGAATTGAAAATGAATGAAAAAAAAGTCCAGAATGAAACTAATCGCGCCGCCTACTTCAAAAGACAGAACAACGACTGCCGAGTAAACAAATATCATAACATATGTTTCACATTATGATAGACGGACAAAAGGAATTAAGGTTAGTTAGTATTCCTTTCTTTCTTATTAAACAGGTTATAATTCAAGAGTAGTCCCATATAAATTTGAAAAAAAACCTTAAAGGTCCACCCTTAACGGTCCAAGAATAGTGGTTAAGGTTTCTAATGTATCCTTATGTTCCGTAAAAAGGTCAAAAATTTGACTTATAATAAAAGTAAAAGTCGACTTTACACGACTGAAAAGAATAAAATATATCTTTTTTTATTTTATTCTTTTATGTTCTTTGAAATCGGCTTTAACTTATGTCGTGGCTAATGGTTGTGAAAATAAATATTCAATATTATCATCTCATCATCATCATTACAGCCCTTCACAAGTCCACTGCTGAACATAGGCCTCCCCCAAGGAATGCCACAAAGCACGGTCCCGAGCCACCTGCATCCATCGACTTCCTGCATGTCTTACCAGGTCGTCACTCCATTTTGTGGGGGGACGCCCTACACTTCGCCTACCGGTACGAGGTTGCCACTCGAGAACCTTTCTTCCCCATCGGTTGTCAGTTCTTCGAGCTATATGGCCGGCCCACTGCCACTTCAGCTTACTAATCCGTTGGGCTATGTCGGTTACTCTGGTTCTACTGCGGATATCCTTATTCCTAAGTTTATCACGCAGAGAAACTCCGAGCATAGCCCTCTCCATAGCTCGCTGAGCGACCTTGAGCTTCCTCATACGGCCAGCAGTGAAGGACCACGTCTCAGTTCCGTAAGTCATCACTGGCAACACGCACTGGTTGTACAATTTTGTTTTAAGGTTTTGAGGTATTTCTGACGAGAAGATGTGTTGTAGCTTCCCGAACGCTGCCCAGCCGAGTTGAATCCGTCGATTGACCTCTCGGTCGAAGTTGGACTTACCTAGTCGGACTATTTGTCCCAGGTAAACATACTCGTCAACAACTTCGAGCTTAGTGCTCCCAACAACTACCGGCATAGGTGTGTTCATCTTAAGACCTATCCGTTGGGAGACACTATTGAGGTCATTGAGCATAGTGCTTAGCTCCTCCAGCGATTCTGCCATGAGGACTATATCGTCGGCAAATCGAAGGTGAGTGATGTACTCGCCATTGATGTTAATTCCGTATCCTTTCCAGTCCAGAAGCTTGAAAACGTCTTCCAATGCAGCGGTGAAGAGTTTCGGGGATATAACGTCACCCTGTCTTACAACTCTCTGCAATTGGATAGGTTTCGTACTCTGGTTCTGTACTCGGATAGCCATCGTAGCTCTACTGTACAAACACTTCAACACTTCGATATACCGACAGTCAACTTGGCACCGCTGAAGGGACTGCAGCACCGCCCAAATTTCGACGGAATCAAAGGCTTTCTCATAGTCCACATACGCCAGACATAGTGGCAAATTGTACTCTTCGGACTTCTGTACAATTTGCCTTAGGGTATGTATGTGGTCTATGGTGCTAAAGCCCTTTCGGAAACCGGCTTGTTCGGGAGGCTGGAAGTCGTCAAGTCTGCGCGCGAGACGATTCGTAATGACTCTCGAAAACAGCACGTAGACGCGGCTCAGAAGGGAAATCGGTCTGTAGTTCTTCAAGAGAGCGTTGTCACCTTTCTTGAAGAACAAGACCACCGCACTTCTGCTCCACGCCTCCGGTGTAATGCCACCATGGAGGACGGAATTAAAGAGCTTCTGAAGGACTTCAAGTACCGGTCTTCCACCCGCTTTCAGAAGCTCCGCTGTAATTCCATCCTCGCCTGGGGCCTTGCCGTTTTTAAGGTGCTGGAGAGCCATTCTAATCTCGCTCAGACTGACGTCCGGGATATCTTCGGAATAGTGTCGAATAAGACTCGCTCTTGGATCGTTACTCACACTTGCGTGTGGCTCCAACGATGACGTGTACAGCTGCCCATAGAACCTCTCAATCTCACTCAAAATCTCAGGTGCCCCGGAAACGATGCTGCCACATTCGGTCTTCAGCTTTGACAGTTGGCTCTTTCTGGCAGACAGATCTCTGGCAAAGACTTTGGAGCCTTGGTTCCGCTCGATCGCTTCTTCAACACGAGCTGTATTGAAGTTGCGTAAGTCTCGCCGCATGCATTTGGAGATCTGTCTGTTCAGTTGCCTGTATGCTGTCAAATCTGTTGAAGAATGTAGCCTCATCTCCCGTCTAACAGCCATGAGATTAAGAGTGTGATCGGAGAGTTTTTGTGTTCTTCTGCGGTGGGTCTAGCTCCGACCGCATGGACAGTTTCCACGAGCTTGTCATTCATATCGTCCACTTCATTGCAGTCTTCTAGGCACTGAAAACGGTTTTGTAACTCGAGCTGAAAGGTTTCGGGACTTTGGATTAGAGCACGAGGGGGACGGAGCGTTGACTTCATCAGACGAGACCTCTCCAACTTAACATTTAGGTTCAGTGTGCCTCTAACCATTCGGTGATCGCTGCCGGTTTTCACCCTCGCGATCACAGAGACATCACTGAACAGTTGTCGTCTGGTCGTCATAATGAAGTCAATCTCATTTTTTGTCGAACCGTCGGGGCTCGACCAGGTCCACTTCCTGTGGGGCCGCTTCTTGAAGAAAGAGTTCATCATAAAGAGTCCCTCTTTCTCCATGAAGTCGGCCAGCTGATGGCCCCTTGGGTTCCGTTGCCCTATTCCAAATTTCCCTACTTTCAGCTCACCGTTCTCTCTTGTGCCTAGTTTTGCATTGAAATCTCCCATTAACACCGTATATTGGGTTTTGGAGGAATGCATGGCTCTAGAGATATCCTCATATATTTCCTCCACCTCCTCATCGGGGTGTGCCGAGGTTGGTGCGTAAACCTGTATGACCTTCAGCGAATACCGTTTGGTGATTCTGAGTATAAGGTACGCAACCCTCGTCGACACACTCCAGATCTTTACAACGTTGTTAACGAGAGACTTGTGGACGATAAATCCGACACCTCCTTGGGACAGATGGTCGCCCTCCCGGTGATAGAGCAAGTTGCCGGATTCGAGGATTACCGTGTCCTCCCCCTCTCTTCGGACTTCGGATAATCCTATAATATGCCAGCGCAACTTGTCTATCTCTTCTTCCAGCTCCACGATCTTCTCGTCAGTCCTCAGGGTGCGTGCGTTGTACGTTGCCAGGTCGAGTCGTCTAAGGTGGCAACCGAACCTCCACCGGAGATTCTTAGCACCCCCTGCCCCGCCGTTACCATGGTCGCCACCGTAGCCAGGAATAGCGGGGCCGCCGGGGACTGGGGGCCGTTTATTATTGTCATTGCTCATGGGGGGGTATATTGCCATAGTTGCCACGCTTGGCGAGCGGGTTGGCAACCGCAGTTTTTTTTTATTGTATTTATGCCGTTACCAGGAAGATGCTGCTGCCCATCTCCTGCCTGTTTCCCTTTGTCGCCTTTTACGACACCCACGGGAGGATATGGGGTAGTGGATATTCTTGACCGCCACTACACGGCAAATTATCATCTATAGTTAGTATAATAAGTAATTATACATCTATATATTAATACGTGAAGTGAAAAATCTTTTAAAGCATGTTGTGTGTATATTAAATAAAGTAAAATAAAAATTCATTGTTTATGTTCATACTGCCAATGTCATTTGTTAAACATAATATTCTGTGGTTAAAAGACTCAAAAGACTGTGCGACTGTCACAGAGTCAAGATTATCACCATTTTTTTTAAATGTCAATAAATAATTATTAACAGATTGATTGCTTCATTTGTATTATTGTATGACATTACTATTGCTAATATCACGGTACAAGTACACCAAAACAGTAAGAACAAAAAAGGTTGACACAACAAGGCTGAAGAGAGAGCAGGATGTCAAATACAAATATATGGACACAGTTCACAGAGAACTTATGAAAGTGGGCGAAAGAAATAGCAACAGCATTGGCGATCCTGATAGCCTGGCAGAATCTTAAAGGGGTTTTATCTACGGCTGCTAGTGAGATTTTGGGATTTGAGGAAAAACCGAAGCGTAACGACTGGTTTGATGATGAATGTCAGAAGATCACTAATGAGAAAAATGATGCGTACAGATTAATCCAACAGAAATACACTCGCGGGCGTGGAGAAGAGTACAAGAAGCGACGAAGACGAGAAAAACACCTACATAAGAGAAAGAAAAGATCGTACGAAGAACAACAACTACGTGAGATTGCATCTAGTTACACACAAAAGGAAACTAGAAACTTCTACAACCAAGTGAATAGGGGACGGAAAGAATTCAAACCCAGAACCACGGCGTGTAGAGGTAAGAATGGACAACTACTTAATGATAAAGATGAGATCGTTCAAAGATGGGCTGAATACTTTCGTGAATTCCCTAACAATTCAGTGCACGTCCACTTTCTGTACCTGTACCAGTACCTGAAGCTCTACTAAACAATCAAGAGACTGATGAATCTTTGTACCCCACTATAGAAGATACTATACGATCCATTCAATCCATGAAAAATAACAAATCTCCGGGAATGGAAGATATCCAAGGCGAGCTTATAAAATATGCCGGAACTGGTTTCAAGAAAGAGTTTCACCACCTGCTGCTCCAAATTTGGAACGAAGAAAAAATGCCTGATGATTGGAATACATCTGTTATCTGTCCCCTACATAAGAAAGGCGACATATTGGATTGCAATAATTACCGAGGCATATCTCTCTTGAACACCGGTTATAAAGTTTTTGCCAATATGCTTTTTAATAAACTAAAGCCATATGTAGAATCCAGCTTGGGAGAGTATCAGTGTGGGTTCCGTCCAAACAGGTCCACAGTAGACCAAATCTTCTCGCTTAGGCAGATCCTTGAAAAAACGTTTGAGTACAACGTGAACACTCACCACCTTTTCGTAGACTTTAAGGCTGCCTATGACAATGTGCACAGAAGTTTCCTGTACCAGGCTATGATGGAGATTGGCATCCCAACAAAGCTCGTGCGCTTGACGGAGATGACTCTTAGAAACTCTCAGAGCGTTGTTAGAGTTCAAACAAATGTATCAGAGCCCTTCAGAACCAAGGACGGCTTAAGACAAGGGGATGCGCTCTCGTGCCTACTGTTCAACATCGCTCTCGACAAGTGTATTCGCGACTCAAAGATTGAGACCAAAGGCACTATCTATCACAAATCTGTTCAAATTCTAGGGTATGCAGATGACCTCGATGTGATAGGCTACCTGCAATGGAGAGTGCATACCTTGCTCTTGAAAAATCAGCTGCGGAGGCTGGTCTCCAAGTTAACATAGCTAAGACTAAGTACCTGAAAGCGTCAAAAGACCAGCAAACTCTACTACAAGGAGTTAATATTGGCAACAACACCTTCGCTAGCGTCAATGATTTCGTATACCTGGGATCCTTAGTAACCGATAACAACGATGTCTCTTCAGAAATAAGTAGGAGAATAATGGCGGCTAACAAGTGCTACTTCGGACTACTAAGATACTTACGTTCGAAACTTCTTTCAAGAAGCATAAAACTTCTCTTGTACAAAACCTTACTGAGACCTATACTAACCTACGGTTCCGAATGTTGGGTGCTGAGCAAAAAAGACGAAAACTCCTTGTTGGTATTTGAGCGGAAAATACTAAGACGCATTTTCGGAGCTGTGATGGAAAATGAGAGATGGCGAACGCGCTATAACCACGAGCTATACCAAATGTACGATGAGCCAAACGTAATTAAGACCATAAAGATCGGGCGCCTGCGTTGGGCAGGGCACGTGTCGCGAATGGACGAGGCCAGAGTACCCAAACGCCTTTTAGAAGGCCGACCGGATGGCCGCAGAAGTGTAGGCAGGCCCAAGCACAGATGGTTGGACGGCGTCGAACAAGATCTTGAATCTTGGGAGTAAAAAGTTGGAGAAGGAAAGCTTCTAACAGATCGGACTGGAGAGCTTTGCTGGACCAGGCTAAGACCCACCCGCGGCTATAATGCCTCAGATGATGATGATTACTATTGTTAAAAAATTTACTGTTTTGTTTTGCTTATTATAATTCTTTATGTATTCTACACAATGTATATAGTAGTTCTGAATAAATGGAATTGAATTGAATTGACTGAATGAGCTGTGAATCTTGTGTGATTTTTTTTTCAATAGTCTGTGGAGTGTATTTCACGGCAAAAAAGCAGAAAATTTATACTTTTATTGCATGCCTTAAGCGCAAAGCGCGTAGGTATGTTCTACTAGCGCCTAAAAATCAAAATTCCAACGTTTTGTCGCATGAAATCGTATCTAACAATCATATTATATTTTATACGTGGCAGAGCCATGCTGCACCTATATTTCTGGTATAGTTGTAACCTGAATGTGTCGGCTCGACCGGGGAAGGACCACGCTCTCACAGAATACCAGCGTAAAACCAGCTTAATGCTGCTGTGTTTCGTATGGTGAGTGTAGAGAACCGGAGACCCTTTTTACTGGAAACGAGGCATTCCATCTTAGTCCTCACGGGTGACAACGCATCTGCATTTTGATTCGTAATCGAGGATAAATGTAGATGTCTATGGGTCACGGCAACCACTTACCATCATCAGGTGGACTGTGTGCTCGTTTGTCACCCTTATTCTATAAAAAAAATATTGAACATAAAAATGATATATATGGTGGCATAAACACGATAACTTTTGAAAATATCAATTGTTCAACTTAATCTCTTTTTTAAACCCTTCATCTATTATGTGGGAAACCAAGGACTGTAAACGGCAGTTTAATTTTGTTTTCTTTAGTTATAATTTTTTTTTAGATTTAGCG
The DNA here is from genome assembly GCA_033319125.1 of Parnassius glacialis. NCBI lineage: Eukaryota > Metazoa > Arthropoda > Insecta > Lepidoptera > Papilionidae > Parnassius > Parnassius glacialis. The sequence goes on along the minus strand of JAVANC010000007.1, from coordinate 16,780,073 downwards.
AAATTATCGGCGTTTTGAGCAGCCTTGTATTAATTTATTTTACTAAATACACTTTGCCTCACTCCCGGCCACAGAATAATTTACTGTACTGTACTCCGGGATCAACCGCCGTCGTGAGTGGTCGTTTGTTTACAGCGGTTCGTGCTGAAAAATATCGATCGCTTTATAAATACAAAATATTCCAAAAACCAAATTTGATAGATACTTGACCAACGTAAGATATTATTATTATTTTTATAATCACAGATTTTTATTGCAATATTTTGTTTCGTTAAAAATATGCAGGATTTATATATAAATATACTTATACTTCTTGCATTTTATGAAGACCTGGAGGCGTATTTTGATATCTGCTGCTGGAATTCCTCGAAGAGTAGAAATAGGTGTGCCGAGATTGAGCCCGTTATGTTATGTATAGTTATGATGAGATCTTACTCCGACTTGAAGGTGTACTTCGGTAAATGCTACTGGAACTCTTCAAAGAGTAGTAATAGTAATAGGTGTGCTGAGTTATGAGACCTTATTTCCGGACTTAATGACTTGAAGGTGGACTTTGATAACTGCTACTGGAACTTCTCGACGAGAACTAGATGTGCCGAGTTTGAGCTCGTTTTGTTAGTTATGAATAGTCCTTATTTTTGGACTTGGCGGAGTGACTTGAAAGTGTACTTCGGTGACTGCTACTGGAACTATTTAACGAATAGAACTACAATTTACTTTTTTTTCACTATCATATGAGCATTATGAGTCGTGCATTATTGGATTTCCCAACCTTTTTTTAATTGAAGTTTGACATAAAATTATCGAAAAATTGGAAGTGTAGTAATAAGGTTATTAGTGAAAACTTGTGTGTATTTAAACTACTTTAAAAATGTAGATATAGTTATGTTACACGTAATTTTTTTAATGCGCTTAAGGCATGCATAATTGGATTTTTTATTGCCATTCATCTACCTGAAGTATGTTGTTTTTTTAGTGCATACGTTGGTATATTATATTACTTTAGTGCACCCTACTCTTCAACCTTCCTTTTATTTTTATTTAATTCTTTTTCTGGGTCTAGAAGAGATTGCAGATTGCTTTTGTTTTTCCCTGAATATTTATTTATTTTTACTGGGTGTACCATAAGATTACACGTCACACTAGCCTATGAGGGTAGTGTGAAGTGTTTGGAGAGTGTAATATGTATGACCTGTAGGAGAGGTTGCGCAGCACGCAGACGCAGTTCTCGACGATCTTGGTGCCGATGGCGTTGGCGCGCACGGCGGCGCGCACGGCGTGCAGCAGCGCCTCGGCCAGGCCGGGCAGCGCGCGCAGGCGCCGCCGCGCGTACTCGCCCGCCGACGACGCGTTGCGCAGCACGCCCGACGCGTTGCGGAACACTGCGCACACCACACCACGCCACAACACCACTTAACACCTACACTTCACTGCTACACAACACCTTAAGGCTCAATTTACATTGCGGCGGAATGGAATGGAACGGAAGCGTCAATTTCACCTCATCGCGCGAATCCGCGGGAATGCTCTAGCATTCCCTCGACTGTGCCTTATACCTATGTACACCGTACAATTATTTAGTCTAGATCTTGTATTTGACGAGAATAGTTGATTGGATATTATTTTCATATTGCTTTTCTGTGAAGCAGAAGAAGAAAATGATGTAAAAAAGGAAGAATATCATAAAAAGAAACAGAAATATTAGCGTTCATGATTTATAGAAGAAATGAAAACGAGAATAGGCGGGAATTCCACGGAAGGCGCGCCTCTTCTTTTTCGGGTCATATCTAGTTTGCACGTTACACAATTAACATAAAATTCATTTTACTATGTACAATTTCTTTATAAAAATTCGATTCCACTCCGTTCCGCGGCAATGTAAACTGAGTCTAAGACATCGATCGACAAATACTCAACCGCTACTCAATTTTAAGATGTCGTTAAATCCCGTAGTATCAGTGACCTTGACATCAGCCTGCCTTTAGGCATTTTAGAAGTTTAAATTAATTTAAAAGATGCTTTGTACAAGCCTCGCCCAATACGACTGCCCTCTTACAACTGTCCTTCCTTGCTAATTTCCTTTTCCAAAAAGCTTTTTTTCTAAGATTTTGGTACACTCGGACATCGTGAATAGCGAAGCTCTTAGCCTTAAGCTGCGTATCGATTACGCGCGCCATGAATCATCACGCTGAGCAGTGCGTTCAACATGTACGTTGGTCATGTACGAGCAACTCCCGGTTTCATCGTTCTCTCCATACATATTCTCTGACCGTATTGTGAGAATAACGACACAGCAATTCTTTTGAACCATATAATTTTATTAATTTACGGCAACTTTGGTTATCCTTAGTTTGGAACGCAACGAACACACAAATGATGAAAACAACCGTCCCAACCGGCGCGCGCGCCAAAAAACTTAACTACTCTGATACGCGGTAAAAAAAGTAACACCAGATGGAACGGCCCGCTCCACGTTTGAGCGTTCTAACGAACAATTTGGCGCGCGTTCCAAGGCGGTATCTATTTCACGCGGGTGTAACGTGCGTCAATGTTCGATCTCTTGAAGCGCTTAATCGATACGCGGCTTTAACCTAAAGCCCCAAAGATGTCCCTCTCGAAGATGACATTCCGACATCTGGGATTGCGGGCGAGATCACTGTTGCCGAAAACTTTATATGGAACGAGGACCACTATTTTTAAACCTTTGTCTATGTCTCAAAACTATGTTTATCTACTAATGCTATCTCATCATTTGGAATAGATCCCTTTATTTTCGAATTTGGTCTCCCATTACTAAAAGTGATCAATTGCAAAGAAATATGCATTAATAAGTTAGTACAGCGCTATAACGATATATGAACTTACCTGTGGACCAGTATGTGTCGCCAGGGTTGGTGGGATGCCATCCAGAATGCGGTATGATGACCTTGTTCACTATCACTTGAGCTGCGTCATCTATAATCGACTGCTTTAGGTCTTCGCACGATGACATGTTCCAAATTACTCCAGTAACTAATTCCTTTACCTGTTATAAATAAATACAGATTTACACATAGCATGGTGAAGTAGCAACATATGTATATATAAAAATACTAACAAGCCTACATCCTTCTTTTATATTGATTGCAGATGTCTATGACCTTATAGTCATGTACCTTCAACTAAATGGTTAACCAATTCGTTATTGTTATAAAAAAATACCTACAAGTAAATGCCAGGCACAATAAAGTCATAAGCGCGGGTATGTTGCACTTGTTGCGTATGGAGAGTATATTTAGCGGCGTTTGTCCGAATTGGACCGGACAGCCCTGATAGGGCTGACGCATCCTCATCGTATTTTAATCACATCTTCACAGATTATAATAGTCTACTGCTAAAAATAGGCCTCACTCATAGATTGCCTCGCTTGGCAGGCGGGTGGATTATTATTATTTTGGGTTGTTATTAAGGAAGATACTGATATCTACTGTCGCCTCCCACAGTGTCGTACACCCACAGGATGATGTGTATTAGTAGGTATTTTACATGGTAATTTGTTCTCGTCTTTCTGGCGGCCGAACGACGGGTTGCGTACCTCCATGTCTGTGGCCCGGCACAGCAGCGCCATGAGCGCGGGGATGCCGCCGGCGTCGCGGATGGCGCGCTTGTTCTCGTCGTTCTGGCGGCCGTACGACTGGTTGCGTACCTCCATGTCTGTGGCCCGGCACAGCAGCGCCATGAGCGCGGGGATGCCGCCGGCGTCGCGGATGGCGCGCTTGTTCTCGTCGTTCTGGCGGCCGTACGACGGGTTGCGTACCTCCATGTCTGTGGCGCGGCACAGCAGCGCCATGAGCGCGGGGATGCCGCCGGCGTCGCGGATGGCGCGCTTGTTCTCGTCGTTCTGGCGGCCGTACGACGGGTTGCGTACCTCCATGTCTGTGGCGCGGCACAGCAGCGCCATGAGCGCGGGGATGCCGCCGGCGTCGCGGATGGCGCGCTTGTTCTCGTCGTTCTGGCGGCCGTACGACGGGTTGCGTACCTCCATGTCTGTGGCGCGGCACAGCAGCGCCATGAGCGCGGGGATGCCGCCGGCGTCGCGGATGGCGCGCTTGTTCTCGTCGTTCTGGCGGCCGTACGACGGGTTGCGTACCTCCATGTCTGTGGCGCGGCACAGCAGCGCCATGAGCGCGGGGATGCCGCCGGCGTCGCGGATGGCGCGCTTGTTCTCGTCGTTCTGGCGGCCGTACGACGGGTTGCGTACCTCCATGTCTGTGGCGCGGCACAGCAGCGCCATGAGCGCGGGGATGCCGCCGGCGTCGCGGATGGCGCGCTTGTTCTCGTCGTTCTGGCGGCCGTACGACGGGTTGCGTACCTCCATGTCTGTGGCGCGGCACAGCAGCGCCATGAGCGCGGGGATGCCGCCGGCGTCGCGGATGGCGCGCTTGTTCTCGTCGTTCTGGCGGCCGTACGACGGGTTGCGTACCTCCATGTCTGTGGCGCGGCACAGCAGCGCCATGAGCGCGGGGATGCCGCCGGCGTCGCGGATGGCGCGCTTGTTCTCGTCGTTCTGGCGGCCGTACGACGGGTTGCGTACCTCCATGTCTGTGGCGCGGCACAGCAGCGCCATGAGCGCGGGGATGCCGCCGGCGTCGCGGATGGCGCGCTTGTTCTCGTCGTTCTGGCGGCCGAACGACGGGTTGCGTACCTCCATGTCTGTGGCCCGGCACAGCAGCGCCATGAGCGCGGGGATGCCGCCGGCGTCGCGGATGGCGCGCTTGTTCTCGTCGTTCTGGCGGCCGTACGACGGGTTGCGTACCTCCATGTCTGTGGCGCGGCACAGCAGCGCCATGAGCGCGGGGATGCCGCCGGCGTCGCGGATGGCGCGCTTGTTCTCGTCGTTCTGGCGGCCGAACGACGGGTTGCGTACCTCCATGTCTGTGGCCCGGCACAGCAGCGCCATGAGCGCGGGGATGCCGCCGGCGTCGCGGATGGCGCGCTTGTTCTCGTCGTTCTGGCGGCCGTACGACGGGTTGCGTACCTCCATGTCTGTGGCGCGGCACAGCAGCGCCATGAGCGCGGGGATGCCGCCGGCGTCGCGGATGGCGCGCTTGTTCTCGTCGTTCTGGCGGCCGAACGACGGGTTGCGTACCTCCATGTCTGTGGCCCGGCACAGCAGCGCCATGAGCGCGGGGATGCCGCCGGCGTCGCGGATGGCGCGCTTGTTCTCGTCGTTCTGGCGGCCGTACGACAGATTGCGCAGCGCGCCGCACGCGTTGCGGCACACCTCTGCGCTCTCGTGCGACACCAGCCGCACCAGCGGCGGGATGCCACCTGCAACCACAAACACATGCCCTATACACATACACTCTGTGTGCGCACTTTAAACGGGAATTTTATAGAAACCCGAAATACTGGTTTTATGGTATTTTTTAACAGAACAAAGGTAACAAACGAGCACACGCATTTGCAGAATACCAGCGTAAAAAAGCAGCGCAATGCTTCAGTATTTCGTATTGTGAGTGTAGAGTGCAGGAAACCCTTTTTACTGAAAACAAGACATTCCATTTTAGTCCTCATTGATGACAACGCATCTGCATTTTAGATTTAGATGTCAATGGGCCACAGGAAGCACTTACCAACAGGTGAACTGTGTGCTCAATTGTCATCCTTAATCTATGTATAAAAAAAAACGCATCACAACTTCAAGTTTGGCCCGCCCGCCGTCGTGACATAAAATATCACGCATCATTCAGTGATATTATGAATAAAATTTTAACTAGTAAATTTAACCCTAATAGTATATTAATAATTTTTGTTGGGAGAAGAGGCAATATGAACAAGAATCAATTATTAAAATATATTGAATATCTCAATAACATAAATGTGGTTAAAGTTATCTTGTTTACATTGCCTTACATAGAGGGGTGGCCACAGGAAAATAAACTAAGATATAATTTAAATTTAATGATGCATAATTCGACATGTAATAATAACTTAAATTTGACATTTAATTGTAAGAATAATAATGATAAATTTCATTTAGTGGATATTAATAATTTAATTAAGAAGTTTTTGACAAGAGATAGGTATTACCTATCAAAGTTTAGTTTGAGACTGGTAGCAAATACGCTATCTCATTATTTATATTTTAACCCAGCCAAATTATTGGCTACCTTAACACCTGCTTTTATTGAGCAGAAAAATAATTTCACAAATGATTTGGAATTAGTTCCAAGTAATTTAAATTAGATAATAAGACAATAGAGGTAATCTCTAGCAAAGATAACTTAAATACCTTAGAATACAATTCAACTATACTTCATTGTGTAATTTCACAAAATAGCAATAATAAAAACTGTATTAACCTGGTGCATCAAAATATACAAGGTATGTTAGGCAAAAAACTAGAAATTGAATTATTTTTAAATAGTAACCTTATTCATATTTTATGTATTACTGAACATTGGTTAAAAAGTTATAACTCCATATTTAATTTCAGTAATCACCAGGTGGTCAGTTCGTTCAATAGAGATAATAAATTACGTGGTGGCTCCTTAATATTAGCTAATAAATCCTTATCATGTAAAGAACGTAAAGACATTGTAAGCCTCTCTGTTGAGCGTACTGTAGAAATGGCATGTGTTGAGCTTGAGCACCTTATTGTTGTCAGTGTTTACAGACCCCCATGTTCAAATTATGATACCTTTGAAAAAATTATGGAAGAAGTTTTAGTTAAGCTTAATAAACAGAATAAATCTCTTGTAGTGTGTGGAGACTTCAATATCAATCTCCTGGAAACTTCTTCCATCAGTATTAAATTTTGCTCTTTGTTCAAATCCTATAATCTTGATAATTTATTCTTTGAAGCTACACGAGTTGCAGGGTGTAGTGCAACTTGTATTGATAATATTTTTACAGGTGTTGTACCAATCAACAAATCAATAATTCAAAAACTTAGTTCAGATCACTGTGGACAACTGGTTTCATTACCTTATATGCACAAAAAACAGGAAATTGAGAAAATTGTGTTTGTTCCTATTAATACAAAACGCCTGGAGAGATTTAGAAGTTATATGGTAAAAAACCTTCCATCGCTTTCTTATAAGAACAATGCAGACTTTTTATATGGAGAATTATTTACCCTTATAAGCAATGAATTTAAAAAAACATTTACTTCTAAAACATTCTCCAGAAACAGTCGCAAGGTATTTAATGAGTGGGCGACAGTGGGAATTCATAAAAGCAGACGAAGGTTATATGACCTTTACCATGAAAGATCATATAATCTCTCTGATGCTTTTAAAGAATATGTCAAAAATTATTCTAAAATGTTTAAAAAAGTTTGCTCCACAGCCAAATCGTTACATATTAGCAACAAAATTAAGATGGCTAAGAATAAAATTAAAAATGACGTGGAGTATAATTAACAGCGAAACCGGTAATGAAAAACCTCGTAACGCAAACTATCAATTAAAAATTAACAATGAATTGACTAAATCAAATCAAGAAGTCGCAGCGGTGTTTGAGAAATATTTCACTGATATTCCTATTTTGACAACAGAGTCTTTGAATTCTTCTCCAACTGTCGCCGAGTCATTACTCAAACAGAATGTTAATATCTGTTTAAAAGAATTTAGATTTGAAAAAGTATTACCGCAAGATATTATAAAATACTTCAAAACCATTGATCTAAAGAAAACCGCAGATTTGTGGGGAATTTCCGTGACAGTTATTGCGTCCATAATAGATTTAATTGCACCTCATCTTGCTATTATTTTTAATACTTGTATCGATTCTGGTGTGTTTCCTGATTTAATGAAGTATAGTAAAGTAATACCTTTATTTAAATCTGGTAGTACATTGGACCCCGCTAATTTTAGACCTATTTCTGTACTACCAACTCTTAGTAAAATTTTTGAAAAAATTATTTTGAATCAATTGTTAATTTTTTTTAATACAAATAAATTACTTCATAAAAACCAATTTGGATTTACAAGGGGTCGATCGACGTCTGACGCCGGCGTTGAGCTTATGAAATATATTTTTAATGCCTGGGAGAATTCACAGGATGCCTTAGGTGTTTTCTGTGATCTTTCCAAGGCTTTCGATTGTGTTCATCATGAAACATTAATCAGGAAACTACAACATTACGGTGTAAAAAATTCGGCGCTTAGACTTATTACTTCATATTTAAGTAACAGAACTCAAAACGTCGTGATAAATGGTAAAGGTTCCTCCGGATCGGTAGTATCAATGGGCGTTCCTCAGGGCTCGATTCTTGGCCCATTCCTGTTTTTAATCTATATTAATGACTTACCTTATCTTGTATGGGACAATCACGATATAGTATTATTTGCTGACGATACCTCTTTAATTTTCAAACTCAAACGGCAGTTAATTAATTATGACGATGTAAATAATGCTCTATCGAAATTAGTACATTGGTTTAACGCCAACAATATGCTCTTGAACGGCAATAAGACAAAGTGTATTAAATTTACAACACCTAATGTAAAACATTCGAATACCAATGTGCTATTAAATGGGGAGGAGTTGAGTCTTGTGGATACCACTGTTTTTCTCGGTATTACTATTGACGCGAAACTTCAATGGGGCCCCCATATATCTAAATTAGCAAGCAGACTTAGTTATGCAGCATATGCTGTAAGAAAGATTAGAAGTCTCACAGATGTTGAGACAGCTAGATTAGTGTATTTTAGTTACTTTCATAGCGTAATGTCTTATGGAATTTTGCTATGGGGTAATGCGACTGATATTGAAGCTATATTTGTTTTGCAAAAGAGAGCCGTTCGGGCGATTTATAACCTAAATTGTAAAGAGTCCCTCAGACACAAATTTAAAGAAATAAACATATTAACTTTGGCATCGCAATATATTTATGAAAATCTAATGTACGTACATAAAAACATAAATAGCTTTAATAAGAATAAGGATGTGCATTCTTTAAACACTAGGAACAAACATAAGCTTGTAATACCAGTTATTAGACTCCACAGAATCAGTAATTCATTTATGGGGCAATGTATACGCTTTTACAACAAAATCCCAGAACATATTCAAAGCTTATCAATAAACAAGTTTAAAAGTTTTATTAAAGAAAAACTGTACAAAAAGAGTTATTATAATATGAAGGAATACATGAATGAAAATAACCCCTGGGAATAAGGTGATCGCCACCATGCTGGTTCTATTAAAAATCATTTAAAAATTGTATAAATGAAATTATTGTTAAGTGAAATATGTTTGAAAAAAAAAGTCCCGCTGGGTTTCTTGCTGGTTCTTCCCAGGACAGAGGTATTTTCCGAACCAGTGGTAAATAAAAAATGACTTTCAATAAGAATTATGTAATAATCAATATTGAATAAAAAAATATTCTATTCTATTCTATTCTATTCTATCTATACAAGCATGGAAAACGATATCGCTAAATAAAGGCTCCCTAAAATTTCAGTATTAAGTCATATCGTTCCTTAACGATACGTTTACTTTTGCAGCGCCAGAACATTTTAGGTACCCGTATACAATTTCTGTACAAAACATTTATGTACACGATTTATAAAATTTTAATTCAATGTAAGTTGTGGTTAAGTACTGACTTATGCATAAATCAATTAAAAATAAAATAATAAATCAGATTTGTTTTTAATATTGAATCCGATTCATAGATCTACAAATTCTTTTACAGTAAAATAAAATACTTGAACTGGCGACAGTACATTAAGAATGTAGTGTTTATGTATCGCATTCACACACCGCTTCTTCCCACAGATTAAAGTATTACAATTCGATAAAATATCATATTTTAGTTTGTACCTGTTTTTAATACAAATAGTAAGTCTCAAAAGAAAAATCATACCTAAACTCCTTGTTTTTTGCTTGTTCGGGTCATCCATATAAGTAAGATGCTGTAAATAAGCCGCAGCGTTAGCTTTAACCACGTCCGAGGGCGAATTTAAGAAACCGATTACTTCGGGCAAATTTGGGTCACGCCATTGTAGTCCTCCGCCGTCCTCTCGACCACCCACACTAGGATGAACTGAAAAAAATACAAATATAAAACATAAATATCTGGCTCGAAGGACCATCATATAGTAATATGTATTTATAGTGATTTGTTAGCAGTACAGATATTTTTACTTATTTTATGAGGAATCATTAGGTAGAGAGCGAGTTAAAATAAATTGTGAATAGGAGGCAAAGTGGGAGGAAGTGATGTATTTTATGGTTGTCTAAATTGCATAGATAAATCATTAAAGAATATTAATGTTACAGGGGGAAAATATTTTTTTGAAAACAAACCAAATCGTAGTTTTAAGGGTACAATAACTACAATGAGGCTTTTCTTTAACATTAAATTATTCTTACGCGAATTAAGAAAACGCTCACCTAACGCCATTCCAGCCATTTGCTTTTGCAGTTCGTCTTCATCCCCATACATTGACTGACCTCCGGTACTTCCAAGGCTTAAACCATTCTGGGAATCCTGAAAAATAAAAAAAAATTGTCATCCCTCGGAAATAAAGTCCCATATAGTGGTGGTAAATGTCCACCACCTCACTTCACCTCATGGGTGTCGCAAGAAGCGACAATGGGAAATGATATATGGCTTTCGACTTTTACGCCAGTCGTAACATATCCTGACCAACGATGACGCGCAGCTTCACAGTTGCGCGACATCTGGTACTGCGATTATCAATCCGCGCTCTAAGCGTGAAGATTAAAGCAAATTTCCTACAACGGAATAGGTTCATGTCTGCACTTTAAGGAGCTGATGAAGTAGAAGATCTCACAAAAATCAAACTAATGAGTTCGCACGTATCATATTTAATTGAAAAGGTTAAAAGACCTTAGAATCCTTTCCTATAACAAACATCCTCAATAAAAAAAAATACCAGAAATGTAAACTTTAATACACGTATATAAGTTATAACCTTGAATGGTGGCGGCTGGTGTGGTTGTGGGTCGTACGCTGTCGGGTAGTGTTGGTAGCCGTACGCATCGCCTGCGTACTCGCCGCGCGGTGACGTCACGCAATAGTGTCGTCCTAATTGCTCCAGTGATGCAGAATCATACCTAAAGAATAAGTAACATGGTAATTTCATACCAATGCAAAAAAAAAACATGTAAGAAAACCTAAAGCAAAATGTAGTTTATTATCTATGATATATAATATATAATGTAAAGCCTGATTTCTTGTTAGTCTTTTATTCCTAAGAGATATTGTTTTTAGAAGAAAGAATAGAAATAAAATTTTTGATATATATTTTGTGAATTACTAGGGTTGAATAATAATAATATATATATTCCTTTTTTTTTAAAACAAAGAACTTGTAGCAATAAAGCAAAGTTCAAAATTTCATTTTCAGCACTTGCAAGTTCGATCAAGCTACTTTTAATTTCTAAAATTTAATTTCCTAAGTTTTGGAGAAAATATATGGCATATTACATTATACGAACCTCTGCTGCAAATGAAGATTGTGTTGCGGTGGTAGCGCACCAGGCGAAGCGCTCCTTGGTGATGCACTACCTCCGCCTTCCACGTACTCCTGCAATTTTTAATAAAGATGACATTACTTTTTTATTTTGCAATAACAAAAATGTTTACTTTACTATTTGTCAGTAGTAGTTAGAAGAGCCGTGGTAGCTCAGCGGCTAGGTGTTAGTTGTAAGATTCAAAGCAAGCGATCTCCAGTGGCAGCAATGAAATTTTAAGTGCAGGTTTTCCACGTGCTCGACGGTGAAATAAAACAACATGAGGAAACCTGCATGTCTAATAAATAAAATATTTCGAGGACATGTGAAATCTTGGAACACGCGTTAGAGCAGCGCAGCGGACTAATTGCTCCATAACCCTCGTATAAATGAGGAGGCTTGTGCCCAGCTATGGGACATATAAAAGCTATAACTTTAGTCTTATTTACTACTGTTTTTGTTTATTTGGTTTTTTTTTAAATATAAAATAGAGGTGATAAACGAGCACACAGTCCATCTGATGGTAAGTGATTGCTGCTGTGGCCTATAGACACCTACATCTATCATCGCTTGCGAATCAAAATGCAGATGCGTTGCCACCCGTGAGGACTAAGATGGAATGCCTCGTTTCCAGTAAAAAAGGGTCTACGGTTCTCTACACTCACCATACAAAACACAGCAGTTTTAAGCTGCTATTTGACGCTGGTATTTTGTGAGATCGTGGTCCTTCCCCGGTCGAGCCGACCCATTCGTGCTACAACTATACTACTAATACAGCTGCAGCATGTCTCTACCACGTATAAAATAAATTGTTGACACTAAAAATAGAAAAGTAAAAAAAAATAATGGCAATGACGTAATCTCAACGTTATGTCATACTTAAAACGTGACTGTCAAATGACTTAACATAGATTCCAATCACTGTAACGATTGTAGAAAGTCAACTTGGCCAAGGCTGCTGGGGTAACATCGCATCTGTAGCCCTTTTTGTTTGAATATTGGCGCAGATGACCATTGGTTGCAATAGACACACGCCATAAATTAAATTGTTAGCTTATTTCAATAATTTTTATAGAAAAGGTGAAAAACTAAATCACTGTCCGCTCAATGGTCAATGGATGCTGTGACCCATAGACATCTACATCTATCCTAAATTACGAAGCAAAATACGGATGCGTTACCACCCCTGAAGACTAAGATGGAATGCCTCGTTTCCAGTAAAAGGGAAACGAGGCATTCCGGTACTCTGCACTCACCATAGAAAACAGCAACATAAGCTGCTATTTTACGGTGGTATTCTGCGTAGTGCTCCCTCGGTCGAGCCGACCCTTTCGTGCTACAACCTTTATATAGCTGCAGCATATTTCTAGTACGTATTAATATAACCTTATAAAAAAACTCTTGCGAACTAACCTGTGTCATGTACGCAGGCACTTGTGTTCCCGGCTCCACGAGGTAGGCGGGTTGCGCGGGGTAAGCGGCGCCATAGTGCGCGTAAGTACCGTAGTGAGCGCCGCCGGCCCCGCCGCCGTACACGCCCCCGCTCACCGACACCGAATCCATCACCTGACGATATACAACAACAATACGCTCTAAGCTTCGTAGTTTTAATTGCGGATATTAAATAGACATTTCCTATGTTTGTTAAGTTAAGATAAAATTTAATTTAATTAAATCACACAAATCACTACAAAAATCGTTGCATTGGATGTGCCTGGATAGGTCCTAGGTATCTACACATTTCGGGTGCTGAACGCTTCTTTGGAGAGGACAAACACGGGACAAATATGAAAGCACTTCCTCGAGAATTAATTTTACATGCAGATAACATAGAAAATCCTGTAGACATCGCAACAATCTAAATCACCGTCCCCTCGCCAGCAGCTGATTACCTACACTTCCAATAAAGGAATGTTTTAATTAGTTAGAACGACAAGTATTACCTACATCCGAAAAATAACAAATGAGAACGGGACTATTCACGAACTAATGATTAATATTAATATGAAAAGACTTAGCCTTCAAGGTAATACTGATGATGAAATAGCATAGCTTGTTTTTCTCATAAATATTATATGAGTGGACCGAACCTTGCGAGTGCGCTTATGACGTAGTTTCAAAGGTCAGCGAGCCGGCATCGTACTCCATTGGTACTCCAAAGGCGTCCAAAATATTTTTATGGACACCTTTGGACATCTTTCCTCCTTCGACGATGAGTACATGTTGTATTTATACCTTCATTACATACATACGTAAATATCATCCTGGATTTGTTTAGTCTATAATTGTTAGATAAAATGTTTTTTCTTTCCTCGGTATTCTTTTAATTCTGTATGTAATAAATGAACAACTACATTTTTAACAACTAGGTTTTTTTCTTAATTAATGAGAACCGATTCAAATTTGGAATTAGATTCAGCTTGAAACAGACACGATTGTTGAAACATAATTCAAAAGTTAACTATCGACGGACGAAAATATGTTTTACTTTCGTAGTTTGTAGATCACTAATTAATAACTTTTTAATAATTTTAATATAATCTCATATTTGTTTTCAAAAAAAGTTACCTCCACACTAGGATTTTTCCTGTATCGTGGGGTTAGTTTACATACATAAATTTCACAAGGACAAACATCCATACCCGGAACAATTATTTGTAGGCCATACAAATACTTGTTCCGCGCGGAATTCGAACCCGCGGTCCTTAGCGCTGCAACTTATTGCTAAGCCACTCCGGCACGGAGTATAAATATAAGAAACTATAAATTGAAGTAAGTAAATTGTATATAATTTTAATTTAACTTTTTATGATAATACAGGTTGTTTGGAAGATGGGTGCAAAGCCTGAAAGGGATGATACCTGAAAGCCTTAAACCATGTAGAACATAATAAGCTAAACTTGTGTTAGACCAAGTCTATTCCTTTTTTTTATTGAATTTCTATGGTTTTTAACAATAAAACCCATTTTTTTTTCAATTAATTCTTAATAATGTCCAATAAAAGCAGTTTATTATTATTTTTTAATGTAATGTGTGATTACCTAAAAAATAATAATTTCTAAACATCTACATCATCAGAAAAATATTCTACGCATATTTAAGTTTAAGAATCCAAAAAAAAAAATTATGATGGCATAAACACAACACTTCCTTAAGTGTTGTGTTTATGCCATCATAAAAAAAAATAGCTTTTGTAGTTCAAAAATTTTTAAAAACATGCTTAGGTTGTTGCCCTATTAAAGTAATATTTATGCAGATGTCTCATCAATTCTTGGCATTAGGCTTTATACACCACAAATTGCTGACGAATATATGCGATATCCGAATCGAAGAATACCAAATGACAGAGTGTTTATAACACATTTCGTCGGCTTTCTGAAGTTGGAATCCATTATGCGAAACCTTGAGTCAATCCGGGAAGTAATGGCCCAAGTGTCGAGGAAGACGTTATTGCAGCTTTCGATGCAGATTCTACTACAAGCGTCAGAGCAGTAGCTCAAAACCTCAACATTTCGATATGGTAGGTGTAGAATACGATGCACAGAGAAAACAAGTATCCTTTTCACAGTACGGGTGTGCAAGGTTTGGAAAACGAAGATGGGGATCGTGGGGACGAAGGATTCAGTTCTTTCGCTTTTTGTAAAATAGTGACATTGAAGATGAATGGTTTTCAAAATCCATCTTGTGGACCGATAAGTCAAAGTTTTCAAAAAAAGGAACGAAAAAGAACTTTCATAACCTCCATGGATGGGTTGGTAAGGACAGCAATCCATAATGGAAGAAGCAAGTGTCATTTCAAAGGAAATTTTCAGGAAACGTGTGGGCAGGAGTAATCAGCCGGACGTTGATTAGTTTCCACTTCATTTCACATAATTTAAATGGAGACAATTACCTGGAACTCCTCTTAAATGATTTCCCAGAGCTTCTGAACGAGGCCAAAATACCAATATTGGCAACGAGAAGACTAATGATCTTTCAGCAAGATGTTCGTCCAGCGCATTGGACTCTTAAACGTGCGAGAACATTTAAATAATTGTTTCCCAGATAACTGGATCAGCAGAGACGGTTCCATCGCTTGGAGACCTCGATCGCCTGATTTAACTCCTGTGGATTTTTTCTTTTGGGGACGGGCCAAGGAGCTCATCTACACGCATGTAAAAATATCAACAGAGAAGTTAGTAGGAATAATCCATATGGCTTTTCAAGTTATGAAGCAGGAGATGAAAATAACGACCACAGGCGAGCCCGCGCTTGTGTCAGAAATTGTGGTCAACATTTTGAACACGAAAAATGAATTATTTTAAGAAAAAATGTTTTATTGGCCTGTTAAAAATTAAAAATGTACGTCCACAATTTGCTTGGAACACCCTAATTCCAAGAGTAGTTTGCTTTTTTTTTTAAAAAAAAAAACGTTACCCCTACGTTAGGATTTTCTCCTGTGTCGTAGAGGCAGTTTATAAACATAAATTGCACAAGGACAAACATCCAGACCCGGAACAGTTATTTGTAGGCCATACAAATACTTGTTCCGTGCGGAATTCGAACCCGCGGCCCCCAGCGCAACAACTGATTGCTAAGCCACTGCGCCACGTTCCCATCCTAATCTCTCGCGTTGCTTTAACTAGTGGTAAAGAATAACGATCTTATGTGCAATTGAATTTTATCAAGTAATGCATAATGTACGGCGATCCTCTCATTATATGGATTCAAAAACTGATGATACATGAAAGGAGGCGTGTTTTGTGGCAGTGTTAGGGCAGCCCTATGTTCAACAGTGAACTTACGATAGGATGCAAATATGATGGTGATGTAATATTTAATATAACTCACGTGTGGATACTTTTGCGACGGTGCCATAGTAAGGTGCCCCATGTGGTTATAGTGAGCTGCTGGTGACGACACATACTGCCCGTAATCTGGTTCCACGCCGGCCACCGGATACTCCCCAGCCTGTTGATAATTAACGAAACAGTAAAAAACAGTAAAATAGCACATACAATTAAACGTTAAATTAACATAATTAACGCAACTATGAAAGACATCTTTCACATTTATATTTTATCTAAGCTTGGATGAAGCTTTGGTAATTTTTTTTTTTTTTTTATAGGATAAGGGTGACAAACGAGCACACAGTCCACCTGATGGTAAGTGGTTGCTGCGGCCCATAGACATCTACATCTATCCTCAATTACAAGTCAAAATGTAGATGCGTTGTCACCCGTGAGGACTAAGATGGAATGCCTCATTTCCAGTAAAAAGGGCCTCCGGCCACCTGCACTCACCAAGCGAAACGCAGAGGTATACCTCTACTTCACGCTGGTTTTCTGTGAGGTCATGGTACCACCCCGGTTCGAGCCGGCCCATCCGTGTGACAGCAAGAGCTGCCGCCTGGCTCTACCACTGATAAAAATCTAATTCAGCCAGGGCATCCTTTTACAGTGAACATTCCCGTCGGCATAACTAACTTTACAAAAAATGTATTTACTTATTTATCACGTGTTCTACAGTGAAGGTAAAAATAATCTTGAAGCCAAAGGAACAACAATACCGCCTGCAAATCTGAAAAATTAAAAGCATTTAAAAAAACATCTGAATTGCCAACACTTGTTGGAATAGTGCCGCGAATTCATCCTCGATCCAAAACCCTCTCAGAAATTTGAGGAGACCTGACACCAACAGTAGGACGTCGAAAGCTGTTATCCATTGCATGTTTTGTTAAATGCAACCAAGATAAAATGAAAACACAATCATGTACTGGCCATATCCAGCGCAACGTTTGCTGGCAAAACAGTAAACAGATCCCTCAACAACGCACCAGTGAATTTCTCTTACTTTCATCGAAGCAGAAACTGTATTGAGTAAAACAAAATTTACGGATTTTATCGCGTTTAATTTTAACTTTTTTAATTGCCGACATTTCGGACGCTTTATTTAGTCGCGGAGGTGTTTGTTGTCCTAATGCCATGGTTAACGAAGGCTACTTTCAACTTTTAAATTTTTTATAAATTATATAATTTAATTATAATATTATAAATTTTTGTTCCAATCTACGCAGGATGAGCTCACAGTATCTTAGTCTTGCAGTAGTATCCTTGCTTTTGGGTACAAGTTAAACGCGATAAAATCCGCGCAGTTCTCGTTGTCAGATTTAAGCCCAATAAAATTCATTAAACTTACTTATTGGGTAGGAACCTACGCGGACTAGGTATCTAGTAAGACAATAGACATAGCCACCTAATACATCTCTCGTTTAATCATAACACAATGAGGTAGTCGACGCCATCATTAATGAATCGCAACATCATATAATGTAAATTAGCGATTATTTTATTGTGTTAAAATGGCCGGTTTTGCGTCGTAAATATATTTGGGTTTTATTAATTAAAGTAAAAAAGTAAAAGTAAAGTTACAGCGTATATACGTCCAACTGCTGAGCACAGGCCTCCTCTCATTTCTGAGAGAGCTTTTAAGGCAAGCAAGTGACGACCGCGCTGCCCCAATGCGTGTTGGCGAACTTCACATGTCTTCAAAATATTTTTCTTTCTTTTTTCGCAGACATGCAGGTCTCCTCACGATGTTTTCCTTTACAGCCGAGCGCATCCTAAAGCAGCACTTAAAATTGCAATTAACAATTTCATTGGTGCCGACGGGATTTGAACCCGGATTGTTCGCGTACTCTGAAACATACTTTTTACTTAGGTCATGCTGCAGCTATATTATGGTTGTAGCACTAATGGGTCGGCTCGACCGAGGTAGGACCACACTCTCACGGAATATTAGCGTAAAATAGCAGCTTAATACTGCTGTGTTTCGTATGGTGAGTGTAGAGAACCGTAGATCCTTTTTTACTGGAAACGAGACATTCCACTGTAGTCCTCAGTAGTGACAACGCATCTGCATTTTGATTCTTAATCGAGGATTAATGTAGATGTCTATGGGCTACAGCATCCACTTACCATCAGGTGAACTGTGTGCTCTTTTGTTACTCTTAAAATAATATAAGTAATAACAACTATTCGTTATAGTATATTATAATAACAAACTCCTTCTTTTTACGTTTGTTATTTATTTATTTCAATAGTGCCAATCGTTAATACTGTATCAAATCCTATTTTTAATACTTCGACAAAGTTGGGCGCCAATGGAAAAGTCGTGTACTTACCCGGGTAGACGTTTGCTCTCAGAATAAGTTAGGATCCTGTATTCAGTGCAATTTAATCAGGAGATTAAATTTACTTTTACTTACTTTTCTAAATTCTAATTAGGATTTCTGAATATAGTGTAGTAATGTTATAAGCCGTTGAGATGTTTATTTGACTACAAGACACCATAACGGCATGTACTGATTTTCCCATACAATTTTTTTCGATTAGTTTTAATTTCATAAAAAAATATTTCAATTGTCATGAGTGTCTATACCCTGTTATTACGTAGTACTATTATGTATTGTGTGCTATTATAAACTCAAACCTTGATACCGCAAACCTCTGACCAGTGTAATCTAGAATTGTTAAACATAGATATATAAAATTAGGGGCATAATAGTAAACCCAAGCATATTTGGTAATTCAGATTGAATCTACATCATACTGTTTCCTTGCCTTACCAAGTAAAATCCAGAAACTAGACCAAACTATTCACTTACAGGTACTCCGTGCATAAAATTATATAAATTAAAATTATCATGTCGGAATATTATATAAATAATGTTCAAGTAGGTAGTACTTCGAAATTTTGCGTAACCCGTCACGCAAACGCCTAATATCAGAATATTGTTTCGGTATATAATCGTATTTAATTAAAACTTAGGTACTGGCCTAAGTTATAAGAGCAGTGATGGCAAACCTATGACTCGCGGGTCAGACGCCATTGATTACCCGCGGGTCAGTTAACCTACGCTGGCTTTTTAAATGACTCACGCGATTTGAATAAACCATTTTTTTATTGTGTAGATATGGTACATTTATAAACGATATAGGTAACAATAAGTTTCTTGTTCATTTAATTACTCAGTACAGGGGCGACTGACGACTGGGCAATGGGCATGGTGTCGTCACCTGGTGCGTTAATTCTTATTATTATCAAGTTTTTGACATCTACCTTTATTATTGCTCTTTACTTACAAAGGTAAAAAACTTAAAACAAAAAGAAAAGGTAAAATTTTTAGTAGGTTTCAAAAGTGAAAACCAAAGTAGTTATTGACAATTCTTCTCTTCCTATTTCAAAACGACCCCATTTACTTAGTGACTAACGGTATTATTTATTCTGTGCTAGTATTAATACAGCCAAGTATTGGTAGGTACCTTTATAAAGCACCAAAATTCCGTAAGCTCGCTCTGCGTAGGTCTGACCAAAAAGTATTATTTAAAAGCTGACGGTATGCAGGTTTTACTATACCACCAGGACAGTGCAGGAATTAAAAACATGCTAAAACAAAACGCGATAAAATCCGTTAAATAAGTATTATTTAGGCCGTGTAGTGGCGGTGTAAGAGAACCCAGTACCCCATATCTGGGGTGCCAACCCGCTTGCCAAACGTGGCAATTATGACAAATATATGAGGCCTATTTACAACGGGTAATTTTTGAAAGGCTATAAGGATGATGATATTATGCACTGTAATGACGTTAAATAGGGTCCTATGATTAGTTTTAGGTTTTTATAGGTGAACTATGGTACTAGTATATTATATTACTGACTAGGAAGTCGAATGCAGGTGGCTCACGACCGTGCTTTGTGACATTTCATTCTTTGGGGGAGGACTATTCTTAGCAGTGGGCTTGTGATGAGCTGTAATGATGAAAATGATGATGAAAATGATGATGAAATATATATGTTATATGAAATTATTATATATTTTGCACAATTGTATAGTTAAACAACAACAACAAAATGAAAAAATTTACCTGATACTTATAGTCTCTATAGCCCTGAGTAAAATGCTAAAAGCATTTATTTAGGATAATTTTAAGAAAATCAAACAATAAATATAACTTCATCTCATAAATAATCTCATAAAGAATATAACAAAAGAATTTCTATTACGCCACTCTCTCATGTTAAAAAGTTCAAGACAGATAAATAAAAATACGACCAACTTTGTTTGACCTTCTTTGCCGTGTTGTGTAATGATTCCACTGCTAGATTGCCTTCTTCGCTCGTGTTATTTTTTTTCATTTTACTCACACTGAAAATTAATTAATCTATTGTAGACCAATAGATACGAAACCGTTTTCTGTTTCCTGTGCATTCGGCAGCAATAAAAATAGCTAACTTTTCTATTTGGAAAGACTTCTTCCCAGTCTTGAAGGTCGAAATGAAAACCATCAAAACTATACCTTTGGCAACTTAGCAACGCAGCGTACGTGGGACACACTGAAATGATCGGGAATAAGAAAAACCACATGCACGGTATAGCTAAATTGTATTTTATTGTTTTTCGAAGTATTCTCCGTTAAACTTAATGCACTTTTCCATTCGTGAAAACCAGTTATTAAAACAGTAATTCCAGTCTGAAGTTGATGTTAACAAAATGGCTGATTTGTACGCTTCCACAGCTGCTTCGGGGTCTTCAAACCGTTGACCGTGTAATAAATCTTTCATTCTAGGGAATGTAAAGAAATCGTTTGGGTTCAGGTCAGGACTTTACGGAGGATGGCTCATCAGCTCAACGTTTTCCTGCTTCAAAAAAACATTTGTCTCCCGAGCCGTATGGGAGCTCGCATTATCGTGATGTAAGATGATGCGACGTTTCGGGTTATTTTTTTAGAGTTCGGCTATCATTTCTAGCAAACAAACCGTGATATACCACTCAGCGGTAACCGTTCTGCGTTCCTGTAAAGGAATTGTAGCAACATGCCCCTTATCGAGACAAACGTAGCGACCATTTTCTATGACACGCTGCGGGAGCGAACCACTTTCGTTGATTTGACCTCGTCTTCGAAGACCCAAACTGCTGACTGATGTTTTATTTCAGGTTCGTATGAATAAATCAATGATTCGTCACCTGAGACGATATTATAAACGGCATTTGACTTCCCTCAGTTGAAGCGTTGTAGAGTACTCCGGCACCAATCTACACGAGCCGCCTTTTGCTCTTCGGACAAATTGTGTGGAACCCAGCGGGAAAATAGCTTTCTTACACACAGCTCATTATCTAATATCGACTAAATTGCAGTCATTCCGATACTGATAGCAGCCCGAATCTGCTCGTATGTCACATGACGATCATCTAATATAATAGTTCGCTCAGCTGCGATGTTTTCAGGCGTGACCACTGTTCTTAGTCGACCTACAGAAGAAACAGTGCTGAGCGACACACGACGGCGTTGGAACTCGGCATACCAGCGTTATATTGTCGTTTGACTCGGTGCTTCAACATCATAAATCGAAACAAGTTCGCTGAGACATTTATCTTGAGATAAGCCGCGACGAAAATTGTGATAAATTATGGCACGGAAATGTTCACGCGTGAGCTCCATTTCTGTTAACGACGTGTCAACTTTAAACCACCAGAGTTTTTGTTTTTAAACTTTTTTTAATTATTTGAATGTCATTAAGATTCTAAGAGGCCAGTATTCAAATTCTAAAAAAGGTTTTATTGTAACTCAATCCGAAATATTCTATTCCCGATCATTTCAGTGTGCCCCTCCGTATACGTTGTTGTCTTCCGATTTAAAGGGCAAAAGAACTAGTATATGACTACATCTATGTATCGTTTCTATAACGAAACAAAGACGACCGGATGGACTATGTCTGTTTTACAGTCTGAAATATTCGCGTGATGAACGTCAACTTTTTACACTTTTCTTTTGCCTAGGAATCCATCTGTATAAACGCTATTTACTCTCTTACCTATTTCTATAATCAAACAGAAGCTAATTCACTATCGCGTTCCGTTTGGAGAAAGATATGAAGAGCTGGTACTGTAACAGGGCTGTGAAGGTTTTAGTTCTATTTAGTTCTCAGAGATGACTAGGTACGCAAAGTGATTTTTTTAGTTGGTTGGAATTTCCATAGACTACAATTTTCCTGCTATCAAATATCAGCTTAATTCTGATACTCCGTAAGTGACCTGAAGAGATTTTTAACATCTGCATTGTTAAAATGTTTACAAGATTAGTTTAGAAACTCTCGACATGGTATGGATATGATCGTCTGAAGAACATAGAGAGCCATACAGGCTGTGTGCGGCTTTTCATCTTAATCTTCAGAGGTGACAACGCGTCGGTAGCCTTCTTTATTTGAACATTGAAGTCCATGGACTGCAGAGCCACTTACCAATCGGTAGATTTTAAATTCGTTAGTCACTTCACTTTTATATTTAAAAAAAAATGCAAATTAATTTGTGTATATGGAATGTTATATATATATAAACCGCTACTAAAGTGCCATTTTTACGAAATCCTCCCACTATAAAAATGCAGGACGTTAAAAAGCTATTTTTCATTATTTTTCTTTTTGTAACTAAAAATAGTAATGAAGCATAGCAAAATAGTAAAATACCCCCGATGCTTGGTCGCTAATTAAAAATATAATCAAAATATGGTTTAATTTTCAGTAATAAATATATTCCTCAAAATGTTTCCCTCGCTGCACAGCACGTGTATCAATATAGTAAATATTGCGATTAATAAACTTCATTATATTCCGGCGGGAATCGGATTGTACCTACATATACCACTAGTAATTGTAATGAAACAGAGAGGAAAATGTCCCCGATGTTTGATCGCTAATTAAAAATATAATCAAATCATGTTTCATTTTTCATATAATATACATATTTTTTCTCAAAAAGTTTTCCCTTGCTACAATTCCCGTGTGTTAACAGTAAATATTGCAATAAATAAACATCAGTAGATTCCGGCGGGAATCAGATATTGCATATACGTATAATAGTTACTTATAAAAATATTCATACCTGCATAGCGAGGTGGTGCTGGTGAGCGAGTGCAGCAGACAGCTCCGCGTCCTCGGTGGAAGCGTCCGAGCGCGACACCGGACTGTGCTGCGAACCATACGCGCCCTCCACTGGACCGTTTCTGCAACAACAATACATTAAAGTTCATTAGAGATTTGATACTTTTTTTTTGGTTGTAGCACGAACATATCGACTCGACCACAGAATAGCAGCTTAATGCTGCTGTGTTTGGTGTGGTCAGTGTAGAGTACCAGAGATCCGTTTTACTGGTAACGAGGCATTCCATCTTAGTCCTCACGGCTGACAACGCATCTGCATTTTGATACTTTATTGGGGATAGATGTAGATGTCTATGGGTCACAGCAATCACTTACCATCAGGTGGACTGTGTGCTCGTTTGTCACCCTTATTCTATAAAAAAGTTTTTTTTAACATTATGATAACATACGATATAGCTCTAAGAACCAACAACCAATGAAGCAAAGTGTAGTGCAGCATCGGCTTATATATGGCAGCAATATTCCACACACGAGCGGACTTGTCTTTTTATGTTGAAAAGCTGTCCTGTCCTGAAATACCGCCGAGGTTGATAGTTTCTGAAAATAGTCATCATAATCCAAATCGGCCAAAAGAACATCAACGTCATCCTTCGACATTATAAAATGCAAAGGCCTGAGTTAAATTGTACGATAAATATTAAAAAAAAAAAAATATATATATATATATATATATATATATATATATAGAGAGAGAGAGAGAGAGAGAGATAAATAATGTGTTGCATGTACATATATTTGAACTGAATAATATCATGACAACTTAACTGCCCAAACTCACTTTCTGTTCTACCCAAGGTTAGCTGGTAGAGAATGCCATATAGCATTAAGCTCGCCTTTTGTACAAATATTTGGTGCAAAAAAGAATAAATAAATAAATAAAATATTTAGCAACGTATTATGTATTGGCTTTTTTAGGATAAACAAAACAATATTTTGCTGCCTTCTTCCGCAAACAATAATTGCAGTCTTGGATGAAAACATTTTGTTTGTGAATTTCAAGAAAGTAATTCACTCAAATAATCTTTAATAAGTAAGATAACATAATGAAAGCCAGTTGTCTTTATAGACGAGAGAGTAGCTACAGTTCAGTAGTAGTAATAACTTATCGCAGTTATTGTAATTTGTTGCTGTTGATTTACGATCAATCGCTATTATCTATGATCCAACACTAAGCTTGATAAATCTGCTTACAAGTCATAACATACGATTACACGATTAGCTAAATGACTTTTATTAGGTCCACTAATTTGATCGATGCGACAGCAGACAGTAAGTTTCTGAGTGAAGCTACGAGCACTTAACCCTATAAGTACTCGTACTAGTGAGGTTACTAAAAATTATAATCAGATTTACATATAATATACGTGGACATCGAAAATTTTATTAATATCTTTTTTAGTATTTAATATTATTAAAAGAGAATAATGAATGCAAATTATCACTCGACGGGAAGCTATTTTGCCTAAAAAATAAAGTGTGCATACATGATTTTTCCATACATAACCCTTTACTAATTTAATGAAGGCATTTTGATCGCGTTCATGGCTGTATAAGTCAAGATGCTTTTGTTTTTCCAGGACAGGGAAAAATAATACTTGGCTTATAAAAAAAAATAATAGAAACTAGCTGTATCCCGCGACTTCGCCTGCGTGCAATTTATTACAATTGGATTTCATGGCTTTAATTTTTTTGTGCGAAACCCTAATTATTTTTCTAAAATAAAAGTAGCCTAAGTTACTCCCTAAAACATCAGCTATCAGCTAGTGAGTCCCGTGAAAATCGGTACAACCATTTTCGAAGATTAACCAGGACAAACAGACAGACAGACAAAAATGTTTAAATATTGTTTTTTTGTTATTAATACCGTATTTAGTGCATTTAGTAATAAGCTGTTATTTTGACATTACAAAACTTCAATTTTATTTATTTGTATTTTAGTATATAATATAGATTAGTTTTTTTAAATCAAAGTAAAAGAAGAAACATCAAAAAATAATTACATTACTTATGTTAATTTCAAAATGATCTCTTCAGAATACAATTGACACCTATATACAATTATTTAGATTATATAATCTAAATAAATAAAGAACAATGCCCATTTTTCACCTGACAATGTATAAAAATGAAATAAATCTTAAAATTCAGCTAATTGAATTGTAAATTAATTACGCTTATCACTATGTTAAAAGAAACGCAGGAAAAAAATATTTTTACATATTTCTATAAGTTTATTCTACGTCAAGGGTAAACGTATTATATGTTTTGAACGCATCTCAACTACCCTTTTTCTTGGACGTTCCATTTTATACACTGCTACTTTACTTTATTTAACTCTGCTTCTGAGTTTTATATTATGTTTTATTTAATCAGTAAGTATTTATTTATTTGTATTTGTATAGTACATATTAATATAAAATGATATAATAATAAAATAAATTAATCATTCAGTATGTCATCGAGTGCGGACGAATGAAACGGATTTTTTTTGACATTTGACAGTTCTGCAATTGGCATCGGCGCAGTTCTTCGTTGTTGCATTTGCGTCTCGTTGTGTACTGTGCCATTTTGTTTACGTTACTTCTTTTTACAACCCTATATGGTATCAAGAAAATATTTCTGCTCCAGCAGAATTTCTGGATGACGTGGTGGTGAGAGATTTAAGTGAAAATGATGATAATTAATAAACCATGCCAATTTAATATAGTGTTTTATTGGTTTATCCCATTTTGTTCATCAGTAAGTATATACCATAGGCCAATGAAATATGTTTGGTTGATAAGTGATCATTTTGACAATACAAGATGAACTAAATGTAGTTAGTAAGTATTTATCTGTGCTGAAGAAATAGCAGATAGAGCTAGACACCCAATTTATGGTGACAATCATCGAGAGTAAGCGGTGACTTAGGGGCAGTTGGTTTCAAGAAATTCACAAAGTAAAAAAGACGTTTTAGACCATAACTAGATAAGTATTGTTATTTTAACTTCGAGCGTTAATAATAAGTTATAGCACATTTATTTCTTTATTACCTATTTGGTTAAGGCAAATCCTAACCTAAAAAGTGACATTAGTATATTTTGGGATTCGTAGCGTTTAAATCGTAAAAATAACTATATGACATTATTTTCTGAGCTTACATGTAGGTTTTCTAATATACTTTATAATTATACATCAACTTTCACTATCAGGTTTTTAAATGTATGGAAAGTGGGCATGATTCTTTTAATGAAAAGTAAGAACAGACTTCAAAAACTGAAAAGAATAAAATATTTTCCACGTAATAGCTTCCGAAGTAGATTCAGCGCCGATTTTTATTTTACCCTTTTGAGAGGACTATGCAATATAACTAACCTTAGGTAAACCGTTATAGAATATCGTCTAAATGTTTAATATAAAAAAAACCCTATTCCCTATTACTCCACCCTTAAAATGAGCATTTTTTTCTTCATATCTAAATAGGTTATTGAGGTATAAACTACTTAATAAAATAAAGAATACATATTTCTAAACGTTTCAGCCATTACCGAGATATCGGTGAACACAATATAAAAAAAAAAACATACGCGTCAAATAAAATGCCAACTATTATTTTAAAGTCGGTAAAAATACACAGTTTCACTAACACTCTCACTAAACCATATGCTATTTAAAATATTGAATACATAATAATAAAAATGCAACAATTACAATGTGACATGGCTAATGCTATTTTATTCAGTAGGATATTGTATATTATGCTAGTAAAGGAGGTCTTGAATAAATAGCTACCTAATTATCTTTTCTCGCATAACGCTACGGAACAAAAACCTTGCTAACCAGAGGAAAAACTAGGTTACATAATGATAATACCAAGCTTTAAATACAAAACCAAAAATAATTGAGCAGCAATTATGATAATAAAAGGGCAGTTATTATGGTCTATTTTACTGTGTAGTGGCGTAGTAAGAATATCCACTACCTCATTAAATTCCGTGAGTGTCGTAAAAGGAACCATGGTAAAATCTCAGGGTTTCTGATGGATGGCGGTATAGCCATCTTGTTTAAGCCAGACCCAGCCGACGACAGGGAGCAGCGACAAGGTTGCGAGACATCTAGTACTGCGGTCGCCAATCCGCCTGCCAATAGAATGGCGGTGATAAACTAGCAAACAATCCACTTGATGGTAAGCGGATACTGTGGCCCATAGACATCTACATTTATTCTCAATTAAGAGTCAAAATGCGGATGCGTTCTCACCCCTGAGAGCTCCCTGGGGAGTGAGGACTAAGATGGAAAGCCTCGTTTCCTGTAAAAAGATTCCCCTTCTCTCTCTATACTGACCCAATAAAACGCAGTGTTTTCCGCTTCGATTCTGTGAGAGAACGATCCTAACTAGTGTATCAGAACCGATTTTTTTCGGTTCCAAAATAACTGGGAATAGCCGGTTTTAGGGGTCACGAAAAGAACCGGTTCCGAAAATTTAAAACCCGGTTCTTTCGGTTCCTTCAATTCCTTTAGAAAATTTATTAAAAAGTATATCACTGCAATGTAGTGTTATAAAAACGTGATTTTTAATCATTTCTGCTATTTGTAGCAAAGAATATGATTTGTAATGATATTTTATTTTGTTTTAATTATTGTTTTTTTTATCAATATTCTTAGTTTGATAAAACAATCAGTGATCCATATCTATATCACTTTTTTTTAATTTGGAGCGGTTTTAATCAAGGCTCAAAGAGAAGACTTTAAAATTAGCTATAAGCTAAATGATTTGAAATAAATACCCATCTTAGTAATAAAATGGTTACTGAATTGCGAAAACAATATATAAAAAAAACGACGACTAATCCAAGCATCAATACTGCGATACTTTACCAAACCTGACAGTTATTTTGCCAGTATAGACGAAGATGCAACTATCTTTTCCCGGCTTACAAGTGAAGAAATGTTACATGAAATTTTAAAGCTACTGCATCGCACAAACGCTAGACTAAAAGTATCCCTTGAAGAAACGCCAGTAATTGGAAGTTAAGATCTGCAGGAAGTTGAATTACATGAATCCCTCCTAACAAATGAAGAGGAACTTAATAGAGAGTTGTCTAAAGCTGTCAATACTGCTACTGAATCGAAAAGATCAAGAAAATAACTTAATTACTACTGTGAGATGTTTGATTTGTTTTATTTTTATGCTGATTGATATTAAAAATTATATAATGTTAAACAACTCTTTACGTGCAATTGTAAAATTAATGTTCCTAGTTAGTGAGATGTTTGATTCGTTTATGATATACAATATTAAAAAACTTTAAAAACAAAAAAAAAACTAATAACTTAATTATCAGACAGTCCTACTCCCCGTAAAATCGTGCCAAGAACGCTGGCTGCGTTTCGTGTTTTATATTTAATTAGAAAGAAACTATTGCAAATTTTACTTAAATAATAAGTACTTAGTATTCCATAATGACTCAGAAATGATTGTAACCAAAAGACTTGAAAACTTGTCAAGGAAATTAAGAAATAGTACCTACCTACGATTTGCAACAAACTGTTTTATTTATGAATATGATTATAACATCGTTATTCACGTTGAACGAAAGTAGCCTCCAACCTAAAAGAAAGAAAAGAACCGAAAGAATCGAAAGAACTGGGTACCCGGTTCTGGCAAAAGTTTAGAACCGAAATAACCGGTTCCTGGAAAGGGACCGGTTCTCGATGCCCTAGTGGTAACCCCGGTCGGGTAGACACATTAGTTCGCAGCCATTTGTAGCTACAGCATGGCTCTACCACGTAAAATTAGAAGCAAATCCTCTTTACCGGAATAGAAACATTTTCAGCAATGTACTCTTACAAGCTGAGGAATAAGAAAAAGATAGTACGTATTGACTTATCAGCAACGGGGAAGCACAAAAGGGTAATGTTTGAGGAATATACGTGAATATATTTATGTATCTATGTCAAATTTATGTCCGCTCGTAACTCTTAAACTAGTTGTCGGATCTTGGCAGATGTATAATATCAATTGATTTGTCACAATTGCGCATGTAACTACAAAGAGTAGGTAGAGGCAATTAAGACTCTTTTAAGGGATTCGGTAGTAGTTAGTATCCAGAATGGCGTTTGTAAGCAATCCGGATATGATATGTTACCCTTCCATAGGCCAGGTTAAGAGTACCCTAAACCGTAGAGCATGTATGAAGGGAATAATGAAAGTGGACGAAGCGAAACAAGTATGTAAGGATCGTAGCAAGTGGAAAGAAGTGGTCTCTGCCTACCCCTACGGGAAAGAGGCGTGATTATATGTATGTATGTATATGGGTAACATAGATTGTATCAGGTGTACAAAAAAATAAATATAGCGAACATAAACTCGGTCCAAAATGTATTGTATACAATAAGTATTACATGAGTACTTTTTTATTAGGTTTATAAAACTGAAAACATACGTTGTAAATGAATGATGAATATACTAAAGTAACAGAAAACGCTAAAAAGCAAGTTAGGTATACAATTTAACGGCCTTATCTTTAGCGCTAGGCAATAAAAGGCGAAAAGAAATATAGTTACAAGTCAAGGTAGATGGTGCAATATAAATATGACACATACTATACAAATACAATAAATATAAATAAATTACTAATATGTATCATAATTAAAAAAAAATATTAAATAAAAACATATGTTTTTACATCCATCCATCCATCCATCCATTGAGACCTATAAAAGTCCACTACTTAACCTCTGAAGCCTCTCCCATTAATTACTTCATATATATTTGCCATAGTTGCGGCGCTTGGCAGGCTTGTTGGCAACTGCTGTTTTTTATTACGTATTTTCAGTTATTGTCAAGAAGGTGCTGCTGCCCATTTTCTGTTTTAGATTCCCTCTGTCGCCTCTTACTACACCCACGGGACGATATGTCTACACAAAATTGTAATATATGAAAATGAAAATAATAAAGTCATTATGCGTATGCAAACACCCTTCTCGTCATGAACGCAGCGCGCGGTACATTCCAAAATCCAAATATATTAAATTACTAGCTGTTCCCCGCGACTTCGCTCGCGTGTTAGTGTTTTTATTTTTTTGCGCGGAACCCTAACTCTTGCTCTAAAATAAAAGTAGCCTAAGTTACTCCTTATGACATCAGCTATCTGCCAGTAAAAGACCCGTCAAAATCGATTCAGCCGTTTCGGAGATTAACCGGAACAAACAGACAGACAGACAAAAATTTTAAAAATTGTATTTTAGTTATAAGTACCGTATTTACTTTCATATGCATTTAGTAAAATGCTGTTATTTTGACATTACAAACAGACACTTCAATTTTATTTATTTGTATAGATAATATAATTTAACATAGAAAATATTATTCTAATCTTCTGACAGACCCAACAATTCTTTGTCTTTTATTTTAATAATAATATATTTTAATTTACTTGTTTGAGATTAAAGATTTCTTATATTTGCATGAAAACTACACATGAATAAAACTAATTGTATGAAATGTGTCAATTAATTTGTTTACAATATTTAGTTTATTTTATTTTATTAGATGTTTTTGTGTCCAAAGCTTGCGTTATTTATATCGCGTTGTAAAGATTTTGTTCAAATAGTACATAAGATGTCTTTATATAATATACCATGCTTTTTGACTCCTTATCTGTACACTTATTTTACGGATTTTATCGCATTTATTTTAACTTATTTTCACTTATATGGATTATATATATATTACTAGCTGTTCCTCGCGACTTCACCCGCGTGTTATTTGGGGTTTCAATTTTTTTGCGCGGAACACTAATTCTTTTTCTAAAATAAAAGTACCCTAAGTTACTCTTTGTGACATTAGCTAACTGCCCATGAAAATCCCGTCAAAATCGGTCCAGCCGTTTCGGAGATTAGCCGGAACAAACAGACATACAGACAGACGGACAGACAGACAGGCAGACAAAATCTTTAAAAATTGTATTTTTGTTATTAGTGCCGTATATACTTTTATATGCGTTTAGTAAAATATTGTTAATTTGATATTACAAACAGACACTTAAATTTTATTTATTTGTATAGATTACTAACCGTAAACCGGATATATTTATAAAAAGTTATTTCCTATATACGAGGGTGGATTGAAAAGTACTCGGCCTAACCAAGAAAATAAACACATACTAAATCAGTTATATTTTTATTTTTCTACATAATCACCATCAAGTTCAATACACTTTTGCCACCTCCCCTTCCAAGCATTTAGACCGTTGGAAAAAAAATGATTCTTCCTTAAAGTCAAAATATGCGTCTACAGCTGCTTTGACCTCGTCGTTTGTCGAAAATCTTTGACCTCCCAAGTGCTTTTTTAGGTTAGGGAACAGAAAGAAGTCTGATGGTGCCAGATCAGGTGAATACGGCGGATGCGGTAACAGTTCAAAGCCACAGTTGTGAATTTCAGCCATTGACTGTACTGACGTGTGAACACGGGCGTTATCTTGATGAAACAGGACTTTTCTTCTGAGCATTCCTCGACGTTTTTCTTTTATTTCCTCTCGTAAACGATGTAGTAAGGTGCAGTAGTAATCAGAGTTTATAGTCTGACCCCTTTCAAGATAATCAATCATAATCACACCTTTCGAGTCCCAGAATACTGAAGCCATCACCTTATTTGCCGACAAAATCGACTTAGCCTTTTTAGGGGGTGGTGAACCAGGTCTTCTCCACTGTTTTGATTGTTGTTTTGTTTCCGGTGTACAGTAATGAACCCATGTTTCGTCTATAGTAACAAAACGATTCAAAAAATCATCTGCACCTTGTGGAAACCCAACTCGTTGACAATGATGTTTTGAGTTCGTTCATAAGAGATGCCTATAATCTCGGCTATCTCTCTAATTTTTAATCTGCGGTCTCCCATTATTAAATCAAGTACTTTTTTAATATTTTCGTCAGTAGTTGACGTCGAAGGCCTTCCAGAGCGGGGTTCATCTTTCACACTCTCTCTACCACGCTTAAATTCTGCTATCCATTTTTTGACGGATGAATATGACAGAGCACAATCGCCTAATGTACTGACCATGTCATCATGGATGGCTTTTGATGATAGCCCCTTCTTATGGAGGTACTTAATGACGGCACGCTGCTCGATTTGCTCCATTCGCGGAAATTATGTCCGATTACTTTGTTAATAAATTTATAAAATCACAACTAATTATCGCACACGTTTCGAACTTCACACAATGAACTAGTCTGAACTGAACTAAATAATGTGGGTAGATTTGATTTTTAGAATTGAATGGATCTGTGTTAGGCCGAGTACTTTTCAATCCACCCTCGTATTATTATTCTAGCCCGTATTTATTATTTATGTAAATATATAAAGTATGTTAAAATAAATATTTTAACATACTTTTAATTTTATGTGTAAGTCACTACTAACTTGTGATATTTAATTCGGCCCAGTAAATTAATTTTCACTAAATAAATTATTTAACTTAATTAAAGATCGCTTCAATCATTCATTGGTGAACTGTTATTGAAGAGAACAGTGGACGTTCACCCAACTAACTCGATTAATTAAAATCGATTCGTGCACCAATTATTTAAAGTCAATTATTCGGGCATCGGCGTCGGCAAATATTTAGTCTTAAACTACGGCCATTAGCTTTAGATTACGAAGTAAAAAAATCCTATGTACATATTTCGAATTTTAGTTTCTTAATTATGTTAACTGTTATGTCTAACATGATGAAATACCCTGTGTTGATTATAATATCTTTTTAAGAGAAACATAAGGTATAGATATTTTTTATGATAGAAAGTGAAGAACATCCTATAAAAATAAAATATTACAAGCCATGTTTACAACTACAGTAAAAATATATTTCTTAATTTTCTTTTCTTACAATATCGCAGTCCTATTTGTGGATTCTTGTCATGGTGTCTGTAACTGAACTGCACCGAATGTTAACGTGACACGCTTCCCCTATTTATTTTATCGAAACCGAAATAAACGTTTCAGCTTCAGTAAAATGTCGAGTAATACTTTATTGAGAAGTACTAATAATGAATAATGCTACCACAATTAGCATATCTATCATTTTAATCAGATAAAATATAATAATGTTCTCCAGACCGAATAATGATCATGGCGCCCAGTCTCAATGGAGACTAATCATTCGCGTAGGACACGATTATAGTACACGACACACAAGGGTGTGCGCAAGCACAGGTGCAGTCTATTTTCTCTTAGTCACATAATTTGATAAGATGGCAGTCCGACACGATTGGAGAGAGATGGAGCACATAATCAACAGCATTACGTCCTTTCCAAAACACGGTGGTGAAGCAACGCCAATATCCTGACTTCGGACTTCTACAGAGGATTTCATGACAGAAAAACCAAAAACCGGTTTTGCACGACCCGTGATTCAAACCCGGGGCCACATGGCCACATCCTTACTCACTCTCATAGATTGAATATTACCAGTAAAAAGAGTTTCCAGTTCTCGTTATTCACAGCGCAGCGCGAAACTTGCTTAACGTGTGATACTGAGATCAGCGTTGCCAACTACGGAATTTGAGTTGAAATCTACGGAATTTGATTTCCATATTAATAATTTTTTTTATACTTCAAAGTCTTTTCAGAATAATTAGATTTTTAAAAACTTACCAAAAGAAACTTTTTTTAGCATGAATGTGAACTTAGCCGACAACCGAAAATCGAAAATTTTAACAATCGATATCCCAGCCGGAAGATTGAATTTGACAGATAACAAATAAGAAAGGCAGATATTCTTTTTTTTCAAATACTTATAGGTGCATTTATTTGAGCATCAAACAAATTTGTAACTTAATTTCTTAGCATAACTATCCACAAATATTCAAGTGTTCATTTTTTTTTGTTTTTTTTACTAAAATTAATTTAATTAAAAGGAAACAATTTATCTTTAATCAAATTTTTATGGTACTTTTTTCTTATATGTGCAGATTTTTTAAATTTATTTATACAGACATATTATGTAAATTTATACGTGGTAGAGCCATGCTGCAGCTATATTTGTAGTATAGTTGTAGCACGAATGGGTTGGCTCGACCGGGGAAGGACCACG
Source organism: Parnassius glacialis (assembly GCA_033319125.1). NCBI lineage: Eukaryota > Metazoa > Arthropoda > Insecta > Lepidoptera > Papilionidae > Parnassius > Parnassius glacialis. Next base: position 16,745,547 of record JAVANC010000007.1, on the reverse strand, counting down.
CTCTCACAGAATACCAACGCAAAATAGCAGCTTAACACTGCTGTGTTTCGTATGGTGAGTGTAGAAAACCGCGGACCCTTTTTACTGGATAAGAGGCATTCTATCTTAGTCCTCACGAGTGACAACGCATCTGCATTTTGATTCGCAAACGAGGATAGATGTAGATGTCTATGGGTCGCAGCACCACTTACCATCAGGTGGACTGTGTGCTCGTTTGTCACTAGATCCTATAAAAAAAAAAGCTTGGTTCGATGTTACACTACAATTGAACTTACAACAATTTTACATGATTGAAAGAATTTCTCCAAAAAATTTATATACTTATTCTATGAAAGAAATTTTTATACCAATATACGGATTTTGAAAAATTCGAGTTGGTAACACTGACTGCGATCGTCTAACTCGCCAAGCTTGAGAATTATAACAAATTCTCCCAGTTCTAAGATGCTTGTGATCGCGGCAGACATTTTATAAACTGATAAGACTAATATATTTCAAAATAAATAAGTAAATTGTGGTAGAAAACGAAATAATTTAATTTATATTGTTTTATAACATAATACATCTAACTTTTGAAGACTAAAAGGTTAATTTTAATCGAAAAATTTAGGTTATCCTTAAAAACTACATTTCCTACTAAACTTTGTCGTATTCAGAGATTTACAACTGCGTTCCTTCCATAATGTGCCCACAGACGCGGCCAAGATTAGCAAAAATATATTACAATAGAAACCTAAGTTTTATTGTTAATATGAAATCGGAGCTTTGGTCCCAATTCAATTTCAATGCAGGTATAGTAAAACTAATTAGTTTGAGAAAAATATTTTCACGTTGACTAAATTAATTTACAACTTTCTTTTAGCGATAATTTTTTCATCTCTACAATGCTTGCGTACTAATCTTATATAAGACTAACTTTTATTAGACTAGTGGTTCGCCACGGCTTTGTACTGGTGATTTCTGGATCTCGACAGCAGCACCACCTACCGGGTTTATTGGGGATATAAATCATCCAGGGACTACACAAAAATTTTCATCAAAAACTGTCCAGACAGCAACTGATTTTTAATTATAGGGATTGTTTACCTACTATTTATTAGGATTTTTTTTTTATATGATAAGGTGACAAACGAGCACACAGTCCACCTGATGGTAAGTGGTTGCTGCGGCCCATAGACATCTACATCTATCCTCTATTACAAATCAAAATGTAGATGCGTTGTCACCCGTGAGGACTAAGATGGAATGCCTCATTTCCAGTAAAAAGGGCCTCCGGCCACCTGCACTCACCAAGCGAAACGCAGAGGTAAACCTCTACTTCACGCTGGTTTCCTGTGAGGTCGTGGTACCACCCCGGTTCGAGCCGGCCCATCCGTGCGACAGCAAAAGCTGCCGCGTGGCTCTACCACTGTTAAAAGAATTGTTAGGATTGACAAATCCAATAAACTATATTCTATTGCTCTGTAAATAAAGATTTTTATTTATCTCATTTGTTATAGTTGCTAATACTCAACTAAAATAATACACTATAAAAACTCTTAACTGTAAATAAAAAACTACATTTAAAGCTAATTCATTAATATGTGAATTCTCTTTAAAATCTTTATTAATATATTTTTTTTATTTAACATTAAAATTGGATTCTCTGCCTACGACTAAAAATATAAAATATAATTTTATTATTTACGTTAAGACTGTACATATGTACATATATGTTTTGTACCTACTCTACTCTTTCTATACCTTGTATTATTTGGAACAACCTGCAAAGCGCAGCAATATTAAACATTAAAGAGATACGTTTTCCTTTCATTAAATGCATATGTTTAAAAGCTATCCTAAGGTTAATCAAAAAGAAAACAAATCGATACTAAAAAGGAAGGACAAAGTAAGGAATGGCCAACCGGAAATCGGACTGGTTGCACCTGTGTCTGAGTCACATCCCCAAGCTAAAAATTCTATGAAAACAGTATTTAAAATGTGAAACATAAAAGGATCAACATAGGTAGAGGATATAATAAACACCCTAGTTAGTTTAAGATAGCTATAGCTAGATGATAGGTTTAATATCAGTATCACCTTCTCCTTTATCAGTCTTTTTAATGTTTTTACCCGACATTAAGAATTTGAAAGATTTGTCCACGCCAGGCATGGCAACTATTAAAATATAACTACTATGCGGCAATCCATGAAGGAGGCCTATGTTTAGTAGTGGACTTTTGATAGGTTATAAAGATCTATTAGTTTCATCATCATCATCATTACAGCGTATCATTTGTCCACTACTGAACATAGGCCTCCCCCAAAGAATGCCACAAAGCACGGTCCTGAGCCACCTGTAACCATCGACTTCCTGCATGTCTTACCAGGTCGTCATTCTATCTAGTGGGGGGTCGCCATACACTTCGCCTACCGGTACGAGGCTGCCACTCGAGAATCTTTCTTCCCCATCGGTTTTCGGTTCTTCGAGCTATATGGCCGGCACACTGCCACTTCAAAAATCAAATTATGGATCCAATGTTTAATTAATAAAATTATAATAGTATAAATTGTAATTCTAGAGGCGTCAAAATTACCATATTTCGATTCCCATTCTCATCATTATTAAAAATTATGACTATAAAATTTCTCGCACATCCAAACTACACTGGACACAATGCATCGTTATTTTTAAAGCTCGCGAGCGTATAAAGGCGCAGGATTCGACGCATCTCATTGCAAAAATAAAACAAAAGCAATGTAATGGTATGCGACGCGGACGCGAGCCTCGGCTCGTCTGCGGACCGCTGATTCATCAGTATTAATAATTACCTAATGCTCGCCTGTATCCTCGAACCCCTCGAAATGCTTTAACATCGCAATTTAAAGGTAAGTATACATTAATCGAAAACCAATATTATAAATGAACGACAGCTACATATAGACATTTCGATAAGTCAGATACTTGTACTTGATGGACGTTTTATGGCGAATTTCTATAACAAAAGGTTTGACTAATGACTGCTAAATTCATTATAATAAGTAATTAATTAGACAACAGCAACTATCTCTACATAAACTGCACTTAATGTGATTACCAATCTATATGCTTTATCTTAATCAACATGCAACAATTCCCTGCATGAATTATGGAAAAGTTCTATTATTTTACACAATGGACTTCTGTACAAATAACAATAATAATGCAGCTTTTGACTTTCTAACGAGGTGTTTAGTCATAATCATCATTCACCAGCATATAACGGTGCACATTACAGTTACGCTGGTACATTTTTTTAGAACGAAGGATTTGCATTCGCTACACTATGCAGGCGAATTTACTTTCGTGTACTACAACAAGACCGCTCTTACATTTTCTAAACTGCTTCTCTTTACACGGTAATATTGATTTTTTTAATGATAAGATATTCCTAGAGCTATCGGATCACAAATATATCCATGAATGACCCCTATTAGTCTAATAAGAGGAGTTGTAGGTGTGCAAATATGAAACTTTAATATGTTTAACAATAATTTGTTTTTATTTGAAATGCCGTATTTCAATGTATTTTCTTTAATGAAATGCAGGTACTCGAACGCAGCGACTGAGGCGGCGAATAATACAGCGGCCTGTCACAACTGTGGACTTGACGTTTAGAGACGGAAGTTATTAGTACATCTACTACGTATAATAATTCCATTTACACCCAAATTATTAAGCATTGAAGCAATAAAGGATTCCATTATAGCCATTGACCCGAGAAACGGCTCAGTGTGACACCGGAGATTGAATAATTGACGAGTTAATTCTATATGGTTTCGATTGATGCCTAACGACGCAGGAAAGGTGTCTAAGTAATTTCCTAACGCAGATTGATCGAAACTAATGACGAATACAACATTACAATAATGTAATTAATGAACGTCGTCACAATTACCGCAAATGAAATGTATGACAATAACTTAAATTAAAATTTTAAAAACCCCCGAAACAGAAAGAGTTAATGATCTTCAAACGGCTGAACAGATTTTCTTGAAACATAGCTAAGAACACTCTCGATTAAGGCAACTTTCAAACTAAATAAACTTGATTCATCCGTTCAGGAGCTATGATGCCACAAACAGATAGAGACATAGAAATATAGATACACAAATACACACTACAAACATATAACATCCCCTAGTTGTCGTCGGGGGTTAAAAATTAGAACCGGTAACCCATTACCAAGTTGTAGGGCGCCGCTTTTGTCTAAGATTCTGTAAGTAGGTACGTCTTACATGTTTCTGCTGTTAATCAGTAGTGCATTGTGCACCCACTAATGTTTTGCGATTAACCGGTTAAATAAACCAGACCATTACAGGGTACGAGACTAATCTTTTCAGGGGGTCATTACAAATATCCATGGGCTGCGATACATCTTTCCATTTTTTCGTTTTTATTAAAATTTTCAATACTTCAATAGTAATAATAATGTCCAGCAGACCGAAATTCGTACACGGCGCCGGTCTTAAGAAAGATTAACCATCAGAATTTTTCGAATTCTATCGAAGCTCCCTTCCTATAGCTTTCCCGAGAAATTGTGCGACTGGATCACCAGCTTCCTTGCAGATCGGAGCATCAAGTTCGTTGTAGGCGATGCATGTTCCGACTACAAGCCTATTAACGCTGGTGTTCCACAAGGCTGTGTGCTATCACCAACGCTGTTTCTTCTGCATATCAATGAAATGTTGCTAACTGGTAACATTCATTGTTATGCGGATGACAGCACTGGTGATGCTCTATACACCGGCCGTGCCAATATTTCTCGGGAAAACGTCGCCGAGTACCAGAACAAACTTGTGTCTGAAGTCGAGTCTTTGCTGAACAAAGTCTCGGATTGGGGGCGACTAAATCTAGTCCAGTTTAATCCTCAGAAGACACAAGTTTGCGCGTTTACCGCTAAAAAAAGCCCCTTTGTCGTATCTCCTCAGTTTCAAGGCACTCCCCTTCTTGCCTCAGCCAGTATCGGCATCCTCGAAGTCGACATATCAAGTTACGTGCAGTTTCGTTGTCACTTGGAAGAGAAGGCCAAATTGGCCTCTAAAAAGCTTGGCGTGCTCAGCAGAGCGGGACAGTACTCGTATTTCATGCCGGCACACTGCCTGCAACTTTACAATGCGCAGGTTCGGCCTCACATGGAATACTGTTCCCATCTCTGGGAAGGGGCTCCCCAGTGCCAGCTCCTTCCACTTGACCGCATCCAGCGCAGAGCGGCTCGAATCGTCGACGACCGAGTCCTTTCCGATCGGCTCGATTCATTGACACTGCGAAGAGATGTTGCATCCCTTTGCATTTTCTTTAGCATCTACCAAGGGGAGTGCTCTGAGGAATTGTTCGGATTAATCCCAGCCACCAAATTTCACGAACGCACATCGCGGCAGAACTCCCGATACCATCCACACCATCTGGATGATTGGCGGTACACCACTGTGCGATTTAGAAGATGTTTTCTTCCTCGCACGACTTCCTTGTGGAATCGATTACCATCAGCGATTTTTCCGGACCGATACGACTTAGGGACCTTCAAAAAAAGAGCGTACTCCTTTTTAAAAGGCCGGCAACGCATCTGCAATTCCCTCTCTGGTGTTGCAGTTGTTCAGGGGCGGCGGTAGTCACTTACCATCAGGTGAGCCGCATGCTCGTTTGCCCCCTCTCCTATAAAAAAAAATCAGCGCAGAACAGGATTATAATGCCCGATTGTATGCGCAAGCACATGTGGACTCTATTCCCTCACTCTTATACCTAATCCGACTGGATGGCAAGCTGACACGACGATAGAGAGAAAAGACCCAGGACTAACGCCTTTACATGCTTTCCGAGACAAGGGAGTTAAACACCGCCAACTTCTGGAAGCCCGGAGTCAGGTCCGAACTGCAATAATAAAATAATCCAATAACTGATTTTGGCCCGATTCAGGACAATCATCAAGATCGGAAATCACGTTAACGACCACTTGAACAATGAGGGACTAGTAATAAACTATACTAACATGATAAATATATTATGGATTTATAATGAAACCTACTGATGAAAAATACATTTTTCATTTAAAACTGTCTATGTGTAGGGGAATTTAACGATGATTACTTGCATATTAAATCACTTGGAGCAAAGAAAAAGAAAATCGTCTTTTCTAACTAATGTAATAATAAACTTAAAACTCGTTGCAGTACAAACAGAAAGCCTGTATTTATTACCTAAGACAACGGATACAAGATGAGAAAAAGTAATAGACAATTACTTTCGCTACACAAGCCTGGGAACCGCTGAAGAACGTATTAACTGGTCTCTTGAGGCCCATTGATGCGTCCTATTCTTTTAAGAGTTATTATCGCTCGTAAACTAGAAAGTTGTGTCACGATGATGAACTATGAAAATAAAATTATTTGACACTATGGGTACGAATTATGATTAAAATCCAGTTAGCTAAGTGTATTCTAGTATTCTTTGATGAAAAAAAATCATGCCTTAACTTTGATATTCCCGTAAATATAAGAACTCAAGTCGGTTATGGAGAAGTGTACGCTCGAAGTCTCTGTACTATGACAAAATTCATAACGAGAATGTCTGTAGAAGAACAAAAGTAACTGGCATGGTCCAGCAGATCACTAAGCTGAAGTGACAACGGACGTGGAAGAAATAAGTTCTTGTACTGACAAGTTCACAGTGTCAGGCAGCCATCCACTAAATGGAGTGATGACCTAATGAAACATGCTGGGAGTCGACGAAGCTAGCTTTGTGGTAAGAGGTAAGCACAGTTTAGACCTTACAATTGTGAAACGCTTTTGATGTCAAGCGACACCGTCGCCCGCGTAGGTATTGACGCGGCCAGCGTGTATGCTAGGTGTCATCAAAATGGAAATAAAATAATTTTGAATATTGTAATAGGTACTCATTATCATTTATTAATATTATGTCCATACTTATAAGTTAAAAACATTTATCGAACAAGATTATTTTTTATTATTACAAGAAAAAACACATTTACAAGTGCACTGACAAATATTTACGTGACACTTTTTATAGATGTTTTCAATTTTCGATTGTGAAAGAACAATGGCCAAATTTCTATAGGAGCTGTATTTGACCTTTATTTTTCATGTCCCAAAAGAAACTATAGCTAGATTGGTTTGTTTTTATGTTGGTAACACCATCCTGTTTGAAAATAATATTTTAATGGCCACAATTTTTTATAATAACGTCAACAATACTTTTGAGGTTAGAATCAACAACTACCTTTTACCTCACTGCAACGTGGCCTAAAAGTGTACTAAACGATAAGCAAGAAGGGTAATTAGGAATCTCGTTTCCATTTATTTGGATTTCTCTCAGATAAATAAGAAATAGGACAACTCTTAAAACTCACCCCTTGTCTTTCCACCAGACTCCTAGTCAAAAAGTGCCGTCTGTCAAAGCTGTCTCGTGGAGTTTGGCTCGCTTCGACGACAGATTTTGACCAACAATTTAATGAAAACTACACCTATATTGCTCTAACTTGCACAGCGTGTAGTGTAGAAAACGAGGATGGTATAATTATCATCGCACGTGAATTCTTTCCTGAAAGACTTCAAATCTTTTTTATGGTTTCACCACTTCTGTTCTAGCTGAAAAGAGTTAGTCGCTAGATACCTACTGTCTTTCAGTCTTCAATACTTAAGTTGCATATGTAATGACAAATCGAGTAATAGTAGATTACAAAAACAGTAAATGACTTCATTAATGGTAGAATTTGGGAGTACTGAAATGAAAGAAATAGGCTTGACAGAAATTTTTTTTATTCATCATCCTCTCTTACAACAACTACAGCATCAAGGAATGCTGCTGGCGCAGATATTGTCGGCTGATGCCTGGCTCACCCAAGGTACCACACAAGTGTCATAACATGTGCACAGCACCCAACCGTTCTTCTCAACTAAACAATTAGAGCAATACTCTATTATAGCTCCACTTCCAGACAAATTATTTTCGATTAATATACAAACATAATATACTTTTCTCGAAATGTGCCTGGTTTTTTTGCCTCTTATAAGTGAATTATTTCCACTTCCTCTCAAACGATAATCTCTTACAATAATATTTTCTCTACTTGTTTCAATTCGATACCCTCCGTGAAACCTGACATGTTCACTATAATAAGACCTTGCCTGTCGAATCTAATACGAGTATGAGAGTTGTGTTCCTAGGGCAAATAATATAAGTTCACTATATTCTAGACAATCTATTACAAGTGGTAGTTATCAGTCAGTAAAACAATGCCGAGGACAAAACAACAGAAGGAAATCCACAACAACGAGTGAAGCAAATAAGATGATGCGAATGACTGTCGGTTGTTGGGTTGCCGGGTGACAATCAATGACGTCGATCGATGACCACAGATTATGTAACTTGTCGATGACAAATGACGTTCCGTGGTTCGTAATTGAACAAAACGCTTAGCTTACTATGAAGCTACATTATTATTTTTATGACGTGAATCCAGTACATAATAAATCAGTATAGTAGTTGATTTGATGCCTACATACTAATTGAATTGAATTACAATTAACAACTATTCAGAAAAATGTGAATAATTATAGTAATCATACAAAGTTCTTTCTTACCCGAAATGAATCGTCATTAGGTGCGTTTTCAAACCAATATTTTAAATAATTTCATTTAAGTTACAAAAACAAAAATAAAAGGATAAAATTTTTTGTGGCTACTTAGGTACTTAGGTATTTTTTGTGTTTTTAAGACCTTAAAAAGTTAGGGTAATTTTCATAAATATAGCATATAGTGACGCCATCGTTTCGTTGTCTGGTACGATTTGGCCAACCTACTTTAATTATGTAGTGTATTCGCATTCGGATAAACAATTGCATCAAAAAATAAATAAATAGGGAAACATAAGCATAGTCGTCAATTTTACTTAGTAACTCATATGACTATAACAGTAATTAACCATTATAGAAATATTTTTTTTCAAAAACTGCACTTAAAATTAGTTGTACACGTGTATTGTCTATCAGACTATACACGTGTACAACTATCATCTCGCAGTGCCCCCACCGTTGCTCTGAGCAAGTAGGTACATTCTTTTCCCAACTGTAAGATCTTTGAACTGTGCATATAGGTATTCAGCAGCGGAATTGTTATGTACTGTAATAATGATTGAAGTATCTTAAATTATCAAGTAAGCTGAAAAGAAATTAATTAGTTGTTTAGATGTAGTAAATTAAATAAACAGTAGAAATAAACGGCCTGGAGCATCCCAGTGAAGTTGTGGGTAAATAAAAAGTTAGGGAGATATTAATCATCAGTCGCAATTTTACTACCGGTCAGTGCAGTCGCTTCATAATGACGTGACGGCTCTAATGCCGAACCTACAATATTTTCGTATCGTAAGCATACCTACTGCGCGAAAATAATTCGAAATGGCGTGTCAACCTAAACGCTCCGAAACCGTCGTAGTCCACGAGTACCTGGCCTTTGTTCAGTAAAAATTGGACGTCATGGACCAGGTGTCTCTGGAGCAGATACTGATGACAAGCTTCACCGAGGACGAGATCATCCAAGCGAAGAAGGTGTTAGCAGATTCAGCCGTGATCTAAATCCGTCTTATCACACGTCACAGGGATGGACGCGGTAAGAAATACCAGCAAGACATCTTCAGGCTGTTCAATGAAACCGACCCTGATGACATCCCAACTTTCGTCGCGCGTGATCTCAACAAGCTGCCTACCGTGACGTTCGATCACGTAGACGTGACCAGGTTGTTGAAAAACATCACCACGTTGAAAGCCGATGTTACCGACATCCGTTCCAAATTTGAAGAATCGAAATGAGCCGCAACAGAGCTGAGGAACGAAGTCAATATGTTGCGCAACATAATTGCAACATCGGCGAATTCACCGCCGTCGCAGAATGTAAATATGACCATGCGGTAACCGTAATAGTAGTCATATTTCACCGATGATTGCGACTCCGTCACGCGATACCGTCTGTCAGCGGGTTGATAACCGTGAAAGTAGGGCGACTCGGTCATCATTGCATCACCACTTCAATCCTTGACTGAACCCATTAGTACACCTCCACCGAAGCCAACCTCAAAACAAGGGAAGACGTTTGCGGATGTTGCCCGAAAATCTTTACAACCGGCACCCTCTTGTGGTCGAAAGCGAAAGAATGCGGAAATAAAATCAGTTCCAGTGGTGACCCAAGACAAGATTGTTAAGGACGGGTTTACTCTTGTTGAGAAGTTTAACTTTAACATTATTATGTAAATAAGACTCAAATGTTCCTGCAGATAAACTGCGTAAGCAGTTTTGTGGGAATATGTATATTAAAAACCAAACTTTGTACTTTTAATAATAAATAAATTAAAAAAAGAGACGTCGGTGGAGACCAGTCTGTAACCAGCGTGGGACCGCCAAAATAAACGCTAGTACAACTCTGCGTGCTGTGGAGCCAACCATACAGCTTTACATCTCCCGTTTGGACAAAAGTATATCGGGAGAAGACGTCCTGCGTTTCGTGGAATAACGAAGCCGATGCCGCATTGAGGATCCGATCTCTTTACATTTGCAGCGTCGGGAGTCTAATAGGTCAACGAAGTTCAAATCCTACGTACTCCAGGTTCCTGCAAAACACAAAGAGACATTCCTCGCACCCGAATTCTGGCCCTCTGGGGTAGTGTTTCGCCGATACAGGGACGCGCTAAAGAAAAAAGTTCCCTAAATAGTATTAAGTTATGTCTATATTTTATATATATTTTTAGGTTAAGGTATAGACTTCTATGGGCCAATGTTCTTAATTTTTAAGTTCTTGATGCCTGAAATAAAGTTATTGTATTGTATTAAAATAGCCTAAAGTTCATACAAAGAGAAATACAAAACATTGGTTAATGGGGCTATACTGTCATATAAAGCCCATAATTACGTAGAACTAGTGAAACACATTATTATATTTAGATTAATTCACAAACAGCATTTTCAAGAAATTTATCTATAACCTCAAGCTCAAGCAACAATGCAAATTTGATTTCATTCTAATTGTAAAAGCTGCAAACATCCCTGCATTTGACGATCTAGGAGTAATTAATGAAAACTCGATTAATACACCAGAAGTACAAACACTGCATTAAGTATGAAGAATTACGTACTCCCTTGAACAAACCAATAGTAGTCTAAAACATTGTGTAAATTTATTTAAAGCTGTCTAAGGCTAGCAAGCTTTGAACTTAGTAGTAATAAATAATAGCAAGCATTAAATAAGCTCTTATCTCAATTTATACTGAACAATCCCATTAAATAATTAAGTATAATTCTGAAGAAAAAGCACTAGCTTTCCCCGTACAGCGAATATCTTATATCAAAGAAAGCATTTTATTACAAAGAACTCCTCAGTGCAATAAAACACAAATGACCTTACTAATTTTCTTTTTACGAAATAGGAACGTTTTTGATGATAATGAAAAGTGCAGATGATCTTGCAAAACGATATCTAGAATACAGACTTAACTTTACCGACATTCAAATAGCGCACAAAGGAACTTTCCCCGAGTATTTATCAGAATAAAGCTTTATTGACTTTGGATGAAATGAAATGTTGGTGTAACCAGCGAGATAAATTAAAACTCCCTAAAGGATTCGTATGCAGATATAAACCACTAATAAGATTAAACGTCTGCGTAGAGAAACATTATTGTTTCGACATAACGTTGTTTCAAGAATAATTAATATTATGTATTAAACATTATTATATACCAAAACCCCATGAAACAAATTAGTTAAAAATGTTAAAAGTTAGGATGTGCTTTTATCCGTATCGTATTCTCAATTAATTTTAAACTTAAAAATTAAAAAATATGGCATTCATGTGCAGGCAGGTATTTAATAAAATGTTATGCGTAGTATAAATCATATCGTCGTCATCATCGTGTCAAATCGTATGACTCAGTTTCTTGCTTTGGGTCGGAAGTTTGGTCGTAAGACGCCCATTACACGGTAGGTCTTGCTGTCAGTTTTACAACAATCACGGTTATGATTGACGAATAACCTATCGTGTGATGTAGTGATTGACGGTTGCGTGAAATAGATTGACAAATATCTGGATATTTTGATTTTTACGTCAATCAACTATTCAGTCACGAATTTTGATTGAACGTGTAATGGCATTTCATCAATCTCGCGTCAGTCAACGCTCAGACAGCAATGGAGGTGGACGCAGAATATATAGAAGAGGCGGGTTTCACGCACTCGCGCAGCCCGTCGCCACTCCCGCCAAATGTGCTTGAGTCATAAAAAGATTTTATTTTAAATTTTGAGGCTCTCCCCGAGTTGTGGGACACGAAAAACCCCGGGTATACGAAAAAATATAAAAGGTAAGCTTATTTTTCGTCCTAAAGCTATCTACATAAATAAATGCGTTTCAAATAAAGCCACGTATTGATTATGCGCTCCAAGAGGTCGAACATTGGCACGCAAAATTGGCGGTAAAATTATATTAAATATTACAATTTTTCCTATTCCTTTTTTTTCTTTTTCTTTTCTAGATATTAAATTATAGTTAAATGGTGAATCGAAAATGAACTTAGTTTAAAGGTAGGTATATTGTAGTGTTATTTACCAAACATCGCTACCAAAATTAAAGGTAAGATTTGATTGCAGAAATGAAAACTTGGCGAAGTTGCTGTCCATTTTGAGAAAAATTAAGAAAGACGCTACCATAAATGATGTGAAGAAAAAAATTAATTCAATCAGATCCAACTACCGCCGAGAATTAAAAAAAAATTATAACATCCAAAAGGTCTGGCGCAGGGGCAGACGATATTTACAATCCCAAAATTTGGTATTTCCCGTACCTATATTTTTTAAGAAAATTGGAACAACCTGTTGCTCTATTACAAGAATCCAATCAGTTAAACCAGGTAATACTTTATGTATATATTGTTTTACCTATTACAATTAATTAAAAAAAAATTAACAGTCACGTTTTATAACTTAATAAGCACCTTTCAGAAATGTAAAGGCAAAACTTTCGTCAATTATTTAGTATGAACCATTAGTGTAGGCATTATAACCGTATTGTTTCGAGCTGTCCTCAATACTGTGATTTAGCCAATTTTTGATAAGTAAATGCAAATATTTATTTACAATGAATCGATATGGGTATAGAAATCCCTTTTTAAAAGCCAGTCTTTTACCCAGCGTCTTCTTTTTGTACGTTTTTTACACAAAATTGCAATCAAAATTGCAGCACAGGCCTTTTTCTTATGATTATCCATCCTTTCCCTCCGAAAGTTTGGGTTTGACTGACGATCAGTCAGCATGAGCGTGTAATGTCCAAATTATTCCATCATTCAAACCTCAGTTATGATTGATTGAACTGATTGACGCTTGCCTAGGCGTGTAATGGGCGTCTAAGAGGCGCCTACGGAGAATGCGAGGAATATTTGTAACTTCCTATAGATGGCAACAAACAATCTCGTTTACGTCAAACGTAAAATATCAACGGCCGACTTATACGTACCGAAGAAGGAGAAGGATTAAGGACAAATTATGCATTATTAATAGAAAATTACTATATTCGTTTTTACTCTTGGTACCATAATGAAACCGTTAACTAATTCTCAATTAAGAGTCTATACGTCCCACTGTTAGATCACAAGCCTCATCTCATGAAAAAGTTTAAATAAATAAATAATCTATCACATTTAATAAAATGAAATAAACTTGTATCGAGTTCATGAGTTTCCTAGTTACCACAATGGTGGAGTAAAAACTAGTCGACCGCTTCAACTCAAAGTTAGCTCCCTTGTGGAGCGTGGCGGAAAATATAACCAAACAAAAAGTAGTTATATGTTTTGCCGAGTTAGGAATGACTTTAATTTTTATTGTCTAAGCCAAATTTTGGGCTTAAGCAGGTTTTAAATTAAAAACGACAATTTTATATGCTATCCAACTGACACTATTTATATAAAGTAACTTAGACATCAATAAAACCTTTACAACTTGGTTTCCTTGTAATACCTCAAATCCTCCTAAATTTACATGATGTATACATATACTCGTGCTTGGTAACAATTTTTTACAGAGCAAATAGCGAGTATTTGAAAGCGCCGAACTCAAATCCCAGAGAATGATGATTTGGAACAGCATCACTATCGCGAGGGTATCGACTCACTTACTCTGTCCAACGTAATGTATAATAAGCAAATATCTTACGTTAAGCATACCCGTTTGGAAAAGTCCTATTTCCACCAGTGGATTAAGTTAGGCTGCTGAAGGCGAAAATTGAAATACTTAGTTAATAAAATAACACCAGTAAAAGGTGTAATGCGTGTCCGCACAGACCCGTACAACTTCGGGCTTATTGGCATCACCTTCTCGTTCTCCAAAATAATGGAATCCGTTATAAACTGCCAGCTGTGAGGTACTTTGACAATTGACAAATGAATCATTTACTATATTTATATTTGATATACATTTGATCGATGTATCGTTCTGATTCGTTACGTTTATCATGCGGGCTTCGGAAAAAATATGTACCTACTATTTGCAAAATTAAACTGTTTAAAACTGACACTCCGAACTAAAGCCCAGAATAAAAAATACATTAATCAGTATGTCGGGTTTAGAATTAAGCAAACTTAATTAAAATAAATCCATTAGTAGTGCCTGAAGCGAGAATAAAGAAATGAACTTCTCAGTAATCACGCGAAACCAAATCAAGTTTTCGTTTCTGACAACAATGAATAACTAACAAGCTCTAAAACGTGTCAGACTCGGACCCCGTCGGAACTCGGTTATCGTTGTAATCAACTTAATGGAGTGCATAAGATGATTGCATAGCAACTGTTAATTTTACAACGTGGAAGATAATGAAAATTTATATTTCAATTATTTACAATTCTAAGTTAGGGGTTGCGAAAGATATATTCTAAACATAAAATAACATTTTTTCATTTTAACGCCTCTTAGCTAAGACGCGTGAGTGCGTGCGTGCGTGCGTGCGTGAGTGTGAGAGCGTGTGTGCGTTTGACTTCTTTAAGAGTGTGGTGGCAAGGTATAGATATAATTGAATAGTTTTAATTGAAATTATAAAAAGTTAAACTAGTCCTTACATTAAACTTTCGAAAACATTAGAAATAATCTGCTTATTATCATTAATGACGCCTATTCTATCACGATGTATCATCTTCACCAATTTTTTTAAATATTCGCAGATGCAGAGAAGACAAGATAGATGCAGAGAATAAAACATATCAGTAAATAAAAGAATTATGTAATCATTCTATGTAAATTTGTACAGAAAAAGAAATACTCAAAAGACAAAAGCTAGACGACCCCAGTAAATATTATCTCAATCAAGAATCGATTGAGATCACTTAGAATATGTAAAATAATATCTTATTTTCTTAAAAATCCAATCCTACGTTAAAATATTTTAATAAGTACTTCTACAATAATTAACATCTCATAAATTATGTATTGCTATAATATATATCTACCATTTTGATCGTTATAAAATGAAGAAAAAAGCAAACTTTCACACGTAGAAGAGCTATGCTTCCAGCTATTTTATGGTTGTAGCACGAATGAGTCGGCTCGACCGGAGTAGGACCACGCTCTCACAGAATACCAGCATAAAATAGCAACTTATAGGATAAATGTATGGGCCATAGCACAACCATCAGATGGACTGTGAGCAGGTTTGTCACCCTTATTCCATAAAAAAAAAACGGGTTGCACTCCGGGAGTGCCAGCAGAAGTGAAAACTTGAATATAAACGTTGTGCATTTTTGATATTTTGGAATGACGGAGATTATTTATTATTATCTTATTTCATTCATTTTCATTCGAAATTATTTGTTTGGTAAACCTACACCGCACATGTGCTTATTGTGATGTTATGAAAATATAGGTTAATGCTATAAAGTATAAACATAATACAAATATTATATCTATAATGTGTAAGTACATATGTATCTATATTAATAATTTCGTCAAGCAGTACAGTAGACTCGATCGAAAGCTAATCTTAATAATAAAATTATATTAATTAATAAATGAAAATTAATTAAACCTAACTTACTTCCTCTCCTACGCCGCGCCGGCTGTCTACTCTCCGTCCGTCTTACGAATTTTCGATCAGTACACGTGACCTGACGCGAGTTTAACATTTTTTACCCATTACAAAAAAGTGCACAACGCCGCTAAAGAAGTTTTCACTTGAAAAACTTACATAGCAATAAATTCTAGGTAGGTAGGGTAGAAAATTAACCCTATCTCTCAACGAAGAATCCGTCTCGGTTGGTACTATCCTAAGGATATCTAAGGGTAAGAAAGCCAGGATACTAACATGCTATGAGGCATTACATCTTACACTTCTCAGGGAAGGACAAATTAGCCGTCTTTGATTCCAATTAATATGGTGGCCACTAAGCAAACCAGCAAATGTAAGCTGCCACAACTACACGACAACGGTTTTGCAACGATATTTAGGTTATAAGTTTTTTGTATTATTGGGAAACGCTCACACATTCATACTAATATACGCACACGCACGCCAAACAGGCATATAAATAATAGACATACATCTTGAATATCAAGCACTAAGTACTCATTCCTTTTTATATTATTACTTTGATTTTAATTTGATTTACGATTATGTGTTTTTGTGTAGTGTTTATCTGCTGCGCTACCACGGCTCTAATCAGTCAAGTTATAGAACTGTGCAGTAGCTGTAGCAACGATTTTAAAAGTTTACTATTTTATTTTTCTATTTCCAATTCTATTACAAGCGACGTCTTGAGGGCTCTAACGGAGATTGAATTTATTTTCTAAACGAATAGAATTGCAAGCAGTTGCAGTAAGAAAAATATGATAAAACAGGATATAAGCAATTTATTTTATTAATTTATTTAAACTTTTATGCACATAAAATAAAATCGTACATATGGCCTTAAAGCATTCTCTTCCAGGCAACCATTAGGCTAAGCAAAGATAAACATGGGAGGTAGTGCAGCAAAAATAAACTAACCAAACTCGAGTCTACGACCTCCCAGCACTTCGAAAAATCCCTGACAAAATAGACTCGCCAGAGGAGGCCAATGAGGCGATTAGCGTCGTATCGGCCCGCCTCACCTCTACAATTGAAGAATGCTCTCGTAAGGTTACGGACATCGAGCCATCACAAACTGCCTTCTGGCAGTTGACCCGAGCTTTGAAAGCAGAACAATCCTCAACTATACCGCCTCTCATTATGCCAGGAAACCCCGATCTCGCCTTTGACGACTCTGAAAATGCCAAATACCTCGCGGACAGTTTAGAGAGCCAATGTACTTCCTGTAGCGAACCGATAGATCCCGCTCACCTTACAGAGATGAAAGCGGAGGGCGAACGTAAGTCTGCTTTACCATCTTTGGACGACCCCTTAGATCCTGTGATAGTCGACGAAGTCACAGAGGTAATTGATAGAATCAGGCGTTACTTTGCGGTAATCCATTATAATGGGGTTGTTATAAATTAATTTGCTTAATTCCGCGTAAAGAAAGAAAATGATGTGTCCTGGCCCAGCTTTAAGGGGGACCTCCCACCCTTCCTCAATCGCGCGCACTATAACCGTCGCCGTCAATTCCAGCATTACCATCCTCAGCACCACCACACTGGGCAGGACACACCAGTCTCGAAAATACGACACGTGTTTCGCCTCTTAGCGGCCAGCCTCCGCAGAGTCTACTTCACCTGAGGATGCCTCGTGTAGAGGCGAAATTATAACAACCCCATCACAGAGGTAATATAAAACCTCAAAAAGAAATCAGCACCCGGCCCCGATGGCATTAGCAACAGGGTACTGAATTCTCTATCCGCGCCGCTCGTATGCCTTCTAGTAGGTATATTCAATGGTCTTCTTTCCAGTTGCTCTTTCCCGGATGCCTGGAAAGAGGCAGACGTAATAGGAATCCCGAAAACAGGGAAACCGCGCAACTTAGCCTCTAGTTACAGACCCATCAGTCTCCTCAACACATTGGGGAAAGTCTACGATCGGCTCATATTCGCGCAACACATTCGTAATGTCCGCAATCATGCCAAAATTGTCACTAGTCGCCTCGAACCGCTAGTTAACAAAAAGAGAAAACTGTCCTTAAGATACAAGCTCCATCTTTACAAAGCGTGCGTAAGACCTATCATGTCTTACGCAAGCGTAGTTTTCGCGCACGCGGCCTATAGATACTATTGTAGGACCTCAAAGTTATCCAAAACAGATTCATTCGCATCGCCGCTGGAGCTCTTTTAACTACTACTAACTACTAAGACTTTTAACTTCCAACGATCTCTGATTATTTCAAAGAAATTTCTCGGTGCTGTTTCGGGAGGACCATCACATCCCAACCCGCTAGTGGTAAGCGCATCCACCTACGCTCCGACTCCGAACGTTACGGAAAGCCTTACGGAGGCCCCGTAACGTTCTGATCGAACCTCCAGTTCCGTTAGATGCCGATGACCAAAATGTCGCCGCCCAGTCACACATAAACACTACACACTCACCTAGTGCCACAAACACTGTTAGGACAACAACGGATGGGACGCAGCAAGTACGCAGAGAGGCGCGCCGCACACCTCTCCACACAGCGTACACACCGTACACCCGCGTCCCTGGGCGGTTCTCACCGCCTAGAACATCGAACGATACGAGCTAGTTGTCAGAGCCGGGGTCCGCCACACCCGGATCTGACAGCCGTTAGATAACTCATCCACGTGTACTGTAAACTGTTCTAGGAGTCTTCGTTACACATGTAACGGTGCAGTGTAATAAAATTGTCGAGAGCCCTGAGTCCAATAAAGCTGTAAAAGCCAAAATGCTAACAACACAAACATCATCATAAACCAGTAAAAAGTAAACTAATAATGAAAAAAAGGGTATTTATGTTGGTTATTTTGTAAGGTTTTTTTCCACTGAATGATTTTATAAGCTAACGATGTGATTAACTAAGGTTTGATGGTTAGTAACTTTTGCCTTACTTAATATTATAAAAAATATGAATGTATGCTTCGATGTTTGTCTTTCAATCACGTTTGAACGGCCCGGCGGATTCTAAAAAAGCTTAGTACCCTATAGAAATCGATTATGACGTGAAATAGGACCAAGGATTTTTAACGCTGCGAAGTACCCGGCGAGAATTTTCATTAATATGTATAGGTCTCGTGAAGCTGGCAGGTAGCAGCTAGTTGTTTAATCATCATCATTACCTGACCTATCAAAGTCCACTATTGGGAACATAGGCCTCTTCCATAGATTGCATCACAGGGTCGATATTTGCCACAGTTGCTACGTTTGGCAGGCTGGTAGGCAACCACAGTATTTTATTTTCGAGATGTTATTGCAAAGACGGTGCTGCCCATCTCCTGGTTTGTTTACCTCTGTCTGCTCTTATGTCATCCAAGGGGCAATATATGGGTAAGTTTAATAAAACTTTTCAATTCATTTGAATTTGTAAAAAATAAAAATGGACAAATGTCTGTACTATTAGTAAATATACGCACAAGTACTCTATTACTCAAATTGAGCGTTTACAGCGGCCACGTACAGAAGTACCGTAAGCGGACTGGAATTAGCCACATGCTACACCGTAATCAACTAATTGTCGACACACGTCCAGGTCAGTCTAATTTAGCTCTTTATACCGAATAATCGACTACAGAGAAACCTTAGTAATGGACTTAAATGACAATTCGATTTTTCTCATTTGCATTTAAAGGGCTTTATTTAAACACATGGCCTAATATATTTTAAGGGTTTTTACGGCGGAGCAGATATGTAGGTTGAGTCACTTGAGTCAGAAATTATAAGCATATATAAGGTCGAAATGATTCCTACGTCTTAGATTTTTTATTTTTTTATTATTTACGCCTTGTGCTTATGATATTTTAAATGCAATATAAATCTATTAAAGTAGATTTTATAAAAGTATTACCAGGAAATTCTTTACGTATAAGTGGATAATAAAATATAATTTTTAAGGCCGGCTTATAATTGGTTAGCCTTATAAGCCGGCTTTAAAAATTGCACGCATACCTAAGTGATTTTACGATTTCTCGATTGAGTGCTAGCTGGCTAATTCATAAAATAAGATACCAAATAATTGGTACATTCAAAACAAAGTATTTTTTACGGATTCTATGGCGTTTAAATCAACTTTTTAAATCCCGACGTTGCGAGTGCTTTATAGCACCTATGATCACGGGGGAGGGGGGACGGAGGTGTTTAACGTCCCATAGTTAGCCCGGCTACCTTCAGTTTTTGAATATTAATTTTTGTTCCGATCTTTTAGGCCCGCTTGGGTTTAGATTTAATTTTATTAATTCCCGGCAGCACCCATCCATCTTCTCTATTGAAATTTTAGAAGAAGAAGAAGAAAACAGACCATGTAGCTGACTTGAAGCACCGACGTTCCGGGAAGTCTGTGAACATGTTCAAGAAGAGTTATATTAAACGCGATAGAATCCGTAAAAAAATAGTTTAATTTAATGTGTATTGTTCGTGTAAATATAAGAAATCGGTACATACATACCTTAATTGATTATTTACTACGACTAATATGAGTTGATAGGGTTTTTGATCTTAAACGGACATCATATAATAACTTAATTAATTTGAAAAAATCAATGAGCCTGACACAATTATCTGATGTCACATCTGCCATTTGTTTTATCAGTATGAACAGAAACAATTTAAAATTATAAATTCTGCACAACCCACTTCAATATAAATTATTAAGAATAACTCATAAACTATTGGTTAAACCTTGATCAAATTCACATAGTAAAAATTTATGAAGTAACACACATAAAAAAACATACGGTTGAATTGAGTACCGTCTTCTTTTTGAAGTCGGTAGAAAAGTAGCACTGACGTTAGCGAAGTAATTAATCGCCACAACATCCAAGTTCAAGTCTTAGAAAGCCAGCTGCGTGCATGCTGCGTGCCTAAGACATAATTAAAAAGAAAATAGCACACAACATTATATAAAGGTTACTAACACCAACCAGTCATACGAGTAAGAAGATGAAAGAGGTAATGCGCTTCCAGAGAAAGCTAAGGTTATTTATAGTGAGAAAAACTGATTAACCAATGGCAATTCTATCCTAAATCACCCATGCGAAAATATTAAACTGAGCCTAGTAATTATGAGCAAATCCTCTATTAAATGCATGTCTGTGGGCGCTATATTGAAAAGAGAATTTGAAAAGAATGATGATGATGAAGATTTTTAAAAAGAGTGACTGAAACAATGTACGTAATCCATTATACTGTTTCATGCACGGCACTAATTAATATAGATACCAATAATTATATTATAATACTGTTCTTCGATAATATTCCTTATTTCAATAGGTATTAACTTGATTTAATATCTTATGGGGTTTTGTTAAAACGTATTCATTTTATTATTTAAAACTTGTGTTAGTGCTGTTTTTTAACACTAGCAATGCTATTAACATTATTAATATTCCTTGTAACCAGTTTTGGTAAGCTTAAAATGCTTCACTACGGTAGTCGGATGGCGGATTCGAACTCACGACCATTAAAGTTGCCGGTCCGCACCCTGCCATTAGGCTACTGTGGCTTTATTGTCTTAAGTTATGTTTTAATACAAAAAATGGTATCCTCTTTAAATACTTTTATTTTAAACCAAATTTAATCATGGCAAAGAATCTAAATATAAAAGTTTTCGATAAAATTCTGGAGTGGAAGAACTGCCAACAACGGATAATGAAGATGAAACATATTTTTTTTGTAATGTACCACAATTCATTATATATGTATTGTATACCACAATTTAATATGACTTGGAGTAATCTCTTATTCCGTCGATATTGTTCCGCGATATAAAAAAAAAAAAAACAATTTGACCTGCCGTGTTACTGAAGAGTCCGATTGAATATGGAATTTTTTCAATCAAAAAAAGAAAAATAAATTAGTTATGAAACTTTCGGCCAAAAACCGTAATCATAAATTACATGTTACATCGGGTTCACGTAGTGCGTTTTACCATACAGGTTATAAGAAAATACGGTTTCCAATAGCTTACGCAAACATATTTTTTTATAGGATGAGGGTGAGAAACGAGCACACAATCCACATGATGGCGAGCTGGTTGCTGTAGTCTATAGACATCTACATCTATTCTCGATTACGAATCAAAATGCAGATGCGTTGAGGTGAGGACTAAGACTGCGTGTGAGGACTAAGACGGAATGGCTCGTTTCTGGTAAAAAGGGTCTTCGGTTCTTTACACTCACCATACGAAACACAGCAACGTTACGCTGCTATTTTTTTACGCGAGTACTCTGTGAGACCGTGGTCCTTCCCTGGTCGAGCCGACCCACTCGTTTTAAACTATACTACTAATATAGCTGCAGCATTACTCTACCACGTAAAATTAGGTGCATTCTTACCATACGGTCAAAGAAACCTAATTTTTGCTGCCGGTTCATATAATAATATATATAATCACAAAACGTTTAATGTTCTATTATATCAGAAACCGCTTCACAAAACTTACTATGTGAATGCTTAAGATTTTGGAACGTATATATTCGGCTTAACTATAACAAAAGAAAAACAGAATCAAATGAACCGTACCTAATATTGTGAACTCACTGTTACGCAGAGTTACAACTAATGTTCCACTGTACTGACTTCTTATTGTCTTAAGATAAAATATCCAAAGTCACATGAGAGTAGTCGCAATGCACTATACATTTAAGGCACTTATACATTTTTACACCAAAATTAAATCACAGTAAATATACTATATTATTATCATTTATTCGTAAACACACTTGCAGCACTTTAACTATTTTTTTACTTCCTAAACGTTCCAACATTTATATATCTACATTGAGGACTTTTCCACATCTTACATAACGGGTATAGAGAAATGCTCATGTCGCCTCACCCTTTTGCAGGTTTTGCAAGAGTTTTCCAGCTGACTAGTTTCAAACAAGCTCGTTGCTTGCGAGAGGAAACGCTAAGTTAACATTTGACAGCAGACAAGATTACTAAGTACTATTAAGCTGTTACATCGAGTTCAAGAACTATGCGGAACTAGCGGCCTACTTATCCTTTTACATATTGATTATTGAATGTATCTCACCAAGTAGTGGCGATGTAAAAACATCCACTGAACCATATCATCTCGTGGGTGTAATATGAGCCATACAAACCAGATGGGCAGCAGCGTCTTCCTTAAAATAAAACAGGTTGCCAACTCGCATGTCAAGCGTGGCAACTATGGCAAATATAACCTTTATTAAGCAATCTATGGGGGGCTTATCTTCACGAGTGGACTTTCAAAAACTGTTGCGACAGTGTGTGCGATTTTTAGCCGTACGTATAGATTTCATAGAAATGAGCCATCCAGTAAAATAAAATTACAAAAAAAATCTTACGTGAGTTACGTATGACGATAGCACACGACTGATACATTATAGTGCAAAAAGCCGTGATTGATGTAGACCTTAACCTCTTTATATTGGGTTATAAAATCTAAAAAAGGCAATTGATGTGTGGCAAAACAAAAGTCTATACATTAGAATTTTTTCAAAGAGTTTCTATACCAAAAATGTCGTTCTTGTAGTTTTGATAAAGTCTATAAACAGTATACTATATGTGGTTTGGCTAAGTAAAGAAATAAGATCTCGGTCTGACCATACGAAATTCGTTTAAGAGTTATCCATCGAGAGATAACTAATCTTATTTCAATCAGATCACAGCAAACTTCAAAGTTTGCAATGCGTTCGTTCAAACTGCGTAATTTCGTTTGGGACTATCCGGGATCGAACTTGTCCGACTTAGATATTTTTATTGCGTTTGAGCTCTAGCTACTGTCGAGATTATTTTATAACATTTATTCTTTATATACGAACTCATAACAAACAGGCAAAAATACAAACTAAAACGTTCTAACGTCTTTAAATTTTGAATCTGCTTGCCGTTGTCAATTGAAGTAATTTACGTTTTTACATGAGATGATATCTAGTAGCGGTGTTAGTAAATTCATCACCCTATTTCGTCCGGTGGGTGTGATTATGAAAAATGCGATATAAGTCTTAGGGCATCAAATAGATGGCAGTAAACAATCTCATTTTTTTTATAGAATAAGGGTGACAAACGAGCACACAGTCCACCTGATAGTAAGTAGATTCTGAAGCCCATATACATCTAGATTTATCCTCGATTCAGATTTAAAATGCAGCTACGTTGTCACCCCCTTGAGAACCAAGATGCAATGGAATGGCTCGTATTCAGTAAAAAGGGTTTCCGGTTCTCTATACTCACCATATGAAACACAAGCACCATTAAGCTGCTATTTTACGCTAGTATTCTATGAGAGCGCGATCCTTCTCCGGTCGAGCTGTAGCATGGCTCTACCACGTATAAATTTACGTCAAATACCCAGACCGTACAAGATGTCTGACTCTGTGATAGTCAATCCACCTACTAAGCGTGCCGAACAGTGGGATTTTACGTGTCGATTAAGAAAATGACAATGACAAACATGGCATATTTGAACCGTTATACCGGCTATCAGCCATCAGATCTATCAGTCACCAGACCCGCGGGGTATTTCTTAAGTCACCTCTTATGACTTCTGCGGCATGTGTTAGGATAATAGATTCTCTTATACTGATACTACACGCGAAAAAAGTACATATTTTCACAAAGCAATTTTATTAGGATTAAAATTGACATCCTTTTGATTACGAGCGATTAAGTGTAAAAAAATAATTTGCAGCAGTTTTCACTTTAATTTATATTGCTTCCCATGAGTCCCATAATAAGCAAATTATATCTACAGTAGAAGTGGATTTTAAAGATTTTAAGTTTGATAATATTAAAATTGATATTATATATCTTTACGGTATAAATACATCACTTTAGTAACTCGTTTGTTTTCCAAGTCTATAAAATACACAGCAGTATCTTAAAACTCGATGTAACTTAAACGATACTTATCAGTTGCAAATGATGTACTATTAAGCAGATAGTACCTTTACAGCTCAAGCGATGTTTATAATCGATTCGCTCACTTTTATTTATGTCTCTAAACGGCTCCCATCATTCGCGATAAGGACAGTAATTAAATGTTTGCTCCGAAGTCTTTAAACATGTTAATTAGTAATTTGTAACTAACTAACTTTATATATAAATATTGATGTTTATAATTATACATCTGTGACGTATGATGGGGGCGTAAGAGAATCACCTTACCTCGTCACATTGGTGTCATAAGAGATAATTAACAGCATGAGTAAGGAGATCTTGTGACCTCTAACAGATGACGGAATGACGCACAGAGCACGGAACCTCGATGATCGATATTCATAATATCGATATAGATGTGGAAGAACTAATATAAGCGTTAAATATAGCAGCATCAATGCCATGCGAAGAGTCTGGTACCCCGATCAATACATGGCGCTTATGGCAATACCTCCTAACAATTAAAGAGGCCTATATCAAAACAGCAGACTGTTAAGGGACTCATGAAGTTGGGGATGATAATGATGATGATGATAAATGATAATTCTAGGCAATTATTACTATGGTGGTATGTTCATTTAAAAACAAAATATTATGTCTTTTATCATCATCCTATAACAGTCAACTGCTGTACATAGGTTTCTCCCAAGTAAAAAATAATAATTCTGTGATTATACGGATTGGCGATCACAGTGTCGAACAACGCAATTTAGACGTTGCTTCTGACAACGCCCTAAATAGGCATTGCGTTTAACCTAATGATATAACTGACACCACAAATAAAATGCGTATACCGCTACTTGCCTGATTTGATATAGCTAGTTGCAGTCTACAGAAACGTTTGAATTTCTTCACAGATTACCCCCTAAGGAGGTAATCTATGGATTTCTCAAACCCAATGCCAACCCAATAATATCATTGTACAAGGTGTCTTAATTTTTCATAGAATGTTATTAACTACTAATCCTTCTGTTCCACTACCCATTCTAAACTTTAAATGCTCGTGCTAGCCGCAAGTGATCGTATGACGGATTCCAACCTAAGACCGCGTTATTGCACTTCATAAACAACCGTTAGGATAATAACGTTAAAAATAGTAAACAATCACTTACATGCTCTAAGGCTCGTCATAGGTAATTGTATCCAGAAACAATTATTTAATTAGACATCTAAATAAATTACCTGAGCAATCCAAAGATCAATTTAGATAATCTTTCAGTTCTAAAATCACTACGTTGATGTTTTCGAAACACTAATAGAAAAGGCATTCGATAGAAAGGTTTCGCTTATAGTTTAATTTTAAGTCTTTTAAACTTATTAACTTAAGTTGTTTTTTGCTAAAACGCTATACATCAACATTTTCAACACCATAAACTCCATTAGGTCTGTTAAAATATACATGAACGAGTAGCGGCCGCATTTTAAAATTACGATCTCGGCTACAAAAATACGCTTAAATAAAAAAAAAACGGCACAATAAAAACCTTTCTATGAATTATACGCTCTATTTTAAAAAACGACGGATGTTGACGGAGAATGTTTCGATCAATTGACAGTGTAACGTACACGGGGGGATTGGTAACTCACGTCGTAGTAAACACAGCGATATTTCCAGCACAGTACGAGTACATGAGTAAGCGAACAAGAGAGCGGAAAAAATGGTATCCATGATGCTTGATAAAATAAATCAAAATAAATAAATCAAACTGAAAGATGGTAATAGCAAGCGTAACTACGTAGTATTTTCTTCATTAAATCAGATGTTACATGATTTGTAGCTTTTAAAGTCTGGTGTTGGACATGCTTTTCTGAGAAAGTGGCAGCTGACAAGAATATTCGGAAGCCAGAGCTCGTACATACACACAACGCGGGGCAGGTGGGTTGGAGAAATCTCTTGGTGATATTGCTCTAGATGACATGTTAAATTTGTTTAATGCCTTCTTAGATAGATTTTTTCGCCACAAGTCCGTCGCCAAAGCCGCATAATATTTTTTTTAATTTTCTTTCAAAAACGTAGGAGGCAGTTTTTTACGTGGTAGAGCCATGCTGCAGCTATATTAATTGTATAGTAGTACCACGAATGAATCGTCTCGACCGGGAAAGGACCACGCCCTCACAGAATATTAGCGTAAACTAGCGGCTTAATACTGCTGTGTTTCGTATGGTGAGTGTAGAGGACCGGAGACCCTTTTTACTGGAAAAGAGGAATTCCATCTTAGTCCTCACGGCTGACAACGCATCTGCATTTTGATTCGCATACGAGGATAGATGTAGATGTCTATGGGCCACGGCAACCACTTACCATCAGTTGGACTGTGTACTCGCTGGTCACCATTATCATATAAAAAAGAAACATAAATTGCACAAGGACAAACATCCAGACCGGGAACAATTATTTGCAGGCCATATAAATAGTTGTTCCGTGTGGGATTCGAACCCGCGGCCCCCAGCGCAGAAACTCATTGCTAAGCCACTGCGCCATGGAGCCGTAATAAAACAACAGGATACAACATATGAAAGTAAGATTGACATTTGGGGGATAATGTAGCATTATCTCACGTATATCCCGGTGATACAGGAAAGATAAATAAAATATTACACGAAATCAGAACTGAAGCGTGGTAAGTGTTAGACAACCCCATTACGTTATTATAAAATTTTCAGAGGGAATACACTATTCAGATAAATTCAAATAGAAAGTTTTCGAATTACTATAGCGGCGGAATCGAAAATTTAATTTCGCATGCATATACTTGAAACTACTGTTTTTTGAATGTTGATGTTCCCTGGTGATGGCGTAATTCTCTAACACGAAATCGGGCTCCACTCGTTTTACCGAAGTGGAGGGATATACAGAAGATACACCATCCCATTATCCATTTCTGTCTGAGCAGCAGTATCAATACATTTACAGCACAGCAGCCTTTGGGGCATTTCGTCCTAACTCTTCGGATTATAACGCAACTGTGGTTTTCGTTGTTTGACGTTTCTCGCAGCCACTTACCATTAAGTCCAAAAATCCAGCAAAGACTAAAATACAAAAAATTCAATGTTTCAATCGGCTAAATAATGATGGTTTCTGTTGGTTTGCATACAAAAACTATTTTGTTGTTATTCGTCACATTACACTACAAGTGTATGTTGTGCGAGTGACCGCCACATATTACGGTATGATTAAATTGTAACTGCGCTAAACTGAATGTGTAGTGCGTTACGCAGTTTTATCGCTTTCAATTATTAATAACGTAAGCACAGTAACGTAAGTACATTCTTACACTTTATTATTTTATAACCTCTTAACATGTTCCTAAAATTTCATGAAGTATCTTATTTAAAAGTGACATTTAGTCAACTTTAACGTTCTGTGACCATTTTTCATTGGAAAATAATATTTTAAAATGTCGGGTCTGCATTAAATAATGATACTGTGTGTATTAATACAAAATTAAGTATTCATGGAAGCACATCATATGCGATTCCAAGCACACACACACCCTCACTGAGTTATTAGCAAAGATTACCTCGATTCTGGAGGGAGTAACTAACGCAAGCGTGCCATACTTAATTGATAGGCTCCGATAGCCCATTGACGGGCGTCATACATCACCGACACGCGTCGCAGATAGAGCACGTAGCAATGCCATAGTGCTACTGATGCTTCACTTACTATGCTTATACTATATTATTCCTATGCTTGGCAACTTAATTTTGTGGAAATAACTCGTAAAATTCTATTTTGAACTTACATCGGGTCGAGCTTCGGCAGTACACTTACACTTGTAAACAATCTTTGATATTATGTCAATAGTTAGGACTATTAAACATTGTTTACTAATGGCTATATATAATTTTAAATATGTACAGACATATATCAATGAACTAGTGTGTGATAAAAATCAATTATTGTTTCGAATGAATATTTAGGTGGTATTAGTAGAAATTATTAAATATAACATACGATCTTAATTTATATTGCCGTGTTTTTTTCTACAATAGGGTGACAAAGGAGCACACAGTCCACCTGATGGTAAGTGGATGTTGTGACCCATAAATATCTACATTAATGCTCAATTAAGTATCAAAATGTAGAATCGTTGTCACCCTCAAGGGTAAGGCATTCCATCTTTTTTTTTATAGGATCGGGTGACAAACGAGCACACATTCCACCTGATGGTAAGTGGCTGCTGTGGTCCATAGACATCTACATTTATCCTCGTTTGCGAATCAAAATGCAGATGCGTTGTATAAAAAGTCCTCGGGGACTAAGATGGAATGCCTCATTTCCATTAAAAAGGGTCTCCGGTTCTCTACACTCACTCCACGAAACACAGGAGCTTTAAGCTAACATTTTACGCTGATATTCTGTCAGAGCAAGGACCTACCCTTATCGAGCCAACCCATAACATACCTGCAGCATGGCATGGCATCAATCTTAATAACTGCAAACTAGAACAAATTTAATCAAAAATTACAAATCCGAGTTCACCCCACACTTATGGGTCAAACCGGATAGGCATTTTATATTAAAGGGGTGAAAACAGATACTAGCAATAAAACAAAATATTGGAATTATTCGCAGTTTTTGCATACAAAAAATAATAATCTTGCTCAGAACAACCAATGCAACTTTCGTGAGCCCAGCGGTGCATTGTTACCATTCATCTGTGGACTTAGTTTGACTACACTTTTCGCCACAAACCAAACACTTCGAATCCTCTTCATAGTTTTCTTTATTCGCCTTTTTCCCGATACCCTTAACATTGCCTTTAAATTTTATTTTACTAACTGATGGCATGGCCCTTTTAGCCAATTTATTTCTATACGGCGATTCAGTCAGAATTGGGGTTTTCCTCTACGTAATGATGGACGTATGTTCTTTTTAAAATGAGGAATTGGCATGATATCTTTCGGTGATACAAGACTAATAGAATTTGAAAACGTTTGTCCTTCTTTAGAAGTTCCTGCTTGCGGAGACGGGGTTCTTTTTCGAGGCAAAGGATCCTGAGAGATTTAATTTTTTTGGTAAAAATGATATTTCTGTAATCTGTAATGGTGCAAAATCAACATCTGTAAAAATATTGGGATTCAGTGGGCAAATTCCGGTTTTGGAGAAAGCAGACACTGCATTTTTCATGGTAGCGGCACGATTATAAGCATTTTCAAACAAAGATTACATTCGAAATTGGGTGACAACACGCCCCGGATGATTTCGAAGCCATAACTGTACTTCTTGCGAGTAAAACGTGCTCAAAGGTCCCATAAAACCAACATAGAGTGGTTGTAAGCGATACGTGCAGTGAGGTGGCAAGCAGATCATTATGACACCATGAGCACGAGCTAACTCAATAGCTTCTAGGTTCTTAGTGTGGGTGGCGTGACCATCTAAGCAGGCAGGGCATGCTGACGCTTGCAGTCTGTAAAAAGTAAAAAAAATAATAATTATAAAGAGACATAAAACAGACACCCACAATATCTGCATACAAATCAATCGGGGTGACACCGGATAGTCGATATCACCCCGTCAGTTTGTACCCCATTGGTACCATGTTAGAAATTGTAATAACTAACAGGTTATGTTTACACTCTTAGCAACAACAAATACCGGTTTAGAAGGTTAAATATGTATTACTTCTTAAATTAAACAATTATTTATGGTTGCACACAGCTACACTTAATGATAACACTTTAAAAAAATCAAAATATTAGATAACGTACCTTTGTTTTCAGTTTTCGTTTATAGACGCACACGCTGAGATGTCACCATCACCTCCATTTGCAACAGCACTGAGTAAGCGTTTGCGCGTATTTCTCCACTAGCTACAACGAGACAGCTATGCGCGGAATAATAAAATAGTAACTATCTGGTTTCACCCTCTATCCGGTTTCCCCCCTCCTTCCCCTACTTTGAAACAGAAACAGAAACAGAAACTTTTTTATTCAATATAGATTATAAATAATGCTTATTGAAAGTCACTCCTTTGTATAATTACCACTGGTTCGAAAAAAAAACCTCTGTCCTGGGAAGAACCAGCAAGAAACCCAGCGGGACTTTTTTTTTTAAAATAACAGCTTACAATCATGTATGTTACACAAATTAACAACACAACAAATTAGAAATAGCTTGGTAGCGATCACCTCATTTCCAGGGGTTATTATCATCTATAAATTCTTTAATACTATAATAACCCTTTTTATACAACCTTAGTTTAATAAAGTTTTTGAACTTTGAGCAGGTCAAATTTTGTATATTTTCTGGAATTTTGTTGTAAAAGCGTATACATCGCCCCAAGAATGAATTACTGACTCGATGGAGTCGAGTAACCGGTACTACTAGCTTGTGTCTGTTCCTAGTATTTACAGAATGAATATCACTTATTTTTGTAAAACTACTTTTATTTTTGTGTACGTACATTACATTTTCATAAATGTATTGAGAGGCCAAAGTTAATATATTAATTTCCTTAAATTTTTGTCGCAGCGACTCTTTAGGCTTTAAATCATAAATTGCTCTTATGGCCCTCTTCTGTAAAACAAATATAATTTCAGTGTCAGCTGCGTGTCCCCATAGCAAAATACCATACGACATTATGCTATGGAAATAGCTAAAGTAAACTAGTCTAGCTGTTTCAACACTAGTTAGACTTCTAATCTTTTTTACGGCATATGCTGCAGAACTAAGTCTGCTTGCTAGTTTTGATATATGGGGGCTCCATTGAAGCTTCGCGTCTAGTGTGATTCCAAGAAAAATGGTGGTATCTACAAGACTCAGTTTCTCCCCATTTAAAATTACATTAGTATTTAATTGTTTGACATTTGGAGTCATAAATTTCATACATTTCGTTTTAGTGCCATTTAAATGCAAATTATTAACATTGAACCAATTTACTAATTTAGATATAGCATTATTTACTTCGTCATATTTTAGCAATTGTCGACTTAATTTGAAAATTAAAGAAGTGTCATCTGCAAATAATACTATATCATGGTTATCTCCTACTATGTAAGGTAAGTCATTAATGTATACAAGAAACAGAAAGGGGCCTAGAATTGAGCCTTGAGGCACGCCCATCTGTACCATCGACCCGGAAGAACTCATACTGTTAATGACAACTTTTTGCGTTCTCTTACTTAAATATGAAATAATTAATTTAAGAGCATCACTTCTTACACCGTAGTGTTTAAGTTTCCTGATTAATGTTTCATGGTGAACACAATCGAAGGCTTTGGATAGGTCACAAAATATACCCAAAGCATCCTGTGAATTCTCCCATGCATTAAATATATATTTAATCAGCTCAACACCGGCATCAGTTGTCGAGCGACCCCTTGTGAAACCAAATTGATTTTTATGAAGTAAATTATTTATATTAAAGAAATTTAACATTTGATGAAGAATAATTTTTTCAAAAATCTTACTAAGTGTTGGTAGTACAGAAATAGGTCTAAAATTAGCGGGGTCTAATGTACTACCAGATTTAAATAAAGGTATTACTTTACTATACTTCATTAAATCATGAAACACACCAGATTCGATACTAGTATTAAAAATAGTAGCTAAATGAGGCGCGATTGTATCTATTATAGACGCAATAACTTTAACGGAAATCCCCCACAGATCCGCAGTTTTCTTAACATCAATAGTTTTAAAATATTTTACAATATCTTTTGATGATACTTTATGAAATGTAAAATTCTTTGTACACGCATTTACATTTTGTTTAAGTAATGATTCGGCGACCGCAGGAGAAGAATTCAGTGACTTAGTAGTTAATATCGGAATATCAGTAAAATATTTCTCAATAGTCTCTTATTTAATAGTCTCTTATGACCTAGATAGGAGGCGGGAAACAGAGTTAAAAGGTGCGAGATGTCAGCCAATGACAATCTGAGTGGCAATCTCCCCACTACGAGGAAAGCCTACTGTTACGGACTGAAAAAGTAAATAAATAAAAATATTACATACTAATCTAGGCCTAACAAGTATAAATATGCAATATTATGACAAACCTAATCGTAACCCATTTCTTATGTATGCCAAAGGACACACACATATATTATGTAAATATATTACGATAACAAACAATGTGCGTATTCGGTATCGTCCACAACGCTTAGAATACTAATTTAAAGCACAATAAAGTTTATCTATAAACGCAGTATCTACGAACCTTCTAACTGCGTCTGCGTCATTGGTTTCCTTCCTACTTAAATAATAATGACACCGAATGCCAAGAAGATTATCATAAAAATAAAACTTTTTATTTTGTTATTAAGTTAGAGGTTTACCTCTGCGTTTCGCTTGGTGAGTGCAGGTGGCCGGAGGCCCTTTTTACTGGAAATGAGGCATTCCATCTTAGTCCTCACGGGTGACAACGCATCTACATTTTGATTTGTAATAGAAGATAGATGTAGATGTCTATGGGCCGCAGCAACCACTTACCATCAGGTGGACTGTGTGCTCGTTTGTCACCCTCATCCTATAAAAAAAATTAAATTGGCTACACATAATAAAATGAAGTTTTTATTCATAAACACGGTCTTACAAGTACATATATAATAGTAAACTTCTTATGAACGCGAAATGCGCCCGTATCAAGAAGTAAGCCTGTCTTCCTTATCATAAAATTTACTAGCTTATTACTAAAAGCAAGAACTGCTTATACTAAAATTATCGCTGAGCGTAACAACATAATTAGAAACAAAAAATAAAATAAAAAATTTGGAAAGAAAAAATTGTGTGTGTGTAATATGTGTTGTGTGAAAGTTTGCATACGTTTCCCGTCTGCACAGCCCTACGACATAAGAGGTCTTGGGGTCGGCGTTAAGGCACTGAGCATGTAAAAGTATATGGGGGTTATATGTGTATGTATGTAATAAGTAGTGTAGTGATTTAAACATAAATATTCTTATATCTAAATCCAAATTTTAATAGATTTTCTACTTCAATAAACTCTAATGTTGTTCATTCAATAAGTTTTTGTTTACAATTTCGATAAATCATACGATAATATGTATCTAGTATTTTATTAATTCTATTATATAAATGAGACGACATGTTTTTGTACTGATTGCGAGCAAATTTGTCTTAGTGTAATTTAGTGTGGCGACTCTATCCTTATATGCGACCATTGATATTTCGACCTTATATGCGAAAAATGTACCCTTCTTATAGGTCGTCTTTATTGATCTGTCACATTTTAAAAGAAAGTTGAACCATTCCAGAGTTAAATTAACCTAAACTAAAACGAAAGAACTCTTGTGAATAAATCTATATAAATGTTATATCAATTCCAGATAACATTATATTGAACTTTCTAAAAAGATATTTAAAAAAATGTTAAACATAACTTTATTACCAAGACGTCTGATGAACACTTGAAAGGATAGGTATAATATTTTGGAATAAAATTCATTAAATTTTCATTGTAGCCACAACGCATAAATTTTATAATTTTTTTCATTACATATTTATGTTAAAAATAAAAATTATTTAATTAAAATATATAAAATGGAATTACCTACCATTTCCTTAGATCGCCAACGGAGAGCAAAGGTATTAAGTGTGCGAAACTTCTGTTACTATCATCGTTTTTAAATTATGACTCGAACTTGTGAAACGTTATAATGAAAACAAACCGTCTTGATTCAGAGAGAGCTATGGAGCTCTCTCTCTGTTGACAATGGTGTCAGCAGTGAACTCAGCGAAGGATTGCTAAAAATAAGGCAGATATACTTACAAAAAAATGCATTATTAGTTTGACAAGATGTACAGTTATTTTTCTCGGGACACTGATACTACGAGTACATCCAATTTTCTAACATCCGACACAGGAAGATGTTGGCGAGTAAGCGAACTATATTTACTTGTATATATCTTGCGATATCCTTAGTGATCTCAGTTGTAGCTTCGAAGCCGGCTCGATTATTATAATCATTAAAGCTTTAGCAGAAATATACTATAACTAGTGTCCGACCGAAATTGCATTTGCAACCGAAACCGAAACCCAAAAACGAACCTTCGGTCTGGGTGTCAGTTTCGGCCGAAACCGAAACTTATTTAGACATGTTAATTTTTTTATTGTATACTGAAATTTGGTATTTTTTTACACATATACAGATGGGTAATGCATGTTAATGAAAAACAGTAACTATAATAAGGTGGGTCCGCCTAAAAAGGGCTGGTTACAAATAAGGTCCATCTCTTCAAACTTATCGGAATTAATACTTAAACAAAAATGGATATCGCGCTGCCACTCCCCAGTAACGAATTACAAAAGTGCACCGGCGTTCATTGCTTTTGCGGTGACCATTTTTTCAGTGGCTCTGGGTATAACTTCAGGGGCGGTCGACGTGACTCAATCTATAAAATATTCTGATTCAATTTTGCGTTGTTTTAGTAATAAAACCCGGTCGTTATGTAATAATTCTGCAATAGTAATGTTAAAATACTTTCAGAGGGTGGATTGAAGAGGTAAGTTACCAAAATTATTGTTTTTTTATCACGATTTTGTTAGGTTTTCTCAGGACATATCAAGAGCTTAACAAGGTCCACTTTTTGTCTCAAAATAAAGGCCGGACCTTAATAGGGGCAAGAAGCTTTAAAATAGGCGTGATCAGTTACTTAAATAAATGATATAAGTGTAAATAAGCAGTTGGCCTGGCAAGTGGCACTTTTGTGCGGTGATAATGACAGATCGCCACGCTAGGCCATAGCTATCGCACAAAAATGCCACATGTCTAGACACCTTTCCTTCCTTGCACTTCAACTAATATTGAAAAAAATAATCCAGACACTTTCGAGTTTTAGACTTAGCAACACATTTACCCATTCCTTTTTACGTA
This sequence comes from Parnassius glacialis, assembly GCA_033319125.1. NCBI lineage: Eukaryota > Metazoa > Arthropoda > Insecta > Lepidoptera > Papilionidae > Parnassius > Parnassius glacialis. The sequence continues at coordinate 16,709,654 of JAVANC010000007.1, read as the reverse complement.
GTTTTATAAAATTTTATGTACGCAAATCAAAGTAGCTTTTGACATAAGTATTGTTCATACATAATACGAGGGCGGCACTGAAAATTTGGGTAATCAAGGAAGTGACAACATTACTATTTAAAAATGTATTTATTGCTTTTCGAAGTATTTTCCGCGAAATTTGACACATTTTTCCATACGATGGAACCAATCATTGAAGCAACCATTCCATTCGGAAGTTGGGGCCTCCAAAATGGCCGTTTTTGTAGGCGTCCACAGCTTCTTCAGGTGATGAAAATCTCTGTATACGCAATTTATTCTTTATTTTAGGGAAAATATAGAAATAATTAGGGCTTAGGTCGGGGCTGTACGGCGGATGGTCTAATAATTCTATGTTTTCTTGCTCTAAAAACTCTTTTGTTCTGTGTGCGGTGTGAGAACTCGCATTGTCGTGATGGAGAATGATGCGGCGGTTGCAGTTCTCTTTACGGACTTCAGAAACCTGTGGCAAACAAATGCTAGCATACTATTCTGCATTAACCGTTCTTTGTCTCTCAAGAGGATTAGTCGTAACATGGCTGGTTTTGGAGACAAACGTGGCCACCATTTTTTTTGCAACACTCCGTGAACGAACAATTTTTGTTGGCTTTAACTCATTTTCGAACATCCAAACTAGTGACTGGTTTTTTGTTTAGCGTTGTACGCATATATCCAGGATTCGTCACCTGATACGATGTTGTATACAGCATTTGAGGATCCTGCGTGGAATCTTTTGAGAGTTCTGACGCACCAAGTAACGCGAGCCGCTTTTTGCTCTTCACAGAGCGAATGCGGTATCCATCGGGAAAACAACTTTTTTACACCTAATTGCTCATGCAAGATTATTTGTATTTGACTCATACCAACGTCTAAAGTTGCCTGAATTTCGCGGTATGTCACATGTCGATCTTCCTCAATCAGCCTACGCACAGCATCAACGTTTTCTTGGGTGACTGCAGTTTTTGGACGACCTTGACGGGGATCATCACTGAGCTTGACACGTCCACGTTGAAATTCAGCAAACCAGCGATAAATTGTGGTTTTGAATGGGGCTTCATCACCAAATGCAGAAATCATCCGGTCAACACACTGTTTTTGTGTTAAGCCACTTCGAAAGTCATAATAAATCATCGCTCTTGAATTTTCTCGTGTCAATTCCATTTTCTCAACGACTAAACAAATTTGACAAAACCTTGTGACAAGACCGAGAATCTTTTTTTAAATAAATGAATGGTATTCGATTTTTAAAACCAAGGAGTTTTCAAAAAAGATTTTAATATGACAGGAACAGTGGAAATATTCCATTCCCGATACTTTCAGTGCAGCCTATGTAAACTGTTATTTAAAAAAATGTCCCAGGGTTTCTTGCTGGTTCTTCCAAGGATAGAGGTTTTTTTTCGAACCCGTGGTAATTAAACAATATATTAAAAGAGTGATTTTCAATAAGTATTATTTACAATCTATATTGAATAAAAAAGTTTCTATTTCTGTATAATTATGAATAACACACAAGTCACGAACTCATCCGAACGACGAACGATAATTCACGAACACTGAGTTTCGGCGCCGCCGAAGGTTCGGCAGATTTTTTGCCGAAACCGAAACTATTACCTAAACTAAACTTTTTTGCCGAAACTTGCCGAAACCGAAACCGAATCTTCGATCGCTCACTATTACATTTGCCTTAGTTGTAGAAGTGACATAATACTTATTTTCAGTACAATTGTTTGGTTTGTTATTTATTACTGTTTAACCATTGAACTTGTTTACGCTACTTTTTTTAATAAAAAATTTGGCAAAAAAATCTAGTTTCGGTGATAGCGAAACTAGATTTTTTTGCCGAAACCGAAACCGAACCTTCGGTTGGTCACTAATTAGTATGTTTAAATATTTATATCGGATGTCCCAGAAAGAATGGATAATCCTGGAGCGCCTAATAGTACAGGTATCAGGCGCTCAAATAAAATTACAAAAAAAAAATATATTCCAAGTGGTGCCAAAAATATAAAGGTTTTAAAAAATATGTTTTTATTGAACTTACTGTACTTTCATGTAAACCACTGCCGCAAATTAAAGAAATTCGTTGCGTTTTTGGTGTTCTCTTATTCCACAGACTATTCTATTAGAAATGCAGTAAAGAGCATGAGTATCTATTGTACTTTTTTGCAAAAAAAAAAAAACTTCAATTTTCAGCATGAAATTCTATAAAAATACAATTTTGACAAAAGTTTGAGAGCCATTCGTGAAAAAAAAAGTATGAAGACTTAAGTGGTCAACTTAGCTTACTCTATTATTTGCGCATTTCAAATATATGCGCAGTTAACCCAGTTTACAAAATGGTACAATACATAATTTTATTTAACGTTAAGATGCAAAAAGAATAAATTGGACTGAAGAAAAAAAAACAATCTTGTCTTAAATTGTCATAATAAAAGCGTTAATTTGTACATAAATCAATCTTTATTACATAACAGGTGTTTGAATTGTCTGCCACCGACTCTGATACAAGCTCGACAACTTCTAATTAATTAATGCTCTTTTAAGAAGTCGTGCTTAGCGCCGTTCAGTTATTTTTCTAGCGGCCTCCTGCACACGACTGCGCAATTCCTCCAATCTTGAAATAGGCTTGACGTACACCTGTTTTTTTAGATAGCCCCAGTAAAAAGAATCTAGTGGATTTAAGTCCGGGGATCGCGGAGGCACAAAATGGGACCTAAACGACCAATCCATTTATTTGGATACGTGGTATTTAAATACATACGGATGTTTTTCATCAGAAAATTAATCTTATTTGTAGTTTTCTATTAAGTCTAATATATGTAATTTTCCGATGAAAAAAAAACTAGTAATCCGGGAATAATAAATGTTTTTTTAATATAAAAAACGTTACCTCCACACTAGGATTTCTTTGTTTCGTGGAGGCAGTTTACAAACATAGATTGCACGAGGACAAACATCCAGACCCGGAACAATTATTTGTAGGCCATACAAATTCTTGTTCCGTGCGGGATTCGAACCCGCAGCCCCCAGCGCAACAACTCATTGCTAAGCCACTGCGCCACGGAGCCGTCAGTTTTCTTGTTCTCCTGTAATTTTTTGAAAAATTGAGGTTCGCCCCTTTGCGGCGTCAACGACGAATTGATTTATTCCTTTATATCTTTGGTTGCCTGGAAGAAATGACTATGTAGTGATAAAGCCACCAAATTGTACATATAATCTGTTTTTTATTATGTCATTTGTATATTTGTTTGTGGTGCACAATAAAGTATAATAATTAATTAATTTATTTATTCATTTATACAATCTCTTTAAATAATCACACATTTCAAAGACGACTATAGAGTAAAAAGGATTTCGTCGCTCTGGTCTAGTGTAAATTGAAGGATTTTAAATGTATTTCTTTTGTCGGTCAGCACTAAAAGTTTGATTAACAATTTAAGTACACCATTTTAGTTGTAGGTCAATGATACCACTTCATCAACCTTGAACTGCTTACAATAAAATTTAAGGTAAAAATAAATTTAAGGCCTTGCTCCTGAGCTATTACAGGATTATTGTTTAGTAGCGGTTCCCAGCGACTTCGCCCACGTGGATTTTTTTACGATTGGATTACCTGGGTTTTACGAGGAACTCTAATACTTTTTGTAAAGTAGCCTAAGTTACTCCTTATAACATCAACTATCTGACAGTAAAAGTCCCATCAAAATCGGTCCAGCCATTTCGGAGATTTGCTGGAACAAACAGACAGACAGACAGATAAAAATTAAAAAATATTTTTTTTGTTATAAGTAGGTACCGTAAATATTTTCATATGCATTTAGAAAAAAGTTGTTATTTTGACATTACGAACAGACACTTCAGTTTTATTTATTTGTATAGATAACAGAAAAATAAGGTAACAGAAAAGTAATTTTCACAAAGTAATGATACAAAATATTCACTGTTTTATTTGCCGTTTTTATTTGAATATACGCATAGATTTATACAGAACGACGTACCTACATTTTCAAAGGTAAGATAATGCGCATTGTACATGTACAGAGGTGTGTGAAATAATAACTGACCGCATAGATAGACAGTGTTCTATTTCATGTACATTGGGGTTGCCACACGTTTTAGGACTAAACTGGACATGCTAAAGTAGGTGGTGGACATTTCGCCCAATAACTACTATATCGTCTCTAGAGTAAGTATAAAATTAAATGTAACATCTCATTAATGAAAACAATGTATCATCTCAGTGAACGGCGGCATACAACATACATGCGTCTAAAATAATTTACAACGAAGTACAATGTTGACGGTTGTACCTTATCTAATTACCTTAATTACAAAATGTTTCACATGAAATATGCTACCATTTAAATTTTTATTTAAAAAAAACAATATCCCCACACTAGGATTTTGTCCTGTATCCTAAGAGGCAGTTTACATACATAAATTTCAGAAGGGCAAACATCCAGACCCGGAACAATTATTTGTAGGTCATACAAATACTTGTTCAGTGCGGGATTCGAACCCGCGACCTTCAGAACCCCAACTCATTGCTAAGCTATTATGACACGGAGCCGTCAACCACCACTTAAATGTCTAATAACAATTAATTGTAACCAAACACTTTATCTGGTGGAGTTGCACGGGTACCTTAGTGGTAACTTCTGAATACTAAATATACATTTTTATTAATTCATAGATATTTGTAAATATAATAATATGCTACGGTACAATATCCATATATAGTGTCTTCACCTGGCAACCCTACACTTGACCCATCTCACGAGTGAGGTCACCGTGAACACAACGTACTCTATTTCTAAACTGTTCCACTGTTCTAATCTACATTTAAGTGTCGCCACTTTGGCGAGTGTTGGATCGTTCCATTGGAATGTTCTAGCAGAAATATGATATTGAAACAAATTTGTACAGTAGTACTTTCACCATTCGTTAATATTTGCATATTTAATGATTTCTTATATTTACGCGAACGTTTCGAGCACTTTACAGCACCCATGGTCAAGATACTGTAAGTTCATACTGCGTAGATCGGAACAAAAATTAACGTTGGGACGTCATACACCTCAGTCCCCCCATGACCATGGGTGCTGTAAAGTGCTCGAAACGTCGGGAATATAAAATAAGTTAATATACGCGATAAAATCCGTAAAATTAGTTTAACTATTATTTATTCTGTGGTTTTATTTAAATTTGCATATTTATCTCTTTAGACAAACATTTCAAATTTGTTTGTTTATTCATTTATGTTGTTTGCTGTAGGTATATATTAAACATATTTTTACTTTATATTTATAAACAATTATTAATTATTATGTGTAGATGTGAAGCAAAGTAGAAGCAGGCCAGGTGGATTTCACAATAAAAGCCAAACCATACGGAAAAATGCGCTTTTTTCCATACTTCATCATTTGCAAAGATAATAATCGGTTTATTTAAGCTTTATACGTATGATATTTTTAAGCAATCCACAGTAAAAAAGAATACATAATGCGTGAATATGCGTTTAAAATAGACTACATATACTCTAAACCATTAGAAATAAAAGTCGTATATACGATATAAAAGCTTTTAATCTGATACGTGTTCCTTAATCCTGTCGCTTTACGTTGCATTGCTTCGCGTGACGAGGTTAAGAATCATGCTTATACTGTTTTCTTTCTAGCCATAAAATAATAAATTCAATAAACATTTACATTTTACAATTCATAAGTATTTGTTTGTAACAAAACAAGCGTTATGTTACGTTTTATTTTGTGGTGCATGTTGTTAAATATTTTATAAAATAATTTAAAAAAAGTTTTCTGCTTGTTCTTCTCAGTTAGAATTTATTTGAATATTTTTTTTTGCAATTTGTAATTGACTACCATTAGATAAAATGAAGACCTGATGCAGAGTTGATGGATGATTTATAGAAATAACTAGCTATCCGCCCCGGCATAACACGGGTGATTTTTAGTCTCGACAACAGCGCCACCTACCTAGTCCAATTGTGAGTTAAAAACACACAGGGACCCACTCAAACACACAAAAACAAATTTCATCAAAGTCGGTCCAGCCGTTGAGGAAGAGTTCAGTAACAAACACATGTAGAGAAGAATTGAATAGAATAGAATTAAATATATTGGTAAATCCAATTGGGCATACCTTAAGCGCATTAAAAAAATTACGTATAACATGATTATACGGAATTATTAAAGTAGTTTAAATACATTTCGACAGCACTATCGGTTTCAACACCCTCGAAAACCATGAAAATGACACCCAAGATGAAAAAATTTATATATTTTGCAGCCGCCATCTTGGATTTACATTTTGACAGCACTATCGGCTTCAACACCCTCGAAAACCATGAAAATGACACCCATGATGAATAAATTGGTACCTAATTCAGCCGCCATCTTGGATTTACATTTCGACAGCACTATCAGCTTCAACACCCTCGAAAACCATGAAAATGACACCCAAGATGAAAAACTTGATATCTATTGCAGCCGCCACCTTGGATTTACATTTCGACAGCACTATCGGCATCAGCACCCCCGAAAACCATGAAAATGACACCAATGATGAAAAAATTTATATCTAATGCAGCCGCCATCTTGGATTTACATTTCGATAGCACTATCGGCTTCAACACCCTCGAAAACCATGAAAATGACACCCATGATGAAAAAATTGGTACCTACATCAGCCGCCATCTTGGATTTACATTTCGACAGCACTATCGGCTTCAACACCCTCGAAACCCATGAAAATGACACCCATGATGAAAAAATTGATACCCATTGCAGCCGTCACCTTGGATTTACATTTCGACAACCCTATCGGCTTCAACTCTCTCGAAAACCATGAAAATGACACCCATGATGAAAAAATTGATACCTATTGCAGCCGCCATCTTGGATTTACATTTCGACAGCACTATCGGTTTCAACACCCTCGAAAACCATGAAAATGACACCCAAGATGAAAAAATTTATATATTTTGCAGCCGCCATCTTGGATTTACATTTTGACAGCACTATCGGCTTCAACACCCTCGAAAACCATGAAAATGACACCCATGATGAATAAATTAGTACCTAATTCAGCCGCCATCTTGGATTTACATTTCGACAGCACTATCAGCTTCAACACCCTCGAAAACCATGAAAATGACACCTATGATGAAAAATTTTATACCTATTGCAGCCTCCACCTTGGATTTACATTTCGACAGCACTATCGGCTTCAGCACCCTCGAAAACCATGAAAATGACACCCATGATGAAAAAATTGATACCTATTGCGGCCGCCATCTTGGATTTACATTTCGACAACCCTATCGGTTTCGACACCCTCGAAAAGCATGAAAATGTCACCCGTGACAAAAAAATTATACTACTTACTTTTAGTACGTACTACTATTATTTATTCTGTGCTTTTAAATATTGTAATAAAAAAATCTCTTATTATTATTATAATCAAGTATTTAAGAAATTTGGTTATTCGAATATTGTGTATTTGTACAGCAATCTTTTTGAGCCACTGAAAACAACCGAAACAATGTCCACTCACGACGGCGACTGAAGCCGAACTAAACTTAATACAAAGGTACTCTGTGAACTAAACTACTCTGTGGCTGTAGATCCCCATTTACAGAAACAATTTATATACGAGGCAACCAAATCAACGAAAATTTCGCCATTTTGAAGCCGAAAAAAATTAATTATAGCTAAACAAAACAAAATTACACTGCCATTTACATTCAGTGGCTTCCCACATGATAGATGAAGAGATAAAAAAATAGATTGAGTTAAACAATTGATATTTTCAAAAGTTATAGTGTTTACAAGCCACAGGGACATGATAAATCCACACCATAAGCCACTAAAACCCTGTTTTTAATTTAAAAATAGCAATTAATCGATTTAAAAAAATATTAATTAGTTCAACAATCATTTATCTTTCTAACAATGTGCTTTTTATATCATTTATATGTATAATATGATTGCTACATACGATTTTATTCGATAAAATGTTGGAATTTTAATTTTTAGGCGATAGTAGAACATTACCTTGCGCTTTCGCTTAAGGTATGCAATAAGTTTTATTCAATTTAGATTACATGTAATTCTTATTTAAAGTCATCGATATATATGTACTACGCACTAGATTTCGCATTCCGAACATTGACTATGTTCAATTGAACTGTACTGCAATCCGTACACTAAACTAAATGTTGAGTAAATTGAAGATTTGTGAATTCCATAAGATAAATATTATTACATTTTATTTAGAAATATGTTTTTTAGATTAAAATAAGAGGATTTTATATTAAATTTTTATATTTATTTTATAATAATATCTTATTTTATATTAAATTAAAGTCTTCGCGCGACTCTAATATCTCCCACGCATGCGCGAAGACATAGAGTAGCGCTCAATTTTTGTTTGGAATAGCTTCTCTAGTACGTAGTACATATAACTCAATGAATAGAATTATATAAATATTATTCAATATAGATTACATGTAATTCTTATTGAAAGTCATTTTTTTATTTTACCCCTAGTTCGGAGAAAAACCTCGGTCCTGTTAAGTACCAGCAAGAAACCCACCGGGACTTTTTTAAAGTAATTTATACAATATGAAACTTTGTACAAACTAGTTACAAAACTAATTTTAGAAATAGCTTAGAAACGACCACCTCATTTAACAGGTGTTATTATCAACCATGTATTCCTTTATATTATATTAATCCTTTTTGTACAGCTTCTGTTTAATAAAATATTTAAGTTTAAATATTTTATTAAATAAAAAAGTAATAGAGACCTTGTATATTGCACACTTTTTGGTACTTATTTGTAATAGCGTATTATAGGGGCAATCTATACGCTATTGCAACTAAGTACCAAAAAGTGTGCAATATACAAGGTCTCTAATACTTTTTCAAGAATGAATTACAGACTCTGTGGAGTCGAGAAATAGAACTGAAATCACTAGCTTGTGTTTGGTTCTAGTGTTTACAGGGTGTATATTACTTTTTTTTACTATAACTACTTTTGCTTTTGTGAACATACATTAAATTTTACTGAGAGGCCAAAGTATATATTTCAAAGATGTTTTATAGGTCCAGATACCGTGTACGCGCGGCTAAAACGCTTCCATTTCAAAGGCGCCAATACTGGTGTATTCGTTCGATCGTTCCGCCATTACGCCACCGACGTTCACTGCGAACGTACGTCACGCACCGGTATTTTTATTTTAACAAAATGACTGTTTGTGCTGTGAAATCATGTAAAAATTACTCTTGGAAAAAAGATAAGGATGAGAACATCACTTTTCATAAATAAGTATACAATATTATGGTGTATTTCTTTGCAAAAGAATACGAAAGCTAAATGTCAATACAAGTAATAATACTGCGCAATAATATTCGAATGTTGCCTAGTCTATGAAGCGTTTTCACCATTTTTTTTTGTCATAATCAACCGGAAAGTTTATATGTATAGGGGTTTTAAACTGTCTAATTTTACAGATTTTACCCAACCTATAGAGGTATAGAGTGTAGTACTCAGTATATACTTAATAATAATAGATTATAAATATATTAGCTGACCAGGCAGACGTTGTTCTGCCCTTTTCGAACGACCATTTGCTTTCCCAAAAAAACTCTGGAAATTAGCAATAAAAAAATTGAGGGTCACTTATCGGGATAAAAACTATCCGGGATATAACTATATATCTTTCAAGTTAGACCAAACTGCACACAGTGTGCAAAACCTCATTGAAATCAGTTCAGTAGCTTAGGAGTTCATCGCAGACAAATAATGTGGCACGTAATTTTTATACATAAAGATGTTACGTACATAAATATCTACTGTGCTTTTTTATTTATTTTTAACTGTTACATTAATTATAGGTTTTATTACATATCTTCAATATTTTAGTGCGATGTTCGTGTCTACATAAAACACACATAACCAACCATTTCTCCATACACACATGCACACAAATGCACACGCCTCGCAAACACATTTTATACTCGTAGAATCAATAGGTACGTCAATATGGATGAAATATAAAATCTCCCACATCTTTTGGGTAATCGATTCGCACTGTTATTACCGAAGTGACGCACATCAATGCAGCCATGGTACGTAAGATATGCGCGTCACGTGGTACTCACGCACACATGAATCAAAGACTGGCATCACTATGAATGTTGCGGTGTGTTCGCAACACGGTATCTGGAATATATTTATTTCTTAAAATTTTTCTCTTTCAGATTCTCGGTTTTAGGGTGTAAATAGGTCTTATGGCTCATATAAATCAGCCGCATTTCCTCATAGCAAAATTTTATAAGACATTATGCTATGGAAATAACTGAAATAAACTAATCTAGCTGTCTCGACACTAGTGAGGCCTCTAATCTAATCTAATCTAATGTAATCTAATAGTAATATTATATATTTATAGAATATGTAAAATTAAATAATATTTTTAAGTCAATTATGCTTTTTACCCGTGGTTCCCCTCCAAAAACCTTTAGATCTTTGTAGAAAACCCTTGGATGCTTACAATCAAATCAAATTATTTTTTCTATGAAAGTATTATATTAAATTGTCACATTATGCCCAGTATAGTTTAAATACCTGTCGCTTATACATAGTTAAAAGGATACGAGTATAAATATTTTGACAAAAGCACTCCAAAAATAAGTTTGACGTCTTAAATATACATGGCTAATGTGTGTACCAAGAACCAAGGATTATAGATACAAATCTTCTGAGTGTTTTATACGTAAAATGCAATTTCTTCACTTATCGATGCAAAGGAATTAAATTATTGTTTATCGAAAGCCACTTTTTCCAATCTAACCGGAAAAAAGTATAATTTTACAAGTTTTTGAAGTGAAAACTTCTTTAGCGACGTCGTGCAATTTTTTTTGTAAAGGGTAAAAAACGTTAAATTCGCGTCAGGACACGTGACCTGATCGAAAATTCGTAAGACGGACGGAGAGTAGACAGCCAGCGCGGCGTAGGAGAGGAAGTATCCCCCTCTCTTTCTACGGCGTGGCGAAAATGTATGCCTACGCCTGCTGTTTCATTTAGGCGGCGCAGGACGCTTGCGCGAACGTTCGTGTGTGTGATTTTTCTGAGAGATAAACTTTTTAATGTATTATAAATTGTCATGTTTGTGTACGATAGCGCAATAAATAAATATTGTATTCTACCACATAAATGATAGCACTTTTATACTGATAATTAAAGCAATTCGTGCAAAATTATTCCCTAACCATTCCAAAATATCAAAAATGCACAATGTTAATATTCAAGTTTTCACTTCTGCCGGCACTCCCGGAGTGCAACCCGTCGTTTTTTGTTTACCTTCTACGTGGTAGAGCAACGTTGCACCTATATTATGGTTGTAGCACGAATGGGTCGACGCGACCGGGGTAGGACCACGCTCTCACAGAATACCAGCGTAAAATAGCAGCTTAATGCTACATTGTTTCGTATGGTGAGTGTAGAAAACCGGATACTCTTTTTACTGGAAACGAGGCGTTCCATCACAGACCAGAGAATAAATGTAGATGTCTATGGGCCACAGGATCTACTTACCATCAGGTGGACTGTGTGCTCGTTTGTCACCCTTATTCTATAAAATAAAACTAAGAATCTAATAATCTTAGTTATGTAATTTCTTCAAAATGGCCGCCGCTCTGAAGTGGTAGATTTACCTATGTATTTTCTTTACAACCTCCTTGGTATGGATATGAAATGAATGGACATGTCAAGCAGAATACATTGCGAAGATGGTTTTTAAAAAAACAATGTTAATATTTTATTTTTAAGTCAATAACCCATAACTAAGCGGCTATCTCTTATGAAATTTAAGAAATACTTTTTTTTTATAGGATAAGGGTGACAAACGAGCACATAGTCCACCTGATGGTAAGTGGTTGCTACGGCCCATAGACATCTACATCTATCCTCGTTTGCGGATCAAAATGCAGATGCGTTGTCACCCGTGAGGACTAAGATGGAATGGCTCATTTCCAGTAAAAAGGGCCTCCGGCCACTTGCACCCATCAAGCGAAACGCATTCACGCTGGTATTCTGTGAGGTCGTGGTACCACCCCGGTTCGAGCCGGCCCATCCGTACGACAGCAAAAGCTGCCGCGTGGCTCTACCACTGTGTAATTCAAACTGTGTAATTAAAACTTTCAATTCAAAAGACGAAACATTGATTACGTAATAGTGCTCCTATTCTGAATAGGGGTCCGTTCGGATAGACAACCCCCCTTTTACTTATTTTGATGGTCTGCCAACTCGTACGATTAACATAGAATACTATAATTAATACACAAACAATGAATCATTACATGTCTCACACCCTCAAAGGCTGTCCTCTAAGGTAATAATGCCTGTGGCTTTGTTTGAAGTTATTTACAGGTGTCTATGGGATGCAGTAGCAATTTACTATCAGGTGGATTGTAAGCTTCTTTGTCACTATAATGTTATTCAAAAAAACGGCAATAAATTCTGACGTAATAGTCCTATTCGTAAATAACGAAAATACCATTTTATAAATATGTTTACATTGATAATGGCATTATCTTATTAATTATGACTTCGATAGTCCTTAACCTAGGGGGTAGGAGGAAATTTTGCACACTGTGCAGTATGGTCCAACTTAAGAGATAGGATATTTTTTATCTCTATAAGTGACCCTAAATATTTTTTTATTACGAATTTAAGAATTTTTTATAGCACACAGGGTCGTCAAAAATGGCAGAACAAGTGGCTAGCTAGTATGATATATATTTTGAGGTATCTATGTCATATAAACATTATAATTGTCAAAGTAAAAATGATGAAAAGAGAACACGTATACATAATATGAATGGTAAAGCTTAGATGAAAAATGACTGTCCCGAAGCCTCCTCGTCTAAGGGCTTTAAAAGACGTAGCTTCAACAGAATTTCGAGCAAACGATATTAATGTTACGTACAGATGTTACTTGTCTGACATTTTTCGTATATTATAAACTAGCTTTTACCCGGCTTCGTGCGCGAAAACCTTAAAGCAATAGCGTGCAGATCTATAATAATGTTTTTTTGGCAAGTAGTTCAATTGTCGAAAAATCACTTAAACTCATTTTTCGCTATTGTCTCGAAAACTATGTGTGATATAGGGAAATATTTAGAATAGAAAATGTAAAAATCTATAATAAGATCTTATCACCTTATCCGTTAACACTTAGTTTTGTTGTAAAATGGTATTGAATTGAAGTAAAAAAAAAAATGTTAAAAATCGATTATGCATCTGAACTTTTTTTAACTTTAGTAAAAACCTTTTTGTGTAAAATTGCAAACCAAAAAAGTTTTGATCGAAACTTTCTGTATCGCTTATAGTAGGTAAAAAATCCTTTATGTTTTAGGATAAAATAAAGCCTAGACCTCTAGAAATTTCACGAACAATTTCACGAGCAATACCAGAGTATTGCTCTCATCTGTTCGTGAAATTTCATCACAATCGGTTTAGACATTCCGAAGATGAGCACGGATAGATAGACAGACATGTAGAATGACAGATGGACAGACGGACAAAATAAAAAAAATGCTACATTAAAATATGCTTTGCATTCTATTTTAATTGGAAGTAAAGACTAGAAATGGGTTGGGGGGTGACTGGAACTTTAAGGCCTAGTCAGTTTGAATAGCCTATCATGTAGAGAATGTCATGGGGGTTATGGTTGAATAGGGACATAAAGCTCTCATTACACTCCTAGGGAGTCAAAATGGCACAAAACCAAAAAATTTAAAATTTTGTTTCGGCTATAACTCCACCTCCTTCGGAGGTTCTTACACAGTCTTCACTTCCCGCATCCCACTTTTTAAGAGTTAGAAATGGTTTGTAATTAGTATGTACATAAAATTCTTGCAAACAATCAACATCTCAGACTTGCCTGACATTATTTAATTAAAGTCACAAAGACTGTATAATTTGGGGATCAACGTTTTAATAATTTGGAAAAGTTATTACTCGATCGCTGAGTTGTGAAACAAGTCGGGGCTTATGTTGGTTAATTATTCACCAGAGACGTTTCCTCAGAGACCAACGCTTACGATGAAATTTCTTTAAAGATTTTAGAAGGGAAATTGAATAAGGAAAAATTGAAGAAGTAGCTGTGCGACGTTCAATTTGTAAGAATGTTTTAAAAGCTACAGTAGTCTAATGGTTTATGTTACGGACTGGGAAATTAAAAGTCGTGGATTCGAATTCGCTATACAACTACTGTCGTTACCTAGGCACCAACTCCTTTTTTAAGAAATAATGGCTCGAATACTTGCCTTTCAATACAGAGACGGTTAATGTTGAACTTGTTGGGAGTTTAGCACAAGCATTTTAAGCAGTTAGAGTAGCTCACAGAAATTTTAGCTGTGCTATTATATACCATTGCTTGTTTTCGTTTTAAAGAAAAATTAATTTGCATTTCTTAATATCTAATTCTTCCGATCTCATAGCATATTAGGAGTACCAGAATCTTGTTGATTCGTGCATACATTTTTGTGCCCTTAAAATATCTCTTTTCCAATGGATAGCTTCCTATAGTAATCAAAAGTTGCCACCATGGTCAAAATCGACCAGATGGATAGAGGATAAAAAACAAGATAACTTAAATTACGTTTTTTTACTAAATTACTATCTATAATTTGACATTCTGAGAAATAAAAAAACAATTTCAAAGACATGTGAAGTCCGCCAACACGCATTGGAACAGGGCGGCGGACATTTCCTTGTCCTAAAATCCTCTCAGAAATAAGAGGAGGCTTGTGCCCAGCAGTGGGACGTATACAGGCTGTAACTTTATGTATTTATTTTGTGTGTATATTTTGTATCTTTTAAAAACAAAAAATATAAACAGAAAATTTTACTTAGTTATAATTTTAAATGCGACATTCCTTATTATTCAAATCTTCTTTATTTGTTTCGCCATATATGTAAGCTATAAATTTCCAGAATTGATTGGTCGCACCGTTGTCAGATCTTCCGCTTTTTCATGATTTATTTCCAAGAATACTCTGAAACGGCGCACTAATCCCAGGTTGTTTCGATTGCTATGCGCACTTCCTTTATTGTATGTTTACGTTGCCCGACTTAATTGAATTCTGGCTTTCATGTTTTTATCATGTTCCCTCGCAGTGCTCTTCGTTACTTACACCGATTAATTGACTTAGGGATACTATATATTCGCATATATTTCGGTGTATATGCATTGTCTTGGAGTAATGCTATAAGTGCTAGAGCCGCGTTGCAGCTATATAGTTGAGGCATGAATGGGGCAGCTTTGTCGTGGAAGGACTGCGCTCTCACAGAACACAAGCGTAAAATAGCGGCTTAATGCTGTACTGTGTTTTTTTTTTATAGGATAAGGGTGACAAACGAGCACACACCTGATGGTAAATGGTTGCTGCGGCCCATAGACATCTACATCTATCCTCTATTACAAATCAAAATGCAGATGCGTTGTCACCCATAAGGACTAAAATGGAATGCCTCACTTCCAGTAAAAGTGGTCTCCGGTTCTCTACACTCACCATACGAAACACAGCAGGGTTAAGCTGATATTTTACGCTGGTATTCTGTGAGAGCGTGGTCCTTCTCCGGTCGAGCCAATCCATTCGTGCTACAACTATACAACTAATATAGCTGCAGCATGACTACCACGTAAAAAAATTCACACGGTGAGTGTAGAGACCCTTTTTTTACTGAGGATTAAAATGAAATACCCCAGTTATACTGGCTTTTATACTGGCTTTCTCACACTTATAACCTGAAGACAATAGTGGGTGAAAGGAAATCCTTGGATGAAAAGGTAACTTACACTCTAGTAGACATTTCTCTTTTTAATGAAATTTGATTACAGACTGTGCGTTTTGTGTGGTTAAAACCACTTATATTTAATACAGAAAATTGCCAACAGAATTTTAGAAAAGCAATTTACATTCACATTTAAACAATGTACTTTTAAGAAAGGTTCAAGAATTAAATTTTAGTTTAAATTAATTCTATTATTTTAACTTTTGTTTAAATTTAATAATAAGTTTTACGAATGTTATATATTTTAATACTACTAAATATTATTGAAGGGGTAGCATTCGCGTTAATATTAAACATGGATTAAAATCATAAATATTGCTATTATCATCACCATCACCTTTATAGCCTCTCATAGTCCACTGCTGAATATAAGTGCAGAGCTGGTATTGAGTACCCTCGCCCAAGAAAACTCTGTGAATTAAACTCAAATGAGTTCGTTGTTATTGCACGGATTTTTATCCATTAATCTGTCGCCATCACTTCTTCCATTATTTTATCAGGCTGCGTCGCAAGCAGACAAGAAACAGTATCCCACTCTCAGGCAGGTGATAATTAATCACTAAATTATTTAAAAATAAAATTTACACTGTATTCCTTCGTTCATATGTGTTATAATTAAATATATAGAGCTTTACGTATAAGCTGCGAGCTAAAGCGTGTTTTATATAAAGGTAAACTGAAAACACAATGTGACAACGGATAACACATGAAAGACGAAAGGGAAGTCGCGCGTGGACGGCTGGATGTTTTCCTTTGCCTTAACCGTCTGGCGCCGTGTTTTGTTATCCAGGCCTTTGTAGAGGTAGTTGAAAAAATTTTTCCTATGTTCCTCGCCTTTTTTAGGTCAATTTAGAATTGTCGAGGTTGATGTTTGCTGCATAGAAATTGTCATAGTATTAAGAAAAATTGCCGGTCGCTACGCTCATAATAGATTCGCGTTTTCTTTGTGTGTAAAAGTATGAAAAGGTCCTTTATAAAGTAGCGTAGCGTTTTTTGAAAAATTATATTTACTGTAGGTGTTGTTCTAGTAAAAAAGAACTTACGTTTTTTTACCGGCGACGAAACGGAGAAGGTGTATGCATTAGGGTGAGAGGTTGTTTGTTTGTGTGTGCAAATGAATGTTCCCATTTATCTCTAAAACGGTTTAATTGATTTAGGTGCAGTTTTCTGTAAAGGATCTGTGACTCATCGCCGATAGTTCTTAAATAGTTTTTATGGTGTTAGTTCACCAGGGGACGCCGCAATAAGCATATTTGTGCAAACGAATGTTCCTATTTATCTCCAAAACGGATTTAGATGGTTTGTGACTCATCGGCGATTGTTCTTAGATAGGTGTTATGGTGTATGGACTTTGCCAGGGGCCACTGCAATTAACATATTTGTGCAAATTAATATAGTTTCAAATTTAGGTAGTAAATTTCCCAATTTCAATATAAAAAACCTGAGAGATGTAGCTATTTATATCAATTAAAGATTACATTTATTTACATACTCAACCTAATTTCAAATAGTCACAAACTTATAAAAATGCAAAATTTTAGTTTATTTCAGCGCATGGAATGGCAGCCCCGACGGATTTACTTGAGTTTGTAATTATATTACCTAATAGGTACCTAATAGGTAGGCCTAATACGTGTAGTGCATACCTATATTTGATGTTATTGCTGTGTTTATCGCTACGACAAACAAAAAGGTACACAAAGGTAGGAAGGACTAAGGCAAGTCATAATTAGTTGTTTATTATGACAGACCTCGCGAGAAATCAACTCTTTTTAAAACGCTTTTATTTTTTTCTTTCGTGACTTACTCCCTCTTAGTCGGGGTTTTTAAAATGTTTATTTAGTATTATTAAACGGGGCGCGATTATTAATAAACGGGAATTGCAAACCATAATTGCCGTGTTGTGCTGGACTTCGGATTTAATTTTATTGATCTATGGATCCTAAGACGGTGGCCCAGCGATCCCCATTGAAATTAAGATATTTTTAAATTTAAATAGCTTCATTATTCATACATGGTAGACAGAAATCGGTGTTATTTCGCGAGGATTTGCTGTTTATGAAATCTGATAATTACGGGGTCTATCTTGAATAAATTCGCAAACTGCCGATGTAGATCAAGAAGTGAAAAATAAATCATTTTAAAATATTATATTGCACATACTAACTAATAGGTATAAAATAATATTATTTAAAAAATGGGTCTAATAACTGACCTTGTTTACTTCTTGTATGAATATTTCGTAACAAAAAAAAAGATATGAAATCCTGTGAATAAATATGTTGTGATGTAACTTCCTGCGAGTGGAAAAAATTTATCTCCGCGACCTGGTCACGTACAGTACAACATCGAGTAGAAAAAGGTTATCAAAAAGAGCAACGAGAAGTGAATATGTCACTGTCACGAGTATTGAACAAAGGACAACTGTTTGTAAATAACTTTGAATTAAAATGGGACGACAAAATGACTACTAAACAACTGAAAGTAAAATTTCTACACTACAATTTGTTTCAAATAGCTAGTTATTTACGAGGAGTTGAAATACATTAGCGTTAGAAACACATAGCACAGGGTACACATTTATACTTGATATTTTGTTTTATTTGAGCACATTTATTTAAAGCAACATGTTCCGAGTCTGCTATGACTTCCATAACTTCGGATATTTTTGAGACAAACAGTACGCACTTATAAGTCTTCTTACTAATTTACCATTACAAGGGTTATTTAACCACTCCGACTACTCCTCAATGCTTTATTAAGGCTTTTCACGTCGGTAGCCGCACCCAGGACTTAATTTCGCAGTACGTTTCCTTAATTATTAGGCTAATGTGCCTGCATTATATCGGTTTGTAAAACACGCTCCATCGTGTCTGAAGTTTCTCCTAATATTTTGGTTTACTTTTAAAGTAAAAGTCCAATGTAAGAAATATTTTTGTCCTGCGAATGGTAAAACCAGTAGGGTGTAGTTAAGTTTAAGCTGAAAGCTACTAAAGTCTTGTGGCTACGTAAAGATCAATCTTCCCATACTCTGCAACCTTTACAGTGTTCTAGACCGATGAGTGGGAGTTGACTGACCTTTCGCACCATAAAGCCTTAGTACGGTGTTCGTTTCTTGCTGCTTTAATTAAAATTTCGTACGAAATCGCAATAAATTGTTCGTTCATCGTTATTGCGCCTCCCCGATGAAACTATTTCAGGTCTGATGACTTACATCGTTCAAAATTAAACGAAAAATGAATTGTGTAAATATCCAAATTGATTAATCAATGGCTTCGGAGTTTCTTCTTAAATATTTTTATTTCTCCCCATGCATTGCGAAATGTTGCTTCTACATTTAATCTTTATTATTTTTAGGTGTTGATGGAATGCCCCGTTTCCAGTAAAAAGAGTCTCCGGTTCTCTACACTCACCATACGAAACACATGTGCGAGCGTGGTCCTACCCCGGCCGTACCGACCCATTCGTGGTACAAATATAATATAGCTAGCAGCATAGCATAATATAGCTGACTGCCTCGTTGGTCTAGTGGTTATAGTAGTGCGACTGCTGATCATAAGGTCCCGGGTTCGACCCCGGGTCGGGCCAAAAAATCAGTTATTGAGTTTTTCCATCAAGAAATTCTCAATAACTGCCCGGAGTCAGGAAGTTAGCGGTGTTTCACCCCCGTGCCTCGGAAAGCACGTAAAGCCGTTAGTCCTGAACCTGATCTCTTTCCGGTCGTTTCGGTTTACCGTCCCATCGGCCTATGAGAGTGAGAAAATAGAGAGAGCACCTGTGCTTGCGCATACACTTGGGCACTATAATACTGTCCTGCGCCGATGGCTAGTCTCCGTTGAGACTGGCCACCGTAGCCGAAATTCGGTATGGAGGACATTATAATATAGCTGCAGCGTGGCTCTATTCCGTATAACTCTACATGTATATATTAATAGAGGTGGTTATTCAGAGACAATCTCGAGCTTTCCTCATACTTTACAATGTCATGATTATTTGTGTAAAGCTGTCTTGACTGCAATTTTGCCTTTGTGGAGTTTCAGTTTAAATTGGAGAATAGGTAACAGCTTAAACGTGTTGGCACTGCGAGGCTGAGAGTTCGAATCCACCACCAAGTTAAAAATACTTATTATTCCGTGTCTGGACATTTCAATGTTTGAGGGTACAGAAGAAAATCATGAAATCACAATGTAATAAAGATTTATGAAAATAAAATCCACAAACGCCCCGCTGCAGCTGTACTCCAGCACGAATGGGTAGGCTCGACCTGGAAAGGACCACGCTCTCACAACACCAGTTCAAATCAACTTGCTTTTGTGTTTCGCACAGTGAGTGTAGAGAATCGTAGCCCTTAGGGATGGAAATGCATCTGCATTTTGATCCTAGCAATAGATATATGTATCAACACAGGCACAGGATCCATTTACCATGACGTAGTGTCTTAAATAGTACTCAAAATTGATATAACAAAAACTCACACCGAGCTTTTTTACTCGGCGTCTTGCAATTTTAAAATTTCTGCTTAAAATAATAAAAATAGCTCAGACTGCAATGAATTTTTTTCGACGAGATCAACCCAGATACCAAGGATTTACCGGTTTACTTAGACGTTATTCTGAGTTGATATTCTTGGAAACTATCGGATTTGAGGTTCGAACTAATAATTGAGTTTGGGGTTATATCTTTTAATATTCAACATATCCGTTATAATTTAATTTCTTCCAATGTAAATTAACCCTTAACAACAGCCGCAGTAGCTCGAGGGACGTCTCGTCTTAAATATTACACGAGCAACCCGAGCTATATTGTTTGAGTTCAATGAAATTGCTCATTGCAATTTAAGTACTTATATATAACAAATTCATGTGAGAAATCTGCATATCTGTCTGTCTCACTGTCTTTCTCCTACTATATAACCAAAATCCCTACAGAAATTAGAGGAGAACTATTATCAACAGTGGGCAAATTAAATTAAAAGCCTATGTGAGATGTTACTTAACTTATTGCTAATATTTGACCAAAATCAATCAATTATCGACGCCGATCATCAACGAATTGTTAGTTCCAGACCTTTCTTAGATCAAGGAATACATATGAACACGAGATAAATTTGAAGTGACGCTATGTCCAGCTTTTTGACACGAACTCACGCACACATCTTTCTTCTTATTTTGTAATCAACCTGTAAAAGTCTATTACGCGACGCACACGTACGTAGTAGAGTCATGCTGCAGCTATAATTGTAGCACGAATGGGTCGGCTCGACCGGGGAAGGACCACGCTCTCACAGAATAACAGCGTAAAATGGCAGCATGACACTGCTGTTTCGTATGGTGAGTCTAGAGAACCGGAGACCCTTTTTTTATATAGGAAAGGGGGCAAACGAGCATGCACTCACCTGATGGTAAACTGACTACCGCCGCCCATGAACAACTGCAACACCAGGGGAACCAGGGGAATTGCAGATGCGTTGCCGGCCTTTTAAAAAGGAGTAGGCTCTTTTCTTGAAGGTCCCTAAGGCATTCCATCTTAGTCCTCACGAGTAACGACGCATCTGCATTTTGATTCTTTATTGAAGATAAATGTAGATGTCTATGGGTCACAGCAACCACTTACCATCAAGTGGACTGTGTGCTCGTTTCTTACCCTTATTCTATAAAAACAAAAAACACATAATGCACCTAAAATAATATTGTTCTTAAATTAAATAATAAATTGTTTTCGTTTCGTTGCAAATAATTTTAGATGTATATTTGTACATGTGTACGGTACGTGTTATTACAATAAGTTAAGCAGTGTTTCGGCTTGTTTTCAGCGGCACTTGAAATGTAGCACTACTTAATAAAGCGATCGGTTTAATATGATGAGAAATGAGAACAAATATTTGTAGTAGGTACGCCTCCGTTACGCATCGATGAAGAAATCTGTTCGCCACTAGAAGACGTCACTGTGAAATTGTCACCGTTAGCAGTAAAACAATTGATTAGGTAAGCTTTCGTTACTGATCCCTTGTTTAAGGCGATGTCATGCTGGCGCATTGTAAATTGCGCTCCCTAATCGAGTTAGAATTTCAGTGCACATTAATCTGCCTGTCCGCTCCACGGATTCCGCTAGACGCAAACTCTGATAATAAAGCAAAAGTTGTGTCTTTACAGATGTGTGCTTCCATTTTCTAAATGGACCAACTGAAAATATAAAAATTAAAATTATTTCAATTTACAGACTGACCTAAATTAAGAATTTTTGAAACAAATGTACGTTGTTAAAAGCAAAGTTCGTTAAAAGCTTACTTCAAAAAAGACATTCATTCAAGGCGGTTACGTTTCTAGAAGAAATAAGTGTCGAGGAAGTGATAATGAAATGAATTGTCTATGATTTCCGTTCGTTAAGTGGAACTTATTATTAATTACCCCCCCCCCCCCCGCACCGGTGATCTCTGGATCTCCAGAACAGCGCCACCTAATATGTCCAAAGGTGAATCTAAACCATCTAGGGACCCATTCAAACCCACAACAAATTTCATCAAAATTGGTCGAGCATTTTTTGAGTTTTAGCGAAACTACGAGGGTGGATTGAAAAGTACTCGGCCTAACCAAGAAAATAAACACATACTAAATCAGTTATATTTTTATTTTTCTACATAATCACCATCAAGTTCAATACACTTTTGCCACCTCCCCTTCCAAGCATTTAGACCGTTGAAAAAAAATGATTCTTCCTTAGAGTCAAAATATGCGTCTACAGCTGCTTTGACCTCGTCGTTTGTCGAAAATATTTGACCTCCCAAGTGCTTTTTTAGGTTAGGGAACAGAAAGAAGTCTGATGGTGCCAGATCAGGTGAATACGGCGGATGCGGTAACAGTTCAAAGCCACAGTTGTGAATTTCAGCCATTGACTGTACTGACGTGTGAACACGGGCGTTATCTTGATGAAACAGGACTTTTCTTCTGAGCATTCCTCGACGTTTTTCTTTTATTTCCTCTCGTAAACGACGTAGTAAGGTGCAGTAGTAATCAGAGTTAATAGTCTGGACCCCTTTCAAGATAATCAATCATAATCACACCTTTCGAGTCCCAGAATACTGAAGCCATCACCTTATTTGCCGACAAAATCGACTTAGCCTTTTTAGGGGGTGGTGAACCAGGTCTTCTCCACTGTTTTGATTGTGGTTTGGTTTCCGGTGTACAGTAATGAACCCATGTTTTGTCTATAGTAACAAAACGATTCAAAAAATTATCTGCATCGGCTTCAAATAACTCCAAACAGTCGCGTGAAATAATCAATCGCGTCCTTTTTTGTTCAACTGAAAGCAGTCGCGGAACCCACCTCGCAGACACCTTGTGGAAACCCAACTCGTTGACAATGATGTTTTGAGTTCGTTCATAAGAGATGCCTATAATCTCGGCTATCTCTCTAATTTTTAATCTGCGGTCTCCCATTATTAAATCAAGTACTTTTTTAATATTTTCGTCAGTAGTTGACGTCGAGGGCCTTCCAGAGCGGGGTTCATCTTTCACACTCTCTCTACCACGCTTAAATTCTGCTATCCATTTTTTGACGGATGAATATGACAGAGCACAATCGCCTAATGTACTGACCATGTCATCATGGATGGCTTTTGATGATAGCCCCTTCTTATGGAGGTACTTAATGACGGCACGCTGCTCGATTTGATCCATTCGCGGAAATTATGTCCGATTACTTTGTTAATAAATTTATAAAATCACAACTAATTATCGCACACGTTTCGAACTTCACACAATGAACTAGTCTGAACTGAACTAAATAATGTGTGTAGATTTGATTTTTAGAATTGAATGGATCTGTGTTAGGCCGAGTACTTTTCAATCCACCCTCGTATTTGCAATTGATTTTTAAGTATAGAGATAGTTATATTTTCTTCTTTTCTTTACCAGCCCGTTAAAGTCCATTTCTAGACATGGAGCTCTCTCTCTTGGCGATCGCAACACCAGATCATTTTTGAACGAAAATTGCTATCGAATGAGTGCTCGATAAGAAAGTTTTGAAACAGTTAGTTCCTCAGATTATAATTAGCTCATACGATCGAGTGCTGCAGGGTTTAACTGAATGCTAAGTTACAATTTCTATTGATTCCGCTTTGGTGGTAAACGTTGGTTGCTGATGACGCGGCGGCGCCGATGAATAATTTGGTATTTAAGTCGTCGGCAATCGGAACATTTCATTGCTAATGTCAAGCGGAACACGCGATGTTATATCATGTTGTTGATATAATTAGTTTATAATGGGTTGTTGCTAACTAAGAGGAGGAACTTATACGAGTATAATTATAAAAAAGTTTTCTATAAACAAACTGCTGGCGTAAGCTTTTTCTGTATTGGACATTGGAAATTGGTGGGTGTGTTCGATTGGCATACTAGGTTCAGGTAAGTTCAATAATTTTCTTATACATATTTTATTTAGAAATGCCTATAATACTATACATACGATACAGTGTTATGTAGTGTGCGTAGCTGCACGTAGTACGAGTACTATTTGTTGTGTGGTGTCGGTGACTTTTGATTCGTGTTTGTAAGAGCTTGTAGTGTTCGTCGTTAAAATATAACTTGTGTCAGAATTGTTACATTCTATAACTTCACTTATTACTATAAAACATTATCAAAACAGCTAGCAATCCTTTTAATCACAGAAAAATCTAAAACGATTCTTGTTCTGCACTCGTTAACAAATTTTAGCACTTATAATTTCCATAAAGTCAAATTAAATTATTTTAGACGGAATGTTCTTTTGTTAACATCAAGTTTTAATAGCGTCTTAAAGTCCCATCTATTATAACATAATCTCAGCTTTAAGAAATTGGCCGCATTAGAGGAACAGGGGCAGGGAAATAGCGACGAGGGGATTCTCGTAAAAATACAATTATAAGGTTACCGATAACACCGACGATGGCATTATCCATGTATTAAATCGGACGGGTGACGTAAGAATCTTGGGATTTGGAGATTTTCTCCGGGATACTGGGATCGACGGACATGTAATTTACAATGAGCGCTTCCCTAACATAACGGGAAGCGGCGAACTAAAGAATAACTAACTACATATTATATTGTCATGTTTAAGTTAAAAATTCTGATATATTGTTAAAATTAACATTAGAAAATAATACATTAATATATGTACATTCGAAATTTATAAATATACGTATTTATGTAAAATAACATTTAAAAAAAATTAAAGCCTCAGGGTTTCTTGTCTATTCACGAAGCCGATATAGATTTTAACGTTCGTGAAATCATTAATTAAATAAAAAGTTTTGACTTTAACTTGAAATAACACTGAGTAGACTTTTTTACATTCTTAATAATTGTATCATCATCATCATTACAGCCCTTCACACGTTCACTGCTTAACATAGGCCACCCCCAAGAAATACCAAAAAGCACGGTCCTGAGCCACCGGCATCCAATCGACTTCCTGCATGTCTCACCAGGTCGTCACTCCATCTAGTGAAGGGTCGCCCTACACTTCGCCTACCGGTACGAGGCTGCCACTCGAGAACCTTTCTTCCCCATCGGTTGTCGGTTCTTCGAGCTATATGGCCGGCCCACTGCCACTTCAGCTTACTAATCCGTTGGGCTATGTCGGTTACTCTGGTTCTACTCCGGATATCCTCATTTCTAAGTTTATGACGCAGAGAAACCCCGAGCATAGCCCTCTCCATAGCTCGCTGAGCGACCTTGAGCTTCCTCATACGGCCATTAGTCCACGTCTCAGATCCGTAAGTCATCACTGGCAACACGCACTGGTTGTACAATTTCGTTTTTAAGTTTTGAGGTATGTCTAACGAGAAGATGTGTCGTAGTTTCCCGAACGCTGCCCAGCCGAGTTAAATCCGTCGATTGACCTCTCGGTCGAAGTTGCACTTACCTAGTCGGACTATTTGTCCCAGGTAAACATACTCGTCAACAACTTCGCATAGGTTTGACATGGACGTTACACATGATTTTTGTTTTGTCCATGTTCATCTTAAGACCTATCCATTGGGAGACACTATTGAGGTCATTGAGCATAGTGCTTAGGTCCTCCAGCGATTCTGCCATAAGGACTATATCGTCGGCAAATCGAAAAGATGTGATGTACTCGCCATTGATGTTAATACCGCATCCTTTCGAGTCCAGTAGCTTGAAAACGTCTTCCAATGCAGCGGTGAAGACTTTGGGGGATATAACGTCACCCTGTCTTACACCTCTCTGCAATTGGATAGGTTTCGTACTCTGATTCTGTACTCGGATAGCCATCGTAGCTCTACTGTACAAACACTTCAGCACTTCGGTATACCGATTGTAGGGGGTACCCCATTTTAATTGATTTACCAAAAAAATTCATGGTTTATATATCTTCGCACATGGATTTCAACAAAAGATTGTTTTCTGAGTAGAGAGCGTGCGGGATGAGTACGTGAAGCAAAGTGTGATCGGCTTTCACTTGACAAAATCATGATTCCGATTTCACTTGTTTAGTACTCTATAAACTGGACCGATTTTTTTCAAGAATAAAATAATATGTATGTCTTTATGTTTTTCATTTTCTTTTATATTCGTTAAATTTGTTGGCTGATATAGCTCGGCATATCTTTATTAATTTTTGAAGATTTCTAGTTTTTAAATAATTAAGTTACGGAAAAAACAGGAGCAGAGCAGTGGTAGATAGTGGTTCTATTATCATTATCCAGGGAGACAATAGACGAAAGACGATAGATATAGAATACGTTTGTTTGTATGAACTAAACGCCGCTCAGATATCCTCATAAACGCTCAAACAGAGGCGGTCAGTTTCTTCACTAAGCTTAGTTATTTAAATTGAAAATATACCATGTAGACTATGTATAATATAATATAAAATATCCATAATATGAAAATATTTCTAAATATCTAATCTATGCTAATGTAATAAAGCGGAAGAGTTTTTTTTTGTTTGTTTAAACGCGTTAAATTCTGGAACCTGGACGGCTCCGTGGCGCAGTGGATTAACAATGAGTTGTTGCGCTGGAGGCCGCTGGTTCGAATCCCGCACGGAACAAGTATTTGTGTGGCCTACAAATAATTGTTACGGGTCTGGATGTTTGTCCTCGTGCAATTTATGTTTGTAAACTGCCTCCACAGGAGAAAATCTTAGTGTGCGGGTAACGTTTAAAAAAAAACAACTACCAGTCCTATTTGAAAAATTATTTTTATAAATAATAGCCAGATTCATGAGAAATAATATATGCTATCTAGCATTAGCCTATAACTCTGTCTAAATATTGATCTTTGTTAAGCAAGTCGGAAGAAAAGGCGCTCTCTAACTGCTTTTCTAAAAATATTGGTGTTTACTTCATTTAAAAAAAAGTCCGCGATACCATACCGCGGTACCATATGCCTTTTTCTTAAACATAATTAACAATAAGGTATTTTGTGGAAAAAAAATGAAAATTAAAAAGTGAATTATAAGCGTTATTATTAGGCATGGTATATTAATCTTTGCGAACGAAAGTTACGAGTACTTCATCATCAAGAGAATTTTATGAAGATAAACTTTGCTCCTTCTAGCATGATATTTGGATGCATATTTTAAGAGATAATGAAAAATTAAAATAATGAACACTGCTTGGAGCGCGAACGACCGCTTAGGTCGCAGGGAAAAATTGCTATTGCCGTTGCGTAGTCAGCTATTGCTGCTACACTTGACAGTCGGGAGAACGGCTCATTCTACCTTTAAATTGAAAATGGTCCGTTGGGTAATCTTGCAAGTCTAATAATATGGGATGAGTGCACCATGACTCATAGAGCTCACGTAGAGGCATTAGACAGAACTCTCGGAGACATAAGGAGCACAAATAACGTTATGGGTGGAATTACTTTTATGTTTTCTGGTAATTTCAGACAAACTTTGCCTGTAATAGTTGGGGGAGAGTTAGTTGTTAGAGCAGATATTATTAAATCTTGCTTCAAATCTTCATCTTTGTGGAAATCTGTTGAATTCTTGAAATTGTATACCAACATGAGTAGTCACTTGAGTGAAGAAAACACAGATTTCCCAAAAAACTATTAATGGCCAAAAACCAGAAAGTTTTTTGTGCGTTCATGGACTTGGAAAGGGCTTATGACAGAGTGGACAGGAACGGTTATGGCAAACACTGACCTCATTTGGGTTGAGCGCTGGTCTGATACAGGCATTGAAGTCTCTATATAGGGACTCTAGTGCCTGTGTCAGGATCAACGGGGCCTACTCGGACTGGTTTGGCATCCATAAAGGATTTCTGACAGAAAGGGCTGTGTGGCTTCCCCGTGGCTGTTCAACCTATTTATGGACAGTTGTTTGCAAAATTTGAAAGTTGAAGAATGTGGGTTGAGAATGGGTGGGTCAACCGTCAAATGCCTTTTGTACGCCGATGATCAAGTCATATTTGCATCGTCGGCGGCCGAGTTGCAAATGATGGTTACTTTAATGAATTGGTCATTGAAAGAAAGGGGTATGAAAGTGAACGCAAGTAAGACGAAAGTTATGGTTTTTGAAAGAGACGAAAGTAAAACGATATGTGAAATAAGAATAGAAGGGGAGTTGGTAGAGCAAGTAGATGAATTTGTGTATTTGGGATGTGTGTTTAGCAAGGATGGTAGATATGAAAAGGATATAGAACGACGAGTGAATGCAGGAAATAGAGTGAATGGGGCTCTACACTCTATTGTGAAAAGTCAGAATGTGTCCAAAAAGGCACGTGGGAGGAAAAAGCGCGATAGGGAGCGAAACACGTCGATTTGATGAGTGTCCCAAATTAAATAATATCAGTTTCTAAAAATCAATACTTCGAGAAAATACGATGGAAATCTGAGAAAAACTTGTGGCATACAAAATGAATGGTACCTTCCGAGTGACCCCCAGCTCTAACATGTCAGAATGGTGACTTGAAAAAATGTATTAATAACAAGCTGATTTTTGTTTTGGGGCTTGCAAAATATATAGTTTTTATAAAAAATGTATCGACATACAAATTTGTTGGTAATTTTACTGAGACCTACACTCGAAGTTGTCAAGATTATGTTAATCTTTTTTTGATTAATAACAACTTCTTTTTTAATTTTTTCTGTTAAGAATCAAACCTATAACACCATGAAACTATTGGCATACAAAAAAAATGGAAGCGATTAATTACAAATGAACTTTTCGAAATTTTAAAACAAATTAAATCTCGAAAACATAACATGTTGAAGCGTAGTACATAATTTTCGCCAGCTTTTGTTTGAAGTTGCTTAAATGGAAAATTCGTATACAATGTTACAGCTTATTTAATGAAAATGAATATTATTTTTTAAATTAATTAATTATATAAACAATTACACCGATAAAAACAAGGGAATTGCATGAAAATTTGTTGAAATTTGTTGTAATGAGTGATTGAGCTATTGAACTACTTATTTATTTTATTATTCAGTTAACAACAACTTTTAAGTGATAGTCAAGTAAGGAAAAATCATTGTTTTGTAAAATAAATTGTAAAATCAGTTATCTTCTATAAAAAAAATTAGTTCTAAATTTCTAAAAATGCATATTTATAACTTATGTAGGTACTTAAAAATTAATATAAATTACAGTTTTTTAATTTCTTTATAATTTTAATCTATAATTTATAATCGAATTAAAAGTAATATCTTTATTTTATTACATTAACAAATTAAAAATATTTACCTAAAATACATATAATACATGTTTGTAGCAATAATTTTTTCAATATAATTTTTTTGCAGTGCCTTATATAAAAACATTTATTATTAAACTTATTTATTAAACATTATATTATTCATTATTACATTTGAATTTAATTTAATATCGCGCCAAAAAATAATATGCTGAACTGTGTGATTTTGCGTCAGGTATAAAATCGTAAGACCCACCCGTACGTTAGCGTTCCATATGGGTTTAGTCTAGCGGTGTGTCGTTATGTCTTTTCTAAATAACGTAACGTTATCGTTATGGTACAACGGATAACGTTATCATAACTATCTATATTCATAACTGTCTATTTTCCATGTAACCACAACTTAACAAAATACCGCCATAGAACAGTTATCATCAAAGTTATTTTCGTTTCACTAAGTAAATACTAATTTAGATGCTGAAATGAATTTTCCTTCGTACTTTTGATCTTTTGACATCTTTCTAGGAATTAAGGCATCCATTTTTCCTTATTTGTGTTGAGACTGCGGTACAGTACAGCTGATTGCATCACGGAGGTTGGAATTGACATCGAAGGCTGGCTCAAAAAGTTGTCTTTTAAGTTAGTGCTGACGCAAGGACACCCAGTGTTCACAGGTCTCGAAGATCTAGCAATCGTTTGCTGTTCTAAAAAAACTTGTGTGTACGCTTCTACATATATATATCTCACCTACACGTTTCAATAGAGCCCCGCTGCAGTTTTTTCTTATCGTACCAAGCATAACATTTGTTTTTGTACGGCATTATATACATTGAATTATAAAGTTCTGATAATACACACAAAATACAAGCTTTTATTTTTATAACATTAGTTTAATACAAATGAAACCAGTGGTTACAAGACATAAGTACGAAGCACATATTAAATGATTCGATTTTTTGTTTTCGTATGTTAACTAAAAAAATACCATTTTTTTTTGTACGTCACTATTATATTTAGATTAAGAATTAAGTAAATAATCATAAATTTTTCGTGGCATACGGTAATTAATCAAAAAAGATTAACATAATCTTGACAACTTTCGAGTGTAGGTCTCAAAAAAATTACCAACAAATTTGTATGCCGATGCATTTTTTATAAAAACTATATATTTTGTCAGTCACAATTCTGACATGTTAGAGCTGGGGGTCACTCGGAAGGTACCATTCATTTTGTATGCCATAAGTTTTTCTCAGTTTTCCATCGTATTTTCTCGAAGTATTGATTTTTAAAAACTGATATTATTTAATTTGGGACACTCATCAAATCGACGTATTTCGCTCTCAATCGCGCTTTTTCCTCCCACTATCAGAATTTGGTCCAATGATAAAAGTTGGGTGTCTCGTCAAAACGAAGCTGTGTATAAACTTTCAGCCTGTTATTAATCACTGAAATCCCTTAAATGTGGGCCCGTGTTATATGTTATATGTTATAGAGTTATATGTTGGCTTGTCTAGAACAGAATGCGGTGAAAACCAATATATTTTAATACCAAATCAAAAGGTTACTAAAAATATTGTCTACACTGAAGTATGTACTATAAATCAATTAATCAGTAATTCCTTAAATAGTACGCGGGTGAATTTGCTGGGCACAGCTAGCATATTAATAACATATAAGAAAGCGTTGAATAACTACTCTACTTTCTTAATTTTCTTAGTGGACCGTTAGGGTAAGAATTAACAGCTCTAACCCCATCACTGGTTCTCCGTGTAGAAACGGACCCCCCGTTTTTTTAAACCGTGTAGTGACGGTGTAAGAATATCCACTACCCCATATCATCTTGTTGGTGTCTTAAGAGGTGACAGAGAAACAAATCAGGAGATAGGCAGCGGCAGCAAGAAACCCCTATGAGGCAGTCTAATGACGAGGCCTATGTTCAGTAGAGGAAATTAATACGCTGTAACGGTAACGACTTCTTAATTTTCATTTCAATCTTCGTCACTCATTAGTTTTTTTTTTATATACAAGGCAGATTTAATATGCACGTTATTAAAAACGACTACAATGAAACATGCATGTTGCGGCACCCTTCGTATCAGCCGCTAGCTGTGCCTTTATAGTCATTCTATGTCTTAAGCACGCGTCGGGACGTGACGTTTGTGCTAAACGTTATTTCCAGCAACGCCCTAGTCGAATTTAAGACGTTTAGTAGACGTTGAAAAATAGCTTTTGTTTTAAAACGCCCCAAAATAACCGGTAACAAACATGTGATTACAGAAAATATTGAATAATTTCATTATTCTTATATGGGGAAAAATATCAACTTTCCACATGGTAAACTCATCGACACGAGCGGCACCAATCTGACTGGCAAATAAGGAAGGACGACCGTATTACGAAAAAAATATCCAAATATGCCGAGAATCCTATAGAGTGGTGATAGAGTCGGAAATTTTGCGTTCACCCATATTTATTTAATATTTTCAAGAAATGTTCGCTTGTAGTAATAAACCTTAAACCGGGGTGAAGTGGCATATATAATAGTGACCAAAAATTCAAACAGTCAACGAAATTCTCAAAAAAATAAATGTTAGTGAGCTGTTAACGAAACGACAAATATTTGCAGTGTCATATTGATTTCATGTTGAGCAAATAGGTCAAATTATTCTAACAACTTCACACAAACAACTTCGACTAACTAACGAACCAGCGAGTAAATTTTGGCAAAAACAAAATAAATCTAATTAAATTTGTGTTAAAAACAAAATATTCAAAATAATTGAACCGAATTCTTCTAAAGCTCAATCATTTTACATCTGTAAAAGATTGTCCCATGTTGGAATGGGACTAATAGGATCCTCATGTATATGTGGGACTTGGTATAAGAAAAAATTATGTACCAGCTGTGTTATTTGCCAAGCATGTCGTAAAAGGTGACTAAAGGAATATTGGGTCTAGAATTGTGTGCGCCATTGGCTAGCCTCCTATCACTTATTTCACAATTTTCCATTTATACCCATATTGTTTTGGCTAAGCTTACCGATAGTAGCTAAATGGTACGGTTCAGATTGCAAACTCAGAAAATTGTGGGTTCGAATCCGCCATTCGACTACTGTGGCAATGTGTGACAATTTTTAAGCTTACCTAAAGTGGTTAAGGGGACAATTAGTAATATTAATAGGGTTACTGGTAAGTTTTAAAAAAAGTTTATTCAGAGTGGCTGCTGCACTTTGGACTCTGCCTACATAGGGGATTACAGACGTTATGCATGTACACCTGTATATTTTTTTTTTTATAGGAGAGGGGGCAAACGAGCATGCGGCTCACCTGATGGTAAGTGACTACCGCCGCCCATGAACAACCGCAACACCAGGGAGGGAATTGCAGATGCGTTGCCGGCCTTTTAAAAAGGAGTACGAGTATTATAATATGTAAAAGGATATTAGATATTAATCGATTTGCTAAATCGGATTAAAATAAAAGTATAAATAACATAATTAGACTACATTGGTAAAGTGATATTCTTTAGTACACAAATAAGTATAAAAACCGACTTAAAAAAACTAAAAAAAAAATAATTTCACATTCCGAAGGCTTTAAATCTTCTATCTATGTCTTAGCACTTTCAGAATGGAAAGTTAGTTCTTCGAAGTCGCCTTTTACTTTTTATTGAAAGTTTTTTTTTCCTGATAATGTATATATGGTATAAAAATATTATTTTCTTTTAAATTCGAGGTAACAAAACGTAACTTTGGGTCGAAAAATTGCACATGAATAACCATCCAGACCCCGGAACAAAAAGGCGTAAAAAATCTTGTACCGTGCGGAATTTCAACAGGCGAACCCGCAGCGCCAAACGCTTAATTAAAGACCGCATACACATAATTTGTATACACTTTTGCTTTAAAAAAAACAAGGGATAAAATTGAAAAATTTTGTACAACCGACTTCAATGTAAATAATTTATTGTTGATTTATTTAAAACCGCGTAATAAATAAATATAATATATCCATTGAAATTTCCAAATCGGTTCAGGCGTCTTCGAGTAATTGGTGAACGGTTGAAAAACCGGGTACTTAAACAAGGAACCGATTTTATTGTCACTATTGGATAGTTTAATAATTTTAGGTAGTCGTAGTAGTAGTAGAATTTTATAAAATAGTTAGCAAGGAATAGTATTCGTCTTTTTTATCATAACATTTTGATTAAATTAACGAAAAATTATGTTCAAAAGCATACCTGCTCGCTTAATAAAAAAGAAACACGTTTTATATTTGCTTTTTCTTTAGAAGTAAAAACATATGAAACTTTAGTATGGAGTGTGACGCCCCCTCGCTGAAATCAAAGCTTACATTCGTCTGGGTATGCGCTAGCGAGTATATCTCTCTTATGGTGTCTTGCTAAATACGTTGTCACTCAGCTGTAATCACGTTCTTTAGCTCTCTGATGGTCTGCCGAGCCGGGTGCACTGATCTCACTTGTCGCTTCAAAACGTCCCCGACATGCTCTATGCCACAGAGTCTATGGGATTTAAAGTCGGGACTTCGCGCTGGCCAATCAAAACGACGAATTCCGTCCGACCTATAGCGCATACACATAGACCTGTGGTCGCGAGCGTTGTCGTCTATAAAATACTAGCTGTGCCCCGCGGTTTCACCCGCGTCATCACGTGTCCGAGGTGCGCGACATGACCTAGTTCAAGCATTTTATAACGGCTAGGGTTTAAGCGTCGTTCACGCGCCCAGCCAAGTATTGAATTATTTTAATTTTACATTATCTCTTAAACTATGCGTCCAAATAACATGGTATAAAGAACAAAGTTTATCTTCATAAAATTGTCTTGATGATGAAGTAACTTTGGTTCGTAAGGATAAAATAGGCCATGCCTAATAATAACGCCCATAAATCACTTTTAAATTTTCAATATTTTTTTGTCACAAAATACCTAATTATGGCTTATCTATAAGAAATAGAGATATGGTATCTCGGACTTTTTTTTAGACGGAGTAAAGGTCTATATTTTTCTAGAACATTGTATTTACGTATCCCTAACGATAACACCAGCGTACGCGGATAAATCATTTCGGGAGTGCTTTTTCTTCTGACTTGCTTAACAAATATCCATATTTAAGGCTGGCTGAGTAATATAGGTTAATGCTAGATAGCCCATAATATTTCAAATGAATCTGGTTTCAAATCGGACTGGTAGTTCCAGAGATTAGCGCGTTTAAACAAACAAAAAAACAAAAAAAAGCTCTTCCGCTTTATTATATTAGTATAGATTAGTATAGATAAAAATTGAGTTTTCGCAGAGCCCGCACCATGAGGTGTCATTTCTACAGAACATGCCTCTGCAAAGCGTTCTCCTCGTCTTTGCAGCACTCGACGACGTCGATCTTCACCGTACAGAGAGATCAATTAAAATCTATTTCGTATTGTATTTTTTTCAGCCAAAAAAATCATTTTTTTTGTAAAACAGTTTAATAAATAAAAAATCGGCCAAGTGCGAGTTGGACTCGTGCATGAAGGATTCCGTACCATCACACAGGTTTGTAGTAGGGGAGCTCCCTTTAATTTTTATTTTTTTATTTTTATATTTGTTTGTAATAGCGGCAACAGAAATACACATTCTGTGAAAATCTCAACTGTCTACCTAATACAGGTCATAAGATACAGCCCGCTTACAAACGGACGGCTTAGTAATAGGGTCCCGTTAGTTACCCTGTGGGTACGGAACCCTAAAAAGAATAACAGTTAATTTAGGGAAATAAAACTATTGTCTATACTCGCCCAACAAACTACAAGTCATAAGTACATAATTATGATAACCTAAGACGTCGTAGGTTGTATGAGATATAAACAATATCGAAGGAGCACATTCAAATGGTTCATATTATTATTCAACCTCAATGTTACTGTGGTATGTTTACATCGTTCCACTAAAAGCAACAACTTCGTCTCTTATTTAGTATGTCAAAAATCCTGTAATTTAATTACGAAGTCCCTTTTGACATTTCTTAGAACGTAACTCTTCACGTTTCGCATAATTTGAAATAATAATTATTTTTGTTCATGGTCGTAAATCATCATTTAAAAATACACAATCAATCTAAATGATTATACAATTAATTCACACACACAATCAACATATTGTTTTTAGGCATCGTGCTCAAAATAATTAAAACTTTAAAAGATAATAATATTTTACTGCCGTTTTGCGTTTACCTTCTATAGTTTTATTTTTACTTTTTACATAGTGACGTAACTAAAAGAATCGTATAAAATCGATTATAGACAGATTCTTTTCGCGAGTGAAAATCTGTCAACACTGCGTCCACCTCGTGATCACGACCGCCATTTTGTTTGTCTCTTCAGTATGAGTGCAGAAGCCTTGTATACGATACGTGTGTTCAGTATAGTTGATTTCGTGTTGTGTTTTTATTTCGTTCTTGTTATTGTAGTTATAACTGTTTGATAATTCTTTCGTTGTTATTAAGTTTTGACTGTTATTTGATTTGTTTTTTTTTTTTTGTATTTATAAACACTATGGCCGAAACTGAGACCACTAAAAGAACAGTGATGCGCAGTCAAGCGCGAGAGTTTGTAGTACGCCTACAAGATTACTTTGAAAGAGAGTATCAGAATGGTGGTCCATTGTTGCCACTTTCACAAGTGACTAACCGAGTAAGTGCAACTCTTGGTATTAATCGAAAAACTGTTTCCCGAATAAGTAAGATTTTTTAAAACATGGTAAAGATTTAATGGAAGATAACAAATTAAAATCGCCACTTAAGAAAAAAGTTAGAAGATCGATAGTTACACATATCGACAATTTTGATAACGACGCCATTTGCCGACGGAAGATAATATTTTACGTACTCCGAAGAAGAAACGTAGAACTAAACCCGTGACAGATATTGACATCTTTGACGCCGATGCAATCAGAAATCATATATATGGTTACTATTCCAGAAATGAATATCTCAACAGGAAGAAGCTTTTGGCATCGTTAAGAGAAGCTGGACTATTTAGCGGGGGTAAAACTGCTTTAACCAAAATCTTAAAAGATATTGGTTTTTCGTATAAAAAACAGACAAAAGAAAAATTTTATTAGAACGATACGACATAATTTTAAAACGGATAAATTTTTTGAGAGAAGCAAAAAATATTGATAACTGGGATAATGTCGTGTTCATTGACGAGACATGGCTAAACGCTAATCACACGGTTTCCCGTTTTTGGACGGATGATACACAAGCGTCGACGTCGAAAGTACCAATGGGTAAGGGGGCATGTCTGATAATATGCCACGCAGGTTCTGCAAAATACGGCTTTGTGGAGAACGCGTTACTGGCATTTCAATCAAAAACCACAAATGACTACCACGAGGAAATGAATGCCACTACATTTAAAGACATTTGCCAAAAATGTGATAAAAGGCGGATTTTGATGGAACGTAAAGATATAGCTTTAACCAGATTTAATTTTCTAAGATCAGCAAAGTCCATTGCCGTTTGGAATAATGTTATATTTCTAGATGAGACGTGGCTAAACGCTAATCATACAGTTGGCAAAATATGAACAGACGACACTCTTCACTCCTCCACAAAAGTACCTAGTGGCAAAGGCGAACGCTTAATTATTTGTCATGCGGGTTCCATGAAGAGATTTGTTCCGAACTGCCTCTTGGCGTTTAAATCTAAGAAAACTGTGGAATACCACGAAGAGATGAATTTTGTTAAATTTAAGTAATGGTTTTGTACCTTATTGACCAACTTGAATGAGCCATCGACGATCATTATGGATAATGCACCGTATCATTCAGTACAAATAAGTAAGCCTCCAGCTTCTAGCAGCAAAAAAGCCGATATTGTGAAATGGCTGAATGACAATAATATTGTTGCTGACATGTCCATGTTAAAAGTTGAGTTGCTGCATTTGGTTGCTATAAATAAGCCAGCTAGACCAAAATACGTATTGGACGAAATGGCTAAGGAAGCAGGACACAATGTAATGCGCCTTCCACCCTGCCATTGTCAATACAATGCCATAGAATTGATTTGGGCGCAAATTAAAGGCAAGAATTTAAACAAATCTTTTTTATAATTTATTTTTACCTATTTTAACATTTTATCTGTTGCTATATTAACACGCAAACCTTTATTTTAGGTTATGCGGCTCGTAAAAATACCAGCCCACCGTTTACTGCAAACAAAATGCTGTCATTGTTGCAAGAAGCTTGTGATAGTGTTACTGCCGCGAATTGGGAAAGTGTGGTTTTACGAACAAAAAATTTGATTTTCGCTGATTGGGACAGAGACATACATATCGATGCCGTCATAGATAACCAAATTATAATAAATACAGGGGATTCTACAGACGATGATGAGGGTGATGACGATGATGCCGACCATGAAATATCGATTTCGGCTAGTGATGATGAATATGTTCCATCTTGATAAAAATATCATGTAATATTATCTAATTAAAATTAAAAAACAGTTTTATAAATTTTAATTTGATGCTAATCCTTTTTCTGTCAATACGATTTTAATTTGTTCGTTATAGTAATCGAAGATCAATATCGTCAAGTATCGACTATAGCGGTACTTTACTAGTACTCGATTATTGACATCTGTCAAATGGGACTTCGTAATTGAAATAGAGTATAGCATCCCGGGAAATTTTTGTTAATAACGCCATTTAAGATCAACCCCTATGTACTTAGAAATAAAAAGAGTAGTGTCTTTTGAACTTTAAATTAAAACTACTTCGTCCATACAGATTGTAAAATTTTCAGGAACAAAATATTATATTCTTTTTCAGTCTTTAATTTATAGTGAAACTATCTAATTAGCAGCAGAAATTTGTAGGATATTTTTGAACAAATAAAATATTACATAATTGCCGAACATTTGTCAAAAAAGTTGCTTCAAATTAGATTAATACTTTCGTTAAAAGCATGAAGTACATCAGACAGGAGACAGGCAGGAGATGGGCAGCAGCATCTTCCTGGTAACGGCATAAATACAATAAAAAAACTGCGGTTGCCAACCCGCTCGCCAAGCGTGGCAACTATGGCAATATACCCCCCATGAGCAATGACAATAATAAACGGCCCCCAGTCCCCGGCGGCCCCGCTATTCCTGGCTACGGTGGCGACCATGGTAACGGCGGGGCAGGGGGTGCTAAGAATCTCCGGTGGAGGTTCGGATGCCACCTTAGACGACTCGACCTGGCAACGTACAACGCACGCACCCTGAGGACTGACGAGAAGATCGTGGAGCTGGAAGAAGAGATAGACAAGTTGCGCTGGCATATTATAGGATTATCCGAAGTCCGAAGAGAGGGGGAGGACACGGTAATCCTCGAATCCGGCAACTTGTTCTATCACCGGGGGGGCGACCATCTGTCCCAAGGAGGTGTCGGATTTATCGTCCACAAGTCTCTCGTTAACAACGTTGTAAAGATCGGGAGTGTGTCGACGAGGGTTGCGTACCTTATACTCAGAATCACCAAACGGTATTCGCTGAAGGTCATACAGGTTTACGCACCAACCTCGGCACACACCGATGAGGAGGTGGAGGAAATGTATGAGGATATCTCTAGAGCCATGCATTCCTCCAAAACCCAATATACGGTGTTAATGGGAGACTTCAATGCAAAACTAGGCACAAGAGAGAACGGTGAGCTGAAAGTAGGGAAATTTGGAATAGGGCAACGAAACCCAAGGGGCCAGCAGCTGGCCGACTTCATGGAGAAAGAGGGACTCTTTATGATGAACTCTTTCTTCAAGAAGCGGCCCCACAGGAAGTGGACCTGGTCGAGCCCCGACGGTTCGACAAAAAATGAGATTGACTTCATTATGACGACCAGACGACAACTGTTCAGTGATGTCTCAGTGATCGCGAGGGTGAAAACCGGCAGCGATCACCGAATGGTTAGAGGCACACTGAACCTAAATGTTAAGTTGGAGAGGTCTCGTCTGATGAAGTCAACGCTCCGTCCCCCTCGTGCTCTAATCCAAAGTCCCGAAACCTTTCAGCTCGAGTTACAAAACCGTTTTCAGTGCCTAGAAGACTGCAATGAAGTGGACGATATTAATGACAAGCTCGTGGAAACTGTCCATGCGGTCGGAGCTAAGTTCTGCAAGACCCACCGCAGAAGAACACAAAAACTCTCCGATCACACTCTTAATCTCATGGCTGTTAGACGGGAGATGAGGCTACATTCTTCAACAGATTTGACAGAATACAGGCAACTGAACAGACAGATCTCCAAATTCATGCGGCGAGACTTACGCAACTTCAATACAGCTCGTATTGAAGAAGCGATCGAGCGGAACCAAGGCTCCAAAGTCTTTGCCAGAGATCTGTCTGCCAGAAAGAGCCAACTGTCAAAGCTGAAGACCGAATGTGGCAGCATCGTTTCCGGGGCACCTGAGATTTTGAGTGAGATTGAGAGGTTCTATGGGCAGCTGTACACGTCATCGTTGGAGCCACACGCAAGTGTGAGTAACGATCCAAGAGCGAGTCTTATTCGACACTATTCCGAAGATATCCCGGACGTCAGTCTGAGCGAGATTAGAATGGCTCTCCAGCACCTTAAAAACGGCAAGGCCCCAGGCGAGGATGGAATTACAGCGGAGCTTCTGAAAGCGGGTGGAAGACCGGTACTTGAAGTCCTTCAGAAGCTCTTTAATTCCGTCCTCCATGGTGGCATTACACCGGAGGCGTGGAGCAGAAGTGCGGTGGTCTTGTTCTTCAAGAAAGGTGACAACGCTCTCTTGAAGAACTACAGACCGATTTCCCTTCTGAGCCGCGTCTACGTGCTGTTTTCGAGAGTCATTACGAATCGTCTCGCGCGCAGACTTGACGACTTCCAGCCTCCCGAACAAGCCGGTTTCCGAAAGGGCTTTAGCACCATAGACCACATACATACCCTACGGCAAATTGTACAGAAGTCCGAAGAGTACAATTTGCCACTATGTCTGGCGTATGTGGACTATGAGAAAGCCTTTGATTCCGTCGAAATTTGGGCGGTGCTGCAGTCCCTTCAGCGGTGCCAAGTTGACTGTCGGTATATCGAAGTGCTGAAGTGTTTGTACAGTAGAGCTACGATGGCTATCCGAGTACAGAACCAGAGTACGAAACCTATCCAATTGCAGAGAGGTGTAAGACAGAGTGACGTTATATCCCCGAAACTCTTCACCGCTGCATTGGAAGACGTTTTCAAGCTTCTGGACTGGAAAGGATACGGAATTAACATCAATGGCGAGTACATCACTCACCTTCGATTTGCCGACGATATAGTCCTCATGGCAGAATCGCTGGAGGAGCTAAGCACTATGCTCAATGACCTCAATAGTGTCTCCCAACGGATAGGTCTTAAGATGAACATGGACAAAACAAAGATTATGTTTAATGTCCATGTCAGACCTATGCCGGTAGTTGTTGGGAGCACTAAGCTCGAAGTTGTTGACGAGTATGTTTACCTGGGACAAATAGTCCGACTAGGTAAGTCCAACTTCGACCGAGAGGTCAATCGACGGATTCAACTCGGCTGGGCAGCGTTCGGGAAGCTACGACACATCTTCTCGTCAGAAATACCTCAAAACCTTAAAACAAAATTGTACAACCAGTGCGTGTTGCCAGTGATGACTTACGGAA
This sequence comes from Parnassius glacialis, assembly GCA_033319125.1. NCBI lineage: Eukaryota > Metazoa > Arthropoda > Insecta > Lepidoptera > Papilionidae > Parnassius > Parnassius glacialis. Next base: position 16,668,430 of record JAVANC010000007.1, on the reverse strand, counting down.
CTGAGACGTGGTCCTTCACTGCTGGCCGTATGAGGAAGCTCAAGGTCGCTCAGCGAGCTATGGAGAGGGCTATGCTCGGAGTTTCTCTGCGTGATAAACTTAGGAATAAGGATATCCGCAGTAGAACCAGAGTAACCGACATAGCCCAACGGATTAGTAAGCTGAAGTGGCAGTGGGCCGGCCATATAGCTCGAAGAACCGACAACCGATGGGGAAGAAAGGTTCTCGAGTGGCAGCCTCGTACCGGTAGGCGAAGTGTAGGGCGTCCCCCCACAAGATGGAGTGACGACCTGGTAAGACATGCAGGAAGTCGATGGATGCAGGTGGCTCAGGACCGTGCTTTGTGGCATTCCTTGGGGGAGGCCTATGTTCAGCAGTGGACTTGTGAAGGGCTGTAATGATGATAATGATAATGATGATGAAGTACATCATTTCCACCGACAGCGTTGTGTTTCCAAAAGCCTGGTAAAGTTCCATGTTTTGATTCTTAGTCCCGTGACGGACCGTAACACACAATAACTCCACAGGAACCGTAGCTGACTAATAGGCAGGTAACTGTATCGGAGTGACGTGAATATGTGTGCGATATGGAAGAACGATTTCAGGTCAAAGGCGGTATCAAACTACTGCGTATTGCATATTCAATCGCAGTGCTTTGAGCCTGCCTTTGAGAGAGAACGTGGCGACAGGTTGATACTCGCGAAACAAGTCATGTATGCTTATATTTAAATCGTTCAGCGTTTATGTTACAAACCGAATTGCACTTAGTGTTGGAAATTTTCAGCTTACCTACTTTCAGTGTACCTAGCAATTACTAAGTATAACGGCATACTAGACCAGCGTATTTAAGATTTAAGCTTCTGTTAAAGAAACGTTACTACAGGTACCTATATCAAAAATAAAATAATTTATGTAAGCATAAGAAGATTTCACTTAATAACATTAGGTATGTTAATGTGTTAAAACAAACAATCCATTTTTATTAACCCTTTCACTGCCTTGCCCGCCCATGGGCGGGCAAAACTTTTTTAATCACATGCCGATCCCGCCCATGGGCGGGCTGATTTCAAACCTTAATAAGTATGCCAAATAACATGAAAAAATTACAAGATTTTGTCAAATAACTCATTTTATTATGATTCATTCGTTACCAAAACGGCCTGCGGATATCTAAGATTTTAGAAAAAGGACAATTCTGATCTGTCATGCCGACCCCGCCCATGGGCGGGCAGTACGCGTATTCAGAATTAAGGAACCTTTTGTTAAAATTTTAATCAAAAACTATAATTTTAGGAGAAATAATAATAAATTAAGTATATTTACATGTAGTGATAATAAAATACAAACTTTATTGTTCTTTGACAAAGTCCCGACACCTTTGTTTTGGTCACCGACCATATACATTTTTTCGGTATGATTTATGATTTAATTTTGGCTAATGGCCTATTTCGGATTGTGGTTTAATACAGATAAGATCATAAACTGTCGGTAAATAAGAAACAAGATAAGAATGCAGATGGTGATCTGAACAAAAGTAGCCGGTCGGTAATAGTCACTTTGAAAACAAAAGAAGTGCCGATAACTTTTGTTATGGACACGAATAATTTTACAACTTGCATGATTTATGATTTAACGTAAGTAAGTAGCATATTATAGAAAAAAATTGTCTACGGAAAAAAGCATTCATTCGCATCTTGACGTTCGTGGTTTTCACAACTAGAGTTTTGCCGAGTGTTTTGGAAGTTCTTTTGCTGTTGACTTAGTGCATCGAGTTGAGACTATCTCCTCTGCCTAATTCCTACATCTGAACAATATTTCGCGCATACCAATCTTGTATAGACGCTTTATCTGTGCAGTGTGGTGTTACTTGACTGTGCAATACTAGAAGCCTGTAGTTGGAATCACCTGGTAAGTTCTGTTACCTATCTATATTGTTTTGATAGTTTTTACTATGAGGCTAACAACTTCTACTATGAGGTTAACATCGAAATCCAGAAAAAAATGTCATGCTCAATATCTCAATCGTCTAGGTAAATACCAATTTTGTGTGGTAACGGCAAGGTAAAAATTATTTGCTTTAATTATTATATAACATATTCATATACATACAGTGTTTAGATGTAGTTTATTTTTAAATAAAAGTTATTGAATCAATTAAATTTGTTTTATTTTAATCTTACATAACGAATATTAGAATCACATGGTAAAAAAAGTGTAAATTCAATTATCTTTGTATTTATTTGCAATAATCTCAACATCATTTAGAAAGTGCAATAGCCGATCGTCTGGAACATTCTCCAATAGCCGTCTAATGGAAACAGCTACAACATTTTTTTTACATTTGCATGGAGACATGTTATTCTCGTCTTTAGTCTGAGAACTTGCATCTTTTGTTCGTCTACTGCTAGGTTTCTTCAGCTTTTCTTTGATTTTTTGCCTTATTTCTTTCATGTCATCAATTTCGTGCTCGCTAGTTTTATCGTCTGAAAAGAAAATCTTAATAAATAAAAATTAAAAAAAAAACTTTTAACAAAGTTAATGCAAAATTGTGGGAAAAAATTAATCATACAAAAAGGTTGACTACGCATGACTTGAAAAAAAACCCTAAAATGTATTTTTTATATTTCATTTTAGATTTCCTTGTACTAAGCTTGTGCTTAAATCTATCTTATACGCAGATTAAGATACATTTGCTTCATCTTAATTAAATTAGCTGAAAGTTTTGCCTTACCTTCACATTCCATTAATAATTCGATTAACAACAACAATAACAAATGAAACTGGCACAATTTTTTCACAAATAACACAAAAATATACGCAAACACGCTCTACGCAACGCACAGGACATGTAATTTAGACACTCAAAATATCTCATGTCGAAATCTAAGGCCTCATGCCGAAACCGCCGATGGGCGGACCAATATACTTTATCGAGATGCCGGGCCCGCCGATGGGCGGACTGAATACCAGTATAAGGCGGCATAGGGGTAATGTTGTCATTTCTTAGGAAGGCAGTGAAAGGGTTAAAAAAAAAACCGCACCATTTTATAGTTTATCCTCTATTCAGATTTTATATTTACATATTACAGATATTTCAGAAACTTTTTCTCACAGTGAAAAAAAACATCTGCAGTGCAATATACAAATTTAACTAAATATTGCAAATAGACCCTTTTTACTGAAAAAGAGGCATTCCATCTTAGTCCTCACGGGTGACAACGCATCTGCATTTTGATTCGCAGACGAGGATAAATGTAGATGTCTATGGGCCACAGCAACCACTTACCATCAGGTGGACTGTGCGCTCGTTTGTCACCCTATCCTATAAAAAAAATCTAGGAAACAATGTGAAGACATTGCACCAGCACTCTCTTTACCTAAGTCTTATACCTCCTTCATCGCATTATCAAAATAATTTAGCACTCAGCAGTGTTATTCCGATAGCAATAAACGAGCATTAAACTAAGTTTTCTTTTTCGATATAGTGTATATTTACCAAAAAAATGTTAAAAAACTAATGAGGCTAAAACTTAATTATTTAACGTTTTCAACCGAAATTGAAGTTGAAATACCAACGAGCTCAATATGTGTACAGTAAACTAGAGCTCTTATAAATGATTCAGGTTAGTCACAAACTTTGATATGAAAGCAAAACGCGAAAGTCTATTCACAACATCATAATGCGAGTTTTGAATACATCTTAAGGTTTTAAAACTTTCGCGTGCACTGTGCGAATTATTTATTATTAAGACATATTTCCCAAATATGGAGTAGACACGTTACTGATTTTTAATTATTTATATAAAATACGATCAATAGGTAGAGAAAAGCGATGTGAGCTTAGCTAAGACATGGGGACACACGGAAAAAATAAAACTAGCCAAAATAAACGACTTTCATACAAGCGGGCATGTATGAAACATATTGTAATTATTTCTGTTTTTTTTTTTTTGCTTTATATACCAATTATTGCGATCGAATTTAGAATTTTGTATTACTAGAGATTTGTATAATGATTAAATTAAAGAGAAGGTTAATTCTTCTTATTTGGTCTATGGTAAAGTTAGTTGACAAATCTCCATCTTACATCCAATCACACTTGATTAAAGCGGAAGTTTCTTTTATCTAGCGTCAATTCAGTTAATAATATTTATGCTACTTTATTATTATTTAACATTTTAACGTATAACAACATATTTTAAACTTACAGCAATAATATTATATGAAAGGATTTTAAATATTAAACACTAATTATTAGCAGTGTCAGTCACTCGTTTCGTCAGTGACTGAAATTAACAGTCAAGATTGGGTTTAGAATACAGAAAATGATATTTTAGTACTGTTGGTTCGTCGGCGAGCTACGTATGATAGCAGAACAATGTTCATTATGTTATGTATATAATTGTAAATGTTAGCATAATATAAGTTTACAATGTTTTCTACTCCTAGGATTATGTATATTGAAATAGTGTTATGTATTAATTCTATTCTATTTGCACTACAATAAATCTTTTTAAAACCAGCGTCGGCAATCCTGATTAATAGTAGGGCTTCCTTTGACATCGGGACAGCCGAAATGCTAATCAAGGAGTCCACATTGTTGTATTCGGATGTCACCAACAAACGCGGATAAAGATAGTACTTAACTAGAGTAAAGTACTATTCAAAATCTTTTGAAATTCAATCTGATAACAGACTGATTACTGCTAATTAATTTAGAATGAAAATTGTATTCAGAAAAGTTAGTTTCGGTACATACCCGAGTACCCCTTAACGTCAAAATGGTCTCGTTGTCATTAGCGGCGACAGAGGGAAGAAACCAAGAAATACAAAATAAAACGAGAAACAGCTAGAGAATAAAATACTGCGGTAGTTAACCTGGTTGCTAAGCGTGGCAGCTATGGCAAGTAACCCTCTTGTGAAGCAATTTATGGGAGGCCTATGTTTAGTAGAGGACTTTAGCATAGTATAAAGCGATGGGAAGTACGTTATCTTCATACAAACGCACTGCGCGCGGCTTGTATGTGTGCGCCATAGTATCTATGAGGCGCCGCACGCACACTTAAACACAATCTCGAAGTGTTTCTCAATGCGCCAGTCGAGGCTAACACCGCACGAGGTTCGCGCGTCACGTAAGCGAGTCACTTATTATAGCATATAATTTTTACTTGACGATGAGATACCTACTTACTTATTTTTGTTGTATTAGTTGTCTATCAGACAGAGGAAGAATAGTAACTAAGTACCTACTTACGGTTATAAAATCGTAATTAAAAATAAGTAATTGACTAATTGTGAATCAGATAAATAGAGCAAAGTTAGAATAATAACAACAGAACAAAAAATTGATTACAGTCTAAGTGGCAGGCGTTAGTAATTTTATGTTATTGTACAATGTTTTTTTTTTACAATATTTTAGTCGCTTTATTCAATTTTTTTATTATTATATATATTTATTATACTGCTCTGAATCTTAATACATTTCTGTATTTGTTAGGAAAACCATTGTTGAACTTTATCGACTAATGATCACTGAATTAGTTATACAGAGATGTATTATCTTTAGCAAGGGCCGGGTTTTAAACTAATGATTTGGTGACAGTAGGCAATTATATCGCGGATTAGGCCGCAGATAACCTACTTGGCCTCTCTTTACTATACCCTTTACTATACCTCTCTATAAGATGATGATGGTGGTGATGGGGATGACCCGAAAAACCATAGCTAGACGACGTTTCTTAAGTGCAACACGTTTCGAATGTTCTTAACTGAATAAATTTTCAACTTATGTGCCAAGTTGGCACTGCCAATACAGCTTAAAGAGACTATTATTAAAGGTTATTATTATTGTAAAAGGTGTGTTGAATAGTACTATCAGACATTATAAGAGTTGAGATAGCAGTCAATAGAAAGATAGAGACAGAGAGAGATGCAACACAGGCACAGGTACAAACACGCACGCGCACATTCACACATAAATGCACAATCATTTGTTTCTTTTGACTTTAGCGGCTCCTAACGGCAGTACCTACTCTATGCTACCCCACTGAAATAACAATATCACCAGGACAGTACCGTGGACTCATACGGATAATACGAAATTCATGTACCTATTTTGAAAAGGGATTAATGCAATATCCCTTAAATAAACTGTATATTCATGAACATACAAATTTGTGTGTAATCCCGTCGTGTATCGTATCAAAAATCAATAAAGCTGCGGTGAACAAACACGGCCACGCGCCATTCAATTCCGAAATCGTTTTATTCGGAAACAAAACCACGCAATTTTCGTTACGGTTCCTGGGACAAAAAGTACTGCTTTAAGTTTTTTTTATCGGTCAACTAGGCTAACAAAGATATGAAATATGTAGGTATATAATATATTATGCGAGAATAACACACATAACATTATCTTTACTGAAGTTATTCTATTGAGTTGATATCAATACGAAAATATTTTATGCGGTATGATCGCTTAAAAATTAAATATGTTGATTTTTAAACGTATATAAATATATTTACCACTATGCCATTATTTTAAGTAAGTTTATACATATGCTAGGTTGCTCTGCACTTCCATATCTTAAAACTACTACTGAAAAATAATATAATATGCCCTGCCCAGATTCCCTGCAGCATCCGATATATGGGGGTATAAACATTTTATTTACCAGGATCAGGATAACCGTCAATAGTACAGTTGACAATTACGGCACACTATGGTGGACGTATCCAGCAGTGAGACCTTTACGGGCTGATGAGAAGGTTGATCATATTAAACTAAAAAAAAATAATCTTTATTTAAAAAAAAATTGTTACTTAACGCCGTCGTGAACTGCTTTTGTAAAGTTTAAGCATGATACATTGTTAGCACATAATATAAAAGACAGTGTCGCTACAGAGCAATCTCTGAAAACACATTTCGTGCCTCAAATCGTTAGGCACCGCTTGAAACTAGACAATACCGACCTACGAAACAGAAATGTTTTAAATGGAACTGAATACATATTTAACTGACTAACCGTATAGTTACTTAGTAGCAATGTAAGAATATCCAGTATCCACTACCCCATATCGTCCAGTGGGTGTCGTAAGAACCTACAGAGGGAAACAAACAACAGTTATAACAGTGGTAGAGCCACGCGGCAGCTTTTGCTGTCTCACGGATGGGCCGGCTCGAACCGGGGTGGTACCACGACCTCACAGAAAACCAGCGTGAAGTAGAGGTTTACCTCTGCGTTTCGCTTGGTGAGTGCAGGTGGCCGGAGGCCCTTTTTACTGGAAATGAGGCATTCCATCTTAGTCCTCACGGGTGACAACGCATCTACATTTCGACTTGTAATTGAGGATAGATGTAGATGTTTATGGGCCGCAGCAATCACTTACCATCAGATGGACTGTGTGCTCGTTAGTCACCCTTATCCTATTAAAAAAAAAAAAAAAAAAAAACAAGAATATGAGCAGCAGCGTATTCCTAACAACTTAAAATAAAAAAAACTGCGGTTGCCAAACCGCCTGCCAAGCGTGGCACAAATCTGTGGCAAAAATCTCTCTTATGAAACAATCTATGGGGTGGTCCTTAGTTCAGCCATGATATTTGATAAGCTGTAACTGTGACATATTTAACTACAAACAACTGAAAAGCTCTGTGTCTTACTAAGACACGGGCTATTCTTGCATATGGCTATGCAAGAATAGTTTAAACAAATTTAAAAAAAAATATTGTCTCAATAATTCAATTACAAGTAAAAAAATATTAATAGCAAAATAGCTAAGTGATAGAATTACGTCACAATCGTTCGAATAGGGGATAAGAGATTGTTGACCCTACATACATTCATATTCTTCTACACCTAATCTCTTTATCCTGGCTTTTGTATAAGCATATTAATATATTATGTAATATTATGCTGTCATCACTTGATCGCTTTATACGAAAGGAGAATGGGATTTTTGGGCCTGAAGTTAAGTAACTGGTTTGTACTTTAAAAAAATGGCTATATTTTTCTAAAGTTAAATACAAAAAACTAGCTCATTTTACAATCTAGATTTCGAAAAAACAATAAAATAATAAATAACTTAGAAAATCGATTGTATTGATGCAATCGATTTTATATTTATTCGGATCCAAAAAAATTAAATGATAAAGTTGATATATTGATATGATATATTCATTTGGAAATAAAGTATATTATTATTCGCATAAGGAAAAAAGAAATAAAAATCTTATATAAAAATAAATCGATTACCATAAAGAACCTACCTACCACTAGTAATTTCTACTTATTATATTATAACCTCCTCGTTTCTATTAGTTTGTTTGACAGTTCAAACTTCAAAACTATTCATTTAAAAAAAAGAAAAAGACCAATTTTCGATTTGATTTGAAACGAGTGCAATATAATCGATTCTCGATTAAATCCAGCATTTTAATATCTATTTTTAATTATTTATCTGTGTTAACTAGGCAGAAAAAAACATATCTACAAAATAATATGAAAAAATACAAAGTATCAACATGTCAACAAATAACAGTAACAACAATAATTCAAGTTATCGATCTCAGATCGATATTTCTAATATTCATTTCAATTAGTTGTTGTTGTTTTAATTTTCGTTAAGCGTTTCAATATTTTATTTCCTAGATAACCTCAGCTTTTCTTTGGTGATTTTATACTGATTCGCCTTTTATATCTTTAAGAAATTATAGTGAAAAATAACCTGTTACAGTGTTATTACAGTGAAAAATCGCCTGTTACAGTGTAGGTAATACATAAAATCACTTTTATTTTTCTTCAATAACTCAGCTCCTAGATTGACAAACCTAGCCAGATTTTCAGGTATGAATGTTTTATATATAAGCTTTCAAATGGTCCGACTTTCATCTTGTTAACATCTGGGCCCAAAAATGTATGGAGATGTCTCCTTCTCCTTTGTTCTTTTCCTTTCAAACCCGGTTAACAATTAAAACAACAATGTCTTTACCTTATTAATGCAGACAATCAACGTTATCTTTGTCTTGATTTAAATAAAAAAAAACCCGTATCATTAATCAATGTCTTAAAAGTATGCCAATATTGGTTACAGTTTATTAGGTACTGGTCAATTTCCTCATACCTTAGCTATATATTGGAGCCACACGATATGAAATGCTTTAAATTCCTCTAATAACACTGGAAATTGAAGACCTAGCTCAAATTGTGCAATGTCTTAGAGGTTGCAATTATAACTTAAGTAAATAATATTTAATCATTAATTAAGCGTTAATAATACGAGATAATTGTTTCTTTCTTTGTCTTTTTTAAAAGTTTGATAAAATTAAACGGTGAAATCGCCGTGATTTTTCAGCCTAAGAGAATCCACTACCCCATATCATACCGTGGCTCGTTACAGATGAAACAGGAGATCGGCAGCAGCATCTTTCTGATAACAACTGTAAATACAACCCGCCCCTCGATCTTGGCAACTAAGGCAAATATTCTCCTTATGAGGCAATCCATGATGGAGCCCTATGTTCAGGAATGGATTTTTTTAAAGGATAGGGTGACAAATGAGCACACAGTCCACCTGATGGTAAGTGATTGCTGTGGCCCGTAGACATCTACATTTATCCTCGTTTGCGAATCAAAATGCAGATGCGTTGTCACCCGTGATGACTAAGATGGAATGCCTCGTTTCCAGTAAAAAGGGTCTCCGGTTCTCTACACTCACCATACAAAACCAGCAGTGTTAAGCTGTTATTTTACGCTGGTATTCTGTGAGAGCGTGGTCCTTCCCCGGTCGAGCCGACCCATTCGTGCTACAACTATACTACTAATATAGCTGCAGCATGGCTCTACCACGTAAAAAAAATTTGGTAAGCTGCAATGTATAAATGAATCTCAACACATCACAAATAGCTTAACATAGATATAATAAGCTTCTGAGGACTTAGAGGGGCATTCTGCCTCGTATCCAGTAAAAAGGTTTCCAGGTCTCTACGCCGACATTATGAAACACGGATTTTTGCTAAATTTGTGCTAAAATCATAATTTAGCGGCAGCATGAATCTACCACGTATTCAAAGCAAAGCAAGTTCTTTACTATAATCTACAAATAATAATACAATAAAACGAAAATAGTACATAAATATATGAATATTGTAAAATCACAAATTCAAAATAGACTTTAGAATTTATTTACGTCGTAGAGCCATGCTGTCTGCAGCTATATTACTGTTATAGTTGTAGCAAGTACGGGTCGGCACGCCCGGGGAAGGACCACGCTCTCACAGAATACGAGCGTAAAATAGCAGCTTAACACTGCTATGTTTCATATGGTGAGTGTAGAGAACCGGAGACCCTTTTTACTGTAATCTTAGTCCTCACGGGTGACAACGCAACTGCATTTTGATTCGTAATCGACGATAGATGTAGATGTCTATGGGGCACAGCAACCACTTACCATCAGGTGGACTGTGTGCTCGTTTGTCACCTTATCCTATAAAAAAAGACTCTGTGACCCTAGCATATTCGTAAATATTGTCTTCCAAAACGATGTATTTAAAATTTAGCCCACAATGTTGCTCGAATGCAGTTGACATTCTAAATTTCTCGTAAATTCAAAATTCCTAACGATGTTTTCCAACACTGTCGAACTCTTGAGATTTGTGAATAGCTAACGTTGGAATACGTGCTCCAAACCGATGCAACGTTCTTAAATTTTGTTAACGTAGCAAATGCTCATGCGGTCGTTACCTACTTAATATTATATGAAAAGGTTAATTCGAAATGAGGTTTTTATTTAAGTAACCCAATCAGCATTTATGCGAATAAAAATTACTACTGCTGTACAGCTCATCGTAAGAATAACAATACAAAAGAATTACAATAGTAAAAACAAACTAGTAAATGCCAAGTAAGTTTCTCGTAGATTATCGAACTAAATTCGTAAATGCACCAAACCTGAACTAATAAGCAAGGTCCCGTAACTCCCCATTCACACGTAACTTGATCTTTAAACTACCACTTGGCGTTGTTGCGAGCCCACCGTTGCCAAGTGTAGGATTACACTACGTTCGCGCAAGGTTTGTCCGGCACAAACAAGTGATCGAGTGTCGGCACACACTTGATTGTAAGCACTCGTGTTATAGGTCCATCAGAGTGGAAATTAAACACTTAACGAAACAACGGTTTTTGACCATATTGCAATGGTTCCTCTGGTTGTTTAGGTAAGCTTTCGGCCTCTGTAAATATGTGAACTAGGTCTAAAATATAGTACGGTTCTTTTTCTGCTTAGGAGACTTTCTGAATATTTACACCTTGACCATAGCTGCTCTTATCTTACCTATCATAGTGATCCAAAATAAACAATAAAAAATGAAATATGGTTGCTGGGTGTAAGGTATAACATCAGTCCTCAGAGGTAGCAATTTATTTGTAGCATTATTATTTTGAAATTGACTACAGCTCTGAAATCTGTAATGAGGAATGCTAAACGAGCATTCATCAGTCCACTAACGTAAAAGAAATATGTACGTACATTTGTACGCAATCGTAAGTAATTTATTTAATTCCCGATTTTAGCATGAATAAAATCTTACGCTAACAAAAATATTTTTTATTGATATATCTCAAAACGATCTTTTAATCTTAAATTTCTAAAATGACCCAAACGAATTAGTAAAAAAAGTACCCGAAGATTTCTAATAGAAATAAAATTGAGCTCTATAGCATTTGGCTGTGTTAATGCGTGCCACCGTGGCGTGTTGATTTGAATCATCATCATCATTACAGCCTTTCACGAGTTCAGAAAGACAGGTCTAGAATGTTTCAGCCTCGTAAGCGAAAAAAAGGGGGCCCCCACTAGATGCAAGATTTAAATTGCCTACAAATAATAATTCCTGATCTCAATGTATATCCATAATATGTAATTTACGTATGCGACACCATTTATCATTACGTGGTAGAGCCATATTGCAGCTATATTATGGTTGTTGGCGCGAATGGGTCAGCTCGACCGTAGGCTGACAACGCTCACACAGAATACCAGCGTAAAATAACAGCTCAATGATGCTGTGTGTCGTAAGGTGAGTGTAGAGAACCAGATACCCTTTTTACTGGACACGAGGCGTTCCATCTTAGTCGTTATGGGTGAAAACGCATCTACATTGTAATTCTTAATCAAGGATAGATGTCGATTTCTATGGCCACAGTATCCCCACTTACCGTTAGGTGTGCTGTGTGCTCATGGGAATGCTCGGCGTGGAATGTTTCAATTATAATATAAACTAAATATAAAGCATAAGAGATATCTGGTATCACGCAAGAAATAAAATCTATACAGATTATTATCGAAGTCAATGTATATTGTGCTCAAAAGAATACATTTTTTTAAAGAATAAGGCTGTCCACCTTATGGTTAGTGGATACTGTGGTCCATAGACATCTACATTAATACTCAATTAAAAATTAAAATACAGATGGATAGTCACCCTTGAGCAATAAGACGGAATGACTCGTTTCCAGTAAAAAAGTTCTCCGGTTCTCTACATCTAACACATTAAATTACGTAAAAAGTACGTATTCTGTCAGAGCGTGGTAGGCACTTTCCCGGTCGAGCCGACCCATTCATGCTACAACCATAACATAGCTGCAGCGTGGGTTTACCACGTAAATTTTGGGAAGTGTGCGCAGGAATTACACCATCTCCTCTACATCATAGGACTACTAGACAACTCACGGTGGGTTTCCATCCATTTGACAAGAATTTTGATTTGTCATTTTTGTTGCTAACATATCAATGACAAAACAAAATGCTTAGCATACTCGTACTTTGCCTGTACTTATGTACTTATCAGTCTTTCCATTCAATAAAATATGAAAAGCTTTAAGAATCAATAGGTTTTTACTAACCTAATGTATTTTACTACCTAAGTCCGCATCACCGCTAACCATCAAGTAGGATCGTAATCAAACAATACCTCATTATTTATTTACAAAAATAAAGTACAAATACAAAGATGTAACTCAACCACAAACCGACCACTGAGCTGTTTGGTGTTTGTAGACGAAATTGAATTAAGATATGAGTCCATGATAACACTCCGACTATACACACTTTAACAAGATTAGTCAACATTGATTCGAACAGTATGTAATATATTCCACTGTATGCTGCTGCGAGACTGCGAATAAGATCGAAAGAAAGCTGTATTCCTTGCCATTACATGGTATTTTTTTTAAATACAAGAGATAAATCTTTTTTAATTTTATTTTAATTATCTCTTTTTAACTTTTCATTTATTATAACTGTTGTTATTAGGTTAATAACTTAATTTGCCCAATAATAAATGTTACGGCTAATAACCCTACTGTCGCTGATATTACTTGATAGTTGATATGTACATGCTTTCGTATTACACACGTTTAACCAACCGCAATCGGCTGTACCTAATTGTATCTAGCTATATCTATGTAGGTTTACATCTGCATTTTTGCTTTTAGCCATAACATATAATATATAAAATTGAATGTTTAGTCATATAGCTCATAGCTTTTTATAAAATAGGGTCAAGAGAACACATTACACCTGATGGTATTTGGATACTGTTTTTTATAGGATGATAGGGTGACAAACAAGCACACAGTCACCTGATGGTAAGTGGTACCTGTTACTCATAGACATCTACATCTATCCTCAATAAATAATCAAAAAGCATATGCGTTGTCACCCGTGAAGACTAAGATGGAATGCCTCCTCTCCAGTAAAAAGAGTCTCCGGTTCTCTACACTCACCATACGAAACACAGCAGCGATAAGCTGCTATTTTACGCTGGTATTCTGTGAGAGCGTGATCCTTCCACGGTCGTGCCGACCCATTCGTACTACAACTATACCTACTACTAATATAGCTGCAGCATGGCTCTACCACGTGGCCCATAGACGCCAACATCTATCCTCGATCAAGAACCAAAATGTGGATGCGTTGTCAACCCTGTGAGGACTAAGAAGATTTCATTCCATTAAATACGTTCTCCGGTTTTCTACATTCACCACCCGAAACACAGCAGCATTAAGATGCTATTTCACGTTGGTATTCTGGGAGAGCGTTATCTTTGCTCGGTAAAGCCTACTATTCGTGCTACAACCATAATTATAACTGCAGAGTGATTCTACTACGTTAAAACTACAGCATTCCTATACAATTCATTAAATTACGACAAAACTTCGGTGAGCTGCTGTGTGCACACAGCAGTTCACCGAAGTGAAGCACGCCCGACGTTTTTTGTGAAGTTTGCACAAAAAAACGAATATTTGTTTGATTGTTTGTTTTTTATGTGTTTCCTACACCATTCATCGTACTACGAAAATTGAAAAGCATGCCGAGTACAGCTACTGTTTTATCTGTCGGAGCTGTATTTGTATGAAAGTAAAGCTAGTAAATACAAATTTTTTGCATAGACTTCAGTAGCTTTCAGACAAACAGTATAGCTTGGTTTTGGTTGCTCCCAAATCAATGCGGATAGACCCGATGGTATAGCTCTCAATAGGATACGAAAAACCATGCCACCAGCAATTATTTTTAACTATTAGGTTTGTTAAAGTAATTATTTGCAGTGTTCGCCTTATTACACGTTTGGCTAACTAAGTGGTGGATAAAAATGTAGAATTCTCGTATATATAAGACTTTTCCAGGAATAAAGGCGCATCTAACGATTATTACACTTCAGAATTCGGGATGTCGCTAAGGCCTTAAAGGTGACTCAAACTATTAAAAATACTTGCCTCAAAGTGCATGTGCTTTGTAGCATTTTTTGTGGAGGCCTTTGTTCAGCAATGGACTTGTCAAGGGCTGTAGTAATGATGACAATGATGATACGTACATGAATAATACCTACATATGATTATACAATACGTACGTCCAATCATACGTGCATGCATACACACAAACCAAAGGAAGAATGCTATTTTGTGCAACTACACCGAAGGTAATCACTATTAGAGCAACTACTCAACACTAAGTGGGCTTTGAATGTTGAGTAAAGTGCATATCTTAGACCAAACCGTCTTCGTCGTCATTGCGTTGAAAAGGCAAGAATTATTATTAGTGGAGTTCTATACATCCGCTAAAAACTCTTTATTTTTCGACATAAATAAAAATTTCGTTCGTCAAACGTTAACATGTTTTATATTCTTTAATTTCCTACGATAATAATTAGAGAAGTAAGTGGGGATATTTTGCAATCCTAAATAATATTACAGTTACAACTAAGCTAAGAATCCACGTGATGAAGTGTCTACTGCAGTACATAGACGTCTGCAACAAGCTTCAATCCAAGGCCTTTTTAATAATCTGTTCCAAACCTACCCCTAGTCCTGGACCTAGCCTAGATAAAGAAGCCTATCTCCTATAATTTAATACCTTAAACGAGTAAGTTATTAAGAAGCAAGTGCGGTTTAGATAAGTATTTTAGCTAAAAGTATTATAGTTGTTAAGCCGATTACTAACTTTTAAAGTAATCGCATTACACATTATTTACTTACTTGTTGAATAGGTAATCTTACAATTTGTTTACGGAATAAGGGTAACAAGTGAGCACTCAGTCCACCTAACGGTGAGTGCTATGGTCTTCAGTTATCTACA
The DNA here is from genome assembly GCA_033319125.1 of Parnassius glacialis. Classification (NCBI taxonomy): domain Eukaryota; kingdom Metazoa; phylum Arthropoda; class Insecta; order Lepidoptera; family Papilionidae; genus Parnassius; species Parnassius glacialis. The sequence continues at coordinate 16,652,803 of JAVANC010000007.1, read as the reverse complement.
TCTATTACCGTTACCGTTACAGCTTGGCAAAAGTTCACTTCTGAACTGACTGACTCACATTTATTATATATTAATAATCAATATGCAGATGTACTATCACCCATGAGGACTAAGATGGATGGCAGCATTACCAGCAACAAGGGCTTTCGGTTCTCTACGCTCACTATACTCGAAACATATCATTATTATTATTTTGATCCGGTCTTCCGGTTGAGACGACCAATTCATACTGCAGACATAATATAGCTGGTACGTGGTTCGACCATGTATAAAATATACGATACACTTTCATTTTCCTAAAAAATTTGAACACGTCTTTTAAGTTTTACATATCATAAAGATCTGTAAAGATGTGTGTTTGTATAGAGAATCAACACTGCCAGTATTATTTGCAGATGACTTGTCAATACTAATAAAAAGTAACGACTACATTAGCTCTGAAGCCCTTATCTATGATACACTTCATAATGTCACTCATTGGCTTGATAGCCATAATCTAGAAATAAACCTTAAAAAGACAAAAATTTTACAATTTCGTTCATATAATAAACCACCCCTAAAAATTAATTTTCAATTACAAAATACCCTAATAGAAGAGATAGACTCGTATAACTTGCTTGGACTTAATGTAGATACACATTTAAACTGGAAGTCGCATATTGAAAATATTAAATGCAAGCTCTCTAAATTTACATATGCGCTTTATCAAATTAATCATAGCACAAATTTAGAAACTGCACTTTCCACATATTACGCGTATGCCTTTTCATGGCTTAAATATGGCATTATCCTTTGGGGTAATAGTGTTAATGCAGATGAATTGTTCATTTTACAAAAAAAATGTGTTAGGATACTTGCCAGAATTGATAACAGACATAGCTGTCGACCCTACTTCATTAAATTTAAACTATTAACCTTAGTTTCTATTTACATAAAAGATATAAGTAACTTCGTATTTAAAAATAAACACTTCTTCACCCAGATAAAAGAAACACACAATGTAAATACTAGGCATAAACATAGGTTATATTTACCCCCATCTAGAACCAAAATGCTCAACTGTAGTCCATATTACATGGCAATTAAAATATTCAATAAACTACCCATAATTATAAAATCTGAAGTTAAATTAAGTTCATTCAATAAAAATCTTCATGATTATCTTATTTCCAAATGCTTTTACACGCTCACTGAATTTTTTGATAGTTAATTACTAAGCAGTAAATTACTAAGTATTATATAAAATTGTATTTTCAAAATAGCCAAATATAATAATATAATGATGTTACATAGTTATAAGTCCATTTAATTATTTTATTGTATATTTCTTGTATATTGCAACGCCCGATAGGGTCTATAATGGTCACTGTAACTGCTAATGTACTGTACATTATAGAAGCAATAAACGATTTGAATTTGAATTTGAATTTGAATTTAAATTGTATATTTTTAACTTTATTTTTTTTTTACTTCTTTTAATTGCACAAACTGTCACCTATACCGCGACTCAAACTATAAACAAAATACAAAGGCTGTATGCATATAAAATATTTTTGCATTACACAGCCTGCAAAAAGCTCTCACATACCGGTGTGCTATAAAACTTTTTTTTATAAAATAGAGGTGAAATAAACGTATGTATTTTTCATTAACAAGAAGTACAATGACCACGGAATCCAAAAACTTCTTTTCCGTTATTTAGTACATTTATAAAGTAACATTTTCTTTACTAAACTAAACTAAACAGCAATCTTTGATAGCTATTCACGCCTAGTGTTTTTCCAGACGATAAGCTCAACATTTCACTAAGAGCACTTCTTGTAAAGTAACCCCTTAACGAGCTACAACCAATAAAAAGCCAGCGTCCATAAACGCAATGACTACTAACGCTACAGATGAGACAACATTGAGCACAATGTCAAAGCTCTGTAAGTGCTTTCTTACTTTTCCTTCTGTGTGTGTGTGTTTTTGCGTGCGTGTGCGTGTGTGTGCGTGTGCGTGTGCGTGTGCGTGTGTGTGTGAGTGTGTGTGTGTGTGTGTGTGTGTGTGTGTTATAAATTCAGGTTCTTGTAGTCCGTTGCTAAAATATAGCAGTGTATGTGTGCAGAATCATTCCTATGGCCCTATGGTATTATATTCCTGGCCTATGGTATGGTAAGTTATTTGTACAAGCGTTACATTTTCATCGATTGCAACGCAGCTCCCCAAAATAATCATTACAGCTTATCAAAGTCCACTGCTAAACATAGTCCTCCCGATTAATTTCCTCGTAAGGGGGATATTTGCTATAGTTTCCACGCCTGGCAGGCGAGTTGGCAACTACAGTATTTTATTTTCTAGTTGTTATTAGGAAGACACTGCTAACCATCTCCTGGTTTCCCTCTGTCGCCTCTTACGACACCCAGGGGACGATATGGGATGGTGGATATTCTTATACCGCCACAACACGGCTACATTTCTAAAATAATTTAATTATAATAATAATACCTTTTTTATTTCATCATTCATTCAATATGTGTTAGTAATCAAATATATACAAATTAATGTTTGTTTGTTCGTATTTTATGCGCTGCCATACCGTTCATACGAGGGTGGATTGAAAAGTACTCGGCCTAACACAGATCCATTCAATTCTAAAAATCAAATCTACCCACATTATTTAGTTCAGTTCAGACTAGTTCATTGTGTGAAGTTCGAAACGTGTGCGATAATTAGTTGTGATTTTATAAATTTATTAACAAAGTAATCGGACATAATTTCCGCGAATGGAGCAAATCGAGCAGCGTGCCGTCATTAAGTACCTCCATAAGAAGGGGCTATCATCAAAAGCCATCCATGATGACATGGTCAGTACATTAGGCGATTGTGCTCTGTCATATTCATCCGTCAAAAAATGGATAGCAGAATTTAAGCGTGGTAGAGAGAGTGTGAAAGATGAACCCCGCTCTGGAAGGCCTTCGACGTCAACTACTGACGAAAATATTAAAAAAGTACTTGATTCAATAATGGGAGACCGCAGATTAAAAATTAGAGAGATAGCCGAGATTATAGGCATCTCTTATGAACGAACTCAAAACATCATTGTCAACGAGTTGGGTTTCCACAAGGTGTCTGCGAGGTGGGTTCCGCGACTGCTTTCAGTTGAACAAAAAAGGACGCGATTGACTATTTCACGCGACTGTTTGGAGTTATTTGAAGCCGATGCAGATGATTTTTTGAATCGTTTTGTTACTATAGACGAAACATGGGTTCATTACTGTACACCGGAAACAAAACAACAATCAAAACAGTGGAGAAGACCTGGTTAACCACCCCCTAAAAAGGCTAAGTCGATTTTGTCGGCAAATAAGGTGATGGCTTCAGTATTCTGGGACTCGAAAGGTGTGATTATGATTGATTATCTTGAAAGGGGTCAGACTATAAACTCTGATTACTACTGCACCTTACTACGTCGTTTACGAGAGGAAATAAAAGAAAAACGTCGAGGAATGCTCAGAAGAAATGTCCTGTTTCATCAAGATAACGCCCATGTTCACACGTCAGTACAGTCAATGGCTGAAATTCACAACTGTGGCTTTGAACTGTTACCGCATCCGCCGTATTCACCTGATCTGGCACCATCAGACTTCTTTCTGTTCCCTAACCTAAAAAAGCACTTGGGAGGTCAAAGATTTTCGACAAACGACGAGGTCAAAGCAGCTGTAGACGCATATTTTGACTCTAAGGAAGAATCATTTTTTTTTCAACGGTCTAAATGCTTGGAAGGGGAGGTGGCAAAAGTGTATTGAACTTGATGGTGATTATGTAGAAAAATAAAAATATAACTGATTTAGTATGTGTTTATTTTCTAGGTTAGGCCGAGTACTTTTCAATCCACCCTCGTAAGATAAAAAAAACTTTGTCAGTTTATTGCTTGCACTTGCGCGAATATGGCATGGTATAGTTTACTTACAGTAGGTGGCGCGCGTATCGGACAGACAAATTTAGCTGATAGTTATATATTCCTAATTTCCTAATTAAACAATATAACTCTTGCAAATTGAATAGGATATTTCCTCAATTATTTCTTCTGCGGTAGCACTGCGCCGAACACCAGCTGGTCAAATATAAAATCTTAAAAATTACGGTTAGTAATGACTTATCACTGAAAGAGAACCGGAGACCCTTTTTCCTGGAAAAGAGGCATTCCATCTTAATACTCACGGGTGACAACGCATCTGCTTTTTCATTCTTTATCGAGGATAGATGGGTGGATAGATCTAGTACTATGGGTCACAGCAACCACTTACCATCAGGTGGATGTGTGCTCGTTTGTCACCCTATCCTATAAAAAATGATTTACATAAATACTGTCTAAACAATTAACAAGTTACTAGCAGACTAATAGTGCTACCCCGTATTCGCGTCATCAGGGATGCTATGCTGTAACGTATAATCGCGTGAAAACATACACGAAAACACAGCGAGGCAGCCCCTACGATGCCCCGAAACTGTTGTTATACTGTACTCTAAGGGCGCTGTATGACTTCTGCGTGTAGCTGACCCACAGATTACAAATATAAAATGATTGACAGTATGACTTAAAATGTGAAATTTAATTAAGCTATTCCATTTTACACGCTATAAAATATTTTTATTTTATCTATGAAAATATAAAAAATATATATGACAAATAAAAGCCCACATAATTAATTAAGACCGATTTCACGATCCTCAGATAAAAGTTATTCATAGGTTAAAATACAGCATAAACAAATTAAACGTAACGGTTTTATGAACAAAATAGCTCAATTGTTTCACGTTTATATTTAGTCAGGTTATAATTATTTGATGGCGAACTTATATCTGACTTAATGGGATATAAAATCTAAGTTATATAAGATTAATACGATATCGTTGATAATATATTTATTTAGATTTAAACTGTGATGCATAAATAGCACAATATACTATAGTGGACTTTTGCCTCAAGGTTTTCTTCCAGTCATCCAAAAGACTCATCAGAGATAAACATACATTGAATTGAAGTAATTAATGTGAACTTGGTGTAATAGAAGACAAAATAATATACTTCCGCCGAGCCATGATTCAGTTTAGGCTAGAGCCTCAGTCTGAGCTCGGTGCCAATGTATTATTTGTAGCATCAATTGTCGGTTTTCGGATTTACCGATTTTATCACCATTACGGTGGGTACAACTAGACGAAAGATAAGTAATTTCACCTTATTGAAGGTGAATTAATCATCATCATCATCATCATCATCATCATCATCATTACAGCCCTTCACAAGTCCACTGCTGAACATAGGCCTCCCCCAAGGAATGCCACAAAGCACGGTCCTGAGCCACCTGCATCCATCGACTTCCTGCATGTCTTACCAGGTCGTCACTCCATCTTGTGGGGGGACGCCCTACACTTCGCCTACCGGTACGAGGCTGCCACTCGAGAACCTTTCTTCCCCATCGTTTGTCGGTTCTTCGAGCTATATGGTGAATTAATAAATGAATATAATTTTATCGTACACCACAAAACAAAAAGATACAGAAAACGTTAAAAGGGCAATTTAAGTAGAAGGCGCAATTTGGCAGTCTTATCATTGAATAGCGATCTCGTTCAAACAGCCAAAGGCGTTTAGAAATAAAGCTACTGGTGCAAATTAGATGGTTCAATGTAATATACATACTATACAACTATAAAAGCTAATACATACCATAAATTACAGTAAACGTTAATATATTTACTAATAAAAATTACAAAATATAATAATACATTTTATAAATACTACACAAGATAATATTAATATATTCCTGTATAGATTCCTAGTTCAGGAGCTAGGGCTCAATCGGAACCTGTGTATAATTTTTAGTTGAGTCTAATAAAGTATTATTATATATCTCATACTACATAGAGATGAAGGAAGTCGATAGAAGCAGGTGGCTCAGGACCGTCCTTTGGAGCATTCTTTGGGAGATGCCTATGTTTAACAGTGGACTTTTTGAATAATATAAGAAAAGATATTATGTATTTTCGCTGAACAATATAATTAAATGTATTTTGTAACACATAATCGATATTTATATCATACTCGTCATCGTAACCCCACACAGTCTACAGTTAATCATCAGTTTCTTCCACAGTTGGAAGGATTTATCCAAACAGCTACGCTTTCCACGCGCATTCACCATATTTTATCAGACATTACCTTAATCGATATTAAATCTGACATATTATACAATATCGCTTTTTCGCTATCTATGGTAATCCGTAACATATTATTGGCATTTCTCTTACTCAAATGTTATACTAACAGTGCGATATATGATGATAGATCCAGTACCAGACATCCTACTGGACATTATAGAAATGTTGTGATCATATAATAATCTTAGTTATATTATATTGGTTCTTCCCAGGACTGAGGTATTTTCCGAACCAGTGGTAAATAAAAAATGACTTTCAATAAGTATTATGTAATAATCAATATTGAATAAAAAATTATTCTATTCTATTCTATTAGGACTTGAATACCAGGCTAATATACACACAAAGTTCCGAATACAAGTGCAACTACGACAGCTAACACAAAGTTTTACGAACCCCGACACCGACCGTGACAATTCGAAATAGAAACAACTTGTGAAACGTGAGCACTGTGACATTCATTGAAAATATTGGTCGACGTCTGCACGAAATGTCCACTAACCCAACTTGTGACACTCGGGACGGCTGATTGTACTCTATTATTTCCTTCGTTAGTTCGGAGGAAGGTACGATACCGTTAAATAAATAAACACATATTATACATAAATAAAAAAGTAAAAGTAAATTTAAACCTAATTTTATAATGGTAAATGGTTGTAGCACGAATGGGTCGGCTAGACCGGGGTAGGCCCACGCGCTCAAAGAATACCAGAGTAAAATAGCAGGTTAATATTGCTGTGTATCGTATGGTGAGTGTAGGGAACCGGAAACCCTTTTTATTGGAGACGAGGTATTCCATCTTTGTCCTCAGGAGTGAAATGTAGACGTCTATGGGGCACAGCATCCACTTACCATCAGGTGAACTGTGTGCTCGTTTGTCACCTTTATACTATAAAATAAAAAATATCTGTAAACAGTTGACTGTTAGCGAACGTTGCTTCGCTGGGCGCAGACCGAATTACGGATATGTTAGGTGTAGTATTTTTTTAGTCTGTATCTTATAGCTCCCGCCCTGTAGTGGCAGGTTAAGAAACACCTTGCACCATCACTTCTTGTAGGCATCATAAGAATTGACTATGATAAAAAAACGGCCTAGAAATTCACATGGTTCCCGATATGGTGGCATACAGGTGCATTACTCACCTCTTAAATATCACATGTTAAATATAATATTATAATAATAATATCGTACAGACCGAATTTTAGTCACCGCGGCCAGCCTCAATGGAGACTAGCTATCTGTGCAGGACACGATTATAGCGCCCAAGTGTATGCGCAAGCACAGGTATAGGTGGGAGAGAGATCAGGCGTAGAACCCACAGCTATACGTGCTTTCCGAGGCATGGGAGTGAAACACCACCAACTTCCTGCTTTCCGGCTGCTACTGAGAATTTCTTGACAGAAATAACCCAATAACTGAATTTTGGTCCGACCAAGGATTCGAACCCCGGACCTTATGATCAGCAACCGCGTTTACGACCACTAGGCCAACGAGGTAGTCGAATACAATATAGACCCGCGACGGAAAACAGCGGATGCGAGACCTCTGTAACTGTCACCTCCAATTCTCCTGCCAAACGTGAAAATAAGCTAATTTTCGCTAATATGCAAAAGGTCACGTCCCGTAGTAGATCGTTTACGGACCAATGATAATAATAATGCTGTATTTATATTGTCCTTTCTTAAGTCGTAGTCGACTTTACGATAAATAAGCAATGAAATAGAGATTTATTATTTTACACGATCGAAGAATAACGTAAAAATATTTTGATTTCTAATATTTACGCGAACACTACACATTGAATAAAACTATTTTTAACTAAATTAAATCCAAGCATACCACTGCAATACTTCAAGATACTGTACGCACGTTCTGCGTAGATCGGACCAAAAATTAATATTCAAAAACTGAAGGTAGTAGACGGGCTAACTGCGACATCGGAACGTCAAACATCTTATCCCCCCCCCCCCACCACCACCACCACCACCACCTTCCCTGACCATGGGCACATACAGCACCCGAAACGTCGGGAATTAAAAATAAATAAAATCCGTAAATATAGTTTAATATTTTGTTTTCATTCAATCGTCTTCAAAAAAGGAGGAGGTTCTCAATTCGTTGGAATCTTTTTATTATGTATGTTCATCGTTGACCAATTACTCCAAGACGCCTGAACCGATTTGGATAATTATTTTTTTTATTTAAAGGGATTTAAATTTTATCAAAATCGGTTAAGTGGTTTTTAAAAAAAAACAAAAATAAATTATTTATATTGAAGTCGCTTGTACAAAAATTTTAATTTTACCACTTGTTTCGAATAAATCTTTTTAATATTAAAAAAGATCTAAAAATGTAAATGGTGGACTCAAACTACTCTTGTAGTGACTACTACTATGAATAATTTTAGGGCAACGATAAGTACGAGACTTGCTTGACTCAAAGTGGCCCAGGCTGAAAATTGACTAAGTTCACTTCATATATTTATAGTCCTTAACAAGTTCTGCAAATAACCAAACTCTTCATAACCCCCACACTGTGTCAGAGCGAGATTTACATTTTAATAGCTATTTAAGTAAGCTCATATAAAACTTTATTGTTTGTGATAACTGGTGTATGTATGCATGTACTTATTTAATTACGTGTATGTTAAGTACTTAATTTGATGAGACCACTTGGTACCAGAAAAGTTAAACAGTGTGAAATAATATGTACATAATATATGAATATAGCTTAGATTATTAATAAATCATCGCGGTCAGAGCGCGCGATGACTTATCCAATAATCTAAGGAATATAGATTGTGTACGACATATTGACACATAAATTTAATTGTTTTATTGGCATTGACTGACCTGACATAAAGAATAAATGAATGAAACAACAATCAATTTGTAATCTATATTGAATAAAAAAGTTTCTGTTTCTGTTTCTGCTTTGTTTTCGCTTAGACTAGGAATGTCACAAAATAACATGCAAACACACTACATAATATACACATAGGTACACATTCGAAAACATTATCCCTCCTTCTGGGGCAGTCAGCTAAAAACAACATAAGTCCGTGTTTTCCACAATCAAAAATATAAATAGTGGTGCCTTCATAACGCGGCATTTGGCTAAAAATAGCCTATTAAAATAGACGACCTATTTTACACCACTCCACGTTCGCAAAAAACGTTAACGCTGCAATCGGCGCCGGCCCACCTACGAAGCGGTAAACGATACAACTTGAGTCTACGTACAGAGTTTTCGTAAACAATTCTACATTCGCAATCGATTGCTACAATAGTTATAGCAAAAAGTTTTTGCACAGCAAACACAAAGAAATTATTTAAAAGAATATGGCGAAGTATATATATATATACATAATGTCATATTTGATCACACGACCAGGTGTAATACATGACTTTGCATTACGACTAAAACTCTAATAGATTTGTGATTTGATATTAAATTCTGGCTGCGCTTACATTTTAGCAAAGAATCATGCCCACTTTCCATACATTTAAAAACCTGATAGTGAAAGTTGATGTATAATTATAAAGTATAGTAGAAAAACTACATGTAAGCTCAGAAAATAATGTCATATAGTTATTTTTACGATTTAAACGCTACGAATCCCAAAATATACTAATGTCACTTTTTAGGTTAGGATTTGCCGTAACCAAATAGGTAATAAAGAAATAAATGTGCTATAACTTATTATTAATGCTCGAAATTAAGATAACAATACTTATCTAGTTATGGTCTAAAACGTCTTTTTTACTTTGTGAATTTCTTGAAACCAACTGCCCCTAAGTCACCGCTTACTCTCGATGATTGTCACCATAAATTGAGCTCTAGCTCTATCTGCTACTTCTTCAGCACACAAAAATACTTACTAACTACATTTAGTTCATCTTATATTGTCAAAATGATCACTTATCAACCAAACACATTTCATTGGCCTATGGTATATACTTACTGATGAACAAAATGGGATAAACCAATAAAACACTATATTAAAGTGGCATGGTTTATTAATCATCATCATTTTCACTTAAATCTCTCACCACCACGTCATCCACAAATTCTGCTGGAGCAGAAATATTTTCTTGATACCATATAGGGTTGTAAAAAGAAGTAACACAAACAAAATTGCACAGTACACAACAAGACGCAAATGCAACAACGAAGAACTGCGCCGATGCCAATTGCAGAACTGTCAAATGTCAAAAAAAATCCGTTTCATTCGTCCGCACTCGATGACATACTGAATGATTAATTTATTTTATTTTTATATTATTTTATATTAATATGTACTATACAAATACAAATAAATAAATACTTACTGATTAAATAAAACATAATATAATGTATAAAACTCAGAAGCAGAGTTAAATAAAGTAAAGTAGCAGTGTATAAAATGGAACGTCCTAGAAAAAGGGTAGCTGAGATGCGTTCAAAACATATAATACCTTTACCCTTGACGTAGAATAAACTTAAAGAAATATGTAAAAATATTTTTTTCCTGCGTTTCTTTTAACATAGTGATAAGCGTAATTAATTTACAATTCAATTAGCTGAATTTTAAGATTTATTTCATTTCTATACATTGTCAGGTGAAAAATGGGCATTGTTCTTTACAAATATCGGTTTGGTAAGAGAGAGCAAGAAAACATTTACATCTTCGGATTCATTAAATTAAAAATTACAAATGACAAAATTTTTCCTGTTTGTGTATTCTTCAGTTAATTATGTAGGTACCGCCACCGAAGGTCTAGTCCCTATACGATTATGGATGGTTTTATATTCATTAACGATCAAAAAGATTTAAATACTTGAGGTTGATTATGTTTAATTCCAAATCCACAGTGTAATCCGACCACCCCGGAAGCTAAATGATCATTCATTATAGTCAAACAAAGTTTTAAGTGAAACTGTGCAAAACTTCATTAACTCTGGAGAAAACTCATTATAAATAAAACCTAAGTTAATAATATTTAAGGTATAATATACATATTACGCTTTTAAGACATGGATAAAATTAATTTAAATAAGTGAAACCTTTGGACTATAAATTGTAAATTATGATTGCGTTCTGGTTTTCAAATTGTCTCATTAATTTTACCTCTTTTTTTTGGAAGAGGAGGCAAACGAGCATGCGGTTCACCTGATGGTAAATTACTAACGCCGCCCATGAACAAGCGCAACACGAGGGAAATTGCAGGTGCGTTGCCGGCGTTTTAGAAAGGAGTAAGCTCTTTTCTTGAAGGTCCCTAAGCAATATCGGTCCGGAGAAATAGCCGGTGGTAAACAATTCCACAGAGAAGTTATACGCGGAAGATAACTCCTAATAAAACGCACAGTGGTGGACCACCAAGCATCCAGATGGTGAGTGTGGTATTGTGAATTTTGACGCGATGTGCGTTCGCGAAATTTGGCGGCTGGAATTAATCCGAACAATTCCTCAGAGCACTCCCCGTGGTAGATGCTATAGACAATGCAAAGGGATGCAACATCCCTACGCAACGCCAGTGAATCGGCTCGATCAAAAAGAACTCGGTGGTCAACGAATCGAGTCGCTCTGCGTTATATGCGGTCAAGTGGTAGGAGCTGGCACTGGGGAGCCCCAGCCCAGAGATAAGAACAGTATTCCATGTGAGGCCGAAATTGCGCTTTGTAAAGTTGCAAGCGATGTGTGATGTAAAATAATTCGTCTAAGCGCGATATTGTTACAGCATACAGTTATTGTTTCCTGACTAATGTGTCACGATGAACACAGACAATGAACTTCCTATATTTTACAGCATGCCCAAGGCCATGAAAAAGTGCAGCAATTTTCAAGGGACGACACATAAAGCGATCAAGTTTTAAAACAGGTTTTTTCTTGTTACTAGAAAACTCTGATACGAAGTAAAATTTTGTAAAGTGCCCGGGGTAGGTTCTGGCTAAAAGATTAACGAAAACTTGCATGTCGCGATAGAAGTTTAACGTTAGGCGATATTCGGAAGTATTTGCTATGAAGATAACATTTTGTTTACTGCTTAAAAGAATGGGCATCTAATCCTAGTTTTTTATAAAATTTAATAAATCATAAAATTTACATAAATTTTAATTAAATTAAAATTTCACCTAATACTTTAATATTTAATTTAAATAATAATTTTTATTTATTATATACTGATAATATTTAAATTATCTTTTGTATAGCCGCAACTGCTTATCTTACGGTTGCGTAAATAATTTAACGCAATTTAGCATATGTACTTACCTCTTATTGAACTCAAAAATATATTGCCACGTTTTAATTTCTCATTTAGTAACTGCCTCATTGATCTAGTGGTCGTAAACGCGATTACTGATCATGAGATCCCGGGTTCCAATCCTTGGTAGGACGTAAATAAGTTTTTTTATTATAGGAGAGGAGGCAAACGAGCATGCGGCTCACCTGATGATAAGTGACTACCGCCGCCCATGAACAACTGCAACACCAGGGAGGGAATTGCAGATGCGTTGCCGGCCTTTAAAAAGGAGTAGGCTTTTCTTGAAAGTCCCTAAGTCGTATCGGTCCGGAAAAATCGCTGGTGGTAATCGATTCCACAAGGAAGTTGTGCGAGGAAGAAAACATCTTCTAAATCGCACAGTGGTGTAACGCTAATTATCCAGAAGGTATGGATAGTATCGCGAGTTTTGTCGCGATGTGCGATGGTGAAATTGAGCGGCTGGAATTAATACGAACAATTCCTCAGAGCACACCCCGTGGTAGATGCGATAAAACACGCAAAGAGATGCAACATCTCTTCGCAGCGCCAGTAAATCGAGCCGATCGGAAAGGACTCGGTCGTCGACAATTCGAGCCGCTCTGCGCTGAATGCGGTCAAGTGGAAGGAACTGGCACTGGGGAGCCCCAGCCCAGAGATAGGAACAGTATTCCATGTGAGGCCGAACCTGCGCCTTGTAAGTTGCAGGCAATGTGCCGGTATGAAATATTGTCCCGCTCTGCTGAGCACGCCAAGCTTTTTAAAGGCTAATTTGGCCTTCTCTTCCAAGTGACACGAAATTGCACGTCACTCGATATGCCGACTCCGAGGATTTCGATACTGGCTGAGGCAACAAGGGGAGTGCCTTAAAACTGAGGAGATACGACAAAGGGGTTGTTTTTAGCGCAAACTTATGTCTTCTGAGGATTAAACTGGACTAGATTTAGTCGCCCCCAATCAGAGACTTTCTTCAGCAAAGACTCGACTTCAGACACAAGTTTGTTCCGGTACTCGGTCTTGGGGGGCGACTAAATCAAGACCATTAAACCGGACTTGATTTAGTCGCCCCCCGAGACCCGCCCCCAAGTTTGTCCCGGTACTCGGCGACTTTTTCCGAGAAATATTGACACGGCCGGTATATAAGGCATCACCAGTGCTGTCATCTGCATAGCAATGAATGTTACCAGTTTGCAACATATCATTGATATGCAGATGAAACAGCATTGGTGATAGCACGCAGCCTTGTGGAACACCAGCGATAATAAAACGCAGCCTAGTGCAAAACCAACATTAATAGACTTGTAATCGGAGCATGCACCGTCTATTACGACCTTGATGCTCCGATCAGCCAGAAAACTGGTGATCCAATAGCACAATTTCTCGTTAAACCCATAGGAAGGAAGCGTCGAAAAAAGCGCTTTGTGCCAGACCCGATCGAAGGCCTTCGCTATGTCCAAACTAACGGCCAATGCCTCCCTCCTGGACTCTATCACCTGCGCCCATCTATGTGTTAGGTAGACAAGAAGATCACCAGCTGAGCGACCCCGACGGAGTTATACGGTTTTCTGTCAGGAAATTCTCAGTAGCAGCCTGGAGTCGGCAAGTCGGCGGTGTGTCACACCCGTGCTTACAAAAGCACGTACAGCCGTTGACCCTGAGCCTGATCTCTCTCCGGCCGTGTCGGATTACTGTTCCATCGGACTAAGAGAGTGAGAGAATAGGGAGTACACTTGTGCTTGCCGCATAAACTTGGGCACTGTTCTGCGCCGATGGCTAGTTTCCGTTGAGACTGGCCGCCGTGACCGAAATTCGGTCTGAAGGATATTATTCATCTATATATTTATTTATTATAGTTTTACGGCCTAACAATACCTTTTTTATATAGAATAAGGGTGTCAAACGAGCACACAGTCTACCTGATGGTAAGTGGATGGATGATCACGGATTTTTATAAAATTTTAACTTTTAATACATGAGCCACTAAAATATTCAACAGAGAATTTTATGTATTGTAAAAAAACTTACCGATACAGCGTCCCGGAGTGTAATTTCTTCACGCCGTCCATGTCTGCTTTGGTGCGCTTATCATGTCTAAATTTCTATTCCAATTGCCTGATTGCTTGTTAATGCATTAAAAATAATGTCATTATGCGCCGCTCCCGATAATACTGCAATTAACCTAAAACAAAACAAACAAATTTGGATTCACGTCGTATTATATACCTACGGATGATATGATAAAAAAATATGGCTCAATCGTAGGTACGTAATAAAGTTTTGGTTTCGAAAACTATTTCTAGAAGTGATTCTGTATTTCCTAATCCTGTACTAAGCACATTCAATAGGTAAAGTATAACGTAAACTATTATTGATTTCATGTTCACTACTAGCCTTACATGATTATAATATACTTGTTTTAATTTCAGCCATAATATGCAATTATCTACATATTATACAGGACGGAACACGAAATCAACTCAAACCTCAACTCCACGTCAGTGTTTATTTTGCATGTAACTTTACATACACTCAATGCCCGATCTATTCAGTTCAACTTGTAAGCAATTATGAACTAAAGTCATGGATTACAAATGGAATTTTTTGAATTAAAGATCCAATGAAAAATATATAAGGCGATGTGCACTTTCCAAGTCAAGACAACAGTTAATAACAATTCCCAAAATTTAAAATACAAAACCTGAATAAAGTAAGAACAGTTCGTTATATAATAGATACACATTTTTTTTATAGGATAAGGGTGACGAACGAGCACACAGTCCACCTGATGGTAAGTGGTTACTGTGGCCCATAGACATCTAAATCTATCTTCGGTTACGAATCAAAGTGCAGATGCGTTGTCACCCGTTAGGACTAAGATGGAATGCCTCGTTTCCAGTAAAAAGGGTCTCCAGCTTTCTACACTCACCATACGAAAAACAGCAGCGTTAAGCTGCTATTTTACGCTGGTATTCTGTGAGAGCGTGGTCCTTCCCCGGTCGAGCCGACCCATTAGTGTTACGACTATAATACTAATAGCTGCAGCATGGCTCTACCACGTATACATAAACATTAAATATAATATACTATTATCAATAACTACATTATTAAGCATTTATAAAGCTTCTGTATTTCAAACGCTGTTTTCTCTCTTTTAAATCACCTAGGGCGTTCTCAAGTGCATAGGGTGAAGAGCACATGAATAATTTGGTCCCACTAACAACCTTGGCACTTAAAAATCACTTCTGTTGATAACGCGTTGGAAAGAGTACTAGAGGAAAAATATGACAACTTTGTAACACATATGCTTTTAAAGTTTTTCGGTGTAGGCGAATACCCTTTTTTATCAAATTAAGTAATAAACTGCCTTTCTACCTTTACTGCAGTCCACCTGATGTTAGCTATAACTACTATGCAGCCATTTGAAATCTGTAATCGAACTTCAAACATCGAAGGACTTCTGTGGAGAATGATAGAATGGCTTTACAACCTGTATTTATAATGATTCTTTATTCCTACCATTCAGACAGCTACACCGCAGTGCAGGCACTGTTGCTTGGACTAGAAATAGGTAAGAAAAAGCGTTGACCCAGACGAAATTCTAGGCGGATGGGAGTCCTGCAACCTAGCGAATACTATCTTATACTAATCTATAATATCCTTATAAAAATTTGTCGAAACTATTACCCCCGTATTTCAATGTTTCCTCCTACAAAACGAAAACAAGTTGAATACGAATAAAAGTTAGTAAATCCTAAGAATAACATAAAATAAGTTATGTGTGAGGCAGCTTAAATAAAGAATAAATAAATTAGAAACACCTTTAAAAATTTTCTACCGAATATGAAACTAAAATGACCCACATTATTAGTGGCCCACTTATAAAACGTGTAAAAAAACATGACACTATAGAATTCAATATGAATGGCACACGTGGTATGGGTATAATTTTTAGGACGTAGAAAGTTATGTCGAAAGGTCACACATGCTTGCAGAGTAATGCGTTTTCAATGTTAATTTTGACGTTACATTAACGTTTTTTTACAATTCGAAAACAAGTGGTAAAATTGTAATTTTGTACAACCGACTATATACAATATAAATAAAATGAGAACATCATCAATGTAGTCGAAGTCAATAAAATAGGCATTATTAAGGATAACTCAAAAACTACTGATTCGATCTTGAGCAAATGCTTTCAAGGATCATTAAAATCACTTTAAAAAATTCAGTCCAATTGTGTACCTCCTCCTTTTTCTTAAGTGTGATAAATATATATTATCAAGTCAAATATTATAATTTTTATTATTAGTCTATGAAAAAAAAACGTTCCATCCAAATAGTTTCTATTTCAATCATACCTAACCGCAAAGTCTATGATTGTATTTATAACATAATACTCTTAATTAAGTATCGAACAGAATATTTCTAATAGTAGCAGAACTATTAAAATTAACGTTGTAAATTAATAAACTTTGTGTTCTAATTTACAACATTAATAAATTATTTATAATCGTTGATTATCGCTTACATACTTAAATCATCGATGTATAATGTGCACATGGATGAATTAAATAAAGTATTCATTATCTCTCATACCTTCCTATACTATTGTCATTTAATGAAGAGACAGAGCAACTTTAGACATTTTTTTTAAATTCAAGTTGATTTTTAAAAGACCGAACATCGTAAAGAAAATATCGGGACGGAAAACTTCGGTGCTTGGTTAAAACAGAAATAAATAACTTAAGTTTTACGAAATCTCGTCGTCTACGATCTCTTACGAATACTTTCGGAAGCTATCAAATCAATGCAATGACATTAAAAGAATTTTATATATATGGAGAATGGCAGTTGAAAAACTACAACCGCTTACGATTGATGTTCGTATAGCCAAAGTTTTTTGAGAAATTGCGATGCACTAGTACGTTATATCGGTATTAAAGCTTTTTTTTTGTAGTAAATAGTTTATAAACAAAGAAATTACAGTAATTTAAATTTAATAATAATACATTTTTTAAATAAGTAAAATGAAGTTAAAATCTATTTCTTCAACAAGTACAAAATATCTATGAAATTAAAAACACATTTAAAGCCTTCTTAAATAACGGAATATTGAAACGAAGAATTTCTTGTCCCCTAGAGAAGTAGGTGTTACATTCTCACTATTGCTGTGTACAAACGAGGGTAATTGCCAAAGCAATTAACTGGGAAATATGGAAGCGACGTATATTATTTACCGAGGGACGTTGCGGCAAAATCCATGCAGACTGAATCTAAATTATTTTAATGGTATAATTGGTCATGTCCACAAGAGAATTGTAATTACGAACAAAAATATAAACACAGAACACTCGCTCTATTTAAACATTGAATTGCTCAATATCAACTATCATCATCTTTTTACATTTTTTTTTAAATGTACCTAACTTGGATTTTGTTCTGTATCGTAGAGGCAGTTTACATACATAAATTCCACAAGGACAAACATCCAGATCCGGAACAATTATTTGTAGGCCTTACAAATACTCGATCCGTGTGGGATTCGAACCCTTAGCTCTGAGCGCCGCAACTCAATGTCAAGCCATTGCGCCATGGAGCCGTGATACTCTCGGATGATACTTCTTAGATTATCATTTTTTTTAATTGAGATGAACTTGGCCTCTGTTTTATATAAGTCAGTTTTATATGAACCAAGTACTACAGTTGTCAGAAGTAAACGGGCGAAGTAGGATAGAAACATTTTTAGGGTTCCGTAGCCAAATGGCAAAAAACGGAAACCTTATGGATTCGTCGTGTCTGTCTGTCTGTCCGTCCGTATGTCACAGCACAGCCCCTTTTTTCCGAAACAATAAGAACTATGCTGTTGAAACTTGGTAAGTAGATGTATTCTGTGAACCGCATTAAGATTTTCACACAAAAATAGATAAAAAACAATAAATTTTGGGGGTTCCCCATACTTAAAACTGAAACTCAAAAACTTTTTTCCATCAAACCCATACATGTGGGGTATCTATGGATAGGTCTTCAAAAATGATATTGAGGTTTCTTATATCATTTTTTTCTAAACTGATTAGTTTGCGCGGAATACACTTCCAAAGTGGTAAAATGTGTGTGTGTCCCCCCCTGTAACTTCTAAAATAAGAGAATGATAAAACTAAAAAACATATATGATGTACATTACCATGTCAACTTCCACCGAAAATTGGTTTGAACGAGATCTAGTAAGTGGTTTTTTCTAAACGTCATAAATCGTAAATTATGTTACTTGCTGCTACGGAACCCTTCATGGGCGAGTCCGACTTGCACTTGGCCGCTTATTTGAATTAAAAAATTTGATTGTTCTGACAAACATGTGCAAGTGTTATAGTGGTGCCAGAGGCGCCGGATTTTTTTTTTGCTTCTTACAGTAAGCTAATAATAATTTTAGGGCACAAACATACAACTACGAGTTAATCGTTCTTGGATCCTCTAGCAACACTATATCATGCGTTGCTGTGTGCTTCGCACACGGTTGCACGGCGTTGGACTTGACATCTTCAAAGCAAAATCAACTGTCGCTTTGCTTCGGGATCATTGCTATAAAACTATTCCTTATCGCTTGTCAAGTATATTAGGAATTCAGCAAACCAAGAAAATCTGCTGCTCATAAACAAGCAATCTCACTAAGAGTAGTAGCCAAAAGCATATTAAAATTCTTGAAACTTTAAACCTTCTTAGTGATAGTAAATCATATCGCGAAAATCGCGTCGGCTTGGCTCCATTGCTGCGAGCAAACACCCGCTTCTCACGAAAAAAGCATTTAAATTTTTTTTACAAGCGGTTCGCTCCGACTTTTCCTGGGTTGTGTGTATAATTTATTTTAAAACTTCATGGTACACCAAATTCTCCACATTTAGAGACGACGCAACATGTCACTGCCGCGCCTACCACCACATTTTTATATATAAATGGTTATTGTGAGTTATTATTAGAAGATAGACATAACAAGTAGTCGCAGATTTTGTTATAATTTTACAAAAGGAACAATTTAGCCCTGCTTTATTTTCTTAAACGTTACTTAACTTTAACTATTACAGCGCAAGCCATGGAAACTCATCAAGAGGTACGACTTTTTCCGACTCAGTTGACGAATATCGTCATAACTTATTCCTAGCATTTCAAATTTGGACGTTATGACCTATCTTTAAAGTTGATAATTACAATTTTGGTTAAACTGGTTCTTTAACTTGGTTGGTTAAACAAAATAGTGCAACTTATTGTAATACAAAGGTTATTTATGTGACTTAATAACTTTTAAGACACACGTTACGCACATCACTTAAGAATAGCATTTGGTTAAAGTTCATTAGGTGCACATAGTTCAACGTGTGACAACGAGTGACAGTCACTATTAACAGTTTTAGTTTAATCAAAATTACTTATTGCTTCTTAGCGATTCTTTGTTTTACGAGATATATGCAACTTATTCATTTTTATTCGAATTAAATACAGTTAATTACTTTTGATAGACTCCGGTAAATACTCCATGATTTTAATGAATTTATATTTTCGTACGCGCACACACACATACTACAAACTCGCGTCGAAACACGGTGCGGTTAAATGTAAGTGGTTTCGTTATCAATTACAATTATTTTAACATAATCAGAATGAAACTTAAAATAATTCGCGTCTATTTTGTTATTGTAGATCTTATTCGATGACACAGATACAATTTTTCCGGACCGTGTAATCACAACTATTGTACAATCTATACCAACTCTTCAAGATCACTAACCCTTATGTTTAGAAGCTGATACAACATATCAGTAAGTTAAAGTTAACAAGTTACAGCCTATATACGTCCCGCTGCTGAGTACTGGCCTACCCTAATTTCTGAAAGGGTTTTAGGTTTATGAACGTGGTAGAGCCATGCTGCAGCTATATTAGTAGTATAGTTGTAGCACGAATGGGTCGGCTCGGCCAGGGAAGGATCACGCTCTCACAGAATACCAGCGTAAAATAGCAGCTTAACACTGCTGTGTTTCGTATGGTGAGTGTAGAGAACCGGAGACCCTTTTTACTGGAAAAGAGGCATTCCATCTTAGTCTTCACGGGTGACAACGCATCTGCATTTTGATTCGTATTCGAAGATAGATGTAGATGTCTATGGGCCACAGCAACCACTTACCATCAGGTGGACTGTGTGCTCGTTTGTCACCCTATCCTATAAAAAAAAAGGGCAAGGAAATGTCCGCTGCCGCAATGCGTGTTAGCGAACTTCACATGTCTTCGAATTTTTTTTCTTAGTTCTCTATCATGCAGGTTTCCCCTCGATGTTGTCTTCCACCGGCAAGCACATGGCAAAGCAGCACTTAAAATTGCAAGTAACAAGTTCATTGGCACCGGTGGGGTCGAACCTGGATTGCTCGCGTACTGTGAAATATACAGCGAGCACTAATTATCTGAACTACCACGGCTCTATCAGTAATTATATTTGTGTCACAAATATAGCTGCCCCAAAGCACAAGGCTCACCTAACCTTGCTGCATATAACACATTAAAAGAACAAAGCCGAGAAAGCCAAGGAGGTAGATAAAATTCGGGCTAACGAAGATGAAAAATTTATGTCTATTACGTTGGACTTACAAAAGATACTTCATATACCATATAGTAACGTGTCACTTCTGTACTACCTAAGGAAACTGAACGTATATAATGCTACCATTTACGAAGCACGTTCGTCAAATGATGGTCTTTGTTACTTGTGGTGTGCAGTCGATGGAAAGAAAGGAAGTAATGAGATGGGAACGGCATTGTATCTTTGGATCAAACGTCTACCATCTTCAGTAAGAGAAATATCGATGTATTCTGATACCTGCGCAGGCCAAAATAGGAATCAGTTTCTTTTATGTTTGCAGATGTATTTGTTTCTGACAACACACCTTGAGGTTATTGAAACTATATACTTCGAATCTGGACACACTCATACGCAGGAGGACAGTATTTATAACGCAATTGAAAATCAAATGCGCTCTATGCCAGTTTTATCGATGATTGATCTGCAACATCGTTAGATTTGCCAGGCCTAATAAAAAATCGAACAGAAGCATCATCACCAAAAATCATACGAACTTATAGTAATGGATAACAGAATAGTTTAGACTTAAAAGATTTACAAAATAGATTGATGTTTAATCGATTTCTTGGGCCTGATGGAGAATAAGTGCAGTGGATAAAAGTGAAATGTTTCAGGTTTGAAAAAATACCCTAACATGGATTAATAATATAAATACGACTATAGATCACACTAGATGTGTCCAAAAGGGGGCAACTGAAACAGTCAAATGTCTGTTAATTTTGATAAAATGATAAAATAATTAATCTGCAAAAACGAGAATCTAAAGTAGAAATTTTCATTGACAAATTTTAATATTACACTTACCTTCTAAACGAAAGCTTATATTAAACAGCTTCTAATCACTAAATCAAAGAAAAATGATTTAATAAAAATGTGCACTGAAAACATAATACCTCTTGAACTGCATAATTGGTACCAAAACCTACCAGATGAAGGTCAAGATGTTTTACCGGAAGAAGAATATTCGGACGCGGCAGATGAGTAGGTAGAATAACTAGGCATGCTTACTACCAGTTCATTTAAGTATTTAGAAGTTTGCTTCTATGTCTGATTTATGTGCCAACGTGACTTTTTTTGTAAATAGAGATTGTTATTTTTGAAGATTATGTTTGAAAGATAAAGAATACTGTTTTGTTAGATTTAAGACTGATTAATACAAGTTTGTTCCATTGAGAAACTAGCCTAATAGTAGTACTTAGACTAATTTTAGAAATGTCTGATTCACCATAAGACTAAAACTTCAATGACAAGAAGTCATTAACTTTGTTTTTAAGCTTTAAAAAAAATATGCGACGTTATTTTTTACAACTTTAGGTACATTTTATTAATAAATATATTAAACTTTTTAACGTTGTTTTTATATTTTATTTATTTATAGTACTTACGATGATACAGGGCATTTAATGGAAGCAAAACTAATTCAACGATTCCTCAAAGTTGTGTGAACGTCACTTAACGAGTTCTTGCAGTAAGCCGACGATATATATATATATATATATATATATTGGCTATGTCTATCTTGAATAATGTAATTTTAAGTGTGAAAGAATTTTTCAAATGGGCACAGTGGTTCCGGATATATACTCGTAGACATAGAGAAACTCAAAATTCGCACACACTCTCTCTCTATAGGTAATATTAATATGTTTCGTTTTCCAATTTATTAGTAAATATATATTCAGTATTAGTAAAGAGTTTCCAAATTCTTTTAGCATGGCCTTTGTTTAATTCTTTGGCATAAGATACATTATCTTAAAAAGTACCTCAAAAAAGGAGTACATCAATTCCAACTGAATGAGTAAATAACATCGTTTATCTATCTTCTATCAAACATTTCATATCAGTTACCATATTATATACGAGGTAGAATCATCAAGTAAAAATAAAAGAGTGATAACAGTAAGAGATAAGCCAGTATTATAAGGAAATAAAAATATTAACAAACACATACGAGTATAGGTATATTTATTGCTTTTGAAATTTACAAGAAAAATTAGTGGTAAGCGCGCTCCGATTTGTCCTCATTGCCATAGGACTTATTGCAAGTTCGATAGTTTTATTACAAAAACTGCAGAATCGATTTTAATGAATACTTAATCCGGCAATTATTACACAATCAAGCGTTCAATTAAATTGGTCGTTTGGACGATAATATCATAATTACAATACACACGCACGCATGCACGACTTTTTAAAGCAATAGAACTAGACTTTATGTATCTCGAAAAGAGATAAAATGTTGATATACTTTAGCTGGTAGGTAGTGCCGTGTAGTGGCGACATAAGGGACCCCACCAACTAACCCAAAGCATCCGTTGGTGTCGTAAGAGGCGACAGAGGGAAACTGAAACAGCGAATGGGCAGCAGCATCTTCATGAGATCAGCTTACAATTATAAAAAAACTGCAGTTGCTAACCTGTCTGACAAGCGTGGCAAATATGGCAACTTTCCTTCTATGGCGGGTAATAAATATGACACAATCTATGTGGGGAGAACTATATAATTTTCTAAAATCGCCAGACTGGGACGTCCGATTGGCTAAACCATTGCTACAAGTACGCTTCTTTGTTAAGTACTGCTCCCCTTCGACTGTGTTTAGTCATCGACATCGACATTTTTACGTGGTAGAGCCATGCTGTAGCTATATTAATAGTATAGTTGTAGCACGAATAGGTCGGCTCGACCGGGGAAGGACCACGCTCTCACAGAATACCAACATAAAATATCAGCTTAACGCTGCTTTGTTTCGTATGGTGAGTGTTAGTCCCCACGGATGACAACGCATCTGCATTTTGATGCGTAATCGAGAAAAGATGTGATGGTCTATGGGCTGCAGCAAACACTTACCATCAGGTGGACTGTGCGCTCGTTTATCACCCTTATCCTATCAACAAAAAAAAGAGTGGACTAGGCATGTCCACTCGGAGCGGCTGCCTCGGGTCGGCTTTACACCTCGGGCCGGCTCTACACCTCGGGCCAGCCAAGTGGGTTTCCCTTGGGGCTTTGTTCAATGCGGGTGAACAAGTCACAGCTGCTAAGCCCTTCCCCCCACGACAAGGCGGAAAACCTTTTGGACCTAGCTGAAGTTTATTTAGAAGAAAAACGAGAATTTATTCGTAGAACCTTTAGACATACGTTGTCCTTTAGAAATTAATTACGACTTGCCATATAGGATATTTCCCTTTAACTTGGATAATAGCCAAGCTAAATGACAAACTGAGTGTTCCTTCCGGTTTCCAAATCCGTTCCCGGAATAATAATTGTCGTAGGTTGGGTAAGGTTAGGCCATTATCCCGCTTGAATTGTAGGCGTTTTTGCATATTTGTGGCGAGTGCGTGGGTTGCTTTTAAAATATACGGATTTCTCTCAAGTCTATGCTGAGAAATCTTGCTTTTATTATACACTAACAATAATTTATTCGACGCTAATTAGTGTCCTTATATAACAAGTCACAAGGAACACATACAGTTCATAAAATTACATATCAAAGAAATGAGGTAAAACTAATATTATGCGACATATTTACTTATCGCAAATAAACTATTAAATTTTCTAAAAGGACACCGAGTCACATCCTTGGATGGACTTATTTTTAATCAAAGGAAACGATCCAAAGAGAAACAAAAAAAATGCCTGTACAACGGCGGACAAAATTACTCCTTTTCTGTGGGATCAAGAGTAAAATGGCAAGTGACATGTTATTTCTGTCCGTCTATCTGCCCTCTTGTGAGGCGGATTCACAGCTAATTTCGGAATGTCTGTGATTAAATTTTACAGGATGCTTTGATTAATATGGTGGGTTTTTTGGATTTTTTACGAAATAACTAAAACTAAGCTTCTTCTACATTTTTTTTATAGAATAAGGGTAACAAACGAGCACACAGGCCACCTGATGGTAAGTGGAATCTGTGGCCCATAAATATCTACATCTATCCTCGATTAAGAATCAAAACGCAGATACGTTGCCACCCCTTGAGGACTAAGATGGAATGCCTTGTTTCCAGTAAAAAGGGTCCCCGGCTCTCTACACTCACCATACGAACACATAGCATTGACCTGCTATTTTACGCTGGTATTCTGAGAGCGTGGTCCTTCCGCGGTCAAGCCGACCCATTCGTGCTACAACTACATATAAAGTAGCTGCACCATGGCTTTACTTTGTAAATTTAATTAAAACTCTTCTACGTATAAAATGAAAGAGGTAGAAAAATGAAGAGCGAACGCAGAAATAAACTACAAAGCAAACTAAATGCAAACTTATTCTTATATCAAAACCCAGTATCGCCCTCTACTGGCGTTCGCTAGGCCTAGTAACCAGACTAAGTAGGTTTCAAAGCCACATACTAAGTTGATAGTTCTCATGTCTCTAACCTTGCATACCTACAGCGGATCATGTCTATCGTATAAGGCTTTTATTCACACACCTGCAACCAACATCAAATAATAATGCCTGTTATAAAACTGGGTCTCCTTACCCTTCAAACCATAACAGCACTGGATGCACAGCTGCATAGCGCATAGACAAGAGTTGTGTGAGGAAACGCAGATCCATTAGGGACTCATTGGCTATTTTTCGGGGCTATTATCTTTATAACTACAATTAGGGATTAAGATTGCTGTTATGGCGTGTCCCGCGGAATCTGGGAAGGTTGACTCTTATTGATAAAGTCATAAAAATATATTTACACAAATAATACGATAAAAAATTAAACGTTTAATAAAAAATAAAAATCGACCTCTAAAGGAATCCAGGACGGTTGACCTTTATTAATGAACTCACAATGATATAAAAATATTTACACAGATGACAAGATTAAAAAACTTAAATATTTGATAAAAATTATAAGCAGCTTCAAAAGGAATGCGAGACAGATTACCCTTACGGATCAACTCAAAGTGATGATATGAAGTTATTGACACATAGATTGCGATATCTTTTTTATATATAGAATGCCACAATGTGTTAGCATCGATTTAAGAAATGAAAATTATTTTTATTAAAGTTGGTAAAATTTTATTTAAAAAAATTATCTCGCATACATCGTCGTCTTGCCGAGTTTGAGGAGCATCTCCTCAATTGCGTGCACTATCCCCGTCACCACTAATCCCAGCACCACTACGCTAGGAAAGACACCACTGACGACAATACTAGACGTGTTTCGCTTCTACACGAGGCATCTTCAAGTGATGTAGACTCTGCGGTGGCTGACCACTGAACTGAACAACTACAAAGTAAAAAATAATTTTCTACTTTGTAGTTTTCGAAGTCGGTTTTTACTTTTTATTAAATGTTTAATTTTTATGAAATGTTTTCTTAAAAATCCATATGGGACCACCTCAGAAGTAGTATAATCTAGTTATTGAAAATATAATAATTTAAATCGGTTCAGTCAATTCCAAGAAATCCGTGAACATAAAAAACATACGAGTACGCGTCCAATATAGAACCATCTCGTTTTCGAACTCGAATAAAAATGTGTACACAAGTCACAACGGATTAAACAGGTATTTAGGATACTCTATAGAATTTGGTCGTGCTATCTACACAATAGCTAGGATACATTGCAATTAATCTGTATTTAAGCGACATTGAATGACATTTTGATCACGGCTACACTCTGTGAATATGTATTGATATAAAATACAATTTATGTTAGTATAAAATTATTTACGGGGTGTTAGACGCCAACGTCTACGAAACTTATTATCCACGCCAGACTGGTGACTGTTGCTGAAAAATCTTGCAAATAATTCAAGTCAGCTGGCGCATTCTAAGAAAGTCTGTCCAGTTGTTACCTTAGAATGATAATAATTATTATAATGGCATTATTTACTCAAATAGTCGGGCCAACGCCGAAACAGTTTCACGAAAATACGAGGGTGGATTGAAAAGTACTCGGCCTAACCAAGAAAATAAACATATACTAAATCAGTTATATTTTTATTTTTCTACATAATCACCATCAAGTTCAATACACTTTTGCCACCTCCCCTTCCAAGCATTTAGACCGTTGAAAAAAACTGATTCTTCCTTAGAGTCAAAATATGCGTCTACAGCTGCTTTGACCTCGTCGTTTGTCGAAAATCTTTGACCCCCCAAGTGCTTTTTTAGGTTAGGGAACAGAAAGAAGTCTGATGGTGCCAGAACAGGTGAATACGGCGGATGCGGTAACAGTTCAAAGCCACAGTTGTGAATTTCAGCCATTGACTGTACTGACGTGTGAACACGGGCGTTATCTTGATGAAACAGGACTTTTCTTCTGAGCATTCCTCGACGTTTTTCTTTTATTTCCTCTCGTAAACGACGTAGTAAGGTGCAGTAGTAATCAGAGTTTATAGTCTGACCCCTTTCAAGATAATCAATCATAATCACACCTTTCGAGTCCCAGAATACTGAAGCCATCACCTTATTTGCCGACAAAATCGACTTAGCCTTTTTAGGGGGTGGTGAACCAGGTCTTCTCCACTGTTTTGATTGTTGTTTTGTTTCCGGTGTACAGTAATGAACCCATGTTTCGTCTATAGTAACAAAACGATTCAAAAAATCATCTGCATCGGCTTCAAATAACTCCAAACAGTCGCGTGAAATAGTCAATCGCGTCCTTTTTTGTTCAACTGAAAGCAGTCGCGGAACCCACCTCGCAGACACCTTGTGGAAACCCAACTCGTTGACAATGATGTTTTGAGTTCGTTCATAAGAGATTCCTATAATCTCGGCTATCTCTCTAATTTTTAATCTGCGGTCTCCCATTATTAAATCAAGTACTTTTTTAATATTTTCGTCAGTAGTTGACGTCGAAGGCCTTCCAGAGCGGGGTTCATCTTTCACACTCTCTCTACCACGCTTAAATTCTGCTATCCATTTTTTGATGGATGAATATGACAGAGCACAATTGCCTAATGTACTGACCATGTCATCATGGATGGCTTTTGATGATAGCCCCTTCTTATGGAGGTACTTAATGACGGCACGCTGCTCGATTTGCTCCATTCGCGGAAATTATGTCCGATTACTTTGTTAATAAATTTATAAAATCACAACTAATTATCGCACACGTTTCGAACTTCACACAATGAACTAGTCTGAACTGAACTAAATAATGTGGGTAGATTTGATTTTTAGAATTGAATGGATCTGTGTTAGGCCGAGTACTTTTCAATCCACCCTCGTATGTTGGCGTTAAAATTAGGTCGTAAAAAATGCCCGACAGTGTATTGAAGACGACCCACGCTCTGAACGGCAATCTACATCGACTACTGAAGAAATAAAAGAAAAAAGATATTCTGAAAATCAGATAAATGGCTGAGAGCATCGGTATATCATATGAACGAAATCATACACGTTACGAATAGTTTTCTAAGGTTTCTGAGAGATGGATACCGAGAACCCTTTCAGTTGTACAAAAACTCAATCGCCTATGATTTCGCGCGATTTTGTGTTGTTGTTGGATACCAATTCACAACATTTCGAAAGATTTTTGCTGCTACTGATGAAACTTGGGTTCATTACAATACTCCTGAGTCAAAACAACAATCAAAAGAGTAGAGGTCACCAGTCTCACTACTTTCAAAATAATGCTAATGTAACTTTATCCATATACAAGGTTATGGCATCAGTATTCTGGGATTTGAAGGGAAGTGATTGTAGATTACCTGCAGGAAGAAAGCACCATAAAATCTACTTATTATTACATGCCTTTATATCGGTTGCGATGAAGTTAAGAAAAGACAACTAGGAATGTTAACTCCTTCGAATCGATGGCTGAAATTCATTTCTGTGGGTTCGAATTAATTCAGCACCTCTCTTATTGACCTGATCAAACACCACATGACTACCACCTCTTCCTTAATGAAAAAAAAAAAACATTTACGAGTAAAATTTTTATCAAAAGATGAGATCGAAGTTGCCGTCAATGCCAATTTTGATGGTCAAGATGAGATTTTTTTAAAACGGTATAATGGCTATCAAACTAGATGGAAGAAGTGTATTGAGAAAAGTGATAGTTACGAAATTAATTAAAGTTAGAAATAATTTTAAAATCTTCTGATTTTGTTTTCATATTCAGGTAACGAATTTTTCAATCCACCCTCGTATAGCAAAACGGGTACGCCACAGCGTTTACATTACGAACACAATTATAGTTAATTGTTACATAGGGACAATTTTTTTACACAATTGGCTACACTTCGTGAGTACACGTTACATGCTACATTATTACTTATCAGGATTATAATCATATATTAAGCGATACTCATACTAGACGAAAGCGTTCATGCAAATGTAGCATTTTTTATACCAGGCTGACATGTAAGCAATGGTGATTAACTGCGATCTCTATTAGCACTAATCAGGTAAGTTCAAGCAAATGCATTTCATTCGTGGTAGAGCCACGCTGCAGCTATAATATGGTAATAACACGAATTCATCTGCTTGACTGGGTAAGGACCACGGTCTCACAGAATAAGAACGTGAAATAGCAGCTTAATATTGCTGTGTGTATTTTTTTCTATAGGATTAGGGTAACAAACGAGCACACAGTCCACCTGATGGTAAGTGGTTGCTATGTCCCATAGATATCTGCATCTATCCTCGACTATGAATCAAAATGCAGATGCGTTGTCAGCTGTGAGGACTAAGATAGAATGCCTCGTTTCCAGTAAAAAGGGTCTCCGGTTCTCTACACTCACCTTACGAAACACAGCAGAGAGCTGCTATTTTACGCTGGTATTCTGAGAGCAAGGTCCTTCCCCGGTCGAGCCGACCCATTCGTGCTACTATACTACTAATATAGCTGCAGAATGAGTCTTCCATTCCCTCTTCTTCTCTTCTCTTCTTCTTCGATTCCATCTTAGTCCACAGGGGTGACCACGCATCTGCATTAATCAAGGATAGATATGGCTTTCTATGGGCCTGAACCATCCACTTACTATCAGGTGGACTGTGTGCTCGTTTATCATCCGTATTCTATAGAAAAAAGGAATATAAAACTAAGAACTAATGAATAGTAAATTGGAGAGCGCAATTTTTACTTATCCTCATAAATTTCATATGAGAGTGATATACGAGCACATAGTTCACCTCATGCTAAGTATGTGCTCTGGCTCATAGACACACCTAACTAGACACATCTAACCTTGATTAAGAATTTAGATTCAAAATTACAAAACACTGCACAGCGTTGTGCTGCCATGTTTGAACTACATAATTCATTTATTTACAGAAATATTTTATAGAATAACAGGATTTTGGAACGAAGTTCCATATAGGATGGTAGACATTTGGCGGATGGGGACTAGGCGACAAAAAGTGTAACATTTTTCCGTCACGATCCTCTCTATAGTGTTATGTTTTAAATGTCGCTTCATTTTAATAGACGCTAGTAATTCATTTATTTGTATTTGTTTATCAATAATATAATATGTTTATCAATAATAATATACTACGAAAGGAACTTCGTTCCAATCGAGTGTTCCACGACACTTACGTATGTTTTTTTATCTATACTTTACATATTAATATCCATATAGCTGTGCAGCGTTAATCTAGGGATAGTTCCTCTAACGTCGGACGACACAACTATTAGAGCCCAAAACAGCATGATCGATTTAAAGAATGAAAAGAATTCAGTGAACACAAGATTACGTATGTGCGGAAAACAAGCAAGTCCTCACGCAACTTTTTTAGCGTGGAAAATCCAGCATCAGATAAAATAAATCAATATATTATAAGATATATAAAAATTACGTGTCACATTGTTTGTCCGCGATGAACTCCTAAACTACTAAACTGATTGCAATGAAATTTTGCACACTGTGTGCAGTTTGATCCAACTTGAGAGATAGGATAGTTTTTATCCCTATAAGTGACCGTCAATATTTTTATTACGAATTTAAGAATTTTTATAGGGCACAGGGTCGGGTCTGGGAGGGCAGAACGTCTGCCTGGCCAACTAGTATATTATAAGATACAATAATATTGAGTTGAGTGATATTGAGTATTGCTTCTGCGAAATAAGTTGTTTATTAATATATATATAGTTATTGATTATTTACTTTATATACCAAGTTATTGATTTATTAATCTACGTTAACCCTTTTCTCTAAATCTATAGGTATGTTTACTTCACTAACATAGCTTAATCAAAATACAAGTTATTTATAGAATCAACTGTCCGTCCCCTACTACCAAGCAAATTACTTTCCTCTAATAACGAACAGTTTTCTATTGCTTTAAATTGTTCGTTTCCATTTAAATTGCTATAATACTATTATTGCAGAAGTATAAAAAGATAAAATAAACAAATATCATATTTTATTATATTACATCATAAAAGTAACATATACCGTACACAATAAAGCTTTGATTGTATTGATTTTATTTAGGTTTTAGTTTTGTTTTGGTCTGTAGTTATAAGTTTTTAGTGTATAATATCTTTTGTATCATGTGTGTTGGTGTTTGATGTAATAAATAATTTTTGTTTCTTTCTTTCTTTCATATATCCATATACTTTGTATTTTTCTAATCTTCAACAAACTTTTAATGTTCGGCACTAGCGCAAGTCCCCCTACGCGGAAATTAGCGAGGCATTTGACATTGTTACTCATCAGTTCACTAATTAACCTCTAAATGAGTTCCTCTAAATATTAAGTAGGTACTACCAGTATTATAACAAAACAAGTGGTAAAATTAAAAATGTTGTCGTTGTCGGTTACTTCAATATAAATTATTAAGGATAACTCAAAAACTACTAGTCAGACCTCGAACAAATTTGTGTGGGACCAATGAGAAGTACCAGCTTTCAAATAAAAAAAGGATCATCAAAATCGGTTCATCTAGAAAAAAGTTATGACGTAACACACAATAAAAATACAGTCGAACTGAGTACTTCTACCTTTTTGAAGTCGGTTAAAAATAACGCCGTGCATAAACAGTATCTTCAATACCAGTTAAGTATCAAGTTTAATATATTATTTTTCAGTTAATTATATTGACAGTCACAGTCCGTTAGATAAGTGGTAGGTGGTAACTATTCGTACTTCTTTGAGAAAAAAAAATTGTAACAATTTTCTATAACAAACGCCCCTAGCTATGCAGGATACATTACAATACACAACAGTGTTTTGTTTTATTTTGTTATAGAGCTAAAGCTACTTAAGTTATGCTGTGATGTCACACAGCCAAAGATATATTCAAGCTACGTAACAATTAAGCTATTGTACAACAAGGGCTAGGTAAATGAACTTCGTAAGTCGCAACTAAGCCACTATAAACAGACCACTCCATCAACGTCTATAAAGCTGGAATGGTCATTTGGGCAGAATCACTATAATTTTAGCTAAGTATTTAGTGCTCATTTAGTGCTAATTTAGTGCTGCAAATTTAAATTTCACGCCAAAATAGCTTTATCGAAAATTAGAAAACTGCTAGCTTTTAATTAAGCTAGCAGTGTTCTACCTATTATAACGATAACCGCTTAATACAGCATCAAATAGAAGCATCAATAATTTAGTGCTCATTTAGTGCTGCCGATATACGCAAGAACAAAAATTGGGAAAATGTTTTTTTTAAATATCATAAATTCTGCTAATTTGACATCTTTAGCAAAGTATGTAATGAAAAAATTGACATCAGAGTGGGCTATCGCCTACTGATATAAGATAATAAATTAGTGCTCAATTAGTGCCAATATACGCAAAAACAAAAATTGCACAGCACTAAACAGAACTAACACAGTACACACTAACCCACTAACACAATAAAAACACAGCGCTAAATGAACACTAAATTATTATCTCATATCATTAGGTGATGATAATTCACTTGGATGCCAATGTTTCATCACATGCTCTGCTAAAGATGTCAAAGTAACAGTTTACGGTATTTAAAAATAATTATTTCTCAAATTCTTTTTCGTATATCGACAGCACTAATTGAGCACTAATTTATTATCTTATATCAGTAGGTGATAGTCCACTCTGATGTCAATTTTTTCATTACATACTTTGCTAAAGATGTCAAATTAGCAGAATTTATGATATTTAAAAAAAAACATTTTCCCAATTTTTGTTTTTGCGTATATCGGCAGCACTAAATGAGCACTAAATTATTGATGCTTCTATTTGGTGCTGTATTAAGCGGTTATCGTTATAATAGGTAGAACACTGCTAGCTTAATTAAAAGCTAGCAGTTTTCTAATTTTTGATCAAGCTATTTTGGCGTGAAATTTAAATTTGCAGCACTAAATTAGCACTAAAGGAGCACTAAATACTTAGCAAAAATTTTAGTGATTCTGCCCAAATGGTCATTCTAGCTTAACATACCAACTCCATCATATGGCTGTCTTATAAGACACACACGTTTACTTTTACTTTTTTCATATGATGATTTTGAAAATAATTTCACTAATAGAAATATACAGTATTCCCGAATTTCGATCTATGTTCATTGTCATACTAACGACCCGCGTCGGCTTTGCCTGGTAAGGTAATCATTTAGTTTGTAGGGTATTAATTAGAATTAAGACAATCTTCAAATACCATTTACTTCAGAAGTTTTAAAAATTCTCCAAGTTTTTCGGATAAAATATAGCCTAGACCACCACTAGCATTACTTTCCATCTGTTCATGAAGTTTCATTACAGTCTGTTCAACCATTCCTAAGACTAGCCCGGTTAGACAGACAAACAGGCAGACATTTTTTTTAAATGCATGACATGCAAATAAGCCTCTCAGCTTAGATATTTCATTATAGATGTATAGGAGCAAAGACTAGTAACAAAGAATAGTAGATTTTTACGAAACTTTTTTAATTTGTTTTTTTTTAATGTACAAGCCATATATTCAGCCTCTCAAAAGATCACAGCTGAACATAGGCCTCCCCTCATAGATTGCCTAATAGGGGAGATTCTTTCCATAGCTGCCATGCTTAACCAGCGGATTCCCAATAGCAGTTTTTTTTATTATTAGTTATACTTGTATCATTCGTAAATTACAAATTATTCAATATCTAATAATAACCCAAAAAAACCTTTAAATGTAGTGCTTCTTACGTTATCCATTACATAGAATAAAATTCAAAGGGGCCTGTGAAAACTGAAGGGCTGAAGGGGGTAGCGAGTTTCGTTTTCCGCGAAGACGTCCCTAGCTAAAGGTCAACGTACGAACGCAGTGCCCGCCTTATCCACGATTCTTACGTTTTATTTTGGTCGATGCTAAGATATGGTAATTCGATTTTTCGGTGTATTCCGATAAAAAAAATTTAACACCAAGTCAGATGGCACCTACGACAAACTGCAAGCGACATTTTTCATAAATTCATATACAAATTTCATAATATACTAGTGATCGAAATTCTTTAAATTTTTAAGATTGTATATTAAGTATTTCACTTTGAAATGCACATTAAAACACCAATAACTCATATCTATGAAAATAATTAAAACTGAAACTACCGTTACCGTTACAGCCTCATAGGGAGGATATTTGCCATAGTTAACACGCTTGGCAAGCGGGTAGGCAAACGCAGTGTTTTTTTTTTTATTCGAAAACGCTGCTGCCCATCTCCTGATTTTTTCTCTCTGTCGCCTCT
The DNA here is from genome assembly GCA_033319125.1 of Parnassius glacialis. Lineage (NCBI taxonomy): Eukaryota > Metazoa > Arthropoda > Insecta > Lepidoptera > Papilionidae > Parnassius > Parnassius glacialis. The sequence continues at coordinate 16,618,151 of JAVANC010000007.1, read as the reverse complement.
TACGACACCCACGGATGATAAAGGGTAGTTGACATTTTTACACCGCCCCTACAAGGTAAAATGATATGATGTTGTGAAGTGCTTGTTTATAATGTCAATATATCAGCATTTAATAAAATGCATATAACAGTATATACGATAATTATAACAAAAAAAATTGTCTGTCTGTTTATTCCGGCTAATATCCGAAATGGCTGGACCGATTTTGACAGGACTATTGACACTGGTTTGATGTTATAAGGAGTAACTTAGGCTACTTTTGTTTAAAAAAAATAAGGGTTCGGCGCAAAAAACATGAAATAATGAACAAAATCCGATAGGAAAGTATATAATAACCCAGCACAGCCAGTACAAAATATAAAATAAACGCCTTTTTACCATGACATACCACACACTATTGGAAAAAATGAACATTTGAATTCACATAAAATTATGTATATTTAATTACTTGTTGGCAACATTTTAAAATTCTTTACTCACATTTTAAATTTCAGATGCGTCAGTAGCCTAATGGCATGGCGCGGACCGCGAACTTGAAAGGTCGTGGGTTCGAATCCGCCATTCGACTACTGTCGTGAACCACTTCTAACACAAGCATTTTAAGCTTACCAGAAGTGTTTAAAGGGAACATTAGTAATGTTTACTAATATTCCCTACTACTAGTTGTTTTTTTAATAAAAATAAAAAATAAATAAAATTAATGTTATGTTTTATTTAATTTAATTTAATGTATTAGTAAAGCATATATAAATTTTGGCTTTCTGCACTAACTCTCCAAATAAATAAATAAATAACTATGGCAAATCTAACACTCCTCCGTTGCGCGCACTACATGACACGTAAACAAACGATTTCTGTTTTTGTTAGGGAAATGTTTAAAATACGCAATATTTTATTAAACAAAAACGTGGTAGAGCCATGCTCTGCAGCTATATTAATTGTATAGTTGTAGCACGAATGGGTCGTATCGACCGGGGAAGGGCCACGCTCACACAGAATACCAGCGTAAAATAGCAGCTTAATGCTGCTGTGTTTCGTGTGGTGAGTGTAGAGAACCGGAGACCCTTTTAACTGGAAAATCTAATCTCACGGTTGACAATGCATCTGCATTTTAATTCGCAAACGAAGATAGATGTTGATATCTATGGGCCACAGCAACCTCTTACCATCAGGTGGACTGTGTGCTCGCCTGTCGCCCTTATCTTATAAAAAAAATCGGCCAAGTGCGAGTCGAACCCACGCACCGAGGGTTCCGAACAAATCCGTAGGTATATAAGTTTAAAATTATTAAAATATTTTTATTACATGATGTAACTAAAAATTTATGCTTTTCGCAATTTTTCCTTTATCTGTGCTAATAATATGCTGCTTCGTATCAAATTTTAAGATTCTGAGTTCACGAGAAGTACCCTGTAGGTTTGGATTCTCTTGCGAATGTCGAAAATTTGCGGCATAAACGGCTGTATCTATTGATTGCGTTGGCTTAGAAGTTTGATTTTTTCACAGCTCCAAGGGACAATAGACTTGAGTATTTGATATAAATTTCGGCTTGATACCTCCACGCGTTCCTGAGAAAAAGGGTCTTGATAGACAGACAGATGGACAACAAAGTGATCCTTCCCGGTGTTTTATGTGTCACCTGTGGAATACAAAGCCTCTCTCTTTGGTAATATCGGATACTATAAAGATGTCAATCAAGTGGACAAATCGATGTCGATCGATTGATGTGGTAGATTTAGGTGATCGACGGATACTAGTCAATAAAACATTGTTCAATCATCAGTATATTTCAAAATGTATTCAGAAGAGGACGCGTTATTGTTAGTCAGTACACTCTTGCTCGTATTATTATTAAGGAGACGCAAACGCAGAAGACTAGATGCGATTTTTTAAGGCCAGAGATATGTAGCTTAAATTTATCTAGACGACATTTTAAATAGCGATCGGTAGAGCGTGGGCGGATTTTCGAATAATTAATCAGCTCGATCGACAAACAATATTACTATTTTGCTACTAGTTCTCATTTTTTTAATAGTATAATGGTGACAAACAGCACATAGTCCACCTGCAAGTGGATGCTATGAACCGTAAACATCTACATACGTCCTCAATTAATAATCAAAATGCAGATGCATTGTCACCCCTGAGGACTAAGATGGAATACCTTGTTTCCAGTAAAAAGGTCTTCCGGTAATCTGGTACTCAGGTTCCTTACACTCACCTTACCAATACACAAAAGCATTGAGCTGCTATTTTTTGCTGGTATTCTGTGAGAGTGTGGCCCTTCCCTGGTCGAATTGAACCATAATACAGCTGCAGTGTGGCTACCATGTATAAAAATCTCAAATTTCTACCATTATTAAAAATTTATAAAAACTGAAATTATTTTCTTAGCTAAACCTCTACACAATTCCTTTTCATTCTGGCTTATCGCCATTGACAACAATCAAAAAACTTCAGTGCCCAGGGATATAACATCAAAACTAATCTAATCTCAGTTAAAGACTTTCTTCAGGCTTAAATCTTTCTATATTTATTCTTACCATAAGTCATCTGTATATTTACCATGTTTTATGCAAATAAAAATTATTATTATTATAAAACAAATTTACACAGGTCAATTTTAAAAACATCTTAGAGGACAATAGCTTAAACAATCCCTTTTCTTTCAGAATGGTGGTAATAAAAAGGAGACTATCGAATTTAACCAGAGGGGTTGGTTAACCGATTCGTTGCGGCACCAATTTTCGACAACTTTTAGCTGTGGCGGCGAACAAATATTTCACGACACGCCGGGCGTGTCAAGTGCCACAGACAGACTTTTTTATGCTTTTTCTACTTGTTTAGACCTAATTAAGTTTATTTGACATCAAGCATAAGTTACAAATGGAAGGATACTTGTTTTTAGTGGGTAACTACGTGTTTTTTTACGCGTTTTCTTTGAAATTGAGAGAAAGAGACTTTTTTTATGAAGAGATTACAAACCTTTTGTACTATTTTTTGTTGTTATAAAAAAATCATTTATATAAGTAGGTACAACTAGATTACCCTGGAAACCTTGGTTTTTATTAAATTAAATTTTCACCTAATAATAACATTTGCAAATATCAAACAATGAAGAACCTTAATTTGAAAAAAAAAATAAGGTATATCATTCATTGATATTTACTAATGTTAAATATTATTTAATGTTATACAAATGTAAAAGTAAAGTCGATCTGAAAACGTCTAATTAGTAAGAAACAGAAACAGAAACTTTTTATTCAATATAGATTATAAATAATGCTTATTGAAAGTCACTCTTTTGTATAATTACCACTGGTTCGAAAAAAAAACCTCTGTCCTGGGAAGAACCAGCAAGAAACCGAGCGGGACTTTTTTTTAAATAACAGCTTACAATCATGTATGTTACACAAATTAACAACACAACAAATTAGAAATAGCTTGGTAGCAATCACCTCATTTCCAGGGGTTATTATCATCTATAAATTCTTTAATACTATAATAACCCTTTTTATACAAACTTAGTTTAATAAAGTTTTTGAACTTTGAGCAGGTCAAATTTTGTATATTTTCTGGAATTTTGTTGTAAAAGCGTATACATTTCCCCAAGAATGAATTACTGACTCGATGGAGTCGAGTAACTGGTACTACTAGCTTGTGTCTGTTCCTAGTATTTACAGAATGAATATCACTTATTTTTGTAAAACTACTTTTATTTTTGTGTACGTACATTACATTTTCATAAATGTATTGAGAGGCCGAAGTTAATACATTAATTTCCTTAAATTTTTGTCGCAGCGACTCTTTAGGCTTTAAATCATAAATTGCTCTTATGGCCCTCTTCTGTAAAACAAATATAATTTCAGTGTCAGCTGCGTGTCCCCATAGCAAAATACCATACGACATTATGCTATGGAAATAGCTAAAGTAAACTAGTCTAGCTGTTTCAACACTAGTTAGACTTCTAATCTTTTTTACGGCATATGCTGCAGAACTAAGTCTGCTTGCTAGTTTTGATATATGGGGGCTCCATTGAAGCTTCACGTCTAGTGTGATTCCAAGAAAAATGGTGGTATCTACAAGACTCAGTTTCTCCCCATTTAAAATTACATTAGTATTTAATTGTTTGACATTTGGAGTCATAAATTTTATACATTTCGTTTTAGTGCCATTTAAATGCAAATTATTAACATTGAACCAATTTACTAATTTAGATATAGCATTATTTACTTCGTCATATTTTAGCAATTGTCGACTTAATTTGAAAATTAAAGAAGTGTAATCTGCAAATAATACTATATCATGGTTATCTCCTACTATGTAAGGTAAGTCATTAATGTATACAAGAAACAGGAAGGGGCCTAGAATTGAGCCTTGAGGCACGCCCATCTGTACCATCGACCCGGAAGAACTCATACTGTTAATGACAACTTTTTGCGTTCTCTTACTTAAATATGAAATAATTAATTTAAGAGCATCACTTCTTACACCGTAGTGTTGAAGTTTCCTGATTAATGTTTCATGGTGAACACAATCAAAGGCTTTGGATAGGTCACAAAATATACCCAAAGCATCCTGTGAATTCTCCCATGCATTAAATATATATTTAATCAGCTCAACACCGGCATCAGTTGTCGAGCGACCCCTTGTGAAACCAAATTGATTTTTATGAAGTAAATTATTTATATTAAAGAAATTTAACATTTGATCAAGAATAATTTTTTCAAAAATCTTACTAAGTGTTGGTAGTACAGAAATAGGTCTAAAATTTGCGGGGTCTAATGTACTACCAGATTTGAATAAAGGTATTACTTTACTATACTTCATTAAATCAGGAAACACACCAGATTCGATACTAGTATTAAAAATAGTAGCTAAATGAGGCGCGATTGTATCTATTATAGACGCAATAACTTTAACGGAAATCCCCCACAGATCCGCAGTTTTCTTAACATCAATAGTTTTAAAATATTTTACAATATCTTTTGATGATACTTTATGAAATGTAAAATTCTTTGTACACGCATTTACATTCTGTTTAACACGTTCATTGCCAAAGCTAAAATTGGAGTTTTCTGCTGGTGGCCCAAAACTTTTTTTTAATGAAATAACTCTTAAGTACAGCAAATACTATTTGCGGGTGTGTTTATGGTTTTAGTATATATATTTAATATTTTACATAATATAGTTATATATCACTCGACGTCGCGTGATGGGCCATGTGGATTGTACATTTATCCTTAGGGGCCCCATCACGCGACGTCGAGTTTTGGGATACCTTAGCACATTTGTGCAATTATGAGTTCAAATGTAATAAAATTAAATATTTTTAGTATCAATAATTTTTATTTGAATTATATAACACAAAAAATAACAAAATATCAAAGAAACATGCAACATAAAAAAAAATCTTCTAAATATTTTAGACACCGAAGTCTACAATTATAATGTAGATATATATTATTCATTGTATTATTGAAATTGTCGACTATTTTTTGACATTTATTTAGACGCCTAGTAGTGGCGTCTTCTTCTTCATCAGGGAGAGTATACAACGTAAAATAATAAAAAAATTGTTTCTTGACATGTATTTCGAAAAGCATGATTTATATAACCAGTGACCCGTGCAATAATCTGTCAATCGGTTCATTTTTGCATTGCCAGTATGTAAGAGAAGGCCCAGAAATGTTTTGAACTCTTCAACGGTCAACTCTTTCCATCTTGAAATACGTGCATGACGATGTTCACTGGAGCTTTTCATACGTTCGGCGTATCTGTTTGTGCACTCCACGATCATTCTCAAATATTTTTCATTGAAAAATAAACAAAAATAATCTATTGGATGTGATGGCGGTTCTACATGCAGCTTTGACTTCCGAACGAATGGTATTTTTTTCATAGACGAGCAAGAAGTACTCCAGTGTGAGGTTGATCCTTCGGTGGCAGGTTCAGGAGACTCATGTGTCATAGCTGACTCTTCAATCGTTTCTTTCAACTCCTCCCTTTCTGCAGATGAAAATCGAATTTCACTATGTGGTAGCGGTGATATAACTCCTTCTTCATTTTCTTCCGACTCCAGGGTTGAGCTGTCTCCATCATCATCACCCAATAAAAAATCTTCGTCTTCATCACTTCCCACAAAATCATCCTCATTTGAGTTTCCTAAAGATTCAAGAATATCCGATTCGTGCAACAAAACACGTTTTGATTGCGCTCGCAAAGGTATCTCGTTTGATCGTTTCGTACCCCTAGAGATACCAGGTGATGATCAGTCATTATAAATTTTGTGTTATTATAACTATTATCACTTTATACTACAAAAAATACGTATTATTTGTTCACAACTAACTAAAAACAAACAAGAAAGCCCTCCGGCTCGAGCGGCGATGCTAAGCGAACTAACCGATTACGTAGCACTAAAACTATCGTATGATTCGGATGGCCACGTCCACTTTACGATACCACAGTTCTTTCTCTAGAGGCCCATAAAAAACACCGTTGCGATAACGCTCCGGCCCAGGCGATACGCTTCATACAAAACTCGTCGGACCCTTCACGCGACGTCGCGCGAAGGGCCAAATTGAAGAGAACTGCGAACACGCGACGTCGCGTGATTGGCAATGAACGTGTTAAGTAATGATTCGGCGACCGCAGGAGAAGAATAGCAAAACAAGTGTTTTCAAAAGGAAAAAAACGCCGACGCTATACGGTGGCGGATTGACAAAAGACTATTTATTAGCGAACTTTTTTATGCATGAACGGTTTCAAACTGTTTCAAGCAAAAATAAACCTTATACCATATCACAAGAGCACATGGTACTTCGTAGGTCCATTCGGCCAAATTATAGTAATAAGTCGGCACTTCAACCATTTTAAGCAAAAGAGATAAAGACATTGTTTTTTTTTTAACAGGAGAGTTGTTTTCTAGAAAGTTGTTTACAACTTGAGTTTGTGAGCGATCGCAATGAGTGCTATTATTTGTTCATTTGTTTCTTATTAGAGTATTTTTCCACAACATGTTTTAAAAACCTATAAAGTAAAAATGGTACCATGTACAAGTTAAAAAAGGTTGTCAACTCCTAAAAATTTCAATTTTTTCAAAATATCCAGAAACGAAGGCGCAGGCATGAACTACTTGCAAAATAATGAATATTTTGTTCTGGATAAATTTTCCAAAAAAGCAATTTGAGCAAGTTATAACGATTTAAAAAACAAGACACGCCTCGCATGTCATACGCCACACACAAAAGTATTCGACGACACGCCTGGCGTGTCACCTGCACTGAACCCGTTAATTGTAAATAAATAAAAATTATGAGTAAAATAAGTATGAACAAATGTCAATCATCTTTATATTATATAAAAATTACGTGTCACATTGTTTGTCCATGATGAACTTCTTAACTACTGAACTGATTTCAATGAAATTTTGTACACTGTGTACAGTTTGGTCCAACTTGAGAGATAGGATAGTTTTTATCCCGATATGTGACCCTAAATTTTTTTATTGCTAATTTCAGGAGTTTTTTTTAGGAAAGGAAATGGTCGTCGGCAAAGGGCAGAACAATGTCTGCCTGGTCAGCTAGTATATAAATAAATCTTCATTTTGTTTTTAAATGACTCCATTGTATTGGTCATGAATCTCTGCCTATGTTAAGGTAGAGAGGTACAAAAGAGAATATAAAAAACATATGTGTAAATCATAAGGGTTGATGTTGGAAATATAACAAGTAACAAGAATCATAAACATATAATATCTATGTGATTTGAAGTGACAGCACTTTAAATTAATATAAATAATATTTTTAACAATTATAAGCCAGTGTTTGATTTCTATACCAAAGAACTAATGAAAAGAGGTGATGAAGCCAAAGATGCTAATTGCACTGGCTTAGCTTAACAAAAACCTATTCACTCTTGCCTTGAAAACACCCAGATTGTAACTGGATTGGAAGATGACAATAGATCTTTTAGGTCACAGTGATACTGGTCTCTAGACCTGCACAGCTGCTCGTACATAATAAAAACTGGATTGAAAGACAAATGCTAACAAACGATTCCACTCTTTTGCTGTATGTGTCGCAGTAAGATAGTCAAAGCAGCGAAATAGTTATATCCTTAGGGATAAAGCTATATACCACAATATAGTTATATGAAAGTGATTCATAACTATCTTGTTAGACTAATCTAGTGAAATAATTATAATTGTAAACTGAATGTTTAGGAGGAACAAATTTCTCAATATTGATATTAGATCTTAATATCCTGTTGGGTTGTTGTTCAGGTTCCTTTTTTGACAGTAGGTTAAGGTGCGACTGGGGTGGCCTTTGGGCAACCCTAAAGCTGTGTTTAGTTTAGTTTCACATTATCTTTATATATAAAAATTACGTGTCACATTGTTTGTCCGCGATGGACTCCTAAACTACTGAACTGATTTCAATGAAATTTTGCACACTGTGTGCATTTTGGTCCAACTTGAGAGATAGTATAGTTTTTATCCCGCTAAATGATGCTCAAAATTTTCAGAATCATAATCAGAATCAGAATTTTTATTTGCGTATGAACATGGTATATAAAGGTGGTACATGTTAAAAAGGTGCACATGTCTCGCTATTACAAATAGCATGCCAAATTAATATTATTATCTTGTATAATCATAAAAATAATATCACAAAGTCTCATTACAATAAATTACATTGAATTAAAGATAAATTAAAATATGTAATATAACATGAATAGTATTAGGGATTGATGTCAATAAAGTCTTTAATGTCATATATTTTTCTGTCAATGAGCCACTTAAATAATTTTGATTTAAATTGATTAATATTTAAATTTTTGATGTCATTAGGAATTATATTATATATCGTTAAACACATTTTTAGGCAACTTTTATGGTATTTAGCTGACCTTGGGATAACGTCTAACAGAAGTCTATTAGGATTTCGCTTCAATCTTGTGTTCATGTCACTTGCTTTCATAAACAAATTGATATTTCTCTTCACGAAACAGCTTATTTCAAAAATATATAGTGCCGGCAGCGGAAGTATGTTGAGATTTGCAAAAGCTGTTCTACAGGATATGCCAGGCGGTATTCCAGAGATAGCTCTAATACACTTTTTTTGAGCTATAAACGCCTTTTGTATATTTGTGCTATTTCCCCACATTATTATCCCGTAGCGCAAAATGGAAGCTATATACGTGTGGTATGTAATAAGAGCCGTTTGTAAGTTTGTCACTTTTCTCATTTTGTTAAGGGCATATACGAAACTATTAATACGATTACACAAAGACTCTATATGTAATTTCCAGTTTAGGTCCTGGTCTATGACTACTCCCAGAAACTTGGTAGACCTTATTTCCTTTATTTTATTAATATTTAGCTTAAAATTTAATTGTTTATGTTTGGATTGATTAAATTGGATAAAATGTAATTTATTTAGATTTAGTTTTAAATTGTTTACGTTTAGCCATTTAATAACGTTGTAAATTGTTTTATTTATATCAAAATATAAAATATATAATTCGCAATTTTTGGAATTTATGGATTTTTATAAGAAGAGTCATTGAAAAGGGCAGAACAACTACTGCCTGGCGAACTAGTAATGATATAAAATATAATATTGAAAGAATTTATCTTTTACAAATTTTCAAAAGTAGTTTTGAATAACATTCTTGGTCAACATATAATTATAAGTATTTCCCTAAATTAGTCTAGCAAGATAGTTATATTACTAAATTGTGCTAGTATCAAAGTTATATTCCGGTATATAGCTATATCCCTAGGGATATAACTATATCACAGCTTCAACCATCATACTGCAACCTATACATAGACAAATGAAGAAACAAACCACTTAGTTTGAATGCTAGAATTTTATCAACAAATAAGTAAATACCCTGAGTTTCCAGTTATCCAATTGTGAAAGTGGGAGGGAGGAATTAAATCATGCAGTAAAGTTACAACCTTTATATGACTCACAGTTGGGCAGAACCATCTCTCATATCTGAGAACATTTTTGAGGCGAGAAAGTGTCTGAATGTGTCAATATAGCACTGCCTCAATACATGTTAGAAAACTTTAATGTCTTCAAAATATTTTATTTTTATTTTCTCAAGCATGCAGATTTCCCCACTATGTTTTTCTACACCACTCACAATGGAGTAAAGCAGCAAATCATAGCAATTTACATTTTGGTGCCAACGGATATTTAACCTGGGTTGCTCGCTGTAAAATTTACAGAGATTGTTCAGTACTTAAGCTGCCATGGATAATGTTATTCATGTAATTATTTAATCCTATCACAAGTCCACCGCCAACTTTAGCACATTAATTTCTAGTGACCCAATCATTCAAGAATTGATTTGATAATTTGGGTCAATCATCCAAATGGATCATTCTGGCTTTCAGTACTCAGTGATCTGTGAGACCTGTGTATTATCTAACACATCGATTCTGTTGCTAGACAGCAGCAAGCATAGGTCACTTATTGATAGATTTGATTTTCATCTAACACAAAGAAATACTTATTCTATTGCTTATTTTACTCTTATTATTGCAGCTTTTTGAACTTTTTAACTGTTTAAGGATTTTAATATGGAAAAATATTTAATACTTATTGATTGAGAAGCTTTAGTAATTTATATAGTTGTATACCAAACTTTCCATGATTATCTCAAACTCACATATGTTTTTCACAGATCACAGATAAAAAAGGTTCAATCCTGGTTGAACAGGATTGTTTATAAAAAATAGTTTATAGCTTTTCATTGCTCTGTTCTTCACAGATCTGTCTTATGATTGCCTCAATCATGTTATTTTCACCAAAATGTCTTTATCTCATTTGGATATGCCCGGATTTGACACATATTGATTTTCTTAATTTATTTAATAATCAGGATTCAATGTAAAAACTTCTTAAAGTATCATATACAGTCACAGTAGATCAGGGGTTAAGCTCTCACTGTAAATTTTACAGTATGCGAACCCAGAATTGATTCCCAGTGAGATTGTATAATATATTAATGAGTAAACTCCTTTTTATATTTTGCTCATCTTATACTCTACTTCTTCATCAAGCTACTTATGCCCATTAATGACAATAGACTTTTTCAATAAATGTGTACCAATTGACATACCTATATTACTTATTAGAGCTACCTGTATCCATCATTGAGCTACTACGCTGCATGGGCAAATAAATATTTGAGTAAAGATGTAAAAACCTAACACTGAAACTAAAATTGAACTTGCAATTTCTATTCAGGTTTTTTCATCTTCCAGTTGCCAAAGCCTAATGTATCTTGTGATAATTAGTCATTAAGATTAGGTAGAAATTAGATGTCTAATAATACTATAAATAGCTGAAACAATTCCATCGTATAATTAATAACCGTCTTAACCCATGTCCTATATAATAAGAAAATAGTTGACCTAAAAATAACACTCTCAACCCAGAACTTTGCAAAATTTTATATGTGTTGTACAAGTGCTATTTCTTCTGATTTATGCAATGCAGAACTACGTTAAAAATTATGGGATTATAATTCCTTCTTTCTTTGCCATAGCGTAGTTTCTAGTATATAATACAATGTACGAATTATATTTTTTTTTGCATATGCGAGCGTATTGTCATAAATAATTGAAATATGAGGCAAGTTATAGTTAAATTATCTTACAGGGTATCATCTCCAGACAAATCCCACGGTTAAATCACTTAAAATACAGATCAAACACGTAAATATAACACCGAACAAGCACACACTGAAATGGCTACAAACATCGAAATTGTAAAGACTTCACTAAACACTCATACTGCTCTACACTAAATGGAACGTGAGATAGGTTTTAACGCCATCAAGTACTTCTATGAATGCACTTTCCAACAGCTTTTACTATCACACGGCCCCTACTATATGCAAGTAGTACAAACAGCATGAAAATACTTGGTTACTGACGTACGTACTTTGCACAGGGAGCGGTCGAAATGTTATCAGCGGCGCCGCACAAAAGGCCGTTGTAGCGTCAAACACTCACTGTCAGTACCAGATAATATCACTTAATCCAATCCTTTTATAACAACTTTGTCACATAACACTTAAAGAATCACATTAAGCGACAACGAAGCGAAATTTACCGAGCCTTCTCCCTTCAGCTTATAATGACCATAGACAACAACAAAATTAATAGTTTTCATCAAATGTTATATGCAAGTAAGTGAAAGAACTCTTAGGTATTCAGCCAAAAATTATGTAATAAATTCAAAACGTTTCAAAGAAATAACAAATTATATACATGTCAGAAATATTAAATTACTAAACTATTGGCTTAATACGCAAATATACCAGTAAAAAGTTAGACTGTGTCTTTGATTGAAGTTCTACAATAATTACTAAGTATAGTATATAATTGTAGCTTACTAGTACAAATTATATTTTGTGAAAAGGTAATAAATAAATGTGTTAAATAATAATTGTGTAAATCATAACCACAGAACACAATTACTCTTTATATCATAACTCTCGAAGTCATAAATAATTATTGAACAAATGAAAATTATTCATAGACAATTAAATATACTTTTAGCAAATACGACCATAAAACACTGATCTCTCAAAAATATTCTAATATGGATATTTTTCCGTTCGGATATCCACACAGAAGCATATCATGTAGCAATCATTGTATTTTGTATATAAATATGTATGTTTTTGTAAATACTCCGTTTGTATGTATTCTGAACAACTATTTATTTATTTTATTAACTTTTATTACACACATTATAATAAGGGATATAAAGGGCGGACTTAGTGCCTCTAGTATATAAGTACATTCTCTACCAGTCAACCCTGGATGATTTGAGAAATTATGGCAGGTGTAAACAATCACTTCATACATTTAATAATTAAGTAATAAAGATATAAGATACAACAAAATGCAAATAATTAGAATATAGTTAGTAAAAATATACATGCTTAATATCTACTATATAATACATACAGGGAGTATTCTACGTCCAACTCTCTTCCTTTGCTACATAAACGATCTTTGTCAATTAAACATCCCAAATTGTAAAATAATCTCATATGCTGACTCTTGGGAAGAAGTTTTCAAAATTGTACAGGATGGTTTCAATATAGTCTGCCACTGGCTTGCTCTAAATAGTCTCACTTTAAATTCCGATAAAACCAAATATATAAAGTTTTCCATCCGAAATTCAACCTATATTACAAATAAATTTAAAATCATAGCACATTCATGTGATATGACCTATATTTCAAATTGTAAATGTCCTGATATTGAAAATCCAAATAACATAAAGTACCTCGGCATAATAATAGACAAGAATCTAACTTTCAAAGAACATATAAACTATTTAGTTCAAAAAATTAGAAAGCTTATCTACATATTTAAAACTTAAGACATATCGCAAATTGGAATTTAATTAAAACTGTATATGAATCGTTAGGTAAATCTATCCTGTCCTATGGCATTTCTGTATGGGGAGGCTCTAGTAAAATATTAATGATGGAAGTTGAAAAGGTACAAAGGATGATATTAAAAATTGCCTTGAAAAAACCTAGGATGTATCCGACTACGAACTTATACGCAGAAGCCAATGTGTTAACGGTTCGAAAAATTTACATATTATCAATAATCTTAAAAAAACATAGTTGTATTGATTTGTTGGATAAAATAAGGAACTCTGGTACGAGGAGAGATTATGAAGTTTGTGAAATTATTCCGGTAAAAACATTTTTTGCAGTTTTAATGGTAGAAGATTATATAACAAAGGAAACAAATTACACCGTATCATTAACCTAACAAAATTTGAATGCAAAAAGAAAATTTCAGATTGGCTGCTTAAACTTGATTATGAAAAACAAAACAATTACTGCAAATCGCATCTTAACATACCACGTACGAGTTAACACACCCACACGCACGCACGCACACACACACACACACACACACACACACACACACACACACACACACACACACACAATAAGATGAACCGCTTACGCGTATGCTCTCTCGCAAACGGAAAAAAAGTCTCTGCTATATACAGATAATAAAAGAGAAAACATCTAGTTGATCATTCTAAATGGGGAGCCGGGAGATCCATAGCACAGGGTATCCTAGTTTGGACTCCCGTCTACCACAAATTTAAGTACTCTTTGTTTTGCTTATAAAAAAAATATATATATTTTTAAAAGATAAAATATGCAATGTACAATTTATGGGAGAAAATAATAAAGGTTTATTTTATTTTATTTTTTTTAATAAAGAACAAATAATAAATATACAAACCTTTAAATAAATATAATAATTTAATATGAAAACAAAATAACGCGATACAAAAATATCACATTATAAAGCGGAAGGGAGAGAAAAACAAAAGTCGGATAAATCAGGTGGTATTACTCTTATGGTAGAATTCTCGAACTAGTATCTTAAAATAATTTTGATTTTGATATCAACAGGCAGGGCATTCCAGAGCAGTATGGACTGCACAGTAAAAGAGGAATTAAAGAAACCACCCTTATATGCAAATTTAAATAGTCTTACTATTTAAAGAACTGTGAAATACTAGTACTGAAAGTTATCCTTGAAATAAGAAGAAGATAGTTTAGGTAATTTAAAATTAAATATAGTACTCGTAAAATTTGGTAGCCACGCTTTTGTCAAACAGAAAGTCCTTTAAGCTTAAAACGGTACTGAGAAACATAGTCATTCTTACATAAGCCGAAAATTAATCTATTGCAACTTATCTAAAAGATATTGAGATAGATGTGGTTAAGATACATCTACATAATCAACAATGGGCAATATCAAAGACTGGATAAGTAGAAGTTTAGTTTTAAAATTCAGAAAGTTTTTGAGACGACAAAGAGAACGTAAGGTAGCAGTAACTTTACAGCTTGTGTCAGCAATTTGAACACCCCAGCTTAATGTGGTAACAGGTATGGTCTACATTTAAGCCAAGATTTTGACAGAGTTACAAAATGGCGGCAACGTTCTAATGTAAAATAAAAGTAGCGGCATGAAAGACTAATGGTGACCGTTACTGAGATAAGTCAAAAATAAGGTATCATGGGGTAGTAAGCGGGTCGTTCGCATGCACTGATTGGCTCTCCAGTCGCATTTATTTAATTCAATTCGTGCGCCACAGTACCCATGCGCAGCTATCCCCTCCACGTTTCGTTCAGTACTAGGCATGTATGCCGCGACTTACACAGGAGAACGATTATCGTAGTCAATCTTAGTTAACAATTTTAACCTAACATCCTGCTAATACGACTAATCTCTTACGGAATTAAGGTTGTGGTTGATTTTATTAATATTATCGTTAAGGTCGTTAACACTAGACTACACATAGAGCTGAAAATCTTCTACGTGTATATATATATATATTATGAACAGTTGAGAACTGATGTGATAGAGTTTATAAAGAAAACATTATAGAAGAAAATATTCCGCCTTGTGGCCTAATTAAACGTCAGTCCACATTGAAAACTCTCGTTCTAATCTTGTTCTACTGATTGCTGGCAGCCTCGAAGGTAGGATGAGAACAATTCTAAAGCTAAGTTTGGGAATCTAATATTAGTTAGGACTTAGGAAGGCTATAGGGATATGGATATGTCGCTGACTGTGTTAAAAACATTTGAAAAATTAACAAGCTACCACTGTAAGCTTCTGCTCACCCAAACCCTATCTCATTTATTTATTTACCACAATTTGATTGTACACAGCTTAAAGAAATATATAAATTTTGTGTGGAAGACTGGTGTCCGAACTAGGTACAAACTTGTATTATGGATCACCAGGTCTCCACCCCTCGGATATACACATATTTGTACTAAGGAAATATAAATAAGAAAGAAAGAATGCAATTGTTTACGCAGGTTAGTGTTTGTGCGTGTGTGTGTGTGTGTGTGTGTGTGTGTGCGTGTGTGTGTGTGTGTGTGTGTGTGTGTGTGTGTGTGTTTATTAAAGAAAAGTATAGATGCAATAATTATATATTATGTTCATTTTATGATCCACTGGCACTGCGAAGAGATGTTGCATCTCTTTGTATATTTAATATTAATTTAATCGCATTTACCACGGGGAGTGCTCTGAGGAATTGTTCGGACTAATTCCAGTCGCTCAATTTCACCATCGCACATCGCGACAAAAGTCGCGTTACCATCCATGCCATCTGGATAATTGGCAGTCCACCACTATGCGATTTAGAAGATGTTCTCTTTCTCGCTTCCTTGTGGAAGTGATTAACACCAGCGATTTTTCCGGACCGATACGACTTAGGGACCTTCAAGAAAAGAGCCTACTCCTTTTAAAAGGCTGGCAACGCATCTGAAATTCCCCTGGTGTTGCAGTTGTTCATGGGCGGCGATAGTAAATTACCATCAGGTGATCCGCATGCTCGTTTGTCCCCACTGCTATAAAAAAAATTAGTCTTACCTATTCTTAATGGCATTTCTTCAGAAATCAACCAGGTGCTGAGCCAATCTCCACCCCTTTACTGTTAACATACCACGCAATTGAACCAAATGAATTGCTTTGTCCTTTGTATACTTTTATATACTTGCGTAAATCAATGGAGTGCAATTATTTCCCAGTATCTTGCCATCCTATTACAATGTGGGTGACTTCAAGGCAAGAGTGAATAATACAAGGCTTATTTTAAGCACAGTCACCACTTAGCATTAGGTAGGATAGTAGTCAAGCGCTTGCATACTATAAGGTCAAAAAAGCTTTATTACTTAATTAAATACAGGTTTAAGGTTCGAATTGTTACCAGAACCTTTCTTCTTCTTACAAAAATTCTTATTTAATAATTATTTTATCAATAATCATTATTCCACCTAATGATACAATTTGCTTGCTCTTTAACGTCTCTACATTGCAAAGGTTGAAGGATATTACTTGTTCTTTTTTCCATATTAAATGACCCATTTTGCCTTTTTATCTAAGTTCTTCTTCTAACAATAAAATATGTATTCCTGTTAACTTTCTTGTTCACCGAGTTCTATGGTAACTCCTTTACAGTTCAGGCTACAAGCTTTTGGAACTC
The DNA here is from genome assembly GCA_033319125.1 of Parnassius glacialis. Classification (NCBI taxonomy): domain Eukaryota; kingdom Metazoa; phylum Arthropoda; class Insecta; order Lepidoptera; family Papilionidae; genus Parnassius; species Parnassius glacialis. The sequence continues at coordinate 16,601,067 of JAVANC010000007.1, read as the reverse complement.
CTTGTCAGATGACATCAGAACAGCTCTTTGCTTTTTATTTGCTTTTAAAAATTTGGTGCGTAATCGTCTATTAAATACAACGCTTCTTACATTAATCATACATGTCATTTATACTGTTAGCAGACACATATCTTTATATATAAAAATTACGTGTCACATTGTTTCTCTGCGATGAAGTCCTAAACTACTGAACTGATTTTAATGAAATTTTGCACACTGTGTTCAGTTTGGTCCAATTTGAGAGATAGGATAGTTTTTATCCCGATAAGTGACCTTCAATATTTTTTTTATTGTGAATTTAATGATTTTTTTAGGACACATGGTCGTCGGAAAGAGCAGAAGAACGTCTGCCTGGTCAGCTAGTATTGGGTCGGCTCGATCGGAGAAGGACCACGCTCTCACAGAATACCAACTTTAAACAGTAGCTTAACACTGCTGTGTTTCGTATGGTTAGTGTAGAGAACCAGAGACCCTTTTTACTGGAAAAGAGACTTTCCATCTTAGTCCTCACGGGTGACAACGCCTTTGCATTTTGATTCTCAAACGAGGTTAGATGTAGATGTCTATGGGCCACAGCAACCACTTATCATCAGGTGGTATGTATGCTCGTTTGTCACCCATATCCTATAAAAAATATCAATTTTATTTTGTTTTTATTCTATATTTATACCTACGTCAAATTTTCACCAATCCATAGGTTAACTGGTAGAGAATGCCTCAAGGCATTAAGTCCGCTCACAACCTAATGAGAATTGCTAGCGCAAGCCCGCTCTTTGTATTGTTTTATATTATGGAATGCAATAAAGAATAAATAAATAAAATGTTCTACTTTTCGATATTGAGCCATTTATGTCTGATATTTAATTATGTATGTAATGTCATTAAATGGTCTAAAACTACAACACTTCCAGTTGTCCTTGACCCTTTGCTCTTCAGTCTAAACGGAATAAAGGTCCGGACAACAACGTGTTCATAAAGGATCCCCATAAATGGAACCCTAAAAATAATAAAAGTTATTTTATTTTTTAAATTAGTACAAGAAAAATTTTTGCTTGTTACAAGCAAAGTGTTATTTAATGTGTACCTACTAAAATATTTTAGCATAGGTACCCAATTTAATTTCACGCAAATCAATTATTTCTTTTATAATTTTTATTATTTTCCAGTAGGAATTCCTGCTTCAATTAATTCCCATTTTTTATACAAACTTTTAAGGTTTGTTCTTTAAAAACAGTATTGCTTGAAGTACCTACTACCTAGTCAGAATAATCATTAATGCTGATGCGTGTAACCGAACGGAAATCTTACAGTTCTCACACTTTTGTTGTTTTTGTGTAGAAAAGGAAATTTGTGAGAAGTATCCATCCCATGTGTATTGGTGTACATACATATATTATGTATGTTGTGTTGTGTGCGTGGTGATTTGTGTTATATGCTCATAGAAAGAAATTAATTATATGACTATATTTTGACGATGAAACTTACATAAATGTGAAGAAATACTGTGTTTTGTGTTATCAGGTGCTAGTGAATCCGTCAGGAGGCGGTAATCATGTAGGTTTGCTTGCTATTTGTGGATTCTGGATCTCGTCTCGTCGATGTACCATAAACAAAAATGTCAGCGATCCCGATTTTTTGTTTCTTGTTGCATACCCATCGTTATACCTTAATTAGATCACACGAATGATATAAATTATTGCTAGACTCTTTCTCTGACAATGTCGTCTCGTCCAAACGGCGTGCCTTCGGTAATAAATCGGCCATAATAAGCGTGCGTTTAGTGTGCTTCGCGCCCGTCTACACCCGACCTATCTCATTGTTTATGTATGGAGAGTAAACCTGGAATTTTTATGGCGTTGACGGTGTATACTCGTTTTAATTGATTAGCTGGATACGATCAGGTCCTGGAGACGACCGGCTGCGGTGCGGGTACGCGGGGCGCCGATAGCGTCTTCGTCCAAGGTTTCTTGAAATCTCTATTTATAATAATTTCTCGATCGTTTGCTGCAGCATAATGACATTTTTGTAATGAAGTGCCGCGACGTGGATTTGTGGGACATGTGCCAATAATTTCGTCTGTGACGAAAGCCCCGCGGCTGACGGGCTGATCGTGTTGTATGTATACAATAGCCTTAGATTTCTGTTTACATGATTCTATCAGTAGTAACCATTTTTTGTTCTATTGTACTTTTAAACTTTCATTTGCAAGTTTTTAAACGTAATTTCTGTTAAAAATAATATTACCTAGTTTATCAAATCATTATGGATATTGTAGTATTAAATTATTTCTTGTTAGGCGTTGGACATGTTATCCAAATTACGTTATCATATAAAACAAATTTCTACAATATTTTAAAATATAAATATTGATGGGTTTTGTTAGCATTTGCACAACCTAAATTTTATTTTATAAAAGCAAATGTCTGTCAAAAGACATTTAATTTTATTTGAACTGCTTGCTGCCATATGAAACTACTATTTATACATTTAAAAGTTATTGCCTTTGTATTTCTTCATTAGTCTAAATTTTTTATGGATTTTGTTACAATTATAATAATCACTTAAAACAGTAATAGAATTTTACTTTACTCCTCTTAATTCTATTTTATGATCATATGGGTTTATCGAGATTTATTTTTCATTTCAGAATGTTACAATTTTTGAAACATATTACTTTTAGTCAATAATAGAAATTTTCAATTTTAAAATGAATAAAATTTAAATGATTTTGAATATTTTAATGAATGAGTCAGTTAAGTAACATCTGTTAATTATTTTTATGCTAAACATTATTCATAACTTAAAGTAAACATAACAAACATCTCATAAAGAAATATTAATACCTTATTATTTGTTTACCTATAACTAGGCATATTTATATCAGGAAATCAATTGAATATTTTAAATCCAACCATTCATTACAGCCTATAAAACTCCACTGCTGAACACAGGCCTCCCTTTTTATTGCCTCATAGGGGTAATTTTGCCATAGTTGCCACGCTTGGCAAGTAGGTTAGCAAACACAGTTTTTATTATTTTAAGTTGTTATCAGGAAGATGCTGCTGTCCAACTCTTGTTTCAGTTTCCCTCTGTTGTCTCATATAACACCCACCAGATGATATGGGGTAGTGGATATTGTACACTACAAACAAGCTTCGACACTACAAAAAGAAGCAAATTCAAATTAAATTTTTATTAAATTTATTAATGATGAATGTGTCAACTGCCCCATTATACTCTGTTCATTTAAGTATGAGGTTTTACTTAAACATACTTTAAAATGGATGCAATTAAGTGATATTTAGAATAAATTCAAATATATTAATCAAAAAGTTTGAAAGTTAATTATAAGTGTCACAGATAATAAGTTCCTTAGAACTTTGAAAATAGAGAGATTTAGAAATAATAATAAATTAGAAGTAGCAAAAAATTCAATTTTTTGTTAGTTCTAATTTATTTTTCTTTTTTCTGTAATAATATCATATGTTGTGGTAGGCTAAAAAGTAATTGTTATAAAAATCTTATACCAAAGTGATCAAAATAATTTTTAAAAATATTTGGTAAATAACTTAAAAAATCATCTGAAACCAACTCATAAAATATATAATGATATTAAACTGTTAAATATAAATCAATTGTATGTTTATTATACATGCATTTTTATTTGTAAATTAATAATAATTTAAAATTAAAAATTTTGTTCAACCGACTTCAATATAAATTATTAAGAATAACTCAATAACTATTGGTCAGACCTTGATCAAATTTATATGGGACCACATGTGAAGCACCAGCTTTCAAATAAAAAAAGAATCATCGAAATTGGTTCACCCAATAAAAAGAAAGAAAAAAAAAGTTATGAGATAACACACATAAAAAAGCCATTTAATCTAATTGATTACCATCTCCTTTTTGAAGCCTGTAGATAATAAATAAATATAACCACACTCATTTATGTTTCACTAATAAAGAGACAAATTCAAAAAATTCAACTAAGAAATGCATAATATGATCTCATTCTACATGCACCGAGAAGTAGCTATTGTAAAAGAAACCTAATGTTTGAAGGGGCACAGTTATATTGTAATAAACTTCCTAAAGACATTAAGTAATCGCAGTCAAACATAATCTTCAAAAAATTACTAAAATATCATATTATAAAATCTATAAACTAATGTTCTTACTATTAAATAAAAATATTAATAATAATGAATCAGTACATACATTAAGTATATTAAAAAAGGTGTAACTAAAGTATAAAAACTTTTTTTATTGTTCATTACTATTGGAATAAAATATTAATTTATGATAAGTGCATTTTGTATTCTTAATGAGAATACAGTTGTTAAACCATAAACCATAAAGTAATATTAAATAATAATCCATGACATACTAAATGAAATAGTTGTTACTCATTTTAACCACAAAACTAACAATTAAGGAGGAGAACTCAATGATAATTAATTATTTGGAGCGTTTTTGTAGTTTATTATGATAATAATATTTGAAACCTTATAATGTATGTATGTGACAATTTTTTATATTTCAAGAAAATAATTCACCCAAGGTGATTGAGATAAAAATTTAAGTAATTGTGTATAGTATAGTAATTGTTAATCCAAATTTCATTGCATTCTTATATGAGGCAAGATTATATGCCTTCAAAAAAAATGATAATGGTATCCGTCCTGTTGCTGTTGGTTCCATATTTTGACGCTTAACTTCAAAATTAGCTTGCAGGCACATAATCTCTAACCTTAAGTCAAAATTTCAGCCTAGTCAACTAGGCTTTGGCACTATAGGTGGCTGTAAGGGAGCGGTACATTCAGTGCGTATATTTTTAACAAACTCTGATGCAGATGTTCTTGTGAAGGTTGACCTAAGGAATGCTTTTAACTATATCGATAGGGTAATCCGGCTCCTGAAAGAAGTGGCAAACAATACCCCCGAAATTTATCATTACATTTGGCAATGTTACAGTCGAAATACTAATTTGTTTTACGAAAACCATGTTATTAATTCTGCTGTCGGTGTTCAGTAGGGCGACCCACTAGGTCCAGCACTTTTCAGTTTGGGAATTCAACCCATTATTTCAAATTTGAAATCCAATCTGAGTATATGGTACCTGGACGACAGTATACTGGGAGGTAGAGTAAATGATGTCCTCAATGATCTTACTCATATTTTTCGTAATTTTCAAAATATTGGTCTTGAGCCAAATAGCAATAAATATGAAATATTTTTTTCCAATAATTTATCTGCTAGTTACAGAGACACTAATTCAAAATTTCAATCATATTTTTCTTCAGGAATAAAAATTGTCAGTACGGAATCACTATACCTGCTAGGTGCACCATTGTTTTTTGATAGTATTAAACCTGTTTTTAAAAACAAAATTTGATCAGTTTTTAAACCACGTTGATAAATTGAATAAATTAAACCCCACATTGCTCTTACTATTTTAAAATATTGTCTCCTTGTACCTAGATTTACATACTTACTCTGCTCGAGTCCAGTCTGAAAATGTTCGGATATTTGAAAAGACATTGATAATAATCACACACAAACAGCCTGGACTCAAGCGACTTTACCTATAAAATTTGGTGGTATTGGTGTGAGAAATCTTTCTAGCATTGCATTGCCTGCTTTCCTTGCTTCTGTGCATAGTGTCAGTGATTTATGTAACAAATTTTCAATAATAAAGTAGACCTGTGTTTTGCTACGGAGGCAGGGTAGACATGGCAATCGCTCTGCCCTGGCGAAAATGTTCCACTGGAAGTTGACCAACAAAAACAGTGGGATATTCCGTTGGTACAGAATGTGCAGAAAGATTTGTTTCATAATTTCCATAATGACGAAAATAAGGCACACCTTCTAGCTGTTTCGAACTAAGGAATCTAGTCACTGGTTACACGCTTTACCATTAAGTAATCTTGGCACATTACTTGATGGGGAAAGTTTGCGCATCGACGTAGAAATCCAACTAGGAGCGGTGATTTGTCAATCCCATCAGTGTCCCTGTAGTAGCAGCATCGACAAATTTGGGCTCCACGGACTATCATGTAGGAAAAGTGCTGGTAGGTTTCACATAACGGCACTCTTGCACTCTTGTCTCTATAAATGTTCTCTCGGTTTTAGAGCCTTGTGGAATATTTAGAGACGATAGCAAGAGACCCAATGGTATGACATTGGTCCCTTGGGAGAGAGGTAAAGCCATAGTGTGGGATGCTACTTGTGTAGACACTTTGGCGGCCTCTCATCTCAGGGGTACCTCATTTAGAGCCGAGGCGGTATCAAAGGCAGCTGAACTGAGTAAGTGGCGCAAATATGAGTCTCTGAGTGATGACTACATATTTTTGCTATTTGCTGTAGAGTCTATAGGTCCATGGGGTCCACATGCGGTGAAGATCATAAAGGAACTCCATTCGCGGCTGGTTGTTGCTGCTGGTGATAAGAGGGCTGGTTCTTTTCTCGCTCAAAGGCTAAGTATAGCCATTCAGCGGGGAAACGCAGCCAGCGTTCTTGGCACAATACCACGGGGAGTAGGACTGTTTGATAATTAAATTACTAGTTTTAGTTTTTTTATTATAGTTTTTAATATTGCATATTATGTTATGTAAATAAATGGAATAAACATTAAAACATAAATAACCAGTTTGAAAATTTTTGTCTGTCTGTCTATCAAGGCTAATCTTCGGAATGGCTGAACTGATTATGATGGAACTTCGATGATATGGCTATATCATCATCATCATCATGATTACAGCCTTTCACAAGTCCATTGCTGAACATAGGCTTCCCCTAAGGAATGCCACAAAATACAGTCCTGAGCCACTTGCATCCATCGACTTCCTGCATGTCTTACCAGGTCGTCACTCCGTCTAGTGGCTATATATTATATGAAAAATATGGAGTATTTTGTTTTGTTTAATTAAAATTGTGAACAAATAATGGAATTATGATACAGGTTTTTTTAAAGTTATATGTGAACAAAGTCACGGGTAAACGCTTGTTATAAATATGTTACATGCTTTGATACTTTCCAGAATAGAAAATTCCTTATTGTTGCACCAGTGATCACTGATTTTATGTGTTGTGTTTTATGAAATGTGTGTAGTTGAGCAAAATAAACTTTTATTATTGCGTATTAGTACAAACATCTCACTATCTTAATCTTTCCACAGTCAAGTTGGCGAAGGCACGTAGGGGTATGATCAAGGAGAAGGAGAAGGGCGGGGGCGCCCGCATCAAAGACGAACCCAACGATCCTGCTGAACCAGGTAAAGTTGATCTTCGAACAAAGTCTTATTAACTAGTCAATTATTAAAAAAACAAAAAAAAACATGTTTGCAGTTCACACGCAGTAGAAGTGAAACCTTCAGAAAAGGAGACAGAAACACTGTAAACTGTATTCTATCTCATTCTCTTGCAGGCTAAATCCTATAGATGTATGCTTGTCTCTTTTTATACTATATTATATACTACAATGATTCTAAAGAAGTTATCACTTCAAAAACTAAACTGCAGTGATCTTAAAATGATAGATTTATCAGAATGTACTTGAAATGCATTTTTTAATATATATAAAATCATTGGTTCATCTGTTAGAGATTGTGCAACTTTTGGATGACTTGATCAATTTAGATTTACACAATATATTTGTTTTGTCGAAACGACGGTTTATAGCTATGGGCGTTACGTGCTAGTGGCGTCGTAGTCAAGTTATTTACAAATTTATATTAATGACCCAAAAAACTCACATTTGCAATATATGTTGGTTTAGTGCCAAAAAAAGAATATCACAAAATCTGGACGCAATAGGCGATAGGAATTTACACTGTTAATTGTCGGGTGTGAATTTGGTGTGGAACTCATTGCATCACTTACTGGAAAGAACAGAACAAAATCTGCTGGGACAGTTACATAATAATATGGTACTTAGGATATTAAGAGCAAACTAATGGCAACTTCCATATTCCTCAAGCCGTATACTATACTGTTACAAACATACAATTGGTAATATAGGGGAGTAAATAAAATGAAAAATGTGTGCTATGATTATTTTCACCATTAAGGAAATTAAATTAAATTTTCCTTTTATTTCTATAATCATCATAGTTATTGCTATCTTAAAGGTTCAAACAAATTTAGAGGCATAGCTTGTTTATACTTTATTTTGTATACTATTGATATTTAAAACTAGGTAGCTCTACCACAGCAGGCTGACCTTTTCTGCCTAAAAGTAGGCTCCATATTCTTACCATTCTGCATTCCCATTTAATAGATACCTATTAAATTGAGTAGATCCAGATGTATACTATAGTATACAGACACTGATCCATTCCATCATTTGTCTGTCTGTCTGTCTGTTCCGGCTAATTTTGACGGGACTTTCACTGGAAGGTAGCTAATGGTATAAGGAGTAACTTAGGCTACTTGTTTTAGAAAAATAATTAGGGTTCCGCGTAAAAAAAAATAAAACCCATAAAATCCAATCGTAATAAAATCCACGTGGACTAAGTCGCGGGGAACAGCTAGTTTTTTTATAATATTCCAGCAGAGACAAACACACTTACAGTTCACCTGGGTCCTTCAGTTGGTAAATGTCTAGTGCAGCCCATGGAGGACAACTGTAACCTACTTCATATAAAGAATAACACAGATGTATTGGCACGTCTGAGAACTCTGATAGAATGCTTAGCAGTTTTTTATTATACTGGCTCTCAATACCCTTTAGAGAAGAACATAGCAGTACAGGCACTGCTTGGCGGCAGAAATAAGTAGAATGGTGGTATCTTCCCAGATGGACGCAGAAAAGGAATCCTAGTAAATTTTTATAATCAGCTGGTGAACTGCTGGTCACTGGCCTCCCTCTTGTGATGTTTAGCCTTAAGTAGCTTTATGTACTAAAATAATATGATGCCATTAAATATCACCTCGGTAACTGTCTATCTGTTAGTCATTATTATCAAAAATTATTTAACTTAAAGGTGATTGCATTTAGGTGTTCAAATTATAGCTACCCAAATATCGCACTTCTGGTCCACATTTCTGTGTCGGCTCGGACCTCAGACATTCGATTTTAAAAGTACAAAAATAGGGTACGGCTTATACTTTTACAACACTTTTCATTTCATACTTTCACAATGCTTTTCTTCCCGTACCCATCCCTTTGACTCGCCATGTATATGTAATTACTTGTAGAATTAATAACAACACAAGACGGTGGGCCTTATCCCTGGAGGTTCAGCTTCATAGACGCTTCAAAATGCAAGAGAACAAAGATTTCTTAACAAAGGTGTTGTTCATGTTATCCTATTATTTATTCCTAATGTTGTTTAACAATGAAAGCGTTATTTCACCTTCTAAGGCACCAAAGACAACGATTTTTTTTATACATTGATACCTTAGATTGATAAATAGAATGTTTATGCAAATATTCGACGCGATATATACCTTGCATAATATGATACGCAAGAGTAGAGTACGTTACGACATGAATAGAACAGAATAGCATAGGCGTCATGAAACTTGCATCCAGCGACTCGAGCATGACGATGACGCTCCGTGGACATAATTTATCAGATTCGTAGTTTTATACCAGCGGACGTACTAAAAGCGTATAATGACGAATACTCGTGTGGTTTAGCCTCGTAAAAGTTAGGCCTGTTATACGACCTAATAGCACGGGATACTGAATGTGTTAGAACAACTTGCACTTGTCCGGTTTTTTAACAATTCAAAATTACTCTTTTCTACAGTAAAAATAATAAAATAAGAAGATAGTTGTAATAAAGATACGTGCATACTATAAATAATCAAAATATAATCATGTGTATAGTAGAAAGGCACAGTAACTACGTTTATCTTGCGTGACATCGTCCTTCGAACGTTCTATGTACCTATAATTGAAACCTTGCTTTGCTGCTAGATGGCGTTGTATTATAATATGAATAAACAACTTTACTGAGCAGTAAATTGTGTAGTCGATAGTCGTAAATTATTAATATGTTCCGTCCCGGGGATGTCGTAGAAATGCCAAAAATCTTATGGGTTTGCGATAGATAGCGGTATGCAATCCATTACCGCCTCTTAAAATCCACTGCTGCAAGTCTCAAAAGGATGATATTTGCCAGAGTTGCCACGATTAGCGGGCGGGTTGGTAAATACGCATTTTTTATTTTCTAGTTGTCATTTGTTATTTGGAAGACGCTGCTGGCCATCTCCACGGTACTATATGGGGTAGTGAATGTTCTTACACCGCCCCTATACGGCATGATCTCGTTAACTGGGCAGTTAAGTTAAGTGGGCAGGAGACAGTTTTATCTCCGGGAGAAATGAGAAAATGTTTATCCCCTCGTAAAGTTATCTCCTCGAGCATGGGCATACCGTTGGATATAATATCCACAGTAGGACTTAGATATATTTTTGGTATGAATATTAACTTAAACTCACGTCCAATGAACTAATATAAAATAGTCCCTTTCAAATGTCAAAAAAGCATATTTTTTTAAATTTTTCCTATTTGCCTCCATGCTACGGACGGGGGATATATTTGTACTCGTTATGTCAAACGGGGATAATATACTTCTCTCCGTTGCCGTGCTTTGGCATAGGGACAAGATAATTATATCTCTTGTCAGTGGATATATATATATATATATATATATATATATATATATATATATATATATATATATATATATATATATATATGACGGCTCCGTGGCGCAGTGGCTTAGCAATGAGTTGCTGCGCTGGGGGGCGCGGGTTCGTATCCCGCACGGAACAAGTATTTGTATGGCCTACAAATAATTGTTCCGGGTCTGGATGTTTGTCCTTGTGCAATTTGTGTTTGTAAACTGCCTCCACGATACAGGAGAAAATCCTAGTGTGGGGGTAACGTTTTTATAAATAAAATTAAAAAATATAATCGGGGGATAAAAGTTTTTGTCCTCAGTGCATGCTAGCGGTGCTGGTGTAAAATATCCAGACTGTCGACGGGAAGTATCGTCAAAGGTGCAAAACGTCTGGCTATGCGATCGTCGATCCGACTGCCAAGCGTGACGATTAAGGCTACAATGCGAGAGGACCTCACACAACACCGGCGTAAAATGCAGCTTTATGTTGCTGTATTTCATATGGTGAGTCTAGAGAACCGGAGACCCTTTTTACTGGAAAAGAGGCATTCCATCTTAGTCCTCACGCGTGATAACGCATCTGCATTTTGATTCGCAAACGAGGATAGATGTAGATGTATATGGACCACAGCAACTGCTTACTATCAGGTGGATTGTGTGCTCGCTTGTAACTCTTATCCTATAAAAAGGACCATGTCCAGATGTGAACTTTTGCCGGCTGACGAAAAAGTAGGAGAAGAATTCATATTAAATTTGACAACTGCGCAGCTGAGCGCCACTTTAACTACTTCGTTTATTTATTAGAGGCTTGGGACCCCATAATCAAGCAGAAGCTGGTAACAGTGTAAGTCTATTGTAGTCATGAAGACCAAATAGGTTTAACCGACATTGTCACAGGTTCGGGAACAAAGAGCTTACTTTAAAGTGTACACGTAACGTAAATTATGAAGTGTTTTGCCCGTCAAGGCTTTCGCCGTTTTGTCACTGTCAGATATAAAAGAACAATGAAAATACATCTATACACACATATTATGAATAAAATTGAAGTGAATGTCTGTAATATCGAAATAATTGCCTTTTATCGAGCTCAGGGGATTATTTGCATGCCACTAAGACATGAATAATTTTTGTCTGTCTGTCTGTCCGAGCTAATCTTCGTAATGGCTGAAACGATTGTAATGAAACTTCACAAACAAATAGAGAAGCAGTGCCAGGAGTGATCTGGATACATTTTATTAGAAAAACTTGGATAATTAAAAAAAAAATTCTTTTGACGATTCGATCTCGTAGTGGAGTATGTCTTGGATTATCTTAAATCTAAATAACGCCACGTTAATAGATCCTACCCAGGCGCAGCCAGGGCGGGTCGCTAGTATTGAAAAAAATTAATTTAGTACATTTTATCTCGTTTAATTTTAGCCGACCTCAAAATAGGAGGAGGTTCTCAAACAGACTATGTTTTTTGTATGCATGTTTCTCGATATCTCCGGCAATTGTGAATCAATTTTGATAATTATTTTTAATCCACGAGGAAAACAGAGGGGTGTTATAACTTTGTAGTGTATATCTGTGTATCTGTCTGTGACATCATAGCTCCGGAAATCGTATTTAACAATCATATTGAACATATTCTAGAATCTAAATACGTACTTATAAAATAATATCCAATTTTCTTTGTAAATCACAGTTTAGATCGTTTCTTTCGTTCGTTCTTAATTCAGTAGCATACTTAGCTCCATTTTGTAAAAAATGTCGGTTAGTACCATTGACCTCCAAGACGACGCGCGTCGTTATTATTCTTTTTGGGTCGACTGAATGTTCCGACCGTGTTACTTTTTGCATTAAAAAAAATTAAAAATATGTTGACGAGCTTGTAGCTTTGTGTTTGGTCAAATATTTACCGTGACTATTATCGCACTATATCGGCAGCGAAAAACAAAAAAAAATGTTCTATGATAATTTAAAATTAAAAATTTTGTACAGCCGACTTCAATATAAGTTATTTAAGAATAGTTCAAAAACTATTGGTCTGACCTTGATCAAATTGACCACACGAGAAGTATCAGCTTTCATATAAAAAAGAATCATCGAAATCGGTTCACCCAGTACAAAGTTATTGAGGTAACACACATAAAAAAACAGTCGAATTGAGTACCGTCTCCTTTTTGGAAGTCGGCAGAAAATGTCACAGCTCGATGTTCTATTTGCAAAAATTCAAATAAAACCTCAGGATTTGGAAAGAAAATCTGAGGACCTGTTGATGATGATAATGGTAACGATATCACCAGATAGAAATATTAATTTTTGTTCATTGGATTGACACACTTCTCTACGTGATAGAGCCATGTTACAGTTATATTATGACTGTAGCACGAATTGGCAGGTTCGACCGGGGAAGGACCACGTTCCCACAGAATATCAGCGTAAAATAGCAGCTTAATGCTGTTGTGTTTCGTAAGGTGAGTGTAGAGAACTAGGGACCCTTGACTGGATACGAAGCATTCCATCTTAGTCCTCAGGAGTGACAACGCCACTGCATTCTGATTCTTAATGAAGTGTAGGTGTAGATGATTATGGGCCACAGCATCCATTTACCATCAGGTGGACTGTGTGCTCGCTTGTCATCTTTTGTCTATTCAAAAAAAACACACGTAACCTGTTTCACCTATATTTTAATTTACCCTCTCGCCTTACTTCGCCTTGAAAATATAAATAAAGGAAGTAAATGTGTATATATGGTAGAGCCAGGCAGCAGCTTTTGCTGTCGCACGGATGGGCCGGCGCGAACCGGGGTGGTACCATGACTTCACAGAAAACCAGCGTGAAGTAGAGGTTTACCTCTGCGTTTCGCTTGGTGAGTGCAGGTGGCCGGAGGCCCTTTTTACTGGAAATGAGGCATTCCATCTTAGTCCTCACGGGTGACAATGCATCTACATTTTGATTTCTAATAGAGGATAGATGTAGATGTCTATGGGCCGCAGCAGGCACTTACCATCGGGTGGACTGTGTGCTCGTTTGTCACACTTATCCTATAAAAAAAAAACAATGGACATGAATCGCAAGTATAAAATTGTATAAGAAACATTTTTATTTTGCTTTCGTTAGAATCAGAAAATATCGCTAATTTCTTTTAACATCTACTTTGCCGACTCGTAACAGACCACTGCTGGACATGGGTCTATCGCATTGTAACGAAATATTACTGTAAATCCTCGAATGCCTCGCTTGTGTTGAAAGGCGTATTGGTGTTCGCGCGAATAGACAGTTGACTTCTAGGTATTTTAAATGTGACCTACGTAGATTATAAATATGGTCACGCTTCCTTTTATCATGAGATCCCTGAGATCTTTTTGTCATTTTCAGAGGCGCCACATACGGCACCTCCAGGACGAAATAGGGAGATAGATTCACTAAAGTGTCTTACATAAATACTGAATCTGCTTACCTAAGATCCTGTACGAACTTACGATCCAGTTAACATGTTAATTTATAATTTAATTTTAGACGTTGTAGAGCCACGCTGCAGCTATATTATGGTTGACGCACGAATGGGTCGGCTCGACCGGGGTAGAATCACGCTCTCACGAAATACCAGCGTCAGTTTGCTACTGTGTTTCATACGGTGAGTGTAGAGAATCGGAGATCCTTTTTACTGGAAACGAGACGAGACGAGACGAGCGTTTACTCAGAGGTGACAACGTATTTGCAATTTGATTTTTAATCAAAGATAAATGGATATGTCTATGAGCCACAGTATATAGCACTTACGATCAGGTGGACTGTGTGCTCGTTTGTCTCCTACATTTTATAAAAGACAAAAATCTCTTATTACATTTAGAATCTTCACTACATTCAATGTTTTTAAAACGGCAAACAGTAGATGTCTATGGGCTACAGCATCCACTTACGATTAGGTGGACTGTATGCTCGTTTGTCACCCGTATTCTATATATTATATAAAAAAGAATTTTTGTTTGTTCGTATTTTATGCCCAGCCATACCGTTCGTTAGATTGCGTTAAAGCTTTGCCAACTTATTGCTTGCACTTGCGCGAAGGTTATAGGTATAGTACAATTAACTTACAGTAGGTGGCGCGCGTTTCCGAATTTATTTGAAAGTTATATATCATTTAACTTCAATGAATGTATTATTATTACTCATTATACAATGCAACTTCCACATTTAAAACGATATTTCCACAATTATTTCTTCTGTGGAAGCAAACGCGCCCTGTACCACCTAGTATATATACAAAAAAGTTTTCAAATATCAGTCAATACATCATACATATGAGTAAATACGTAAATAGAATAGAATATAATAGAATGATTTTTATTCAATATTGATTATTACATAATACTTATTGAAAGTCATTTTTTATTTACCACTGGTTCGGAAAATACCTCTGTCCTGGGAAGAATCATTAAGAAACCCAGCGGGACTATTTTTTTTAAACATATTTTTTCTTAATAATAATTTTGTTTATACAATTTTAAATGATGTTTCGTAGAACCAGCATGGTGGCAATCTCCTTATTCCCAGGGGTTATTTTCATTCATATATTCCTTGATATTATATTAACCCTTTTTGTACAGTTCTTCTTTATAAATCTTTTAAACCTGTTTATTGACAAACTTTGAACATGTTCTGGGATTTTGTTGTAAAAGCGTATACATTGCCCCATAAATGAATTACTAATTCTGAGGAGTCTAGTAACTGGCATTACAAACTTATGTTTGTTCCTAGTGTTTAAGGTATGAACATCCTTATTCTTATTAAATCTATTTATGTTTTTATGTTCATACATTACATTTTCATAAATATATTGCGATGCCAAAGTTAATATGTTTATTTCTTTAAATTTTTCTCTGAGAGACTCTTTACAATTTAGGTTATAAATCGCCCGTACGGCTCTCTTTTGCAAAACAAATATAGCTTCAATATTAGTCGCATTACCTCGTAGCCGAATTCCATAAGACATTACGCTATGAAAGTAACTAAAATACACTAATCTAGCTGTCTCAACATCTGTGAGATTTCTAATCTTTCTTACAGCATATGCTGCAGAAGTAAGTCTGCTTGCTAATTTAGATATATGGGAGCCCCTTTGAAGTTTCGCGTCAATAGTAATACCAAGAAAAACAGTCGTATCCACAAGACTCAACTCCGCCCCATTTAAGAGCACATTGGTTTTCGAATGTTTTATATTAGGTATTGTAAATTTAATACATTTTGTCTTATTTTATTGCCGTTTAATAGCAAATTGTTGGCGTTAAATCAATGTATTAATTTCGATAGAGCATTATTTACATCGTCATAATTAATTGACTGCATTTTGAGTTTGAAAATTAAAGAGGTATCGTGAGCAAATAATACTATATCGTGATTGTCCCCTACAAGATTCATTAATATAGATTAAGAACAGGAATGGGCCAAAAATCGAGCCCTGAGGAACGCCCATTGATACTACCGATCCGGAGGAACCTTTACCATTTATCACGACTTTTTGAGTTCTGTTACTTAAATATGAAGGTAATAAGTTGTAAGCGCCAAATTTTTTACACCGTAATGTTGTAGTTTCCTGATTAATGTGTCATGATGAACACAATCGAAAGTCTTGGAAAAGTCACAGAAAATACCTAAGACATCTTGTGAATTCTCCCAGGTATTAAAAACATATTTCATAAGCTCAACACCGGTCTCAGACGTCGAGCGACCCCTTGTAAAACCAAATTGGTTTTTATTAAGTAATTTATTTGTATTAAAAAAAAAATTAACAATTGATCCAAAATTATTTTTTCAAAAATTTTACTTAGTGAGCAGTACAGAAATAGGTCTATAATTAGCGGGGTCCAATGTATTACAAGATTTAGATAAAAGTATTACCTTACTATACTTCATTAAATCAGGAAACACCAGAATCGATACAAGTATTAAAAATAATAGCAAGATTAGGTGCAATTAAATCTATAATGGACGCAATAACTGTAACTGAAATCCCCCACAAATCTGCGGTTTTCTTTACATCAATGGTTTTGAAGTATTTTACAATATTATGCGGTACTACTATTTCAAATCTAAATTCTTATAAACAGGTATTAACGTTCTGTTTAAGTAATGACATGGCGACAGTTGCAGAAGTATTCAATGACTCTGTTGTCAAGATAGGAACATCAGTGAAATATTTCTCAAACACCGCTGCAGCTTCTTCATTTGATTTAGTCAATTCATTATTATTTTTTAATTGATAGTCTGAGTTACGAGGTTTCTCTTTACCGGTTCCGCTGTTAATTATGCTCCACGTCATCCTAATTTTATTCTTAGCCGTCTTAATTTTGTTACCAATATGTAACGATTTGGCTGTGGAGCAAACTCTTTTAAACATTTTAGAGTAATTATTGACATATTCTTTAAAAGCATCTGAAAGATTATATGATCTTTCATGGTAAAGGTCATATAACCTTCGTCTGCATTTATGAATTCCTATTGAACGATACATAAGTACTTGCATGGAAACAAATATTATTGATTTTATTCCACATACGAGGGCGGCACTGAAAATTTCGGGAATCAAGGAAGTGACACAACATTACTATTTAAAAATGTATTTATTGCTTTTCGAAGTATTCTCCGCGAAATTTGACACATTTTTCCATACGATGGAACCAATCATTGAAGCAACCATTCCATTCGGAAGTTGGGTTCTCCAAAATGGCCGTTTTGTAGGCGTCCATAGCTTCTTCAGGTGATGAAAATCTCTGTCCACGCAATTTATTCTTTATTTTAGGGAAAGTATAGAAATCATTAGGGCTTAGGTCGGGGCTGTACGGCGGATGGTCTAATAATTCTATGTTTTCTTGCTCTAAAAATTCTTTTGTTCTGTGTGCGGTGTGAGAACTCGCATTGTCGTGACGGAGGATGATGCGGCGGTTGCAGTTCTCTTTACGGAGTTCAGAAACGACCTGTGACAAACAAATGCTAGCATACCATTCTGCATTAACCGTTCTTTGTCCCTCAAGAGGAATAGTCGTAACATGGCCGGTTTTGGAGACAAACGTGGCCACCATTTTTTTTGCAACACTCCGTGAACGAACAATTTTTGTTGGCTTTAACTTATTTTCCAACACCCAAACTCGTGACTGGTTTTTTGTTTCGGGTTCGTACGCGTATATCCAGGATTCGTCACCTGATACGATGTTGTATACAACATTTGAGGATCCTGCGTGGAGTCTTTCGAGACTTCTGACGCATCAAGTAACGCGAGCCGCTTTTTGCTCTTCACAGAGCGAATGCGGTATCCATCGGGAAAACAACTTTTTTACACCTAATTGTTCATGCAAGATTATTTGTATTTGATTCATGCCAATGTCCAAAGTTGCCTGAATTTCACGGTATGTCACATGTCGATCTTCCTCAATCAGTTTACATCAACGTTTTCTTGGGTGACTGCAGTTTTTGGACGACTGTGACGGGGATCATCACTGAGCTTGACACGTCCACGTTGAAATTCAGCAAACCAGCGATAAATTGTGGTTTTGGATGGGGCTTCATCACCAAATGCAGAAATTATCCGGTCAACACACTGTTTTTGTGTTAAACTACTTCGAAAGTCATAATAAATCATCGCTCTTGAATTTTCTCGAGTCAATTCCATTTTCTCAACGACTAAACAAGTTTGACAAAACCTTGTGACAAGACCGAGAATATTTTTTTAAATAAATAAATGGTATTCGATTTTTAAAACCAAGGAGTTTTAAATTAAAAAGATTTTATTATGACAGGAACAGTGGCAATATTCCATTCCCGATACTTTTAGTGCAGCCCTCGTAATCTGTCCTACCAAGAGGACACATTGCATAAATTATTGATTAAGTTATTGAGCTTGACTATTCATATATTTTTTCGTTTATATGAATAGATATATCTAGTTATAAATATATCTATACTTCTAGACTAGATATATTTATAACGTATGCCAGTATAGTTTCATGATTAAAATTCAAAAACATCTACAAATTATACTACCGCAATGGGGCACCCGGTAAGGTTAAAAAATTTTGCTTTTGTTGCTTGATTTCGAGCAAGCGACGTACAGTTGACCGTGTGATAAATCCTGTATTAAAATCATTGTTTCTTAAAACTATAATAACTTCATATTAAATGAAGATATCGCAATATTTTTTTTAGATAAGGGCCAAGTGTTTAAGAAATAAAACTTAGAAAACTTAATTGAAATCTGTCCAGTAGTTTTTCCGTGATGCGCGCACAACTGCAAACCTCTATCACTTTGTTTATATAGATATTTATCTACTCACTTATTCATAGTAGACTTGTGTTACCATACATTATAAAGTCCATTAAAACAAAGTCACGTACACAACTTGTAATTAATAAACCTGAACAAGTCCGTTAGATGGGATAGAACGCGTTATAATACGCTACATTCCATCTAAATAATTCCAGCTTCTTAGAGCCATTAGTCATTAGTGGATATAAAAGAAATTATAGAAATATGCCTCGACGCGACGGTGAAAGCAAACCATTTCAGCGATGCATGTAATCATTTCGTCTTACGTTGGATAGTGTTTGTAACAATACTTTATTGATTGTAAAGTTAATGGCCTATGCCGAGAAAACTGATACGGCGTGTAAATAGGCACGCGTTTTTGGATTATATCATTGTTTTATTAATTTGTACTAGCTATATAAACAAATAGTGTGAAAATCAGATTTAATTACCATTATGAAAGTATACTTTATGCTCGCGAAGAATGTTACATATTAGAAAAAAAAATGGTTCTGGTTATAACCGCGATCTTTTTAAAATCTGATAATGTTAGGTTTATTATACCTATAAATATACTGTTTTTAAAAATCAAACGATTTCTCCTATAAAAGTTACTTAATTGAAATATCGGCCATTATTGTCGATAAATTTAGAAAGCCACTATGCAGCAGTTTTGTGGCTCCTATGATACCAACGTAAAGTAGCTGTATAATGTTGTTGTTTTTCGTAGGGAAAGTGTAGAGAACCGAAGGTCTTAATAAACTGGAAGCGAGGCATTCCATATTAGTCCACAGGGGTAAAAAGTAAAAACGCATCTGCATTTTGAACCTTTATGATTGGTGAAGTTGTTTAAGGCCAAAAGTTTAAGACCACCTTAATTAAAGTAGGGAAATTAAATAAAACTCCAATAAAATATTAAGTGTTTAATTAAACTGTTAAATCATCCAATAAAAGACTTTTTGACAATCATTATACTTGAAAAGCGTAATGAAATATTAACAGTCCATGCTAAAAAAGGCTATTGTTAGCTAAACTGATTTTCATCAAAAAATCCTCCTTTGCATTCTATGACTTTTTTCACATGTCTCGGCATACGGGCAATCAATTTGTTGATAAGGTCTTGTGATATATTGCTCAAACTTTCGCACAAAGCATTCCACATTTCTTCTCGCGAGGATGGACCACAATTACGGACGTTCCTTCAAGCTCTTCCCACAAAACTTCAATGGAATTGAGATCCGGGCTCCGAGGAGGCCAAACCATATTTTTAACACCCCTTGTGCCTCTTTCTCTTCCAAATATCCTCTGCATAATTTTGAGCTATGCTTAGGATCATTGTACTGTTGAAAAATGAATCCATCTCCAATTAATCGCACCCCTGAAGGAACGGCATTTTGTACAAAATTTTTTTGTACTCTTCCTTTTTCATAATTCCGTCAATTTTGATCAAATCGCCAGTTCCTTGACTAGAAAAGCAACCCCAGACCATAATTGAGCCATTACCATACTTGATTGTTGAGACTACACAAACTGACATCATATTTTCTTGGTCACTGCGTCGAACGTAAATTCTTCGTTTTGAACCGAATAGCTCAAACTTGGATTCATCGGTCCGAAGAACTTTTTTAACATCTTCTTCAGTCGAATCTCGATGGGTAAAGGCCTATTGCATCCGTTTTTTCTTGTTTAGTGGCCTTAGCAGAGATTTTCGAACGGCGACACGACTATACAACTTCTCTCTCAGTCGTCGTTTTACTGTAGTCAATGATAAAGGTTTTACTCGGGTTTTGTTTACTTCAACGCGGATTTCCGGTGTTGTTAAGCATCTATTTCGCTTGTTGGTAACAACAATGAAATGATCTTCACTTGACGTGGTAACTGTCGGCCTTCCCGAGCGTGAACGATCTTGAAAAGTGTCTGTCTCCCTGTATCGAGTTATTGTGCCACGAACACAAGTCTTCGATAACTTAAATTGTAACGCAATCTCACGTTCGGATTTGCCTTCATTATGTAAAACAACGATGGCAGAACGCACTTCACTGCTAATTTCGCGTGCTTTTCTCATTTCAAGACGTCTTCACTGTAGAAACCACAAGTTTAGACTAATTGAGATTGTTTGTGAACAAAACCATGTACAACTCAGGTAATAATAAGTCGGAAACACGTGTTTTTAGAAGCTAAATAATCCTAATTATTGACCAATGGGAAACAAAAGCAAAGCAATTAGTTATAAGCCCATCATAAAAATATTATTACGACTCTATCACCTGGCTTTAACGCAGCGTTTCTCGGTGTTTGAAAACAATACATGTTTATTGTGTTATAACTTGAAAGTAAATAAAAGAATGACTTCTTTAGATATTCGATATTAACAATAAAATATGCAGGTTTACATTTATTTTATTTATCTTATGGGATTTCGTTACAATTTATAGATATAAGTGTGGTCTTAAACTTTTGGCCGGCAGTGTAGGCCACAGCATCCGCTTGCCCACTGGACGGGACTGAACGTTCTTTTTACTTTCTTTTTTTTAATTATTATTATATATTTTTTTAATTATTTAAGGGCGTTTTTGGAAGGTGAAAACGATTGAGTGGCCTTTGTTTTTTTTTGAGTATACTTGCGGATCTATATTTCCCGCGCATTTGAAAGTATAGAATAGAGTTTTTTTGTATTCAATATAGATTTTTTTTATAAGATAAGGGTGACAAACGAGCACACAGTCCACCTGATGGTAAGTGGTTGCTGCGGCCCATAGACATCTACATCTATCCTCTATTACAAATCAAAATGCAGATGCGTTGTCACCCGTGAGGACTAAGATGGAATGCCTCATTTCCAGTAAAAAGGGCTTCCGGCCACCTGCACTCACCAAGCGAAACGCAGAGGTAAACCTCTACTACACGCTGGTATTCTGTGAGGTCGTGGTACCACTCCGGTTCCAGCCGGTCCATCCGTTGCGACAGCAAAAGCTGCCGCGTGGCTCTACCACTGTTACATTTATTTACATTATTTAGATTACATGTTAGGTCGTATATTTCCTCGGGACATCTTACGTGAGACAGATTGTAGCTTAAGCCTGACACTAATTATAAACTACTATTTTTAATAAGGCCCTATTAGACAACCAACTATACTCATAACCTAAATAAAGGTTAGAAAAATCATCGTAGACATATTTATTATTTAATTACAACATTGCAAAGAAAATTTCAAATCCTTTATTTAAAAGCGTTTTAAAATGTCATTGTGTCAACATGTATTATCTATTAGTATTAATGGATTATACGCTTCTAAAGTAATATAAAAACGAGTTACCATACGTTTTCACTCTGATATTACTAATGATCTGGTATGAGTTACAAGTTTAGTTACAACGTACCTAACGGGTCCTGCTACAAAAATGTATTTAATTGGCTCAGAGAGCAATGGGTTTGATTCCCAGACGAAACAGGTATTTGAAAAGCCTAATTAATATATTAGAAATGGAGAAAGGAAAGAAGATATAGTAAACATATTTCTCGGGTATGGATGTTGCCAATAAGTATCTTATGTATTATATTATACAAACGTCTCCACGATGTAGGAGTAATTCCGCTAATTCCTAGTGTGGATGTTGGGTAACATTTTTAAATTCGGTTCAATCAATCCCATTCTTCAGCGGGATAGATAAAGAACCGGTAAATGTAAAGATAAGGAAGGGTATTAGGCACCTATTTCAATTGAAATACTCTTTTATGATCATTGTCGTTAATTCTTTCTTATAAGTAATTAAACAAATTTTTATATATTACAGAAAAGTAAGTTATAAGGCGAGTTAAGTTATAATTTAGATGGCTCCGTGTTCAGTGGCTAAACAATGAGTTTCAGCACTAAGGGCTGCGGGGTCGGATCCACGCACGGAAGAAATATTTGTATGGCCTACAAATAATTGTTCCTGGACTGGATGTTTGTCAATAAGAGTGGTATAAGAGTGACAAACGAGCACACAGTCCACCTTACCATGAGATTGGTAAGGGGATGCTGTAACCCATAGACATCCTTTGTTTTTAGGGTTCTATACCTCAAAAGGAAAAAACGGAATCCTTATAGGATTACTTTGTTGTCTGTCTGTCTGTCTGTCTGTCAAGACCCTTTTTCTCAGGAACGCGTGGAGGTATGAAGCTGAAATTCACACCAAGGCTACTGTCCCTTGGAGCTGTGAAAAAATCAAACTTCTAAGCCAATGCAATCAAAAGATACAGCCGTTTGTGCCGCAAATTTTCGACATTTGCAAGGGAATCAAAACCTACAGGGTACTTCCCGTGAACTCAGAATCTTGAAATTTGGTACGAAGCAACGTTTTATAGCACAGATAAAGGAAAAATTGTGAAGAGTATACATTTTTATCATAAAATAAAAATATTTTTAATAATGTGAAACTTTTATACCTACGGACTACGGATTTGTTCGGAACCCTCGGTGCGCGAGTCCGATTCGCACTTGGTCGGTTTTTTTTTTATAATATAAATAGTAATAAACGAGCATGCAGTTCACCTAATTGTAATGGTAAGCCAATGCTGTGGCCCATGGACGTTTCTTTGATTAAGAATCAAAATGCAGATACGTTGTCACCACTGAGGACTAGAATGGAATGCCTCGTTACTAGTAAAAAGGGTCTAGTTCTCATCACCCGCTATGGTGAAACACATTAGATAGATGATATTAGACAATATTTCGCAATAGTATTTATGTGCGACTTGTTAACAAAACCCTACACTTCGCCTACCGGTACGAGGCTGCCACTCGAGAACCTTTCTTCCCCATCGGTTGTCGGTTCTTCGAGCTATATGGCCGGCCCACTGCCACTTCAGCTTACTAATCCGTTGGGCTATGTCGGTTACTCTGGTTCTACTGCGGATATCCTCATTCCTAAGTTTATCACGCAGAGAAACTCCGAGCATAGCCGGGCGTCCCCCCACAAGATGGAGTGACGACCTGGTAAGACATGCAGGAAGTCGATGGATGCAGGTGGCTCGGGACCGTGCTTTGTGGCATTCCTTGGGGGAGGCCTATGTTCAGCAGTGGACTTGTGAAGGGCTGTAATGATGATGATGATGATGATGATGATGTTAACAAAACCAAAAAGATAAGATCAACAACGGTCGCTATTCTCGAAGTATCTGTTAAGCAGCGGTTAAAGTCTATATTAGTAAAACTATCAAGGCACTACTCATTCATCCACAAAAAATAGTGATATCAGGCATATTTGTTAACCTAAAAGCTAAATTATTATTCAACCGTTCTTTAGGTCATGGTTCCCGTCCGCCATCCGCGTCGCTACCGACGCCGGCGGCACTGAAGAAGGAACCCGAAGATCCGGCGCACAGAGTCAAGTTGGAACCTCACACACAGGCATCGGACGACGCTAACGCCGAACTTGGCGTTGACGGCATCAAGACTGAGATCGACGGCCTCATGGATAGTGACGGTAAATTATCCTTTGTTCTTTTTTGACTGATATTTTTTTTTTTGGTAAATAATCACAACGTTCATCTTCCACCGCGAGGACTGATTGAAGACATTGTTGTTAGAAAATATGTCTGTGATGTTCTTAAATCAAATCACAGCAAAAAAGCGATTCCGTAAAAATATTTACCTGAAAAAAGAAAAACAATGACGGCTCCGGGGCGCCAGTGGCTTAGCAATCAGTTGTTGCGCTGGGGGCCGCGGGTTCGAATTCCGCACGGAACAAGTATTTGTATGGCCTACAAATAATTGTTCCGGGTCTGGAGGTTTGTCCTAGTGCAATTTATGTTTGTAAACTGCCTCCACGACGCAGGAGAAAATCCTAGTGTGGGGGGCAACGTTTTTTTTAAATAAGAGAAAAAAAATAAGAGAGCAATATCTTTAACTGTGTAGCCTACAAAACAATGTAGGAGTATATCGGTCCCCTCTCCCTCTCTCTTCTTCATACTTTCTAAATCATGTAGCCACATCTTAGTAGTGTAGTAGTAGAAAGGATGTTGCTGATCATGAGGTCCCGGGTTCAAATCCCGGGTCGACCCAAATCAGTTATTAGGTTATCTGTCAAGAAATTCTCAGTAGCAGTAGCAGCACGGAGTCAGGAACTTGGCGGTGTTTTACCGCCCTGCCTCGGAAAGCACGTAACACATAATATAGTAATAATTTTAAAAGATGAACGCAATGAAACAGTTAATGTGTCATGGGCCTTAACAAATAACTCGCTACATTCATTCATATCATACTATACTGTTCCTGGTAATTATTACTAATCATATTTATTATAATACTAACTCACTACGCCAATCGGCTTAATGTTTTTAATTAATAGGTATTTTCTCTGTAAGTGATTTGTAAATCTTTTGAGAAAATAAATGTTTTAAACCATAAACCATAATTGCAGCACGAATGAGTCGGTTTGGCTATGAAAAGATAACTGTAACTCTTTTTTCTGGTAAGAATTATAACTCTATGGTAATAAATCACAGTGGTGTCTGAATATTGATTCTTAATCGAGTATATTTTCGAGTGTCTTTTTTTCCTTTTCCTCTTTATGAAAGAGGAGGCAAACGAGCATACAACTGACCTTATGGTAAGTGACCACTGATCACAGTCGCCCACAAACATCTAGAACATCAAGGGAATTGCAAGTGTGTTAGCGGCGTTTTAGAAAGGAGATAAACTCTATGGGCCATAACATCCATTTACTATCATGTACTCATCGTAACTGCTTACTCATTTTTCAGCCTTTTACATGTATAAATAAATATGTACCTACTTTATACTATCGTTATCGAGTGATGTTCAGTGAAAATAATGTTAGCTATGAAAATTATTTTGATTTCACTTATTATCAACGCCTACTCTTAAATTTTTTGTGAATAAATTATATCAATTTAAATTAATCACCTATACGCTTCCCTTAGCTTTGTCAAATGTTCTGGCAAAAGCTCATTGGCTCAACCATTTTCACTCGAAACAACAAACGTAAAACTGTAAATGTCCGACATTGCTTTGACAAATGTAATCACACGTGTTTTACGTCGACGTAATCCTTACTGCAACCGGAAACTGTTGCTACACAATGCTCCTCAATTATATCGTGTCGTAACGTTCACTGATCATACATATAATGCAAAAAATATATCAATTCTAAATATTCCATCGCTTTCCAACGTGGCGTCTTTTGTTTTCTATTTTTAAAAATTGCGGTGTTGTGGAAATTCTTTTCCTCAACGTCCCGTAACTAAAATGTCAAAAATGAGCTTGTTATAGGATTTGCCATTTCACCATGCTAAGCAGTCGAATGTTCATCGTAGTACTAGATGTGTCGTAATTTTGTTGCCGTGTCTCTTCGCTGAACTGGGTATCTTTTTAAATTAATTGTAAATACTTCACGTGTTAAAGAAAACCATGCCTTTAAGAGCCCATTGGTAAAGCATCGATATCAGGTCGGAAATTTTGAATTAAACTGATAATACGGTTTATATTTCGTTTTATTTTAACTATTTTGTGGACTGGGTGCGTGACACACGTTCTACGGGTACTGTATAGCAGTCGAAACTTCGACAGTTAATCATTTGAAATTTAACACGATTAAATCAATAGAAGTATTTCTATTCTATATGTACATATAAGCTGATAATATGAGAAATAATGAGACCGTAAATAGCCTGGTCATAGGCCTCTTGCATATCGTAGGCGAATTCTGGTCTGCATCGCTACGTTTGTCAAGCGAATGACGAAATTTTCGTCGTCTTACATATTTTAATTATTTTAGGTCTAGCATTGGTACAATAACCATCTCAAATATATCACAAACCAATCATGGAAAGCAGGATCGATAGCCAATATGCCTGCCAAAAGTGCCGCTTACATCAAACCCGTCGAATTTCATTGTGATAAACCTGGTCACCTGTGTGACTATTATATAGTATACGCATATCAGGTAATTGGGGACTGGTTGCCAATAATATCCCCACCTAATCTCAGGACCAAACAACTTCGCAAAATTAACAGACTGTCAATTAAATTTTCATTCAAAGGCTATTAAATTTAAACTGTAAAATATTAAGGTTGGACATCCAGTTTTTTATGACAAGACTTATATAATTTGCGCACATATATCAAAATTTTCTTTTCCGTAACTTGTTTGGTACTTTGTGTCATATTTATTATAAATTAATAATTATTTCAGGTGACCCCACAAAATCACCATCTTGCGAGATGGGTGGCCCTGGGTCCTTGAAGTCGGAGCGCCTGTCATCCGACTCCAACGATATTTTGGACCCACAAACCGGCCTACGAGGTTCTACTGGGAACCTGCAGGTAAAAAAAGTAATATGCCTTTTACATTATTCGCATGTAGCATGTTGAAAAGTAAATTAGTTTTTTGAAAATAGAATATGAGAAGCACTGTTAAGCAAGTCTCTAGCTTATGTTGTATTTTTTTAGGTTTGCAAAATGCATGTATCTAGCCATGTAGTATTGGTGTAAGAATATCCAGTGCATGCCAAGTTTGGCAACTATGATGCAATATAATGTAGATTCCTATGTTCAGTTGTGGACTTTTGATAGGCATTATTGATGATGATGATTTTGACAGCAGTCTTTATAAGATAATAATTCTGCTAATTGTTTTTTAAAAGTATAATACTTATTAGTAAATCAGTGTTTGTCATTATTCTTATTTATATATTAAAACCACCATTTATACATGGTGACGAAAGTGCATGCGTAATTTTAGCTTTAGATATATAATCCACGGAGTTCTAAGGTCAGATATTTTCCTACAAATATTACGATTATTTGCAAGCTCCAACGCTCTTTAAAAGGTTTCGAAAATTCGAAAAGTAAAATTCTGCGGCTTTTGTGTTTTAAATTAGACATGGGACGAGTACTCGGTTTGGATTCGGTACTCGGCGGATTCGGTCTTTTTTTAGGGTTCGGTCGAGCACAGAGTATTAACGGCCGAGTACCGAGTACTTGGCCTTAATTATATTTCAGAGAAAAATAAAGACAAAAAGCCAGTTTTTATCATTATTATTATATTAGACACATTAAAACATCAGGAACATGGGAAGCGGCAGAAATATTGTACATAAGAATTTATAATAGAAATTATTATTATTAATATTTAAAATTTAAGAGAGGAAGATTGTGATGCAAAAACACTAGGTTTTCGGCCCTATTTGGGTCTAGTTTGTAAGGGAAATAACCGCACGCCACCCGCTACCGCGTTTTTTTTAAAGCCGAGTATTCGGCAGAGTACTCGGCCCAATCTAGGCTGAGTACCTGGTGGCCGAGTACTCGGCGAATCACTACTCGTTCCATGTCAATGTCTAGTTTACATACTTATTAATATCAGTCAATAAACTGTTTAACAGGATGTTATTGAGTAAAAGCCTAAAATGTAACCTTTTTATATGTTCTATTCTAATAAAGAACGTCACAAATTTTCTTTTAAATCAATTGAAATACGTTGTTTATTCTTATTAACAACGTATTAAGAAACTGCTATGGCCGGTTAGATTCCGATTAGATTCCAAATCTTATCGACGAAGTCCGACACCCCTGAACGTCATTTATACCTAACATAGCCCTAGCTAGTTATGTTTTGGCGGGATTGCATTTTATTTTGGGGATCTGTAGGCCTATTCGCCAACATCGTTGACATCATAATGTTTATTACTATAGTATGTGCCATATCGATTGAGAAAAACGGACAATGACCTCAGATATGAGCCGAGTGTCAAAAGGCGTAACTTACAAAATCTCAATTTAGATGTGATAACAATATTTAAATATTGATATTATTCCCACTTCTAGGTCAGCACATATGTTTTGTTTTTTTGTTTCTTAAATAATATTGTCTGTGGTTCCTATAAACATAGTAAAATCTTACGGTACATCGCGAAAAATGTGTTATATTTTATATTTCAATTTATGGTAAGTAACGCAGCAATTCATTTAATAACAGTTTCATATTAAAAAAATATTTGAAGCAATATAATCACCATATTGAGCTTTTGCAAATTCATCCCTTTAAAATAAACAAAACGCGCGTTACGTCAGTTCGTTCTAAAAGAAACGTGACAATGGCAGCCAGAGATGCGTCACCTTTTTTGGGCCGGTCCGCCATTTTGTTTTCATTCGTGTTCGGATAGCGCTTGCGTGTGTACGTCTCGGGTAATTCATAGCATTCATTGCATTGTTTTAGTTGAGTTTTTACTGTTAAATTTGTTATATCGTTAAGTTTTTGTTTTTTGAATCTGTTATATTAGTTTTACTGTGACGGTCGTTACTAAATCGACATGAGTTCAGGAGAATTTGGTGAAGGACCCGGTCCTTCAACATCAAGTGGAAAGAGACGTCGCCGACCCATAATAAACGTAGCAGGTACGTACAAATAGGTACAAATGCGACGACGTAGCCTTTCTATTTCTTAAAGCGCTCTTTTTATGTGACCATGTGGTATTTATTTTCTAAAACAATATGTATTTATGTGATGTAGTACTATGGTAGTATATTTTTGTCATTTATTTACAGGCCCATCTTCTGGAGCACCTTTAACGTCACCAGTAAAAAAGAGAAAACCTACCACTTTGTCGGTCGGGGAACAAGAGATTATCATTAATGTATACAAATATGTCAAAAACACCTGGCCCGAAGACGTGTATCCTTCAAACGTTAATATGGTAGAAAAGGTTTCGGAGATCTCAGGAGTCAGCAAGAGCACTATATATCGCGTATTAAGCGTGTATAGAGATTCCCATAAAATACCAGAAAAGGGAATAATTAATAAAAGAAAAAAGTCTGTAATTGACAAGTTGGACGATTTTGATAAATCGGCTATAATGAAAATGGCTTTTTGGAGGGATGTGATTGGGTATTTGAATCATCATCTACTGGTGACTACCATGAGAGTATGGACGCTCTCCATTTCGAGGACTGGTTTAGAAAAGTAATAGAAAAACTGCAAAGCGGCGATGTCATAGTTATGGATAACGCTAGTTACCACTCCAGACGTTTAGAAAAAACCCCAACAATGTCTTGGCGGAAACAAAATATGCAGGAATGGCTAGAATCTAAACAGATCGCATACGTGCCCTCGGACACAAAGACCCACTTAATGGAAAAAATAAAGGCAGTTAAAGATAACTATCGAAGTTACGTCACCGACGAGATGGCAAAAGAAAAAAGCATCACAGTGGTAAGGTTACCTCCTTATCACTGTGAGCTTAACCCCATTGAACTTGTGTGGGCAGATGTGAAAGGGTACGTTGCACGAAAAAATACAACTTTCAAGTTAAAAGATGTTAAAAATTTACTTAAAGATGGTTTAACTCAAATCACGCCAGATAAATGGAAAAACTGTGTTCAGCATGTCCTTAAGGTTGAACAAAAAATGCGTGGCATGGATGATAGAATTGACCAAACTGCAGATCGCTTTATAATTAATGTTACAGATAGTTCATCAAGTGAAGATACGAGTGATGATTGCACCGAATAAAAATAAAGTTCTTATATAATATTAAAAATAAAGTTTTATCTTTTGCATAAGTACGTACTTATTCGGTGTCGTTATCACTCGAATCTTTATATGTGTTATAAATTAATGTTTTTTGTTGTTAAATGAATAAAGTACTTTATAACAATAGATGATTTTTCTTCTACAGCGATCTTTCACATAACTTTTTAATAATAGTTAATAAATATATATTATATCAATCATTATAAAAAAATCATTATAAATAAAGAAAGTACTACATATAAAATGTGCCTATATATTGAAGGTTTGTAACCCCTGGTTAAACGACCGAAAGGTCATTGTCCGTTTTTCTCAATCGATTTGGCACATACTATATGTAGTACATTGTCATGTTATATAGTTTTTCTATAAGAAGAACTACCACTGCTTAGACATATGTCAATCGTGAATGATTCATTCATTTAACCCGGGTCGCATCAAAGTGTTGAAGATTGCTATTACATTTTTTGTACGTTCCGGATCAAACGATTGACAGGACTTACGACCAAAGAGTATAGTAATGTCCGACGACCGACATTATCGAGTGTCTCACAGATCTCTAGAGTACTGAAACTCAATGGTCCATTTGAATGATCGACACGAATGACCCGGTTCGTAAGACGAATTATTACTCAAATGATCGGGTCACTAGAAATGAATGAATGGCATGTCTACAATGTGACTATCATTTTGATGTCAACAAAGTTAGTGAATAAGCCTCTTTAAAACCTTATTCTCAAGGTAAAAAAGGCTATAAGAGCTATTTACAGTAGGCTTTTTAAGCTATCTCTCTATAAACGGGGAGCTATCAAGACTAATTATATATGAAATTGACAATCTTATTAGTGCCGGCGGGGATTAAACTCGGTTTTATTGCGTAGTATAATAATAATTGTTTTCAATTCATCAGCAGGATGGAAATCAGAACTGCCGCAATCCGAGTAACGAAGGAATGGGCTCGTGCAGACTCGGCGGTGGAAATATGGGCGGCGTTTCCATGGGCCCGATGTCCAGCGAGGCACAAACACTGCCAGCAAACGTCATCAGCAAGCAGGCCGGCAGCATGGAGGTTAATTTTTTGTTTGGCACCTTTTTTCTATATAAAAATATGTAAAAGAAAGATGTAACATTTAACTGTTACAGTGCACACAAAATACAGTAACAGTCGTTCCTAGTTACTATTCTTAAAGTGAGTACTGCCCAGGAGTAATGGTTTGTAATGTAATACCTTGTTTTCCAACATTACATCAGATTGGTAATGGAGTTAAGGGCTTGCACACATTACTAGAAGTTGGCAGGATAGTGTTCATTAAGTCGAGCGTTATTCACCGTTCTAATAGAGTATACTGACGTCCAATATTAACTAGAAATTTATATTATTCATTGATTACAACCTGTCAAAAGTCCATTGCTGAACATAGGTTTTCTATGACATAAATGAGGCGAGGCTTCAGATAAAAAAGAGAAATAGTTTGGAAAACTCAAAAGGGTCACGCCTCAGGAGCGCTACATTTAATTGTGATAATACAAATAAAAATTGTGACGATAATTTTTACAAGAAAAAAAAAAACAGAGAGTTCAATAACAAAAATCAATAGGGAGAACAACTCCTTAGAATATATGATTTTTTTTTTTATTTAAATCTAATTTTAAACTTACATATTTCAATCTTATCAAATCTTATTTAATACTATATATTTCAATATATTCTAATCTATTTTCTATTAAGCGAGAAGACTCACCGACGCACGAACCAACGGACGGCGGTCCATATATTTTTTCTATTACATTTTTTGTTATGTATCATCATCATTATCTTCATTACAGCCTTTCTGAAGTCCACTGCTGAATATAGGCCTCCCCCAAGGAATGCCACAAAGCACGGTCCTAAGCCACCTGTCCATTGACTGCCTGCATACCTACCAGGTTTACACTCCATCTAGTGGGGGGGGGGGGGGGTTAGAGGAAAACCCCAGGCATAGCCTTGAGCGTCCTCATTCGGCCAGCAGTGAAGGACTACGTCTCAGATCCATAAGTCATCACTGGCAACACACACTGGTTGTAGAATCTCGGTTTCAAGTTTTGAGGTATACCTGACGATAAGACAACTACCCGCATAGTTGTGACATGGACATTATACATGTTCTTTGTATTCTCCATGTTCATTTTAAGACCTATCCGTCGGGAGATAATATTGAGGTCATTGATCATAGTGCTTAAGGTCCTCCAGTGATGCTGCCATAAGGACTATATCGACGGCAAATAGACGGTGAGTGATGTACTCGCCATTGATGTTAATACCGTATCCTTTCCAGTCCAGTAGCTTGAAAACGTCTTCCAATGCAGCGGTGAAGTTTCCGGGATATAACGTCACCCTGTCTTACAACTTTCTGCAGTTGGATAGGTTTCGTACTCTGGTTCTGTACTCAGATAGCCATCGTAGTCCTACTGTACGAGGGTGCGTTTCTAAGTTCGCGGAATAGGGGGTAAGGAGTGGAAATAAAAATCCAAATTTATTTTTCCTTTTCAATATATTGACCTGCTACCCTAATACATTTTTCGGGTCTTTCAATTAACTTATGTATACCATCAAAAAAAATAATTTGAGTTTGTCTACAAAATACGTCGAAACTGCTTCCTTCACTTCTTCATCACTTAAAAACTTTTTTCCACGAAGTTCTTTTTTTTAAGTTTGGAAATAAATAATAATCACTGGAGGCCAGGTCAGGACTATAGGGTGGGTGGGGCAAAATTTCGAAGCCCACCTTCTGCAGGGCAGCCATCGCAACATGTCACTTGTGAACAGGCGCGTGGTCGTGAAGAAGAAGGATTGCTTTCGTCAATTTTCCCCTTTTTTCTCCTTTATAGCTTCCTTCAATTGTTTTAGGATTGAAGCTTAGTAATTGCACATGAGACACCTTTATCTTTATAATTAATCAATAGGATTCCT
Organism: Parnassius glacialis; assembly: GCA_033319125.1. Lineage (NCBI taxonomy): Eukaryota > Metazoa > Arthropoda > Insecta > Lepidoptera > Papilionidae > Parnassius > Parnassius glacialis. The sequence goes on along the minus strand of JAVANC010000007.1, from coordinate 16,567,656 downwards.
TCTGAGTCCCAAAAGACAGTCGTCATGATTTTCCCAGCCGATTGTGCCACCTTAAATTTCTTGGGTGGTGGTGTGCCTTTTTTGTGCCACTGCATAGAGTCCTGTTTCGAGCTGTTTTTTCTTTAGGTGGGCATCTTCTATCTCTTCTAATATTAAGTTTTCGACTTTTTGAATAATTTCCGAAGTGGTCACTTCGATCGACCTTCCTGGCTGTGGGTCGTCTTCAAGTGACTCTCTGCCTTGTTTAAAAAGAGTATGCCACTTGTAAACCATAGTTTTACTTGGACAAGAGTCTCCGCAAACGGATGACATCTCTTCAGTATAGTCTGAACTGATTTTCCGCGCTTGGTAAGAAACTTTATAACCACATGGAACTTTATTTTCTCCATATTTCACAATTTCTTCCCGATTGACTTGTTTGGTTGTCGATAACTCAAAGACTAATGATCCAATGAGGGCATCCACGACTTTTTCTGCCACCAGGGCGGCGCCACTTTACAGTGAGGTAAAATATTTGACAGATTTCATAGCGGAGACGATAATTTCTTAGGAAAATGTAATTTTTAACGATTCTTTTTGTATTATTAGTTATATTTTATACTAATTAAATTACAAATGAATAAACCAAACTATAAATATAACTAAAAGCCAATTTTTTTACAAAAGAGTTATAAAGTACATAAAATTAAAAATCAAACCACTGACGCATTGTGTTGTGTATTAATATAATACTCTAGATAATGATAAACTATAATTTAAAATTAATTTCTCAATTAACTGACACTGTGTAACAAAAAAGTTTACCTCAGTCGCTACTAGCGACATCTGGTTAGTGGAAAATTATTAGCCCTCATTACAATAAAACCCGGTATTTATACTCATAATGAGTTGCTCAATCAGCGACGTCCCCACTTATTACTTACCTACCCATTCCGCGAACTTGAAAACACACCCTCGTACAAGCACTTCAACACTTCGATATACCGACAGTCAACGTGGCACCGCTGGAGGGACTGTATGTAGCACCGCCCAATTTTCGACAAAAACAAAGGCTTTTTCTCATAGTCCACACACGCCAGACATAGTGGCAAATTGTACTCCTCGGACTTCCGTACAATTTGCCGAAGGGTATGAATGTAGTCTATGGTACTAAAGCCTTTTCGGAAACCGGCTCGTTTGGGAGGCTGGAAGTCGTCGAGTCTGCGTGCGATACGATTCGTAATGACTCTCGAAAACAGCACGTAGACGCGGCTCAGAAGGAAATCGGTCTGTAGTTCTTCAAGAGAGCGCTGTCCTCTTTCTTGAAGAACAAGACCACCACACTTCTGCTCCACGCCTTCGGAGTAGTCCCACCATGGAGGAGGGAATTAAAGACCTTCTGAAAGACTAAGTACCGGTTTTCCACCCGCTTTCAGAAGCTCTGCTGTAATTCTATCTTTGCCTAGGGCCTTCCCGTTTTTAAAGTGCTGGAGAGCCATTCTAATTTCTCTCAGGTTGACGTCCGTAATATCATCGGAATAGTGTCGAATAAGATTTGCTCTTGGATCTATAATCACACTTGCGTGTGGCTCCAACGATAACGTGTACGGGTGCCCATAGAACCTCTCAATCTCACTCAAAATCTCAGGTGTCCCGGAAACGATGCTGCCACACTCGGTCTTCAGCTTTGACAATTGGCTCTTTCTGGCAGACATATCTCTGGCAAAGACTTTGGAGTCTAGGTGCCGCTCGATCGCTTCTTCAATACAAGCTGTATTGAAGTTGCGTAAGTCCCGTGGCATGCATTTGGACATCTGTCTGTTCAGTTGCCTGTATGCTGTCAAATCTGTTGAAGACTGCAGCTTCATTTCCCGTCTAACAGTCATGAGATTAAGAGTGTGGTCGGAAAAATTTTCTGTTCTTCTGCGGCGGGTCTTGCAGAACTTGGTTCCGGCCACATGGACAGTTTCCACGAGCTTGTCATTCATATCATCCACTGCATTGCGATCTTCTAAGTACTGAAGACGGTTTTGTAACTCGAGCTAAAAGGTTTCGGGACTTTGGAACAGAGCACGAGGGGAACGAAGCGTTGACTTCATTAGATGAGACCACTGCAACTTAACGTTTAGGTTCAGTGTGCCTCTAACCATTCGGTGATCGCTACCAGTTTTCACCCTCGCGATCACTGAGACATCTGGCGTATCAGTGATCGCGTTGAACAGTTGGCGTCTAGTGTTCATAATGAAGTTAATATAATTTTTTTCGAACTGTCGGGGCTTCTGGAAGAAAGAGTTCATCATAAAGAGTCCCTCTTTCTCCATGAAGTTGGCCAGCTGCTGGTCCCTTGCGTTCCTTTGCCCTATTCCGAATCCCTACCTGCAGCTGACTGTTCCCTCTTGTGCCTAGTTTTGCGTTGAAGTCTCCCATTACCGTTTAGTGGGTTTTGGAGGAATGCATGGCTTTAGAGATATCCTCATTCATTTCCTCCACTTCCTTATCGAGATGTGCCAAGGTTGGTGCTTAGACCTGTATGACCTTCAGCGAATACCGTTTGCTGATTCTGAGTATAAGGTACGCAACTCTCGGCGACACTCTCAATCTTTACAACGTTGTTAACGAGAGACTTGTGGATGATAAATCTGACACCTTATTGGGACAGATGGTCGCCCTCCCGGTGACAGAACAAGTTGCCAGATTCGAGGATTATCGTGTCCTCCCCTGCTCTTCGGACCTCAGATAATAATATAATATCCCAGCGCAACATATCTATCTCTTCTTCCAGCTCCAGGATCTTCTAGTCAGTCTTCAGGGTGCGTGCGTTGTATGTTGCCAGGTCGAGTCATCTTAGGTGGCAACCAAACCTCCACCGGAGATTCTTAGCACCCCCTGCCCCGTTTTTACCATGGTCGTCACCGTAGCCAGGAATAGCGAGGTGCCGGAGATTGAGGGCCGTCTCTTCGTAACTTTCGTCATGGGGGTTATTTGTCATAGTTGTCACGCTTGGCGAGCGGGTTGGCAACCGCAGTTTTTTTATTGTAGTATTGTTGTCATCGGGAAGACTGCTGCCCATCTCCTGTCTGTTTCCCATTGTCGCCTCTTACGACACCACGGGAAGATATGGGGTAGTGAATATTCTTCACCGCCACTACACGGCACATTGTTATGTACTTTGTTATGTAATCTAAAGTGAATCAATTAGTAAATAAACTAATCATATAACTCAATATCTGTAGTTATTGTAACGTTAATAATAAATAATATGAATTTGATATCTAGCTAAAAGTATAACGATTTTACATAGCGGAATTGAGGTATGGCCACATATCAAAAGTAGAGCACTACCTCACGTTGTGATCTGTGCAATAAATTGCTGTTTCGTTTGATATCTCAATGGCCTTTGATAGTCTGGCACACTAGCCTTTTAGACAAACTTCTAACGTACGACTTATCCTGGCCTGTCTCTAAGAGTCGTTGTCGAAAGCAGCTAGGAAGAGCGACTAATTCCAGAGTTCCTCAGATATCCGTTTTCCTGTTGCATTTCCTTGAACAACGCAGATACGTAGAAGATATCACAGCTGTGAAGAAATATCGGCAGAATCCTCGGGCCAGTCGAGATTCCAATCCAGTCCGAAAGAGTTGAGCGAGTGAATCTTTATCTGCATTCAGATTCTGAATGGGGCAATGGCAATCTTATGAGATTCAACACCTCCAACACAAGCGTGTCTCTTCACTGTGAAAAGGAGCCAGCTCATCTTTTTCCAAAAAGTATCAATGGAAGGTATTCCAATTATTCGGAGGGGGAGAGAGATCCGATAGTGCATGGAGTATTACAGCCATATGGGCTGGTGCTCCAAAATGTCACCTAGCAGCTTTGGTCTCAATGGAGAGGCTTGCTAATATGCTCATTGGTGACCAGAATCTGGTTAAAGCTAATCTTACCAATCTGAAGCACAGGCGAGAAGTTTTGGTGTTATACTAAATACATATCGGAGAGCTTGCGCAGGAATCGCATGATTTAATTCCGCCTTCTCGCTATCACTATTGGATAACTATACGCTCACTATTCTTGACCACATTGTTGCCGACATACTACGCATCTGAACTAAAATGTTTGCTGCATTTGTCATGTCTACAGCACAACAATGATGCAAGCGGCGAAAGGCGAGAGTGAATAGGTTTTTGTTAAGCTAAATCTGTGTTTTAATCTTAGTCTTAATCGCCTACCATCAGGCTTGAGTTTGTTTTGAAGGGATAAACTTAAACCTTTGTGTTCACCCAGCAGCAGAGCCAGATCTTCGTATTTTCAACGCTGCTGGCAAACAAGAGCGCGGAGGCCGTTATATCGGGACAGCACCATTCGATTATCGCCTACCACTGTGCTCAGCCCAATACTAAGAAGTACCTTGAGGTAATATATAATTTTATTAGAGTTAAACTTGAAAGGCAATGGTTTGAACATACAATCTTAAATTCTTGTACGCATAATATTGTACTAAATATTATATATATATATATATATATATATATATATATATATATATATATATATGGTTGTGCACCATGTATGTAAAAAACCGAGGAATATAGTCATCATTTTAAGCTTATAAATTTGAATTTGCAGAAACATCCGCTCAAAATCGGTCAATTTAACAAGCAGAGTCCTGCTCAATGGCTCAACAACCTCGCCATGGCTAAAAACCGCAGCGGAATGCGAGGCGGGCCCAACATGATGGGCGGTCCCAACCAAATGGGCCACATGATGGGCGGACCCATGGGACCAAATATGGGTCCTATGGGTCACGCTGGTATGGGGCATATGGGACCAAACATGATGGGTCCTAATCGCATGGTGGGACCTGGAAACCAAATGATGATGATGAAAGGCGGCCCGGGCCAGATGGGACAAATGGGTCCTGGGATGGGTCCGATGGATGGGTTTCCAGGGGGCACCCCGTCCTGTGGTGTCATGGACGGCCTCGGTGCTGATGGTGAAATGCCATGGGACACCGTGAGTATAAATATTTTCATTATTTTAGTATAAACTAGCTAGCTCGTTTTTTGAGTATTTCAAAAATTATGATCAAATATTTTTACATCCCACATAAACACTTTCTAAGACCGGGAGTCAGTGTATGGAATAAAGTACCGGAGCAAGTTATCTCAGCCCAAAGTGTAAATCTGTTCAAAAACCGACATCACTAACATTTTTTTTAAACTTACAAATCGAAAAACTAGTGGTGATTATAGACATTTATCAGTTGTCTCTACTGTTTGCCTGATAATCATCATCATTACAGCTTTTCACAAGTCCACTGCTGAACATAGGCATCCCCCAAGGAATGCCATAAAGCACGGTCCTGAGCCACCTGCATCCATCGACTTCCTGCATGTCTTACCAGGTCGTCACTCCATCTAGTGCCCCCCCACTACGCCCTACACTTCGCCTGCCGGTACGAGGCTGCCACTCGAGACCCTTTCATCCCCATCAATAATGCAAGCATCGATGAAAACATGAAGCATCCTCTCATCGTGCCACACAGCGGACACTTCACTGAGCTCATAATCGATCAGGCACACAAGGCCACCTTCCACGGTGGAGCCCGCCTGACTCTATCGCATCTGAGACAGCATTACTGGATTATTGGCGGCAACAGGGCTGTCAAAAAACGCATCCGTGAATGTGTTGTCTGCAGAAGACACAACCCAATCAAACAGACTCAAATCATGGGAGACCTACCGTCAGCAAGATGTAACCCAACCAGCTCGTACATCTTAATGGTCCTTCGAGCATTGATCTAGTGCCGGTAAGAGAAAAGCGGGACCACGCGGTTCGACAACGTGACTTCGTTTCGCCGTTTAGTGCTGCCCACGTATTACCGCCTACTAAGCAAAAACGCTACAAGTTATTTTTAAAAGCTATTGCGCAGTGAACAATTTTCTGCTACCGCATACATCATCACCAGCAGCAGTGATTGGTAAACATCACGCCATCACTCACGAAAAACATTTTTTGTCTTGTGTTTCTGTGTCTGAAGTGCAATAGCGAATCGGTCGAGTCGGCCTCCCACAAGCGGGTCTCACCGACGAGATTGAGAAGGCGCATATATTGCATTAGGATACCGGAGCACTTAGCAACAGCATCACCTCCGTGACTCGGAAGCATCCGTCACCGGATTATCAATCAAATCGTCCATTAATCAAATAAAAATGGAAGATTTACTATCAACTCAGCAACAACTTCTTCAAGCAATGGAGCAGTTATTTACCAACTTCAAGAAAGATGGAGCTGAAAGAAAAACCCCATCTTACATATCAAGGCGACTAGAGACTCTGGATCAGTACTGGAGAGAGTTCCAAGCCAATCATGTCAAGTTGTGTGAGTACGAGGACCAAGACTACACTTATTTCTTGGAAAATCACTTCGAAAAAGCAAAGTCATATTACACCGACTGTCGGAGAATTATTCAGCAACACCTATCTACTGATCAAGAAAAGAAGTCAGTTCTGAGACCTGCTACTCCTTTAGCCGGCGTGACTACAGATTGGCGTCCACCATCAACGGCTGCAACAGCGTCCCCATCAGGTCAGGCCAGCACCAGCCGAGTAGACAGAGGTAACCACAGCAAACTTGACGAGATGTACCGGAAACAAAAAAGCAATTTTAAAGCACTAGAACGAGCAATCAATGCCACTAATCTCGAGTTACTTACCGAAAAGTGGGAGCTCGAGGACAGCTTACGTGACTTACAACTTCGCTGGAATGCCGTGGACTCCTTACACTGGGAGATCGACAGCGAGCTTACCACAGAAGATGTGCAGTACGAAAAAACATACTACATGTTCGAAGACAGCTACAAAAAGATCAAAAAATCAATCAACAGCAAGATGTGGTCCGTATCTCATCAAAAGCATTCTACGCCAAAAATGGAAATCCCTACGTTCAGCGGCAACTATCAGCAGTGGTCATCTTTCAAAGATCTCTTCATGGAAATGATCCACAAGAATAAATTCATTTCAAATGTGCAAAAAATGCAACATTTAAAAAGCAAGGTCAAGGGAGAAGCCGAGAAACTAATACAACATCTAAATATTAGTTCAGAAAACTATGAAACATGCTGGGAAATTCTGAATCATCGGTATAACAACAAACGATTGATTTTTAGTTCTCACATGAACACGCTTTTTGGCTTGCCAACAATACAACACCAATCATCATTTGCCCTGAAAAAATTGCACGACACCACAAAAGAGTGTCTAAGTGCCGTAAAAAACTTAGGCGTGAATACATCAAGTTGGGATCCTTTGGTGGTACATTTGTTGATGCAGAAATTGGACACTGATACACACAATGACTACTTCGAATATCTTGAAGATCCGAGGGAATTGCCTACGCTATCAGGATTTCTAACTTTTTTGGAAATGCGATTCACAGCATTAGAATCGTCTCGACGCAAGCAAGAAGCGCCGCGGAGCAATCAGCAAGCTACCTATCAAGATTCCAAAAAAGCTCAATATTCCAAGGCATACCCGGGTGCATCAACTAAGGCATTTATCAATCATACAAATGTGAAGTCATTGAAATCGTTAGCAAGGAATAAATACACGTGTCCATTGTGCAATGAACAACATGGAATTTTCCACTGTAAATCGTTTCTAGGTCAGACACCAGAATTAAAACGAAAAACAGTGGCAAAATTGAATTTATGCGAAAACTGTCTTTTTGATCATAAAGGCAAGGACTGTTTTTCCGACAAAAGATGCGCGCATTGCAAATGCGGTCACAATACTTTATTGCACGAAGCATACGCATCAAATATCAACGCGAGCGAGCGAGACAGCAACAAAAGAGTTACACAGCAAAGAAACGTGACACATGTTTCACAAGAAAACGTCGCCGAAATCCTCCTGGCAACAGCCCAAATCAAGGTGCTATCAGCTGATGGAAGCTATCTGACGATGCGAGCGCTGATTGATCAAGGGTCACAAACATCACTTATAAGCGAAAATGCCGCTCAAAGACTTGGCCTTCCACGACAACGTTGCAAGGGTATTATTTTCGGGATTGGCACAAAGGAAAATAACTGCAAAGGTATCATCACTATAACAGCATCATCTATGAATTCAGAATACACATTCAATACTGACGTCATCATCATGAAAAGTTTGGTAAACAATCTACCGAACAGATCCTTTGACAAACCGTCATGGAAACGTCTTGAAGGCATACGGCTTGCTGATCCAGACTTCAATATCAGCCGTCCCATAGACATATTACTGGGTGCGAACATCTACTCGAACATCATCATGAGTGGAATCATCAGAAAAGATGAAAATCAACCGATTGTTCAGCAATCACGACTCGGTTGGATCATCTGCGGCAACCTGAAGTCTTATCAGTGTAATGTTGTTCTGCACGATTTACAAAATATTCAGAGGTTTTGGACAATCGAAGACATAGCAGACAACAAAATAACAATATCATCCGAGGATCAATACTGCTTGGAGCATTATAACAACACAACAACACGACGAGAAGACGGTCGATATGTTGTACGTCTGCCCATGAAACCAGGCTTCGAAGAAAAGCTGGGTGATTCAAAGCAGAAGGCCGTGGCACAACTTTATCAGCTGGAAAAGAAATTCGCCAAAAACGAAGACCTCGCAGCAATGTATAAAAACTTTATGCGCGAATACATTGAATTAGAACATATGCAGCAATGTACTCGTAACAGAAACACGATCCCGGCAACGAGTTGCTACCTGCCACATCATTGTGTACAGCGCGCCGAATCGCTTACAACTGCATTACGCGTCGTATTTAACGCGTCATCAAAGACGTCATCAGGCTACAGCCTAAACGACTTGATGTACAACGGACCCAATCTGCAAGCAGACTTACTATCATTGATCATAAGTTGGAGACAGTATAAGGTCGCCTTCACTGCAGACATCGAAAAAATGTTTCGAGCGATCCTCTGCAATAATAACGACAAACATCTACAAAAAATCATATGGCGTGAATCATCAAATCAGCCACTTCAAGAATACGAACTATTAACTGTGACGTACGGGACGAAAGCAGCGCCGTTCCTGGCAATGAACACACTAAAGCAATTAGCACGCGACGAAGGACAGCATTTCCCTGAAGCAGCTAAGGTGTTGAAGAGAGACTTTTTCATGGACGATGTCTTAAGCGGTCAGCACAGCATCCCAGCTGCTCTAAAATTAAAAACAGATCTGATCAACCTACTCAGATCAGGGGGGTTTAATCTACGAAGGTGGTGCTCAAACAGCAATGAGTTACTACAAGCAGCAGGATCAGACACAGATAGCAATCATCAAATTGGGTTTGATTTCAAGCAGAAAGAATCAACAAAGACCCTGGGACTGCGCTGGAACCCTCAGAAGGACGTCTTCACCTTTGAGCTCAAAATCAACACATCAACAGACAAACCAGCCTCAAAAAGGTCACTACTTTCAGACATCTCAAAGGTTTTCGACCCGGCCGGGTGGCTCTGTCCTGTAACAACAAGATTGAAACTCTTATTCCAATCAGTCTGGAAAGAAGATTTGAAGTGGGATGACCAACTTCCACTAAGCATTGAAGAAGAGTGGTCTAAGATCAAACATGACCTCGAAGGCATCAATCAAATCCAAGTACCAAGATGGCTTCAAAGTTATGAGAACGACGACATTGAGCTACACGGGTTCTGCGATTCCTCAGAACGTGCCTACGCTTGTGTTATCTACAGCAAAATCAAGAGCAAGAAACAAGGTGAACAAGCAGTAGTTCTGATAGCAGCAAAATCAAAACTAGTTCCGACATCAAAAATCATATCATTGCCGAAATTAGAACTGTGTGCCGCTCACTTATTATCAAGACTCATGCAGACAGTCAAACACAGTCTATCAGAGCAAAACATCAAGACCTTCGGCTGGTCAGACTCAACAGCTGTGTTCGGCTGGATCCAAGGCGACATCAATCGCTGGAAGCCATTCGTCGCCAACCGTGTACAACAAATCAAAGAAATCATACCTGCGGACTGTTGGCAGTATATCAAGTCGACTGATAATCCAGCAGACTGCGCCAGCCGTGGGGTATCAACAGCAATCCTCAAAAATCATCCCTTGTGGTGGCAAGGCCCATCATGGCTGAAAACATATCAAAAAGAAACCACCACAAAAACATACACTACGAATCAAGAAGTGAAGAAAGCAATGCAAACCAACGTCACTATTCAACGTCACAGCTCTGACGTAATCGAAGCGTTGATAAACAAACATAGCTGTATGACGCGAGTGACGCGTATACTTACCTGGGTATTGCGGGCGGTGTCGAATTCCAAACCGAAGACGCCGTATCTAACTGCACCTGAAATCAAACAAGCAAAATACATTATTATAAAGCACATACAAGAAAAGTATTTTTATGAAGAAATACTTACCATCAAGAAGCAGGGGAAAGTGAAGCGTAACAACAAACTGCTGTCCCTTAATCCATTCTTGGATAAAAACGATCTTCTAAGAGTTGGTGGCAGGATCAATAATGCAAGCATCGATGAAAACATGAAGCATCCTCTCATCGTGCCACACAGCGGACACTTCACTGAGCTCATAATCGATCAGGCACACAAGGCCACCTTCCACGGTGGAGCCCGCCTGACTCTATCGCATCTGAGACAGCATTACTGGATTATTGGCGGCAACAGGGCTGTCAAAAAACGCATCCGTGAATGTGTTGTCTGCAGAAGACACAACCCAATCAAACAGACTCAAATCATGGGAGACCTACCGTCAGCAAGATGTAACCCAACCAGCTCGTACACTGTTCAAAAACCGACATCACTAACATTTTTTTTAAACTTACAAATCGAAAAACTAGTGGTGATTATAGACATTTATCAGTTGTCTCTACTGTTTGCCTGATAATCATCATCATTACAGCTTTTCACAAGTCCACTGCTGAACATAGGCATCCCCCAAGGAATGCCATAAAGCACGGTCCTGAGCCACCTGCATCCATCGACTTCCTGCATGTCTTACCAGGTCGTCACTCCATCTAGTGCCCCCCCACTACGCCCTACACTTCGCCTGCCGGTACGAGGCTGCCACTCGAGACCCTTTCATCCCCATCGGTTGTCGGTTCGGCCGGCCCATTTTCACTTCAGCATACTAATTCTTTGGGCTATGTCGGTTACTCTGGTTCTACTGCGGATGTCCTCGTTTTTAAGTCTATCTATCACGCAGAGAAACGTCGAGAATTGCCCTTTCCATAGTTCGCTGAGCGATTTTGAACTCCCTCATACGGCCAGCAGTGACGGACCACTTGTCTGATAATACAATTATAATATATTTTAAATATTGTAATAATAATATTTGTCATGTACTTAATAGAAGACAACTTTCCAAATGAATTCGGTCTTATAGTTATTTTAATATTTCCGCTGTCGTAAGAGGCAACCAACGGAATCAGAAATCATGAGATGGGGAGCAACATCTTCCTAAAAATAACTATTCAGAGTATTTTTTTAAATTATTTGGTTAAAAACCTGTGGTTGCGAACACCACATGGAAATATATGTTATAGTTGCCACAAGCGTGGCAACTATAACATATATCTCCAGGTAGGCCTATCATCAAAGTGGACTTATAGGCAGTAATGATGATGATAATGATAATGATTACTTCGCTCGTAAAACGTCTTTCGCGTTGTAGCATGGTGCGATGACAGCTTACAGTTTGACGTGTCTAGAGATGGAACAATGTTGAATCGATTTAGCAAATGGTGATTAACGATTCACAAAGCAATTCAATTAACTGCCCAAACTCACTCTCTGTTCTACCCAAGGTTAGCTGGTAGAGAATGCCATATAGCATTAAGGTCGCCTTTTGTACAAATATTTGGTGCAATAAAGAATAAATATATTTTGGGGCATCATATCATAGATATTTTACGTTTGATGTTTTTGAAATTTGATGTTAGATGTTGTGTTGTAGAGAGTGGTGTTGTACTGCAGCGGTATCTATTATATTATCTAGTTATTCAGTAGCCCGATATAAACCTATTGGATATTGTACTGATTTAAAGATATTGTTTCTAGATACGATTTGTATCACCCACTACTAATTTGTAATTTCCAGTTGATTTTATATTGCTATTACTTTCTACTGTTGTGTTTATTGTTGTTTTGTTGAATTAATTTTTGTTATTTCTTGATTTTGTTTATTTAACATGTCGAAACGAACAAAAAAAATGTTTTGGGGAGTCAAGCGAAGGGGTGAGTCATTCGCCTTCGAGATTACTTTGTGAGAACAACATGGCGGAATAAATACCTATAAAATTATTTAATTTCATTTTGTTAATTTCGCCACCTTTTCATTTATTTATTTATTGTAGTACATGATTTGTAAGTTAGTATACATGAATATGATGATATTGCACTATAGATACATATTAAAACAGTTATTATTAGTAATGTTACTTAATTTTTGTATTAAATATCTTACTCAATATTAGTCAAACTCAAGCTACGATTGTATGGGCTTGACAGTTTTCTACCGACTTCAAAAAGCAAATTTTAAATTACTACGTCTGATTATGATTCACATCTCTAGTTATTAAAAAACAATTAAAACTAGTAAGCATAGTATGTAACTGCGCACGCAAGTAAAATAAAATAAAATTTTATAATTTTATTAGCAAGAAAACGATATTAGGTGAGATTTTTTGAACTTAATGTTAATCTAATAGTCATAATAGAATAGAAAAAATAACTAAGAAATTCCGTGTTCTTTTTTCACAATATTTTTTTTTTGTGGTATAAGTATTGTAAACGCACGCAAGTGACGTTCTAGGGAACTGTCATCCGCACCATGCTACAACGCAAATACTATAACTGACCGCCAATCAGATCCAAACATGCAACCGGGACCGCGTGGGAGCTATTAGAGCGAGTTAGTACTTCACTTATCCGAACAGAATAGGCCAATTACTACCTACTGTTCCTTAGCTTCATTGTTACTTCAATGTTATAAAAAAATGCAGGATTCACGTCAGAAGAGAGTTTCTATTATTAATTATGTTATCTTTAGAAAAACTCCTCGGTAATGTCGAACGGCATGTCTAACGGGCCGCCGCTGTCGATGCCTCCGTGTTCGGAGGCCGGCGAGTCGGCGCCGCCCGCGGACTCCAGCGACTCGCCCTGCCAGCCCGGCCCCAAAGGTACCACCACACCACTGGCACAACTCTTTATCTCACACTACCATATCACTCTTTCAACAGATACACTGGCAACACACCATTCACACCATCAACTCCGCACTTAATTTTACACGAAGAAACAATAATTTTATTTTTCGACTCCAGCAGGTGTAAAAATACCGGATGAGAACCTTACACCACAGCAGCGCGCGCACCGCGAAGAACAACTTGCTACAATTCGCAAGATGCAGCAAATGCTGTTTCCAGAAAGCGGCAGTAATTCGGGACCAGGGCCGGGCGAAGGCTCGCAACAATCTAACGAACACAATCCCCCGAATTCAACCGCAAACATAAATATGCCATTCCCACCCATGTCTGGCATGGGCCCAAACGGACCCATGGTTTCGGGTCCGAACGGACCTATGGTTTCAATGTCCAATAGCATGAACTCTGGTCCCAGTTGTACGATGTCCGGACCTATGGGTCCAAATGGCCCGATGGGCCCAGGATCAATGGGACCTGGGGGTCCTATGGGTCCGAACGGCCCTATGGGTGGACCAATGGGTGGAATGGGTGGGCCGGGTGGAATGGGTATGGGTGGACACGGATCTATGGGACCTAATGGGATGATGGGACCAAATGGCCCTATGATGTCAGGGATGGGTCCCAATGGTCCTATGGGTCCCATGGGCCCATGCGGGATGAAAGGCATTAGAGGAGCTTGCGGTGGTCCTGACATGAAATCGGGGATGTGTACAGATATGCATATGGGTAGGGGATGTGGTGGTCCTATGGGGGTGAGTATTATTATTTTACTATTTTAAGGAAATTTCTTATTATTTATTGTAGTTATAATGTAGGAGTGTGTATAAATTGCACCACTAACTCAACATACACAGTAGTCAGTTTAAGATTCTCTTTAGTAATATATGGGGTGAGATGAACAATAAGGGTGTTGAGCGACCGCTGTGACATTATTTTATGTGATTAATACATCAGTTAATCGTTATATTATATTAAATACTCATGTGATATTATAGATTTGTTAGAAAGTGTACATTGGTAAACTGCCCTCACTGGTCTTGCTCCATGCCTCCATGCTTACTACTTTTAGAGTTAGTATATTGTTATGAATAAAATTGAGTGGTAACAAATTATAATTGTAAAGGATAATGAAAATGTAAATGTTTATTTGTAAGACTGTATAATTCATAAAGAATATTATTTGTATTATGTATTTATATAAATTTGTTTTACAGCGAATGCCAAATCCAATGGGCGGTATGGGTGGACCTAAGCCGTGTATGATGGGTGGACCGCATATGGGACCACGTATGATGCCTGGACCCAACTTAAATGCAATGAATGGTAAGTTAAATTGTTTGTTTTCCTTAAAATTCTTTATCTGTTTAAATAAATAAATAGTATATCATTTTATCCCTAAAAATACCTATTTTTAATAAATAAACTCGTTTTATATCTTAGACCGTAGTCTACAGGTAATATTAAATTTTAAAAAAGGCTTTAATAAACTGCCTGTCTGGAATCAAAAAACTGTAAAAAAAAAGCAAAACAACTAAGTTTGCGTACTAATTAACACTCTCGTTGTAGAAAGAAATTACTATTGGTATGTTTTGTTTCTCATACATACCTCCACATTTAGTGCACAGCGTTATATTAAAGAGAACAGAGTCCATAAAAATCAACATATGTCTGACGATTCATACTCTATAATTCCCATGAATGAAAGAACTACCCAACGCCCCAATGCGTATGTAGGATATTAATATTTAACTTTCATGGTAATGAATGTTCAATTTTTCTCCTTGACCGTGTTGTGTGCATTAGAGATTATCTTTGTATTTTACTATTTACCTGCAGGGGGTATAATGATGGACGGCAATATGATGAGCAGCATGGTGCATGGTGATTGCGGGCCCGAACACCATGGCATGTCCGTCAACGGACCCATGTGCGATGAATACGGCCGCGGACGCAATGTAAGTGAACACTAAGCCTTATTTCCTTAAATTGAAAGTCGCTGATCGCTGTAAAATCGGGGCTTACAAATTGTTAACACTTCTTTTAATTATCTCTTGGGACACAACAATTCTTTATATAATACATTTTACCGTTATCACGTCTGATAATCGCTGATTACGATTGGTGAGAAAAGGAAAGGCTAACCGACAGCACATTTCATTAATCACTGTATTTATAATCATTTTAAAACGAACCTTGAAGATTTTAACAATTAAAATAAAAAAAAACACGTGCATATTGTCTGGGCGCAGCCTTGAAGATTTTAACAATTAAAATGAAAAACAAAACACGTGCAAATTGTTTGGGCGCAGCCTATTTATTTTACTTGTTTGCAAATACTCTAGTTGTTAAAAATAAACGTTCAGAATACAGTAGTGAAACAGATTTCTGCTTCTCTACTGAACGCATTGGCGTGCAGAATTAAAACATACACAGACATGCGTTTTTTATAGTATTTTGTAAATATTATTATTGTAGGAATTGTGAAGAATTGTACATAATAATTTAAAAAATAAACGTTACCCCCACACTAGGATTTTTTCCTGTATTGTGGAGGTAGATTACAAACACAAATTGCACAAGGACAAACATTCAGACCTGGAACAATTATTTGTAGGCCATACAAATACTTGTTCCGTGCGGGATTCGAACCCGCGGCCCCCAGCGCAGCAACTCATTGCTAAGCCACTACGCCACGGAGTCGTCGCCTTGCGCCGTAATTGTTGTAATGATCAAGCTTAGAATACTAAAAATCGGTGGTAACAAAGAATCCTAATCGTAATTGTTGTATTACTAATTATCTTCCATTTAGTTTTCTTTTCATCTCAGTTTTCACTCCGGATAACAATAATTTTTAATAATAGTGTTTTGTAATGATTTATGTTGAATAAAAAATAATCTATTCTAAAAAAAGAAGCTAACCCAAAATCAAGTAAGTAGTGTTTTATGACTAATGATCTCTATATATATAAATTAATTTTTGTCCGTTAGTCTCGCTAAAACTCGAAACTGGCTCGACCGATTCTGATCATTGAAGTAATATGTACTCTTAGAATAATAACACCTAGAAGCCTAGTCCGCGTCCGTAATGTGAGGCAACTCAAACTAAGCCAGTATGGCTTAGTTCAATACTCGGCCCGATAGTGCTCAAAGTCGTGTCGTGTTGACAACAGCTCCCGAAATTTTAATTAAAAATGACGTTTTATGCAATGAACGGACGTCAGTACATCAGAGAAACACAAGAAACATAGTAACATTACATTTCATGAGTAACTAATGCTTTTGAACTTATATTTTTACTTAAAACATTCATAAAATATAAATATGAATTTTTAAAAACTGACATATAACATTATATGGAAATGTTGCCAAAGTGAAGGAAAAATTCTCCTACCTTTTTTTAATTAAAACTAAAACACGTCAATAGGAATGAGGCCATCCACGACTTTTTCTGTTACCAGGGTGGCGCCACTTTACAGTGAGGTAAAATATTTGACAGATTTCATAGCGGGGATAATAATTTCTTAAGAAAATGTAATAATTAAGGTTACTTTCTGTATTATTAGTTATATTTTATATTAATTACATTAGCAATGAATAAACCAAACTATAAAATGTAACTAAAAGTCGTTTTTTTAAAAAGAGTTATAAAGTGCAAAAAATTAAAAAATCAAACCTCTGACGCATTGTGTTGTGTAATAATATAATATTTTAGATAATGATAAACTATTATTTAAAACTAATTTCTCAATTAACTGACACTATGTTACAAAAAGCTTTACCTCAGTCACAACTAGCGACATCTGGTGAGTGGAAGTTAATTAGCCCTCATTAAATAGAGTGCTTCCCGAACGCTGCCCAGCCGAGTTGAATCCGTCGATTGACCTCTCGGTCGAAGTTGGACTTACCTAGTCGGACTATTTGTCCCAGGTAAACATACTCGTCAACAACTTCGAGCTTAGTGCTCCCAACAACTACCGGCATAGGTGTGACATGAACATTAAACATGATCTTTGTTTTGTCCATGTTCATCTTAAGACCTATCCGTTGGGAGACACTATTGAGGTCATTGAGCATAGTGCTTAGGTCCTCCAGCGATTCTGCCATAAGGACTATATTGTCGGCAAATCGAAGACGACACATCTTCTCGTCAGACATACCTCAAAACCTTAAAACGAAATTGTACAACCAGTGCGTGTTGCCAGTGATGACTTACGGAACTGAGACGTGGTCCTTCACTGCTGGCCGTATGAGAAAGCTCAAGGTCGCTCAGCGAGCTATGGAGAGGGCTATGCTCGGAGTTTCTCTGTGTGATAAACTTAGGAATAAGGATATCCGCAGTAGAACCAGAGTAACCGACATAGCCCAACGGATTAGTAAGCTGAAGTGGCAGTGGGCCGGCCATATAGCTCGAAGAACCGACAACCGATGGGGAAGAAAGGTTCTCGAGTGGCAGCCTCGTACCGGTAGGCGAAGTGTAGGGCGTCCCCCCACGAGATGGAGTGACGACCTGGTAAGACATGCAGGAAGTCGATGGATGCAGGTGACTCAGGACCGTGCTTTGTGGCATTCTTTGGGGGAGGCCTATGTTCAGCAGTGGACTTGTGAAGGGCTGTAATGATGATGATGATGATGAAATAGAGTGCGTAACGTAACTTGACAACTTATTACTTTGAGGGCTGCCAACATTGCAAAAATGCAACGCATTGTTTTTATTTATCGACGGCTCCATGGCGCAGTGGCTTAGCAATGAGTTGTTGCGCTGGGTGCCGCGGGTTCGAATCCCGCACGTAACAAGTATTTGTATGCCTTACAAATCATTGTTCCCGGTCTGGATGTTTGTCCTCGTGCAATTTATGTTTGTAAGCTGCCTCCACGATACAGGAGAAAATCCTAGTGTCCTATTATCCTTTTAATTTTTTTAAACGTTACCCCCAACGTTAAAAAAAAATTAAAAAATATGGATGATAAATTTTAAGGAAATTTTTTATATGGTCTGATAATAAATGCATGTTTGGTTTTCGTTTTATGTTTCTTTCTGATCCGATCATTGCGGCTTGTGAGACAGAAAACATCAGACACAATCGAAATAAAAGCAGTTGGAAGCCCACTAAAATGCAAAAAATTGTTCTTTACATTTTTTTATAGGATACGGTGACATACGAACACACGGTCCACTTGATGGTATATATATCTACAATTATCCTCAATAAAGAGATGCATTGTCATCCGTGAGGACTGTGTAAAACCTACCAAAATTAAAATTTTCTTGTGTTTTTCGTATTGTAGCTTACATTATGCATGCAGTAAGGTGCGGTACACCATTACTCGACGATTATTAAAAAAAATTGCTAAAAACAAACTGAATAATAGATACTGAATACGGTCAATGGTTCGTCGAACAGTCATGTGTCAGGCATCGGGCGGGTGTTTATCGAACTTGCATTAGTCATATAATTATAACGTCTCTATACAGTTACAAAGAAAAATATGATGCAATCACATTTATATGGTTCATAAAAGTTTCTCACTTGGCTAGATCCTATTCAAAAATATTTTGAATTTAGCGGGCTACACTTCGATAATAGAATTCAAACAAACTTATTTTCATATTTGTGTGAGTCATACGTTACGTTGTAACTATTAGTCCAATATAGTTTCAACTTCCCTACTTTTCGGGAAAATTTAATGTATTGGCCACATTATTTTTTCATTTATGTGTGTTTCGTCTAGCGTAAACACAAGTTGATAACGCAAACAAAGATTTTGTTCTTGCCCCACTTTTGAACGTCCGCTTTGTAGGGAACTATCGTTCTAGGTGTTATTATTCTAAGTATGTACTTACGTACTAGAACAGCTATTTCAAACAAAAAATGTGCTCTACTCATGACTTCGCGTATGCACAGGCAAGAGTAGTGTGGCGCATGCGCGGTTGGTTTTTATCATAGATTATGCATAGGAGGCAGAATGATCAGTATGTAATTATTACAATATATAGTAATAATAGATTGTATTGTTACATATGTAAATTATATCGAGAACAATTTGTAAAATTGTCGAAATTAATGCTTTTATTACCTTATAGTTTTAAACAAATTTCACAAAGATGTTTTATAGGTCCAGATACAGTGTACGCGCGCTTAAAACTCTTCCATTTCAAAGGCGCCAATACTGGTGTTCGATCGTTCCGCCATTACGCCAGCGACGTTCACTGCGAACATACGTCACGCACCGGTGTTTTTAATTTCGTAAAACGACTATTTGTGCTGTGAAATCATGTAAAAATTACTGTTGGAAAAAAGATAAAGATAAGAATATCACTTTTCATAAGTAACTATACAATTTTATGGTGTATTTCTTTGTAAAAGAATACGAAAGCTGAATGTCTATAAAAGTAATAATACTGTGCAATAATATTCCAGTGTTCCCTAGTCTATAAAATGTTTTTACCATTTTTTAATGTCATGATCAACTGGAAAGGTTATCTGTATAGGGGTTTTAAACAGTCTAATTTTACAGATTTTACTTAATAGAGTTAAACCTTTTTGAGGCTTAGGGTTGAACTACATCTGGCAGCACGGAATCGCACTTTCCTGTGCTTTTATCCTTTTTGGTCACTCAGAACCGTTATTTACTAGGCGAGAAAGGGAGCGCGAGTGTATAGTTCCACCCTCAGAAATACGATTGTAAACCGGTTTCAAAAGTTTATCTATCATTCTTGACAATCCATACTAATATGATATTATAAATGTGAAAGTGAGGTTTTTTGTTTATTTATTTTTGTCCTTCCTTCACGCAACAACGGAACGGAGCAATTTAAAAAAATTTAACATTTGCTATCTCTTGGCCGAAGTTGACGCTTAACCAAACTTACTTTTTTTAGCCATTTTAGCATTTTACTTAGGATTGAAAAATAATTAATTCGTATAAAGCGGAAATATTTTGTGTTCTAAAGTACAAAAGTGTAGTACTCTGTATATATTTAATAATAATAGATAATAAATATATGTTACGTACATAAATATCTACTGTGTTTTTTATTTATTTTTAACTGTTACATTAATTATAGGTTTTATTACATATCTTCAATATTTTAGTGCAATGTTTGTACCTACATAAAACACACAACCAACCATAATATCCTCATACACACACGCATACAAATGCAAACGCCCCGCACACACATTTTATACTCGTAGAATCAATAGGTACGACAATATGAATGAAATATAAAATCTCCCACATTTTTTGGGTAATTGATTCGCATTGTTATTACCGAAGTCACGCACATTAATGCAGCCATGGTACGTGAGATATGCGCGTCACGTGGTACTCACGCACACATGAATCAAAGACTGGCATCACTATGAACGGTGTGGTGCATTAGCAACACGGTATCTGGACCAATAAACGTCTTTGAAATTTCATCTATTTTACTTACCTTTCTGTTTTGTTCTTGATTGTACTAATAAAGATATTTATAGTGGTCAACTATACATCATAAAGTATACATACAGTCAAAACCGGAAATAACGACATTGAAGGGACCATATAACTTCGGACGTTATATCCGATAGTTGTTATAAGCAATATACACTAGTATACAACCATAAAAATATTTATTCTGAAAAACTTGAAGTACCAACAGTACAGCTTATAGACTACAATTAGTTTTTAAAGTAATCAGTCATTTTGGTCTGTTTTTTTTAAGCCGAGTCTCAAATGTGTTTTGCATTTTACGTTTCATTCTCGTCAAGATTGCTTGATTATCATCAGCATTAAACTCTTCGTTAAAAGCAACAAATTTTTGTAAAACTATAATAGCATTAATAGCCTCGCACAGTGTGGTTGGTTGGAACTGCTCTTTGGGGTCTTCGTTTTCTTCATCAGTGTTACGATTATTACTTTCAACTTCTGCAAGAATCTCTTCCTCAGTAACTACGGCGGACACGTCAACATTGTCATCTATTTCTATAAATTCATGCGATGGCCATGTCAATCTATTTAAAACAGAAAAGATTTTTAATATTGATATGGTCACTATATGTTGTTAGGTTAGCTAATTACGTATAATAACTTAAGACAGTAGGGACTGAATAAATTAACCGACTTGGTATTACATGGATCTCACAACTTTTTACGGTAGAAGAACTGAGTTGCGAGACTTGGTTTTTTTTACAAGTTATGTGTTTGATGGCATTTATTTTACAAGCACAACGGTTGGTCGTTATAGCTGATGAATATCGATAAAGTTCCGTCGTTCTAAGCGATATGTCGCTGTATCCGATGTTGTTATAGGCGGTATGTTTACTTAACTGTTTGTTAGAGATTCGGCCGGGACCTTACCATTCGGTCGTAATAACCGATTCGTCGTTATAAACGACGTCGTTATATTCGGTTTCGACTGTAGTTATCAATTTTTTCACAAGGGTCTTTTTATTTTTTCTCAGATGGGTCCTGGCGACCCGGGCGGGCTGGGCCCTGGCCACAAAGGGGGCCTTCGAAGCCCTAAGAGTCCATCGGCTGGTGCAGACATCGACTGGCAGAAGCTACATCATCAATTCTTCGACGACCCTAAGTCCATGGATACTGACCTCAGTAAGTAAAAATTTACTTTCGGATACATATTATTTTCTATTTTTTATTGCAGTTCACGCAGTTTGAACCAATGGAGTATAAAGGACACAACCGTTTTTGGGCCCACTAGAAATGTTAATGATTCTCAATGGGCGTAACATAAAAAAAGATACCAATTTATTATTGTAAATAGCCTAAAGATTTTATGAAAAACTAAACGGAATCAAGAAATCTGAAAAAAAAAAGTTGTTATTCGTCTTCAAATCATTGGTTCTGGTAATGTAATATTAAAAAAATATTGTAGAAGAGATTTGCCAACTCGGAAGAAACTTAACTCGAGTTGAAATTTTCCTTCGCTTTTTGTTTCCTGAGTTTCAAAATGAAACTTTAATTTTAAGTTGTGTTGTTTTTTTATTGTTTTGACCTTTTGTAGCAATCCTGTCTGCAACCTCCTTTCAGTCCCGTAATAACCCTGACATTGCTGTCAGGTCTGGGGCACGTAAACCCCAATTTACGCAGAACGGGTGATAGTCATAGTCAGTCATAGTTATTTATTCCATAGAACAATATTACATTGTATTAGAAATTTATTACATGGATAAAGAATAACATTTACAAACAATTATTTTAAATAAAGTTAGAATCGATAAAATTTAAACATTATTTAACAAAATTAATACATACTTTTCATGTCATAATAGATGATAAGTTATACAGTACATAAACAATAAAAATTAACATTCATTATGTTTATTTTTGTCATTTAGAT
The DNA here is from genome assembly GCA_033319125.1 of Parnassius glacialis. Lineage (NCBI taxonomy): Eukaryota > Metazoa > Arthropoda > Insecta > Lepidoptera > Papilionidae > Parnassius > Parnassius glacialis. Next base: position 16,545,088 of record JAVANC010000007.1, on the reverse strand, counting down.
AATCCTCAATTGGGGTTGTTATAAACTAATTTGCTTAATTCCGCGTAAAGAAAGAAAATGATGTGTCCTACCCAGTTTTAAGGGGACCTCCCACCCTCCCTATCATTTTCTTTCTTTACGCGGAATTAAGCAAATTAGTTTATAACAACCCCATTATAATGGATTTCCGCAAAGTAACGCCTGATTCTATTAATAATCGTCAATTGTCACTTTTTTTTAATTAATAATGATTTTAATTTATTTTGAAATTTGTGGTGGCAATAAATAGATTTAAATGAGGTAGGCAAAGAATTAATAGTCCAATGGCTTGATATCTAGTGCTGCGGCGTAGAACATTCAATGTTTTAGTGTAATAAAAAATTTAAAATTTATTTGACGGGTCATTTATCTTTTTTTTTCCTTATGTTTCATTTTTGTGAAAATTCTTTACTAAACAAGTAAATGAAACTAAGATATAAAGAGAGAGGACCTTTAATATGCCAAGATTTCGGAAATGTCCCTTACACGAATCAATTTGTGGAATACGTAACATGGTACGGATCGCCCTTTTTTGTAATACAAACACTGCCTTAATATTATACTTATAACAACTGGCAACTGGGGCAACAGGCTCCAGAATATTATGCTATAAAGTAATTTAGATTCTACTAGAGCAAAATAAACCAATTTAAGCTGCTTTAACGCAACTTCTCGTAAACTTCTTAAGGCATAGCATGCTGAATTGATAATAGATTCTTAATTTCCTTTTTCCAATTCAAATACATGTCAATGTGGATTCCTAGAAATTTAACCGATTCAAAAGAGTCAATATTTTTGTACCGTCAATGTTAACGTTTATTGATTATTTTTGTCTAGCTGTAGATTTGAAAAGCATTGCATATGTTTTATTTGTATTTTATAAAATATCGTTTGTAGTAAACCAACTTTTAAAGTCGTACACTGTGTTATTCCTTTTGGTATTTAACTCGTCTACCGAGCTAGCAGATACAATCGCGTTGGTATCATCCGCATAAATAGTTAATTTTACATCACGCTGTTTGGTATATTTGTAAGCAGTCAAATCATTAATGAATATTATAAATAATGGTCTAAATATAATATATAATCTGGAATATTATAAATGGATCTCAAAATGGAGCCTTGTTGAACGCCCTTCTTTATGGTTGTCAATTTAGATTTTTATACCGTTTCTTCGCCGTCTATTATTGTTTTAATCTCAACAAATTGTTTCCTATTTGATAAGTAGGATTCCAATAATATTAAAATTGAGCCTCTAATTCCGTAATGTTCCAATTTCAGTAGCAGTATATCATGGTTTATTGTGTCAAATGCCGAACTTAGGTCTAAAAATAGACCTCCTACCTTATATTTATCATTGAGTCTACATACTACATCATCAACTATAGCGTATTTATACCATCTATAGTAAGTACACATGTTTGATACCCATATTGGCTCTCATTAAATATGGAATTTTGTCGTAAATATGTGCTACTAATCTTACCTTTATCAGCTTTTCATAAATTTTTGATAAAATAGGTAGCAAAGAAATCGGTCTATAGTTTTTGGTTTCCACTTTACTTTCTTTTTTATGTACCGGAAGTACTCGCGTAATCTTAAGTTGATCAGGAAACAAAGTTTGTTCCACACATTTGTCGAAAAGTAAGTTAAAGGATCAGCCAATATATCAATATTATCTTTAATAATCATGATGGGTATTTCATCATAACCATGTGATCTTTTATTTTCCATTTGCCTAGCCGTTTTTAAGATTTCATAATAAGACTAGTAATAATGTTAAAACGCATATCTGTCACTACTATCTTCACACTTTGTTCCAGAATTAATTGTGTGGAGATTGAATCACTAGAAATGTTACTTAATAAATAAGTTTCACTAAAATGGCTCGAGAAAACATTTACTACATCCTGTTGATGACTTATGATGTTCTTGTTTACTTTTAGGACTATATTATGTTCTTTTTTACTAAACGATTTCTTATTACTATCATTTACAATATTCCAGATTTCTTTATTAGAATTTATCGCCAACTCAATTTTTCTTTGTATAGCTATTTGTTTTGCTTTTCTCAATATTATTCTATATATCTGTATATGTATCTTTTATATTTATCTGCAAACACTCCATTACATATTTTAACATTTAATTACAGAAACCTCTTAATCTTACTAGATACCCTAATACCTTTAGTGATCCACTGTAACATATTTTTTTGACCTATTTTTCTCGTTTTTTTTTATAACAATATTTGAAAGTATAACTCAATTTATTTAGAAAAGAATTTACTCCTAGGTTGTACCAATTTATTCTGCAAATTTGCTTTCTAAACTCTGCTGAGTTGTGGTCACTTAAAACTGTACGACTTAATACTTTCATTCATGTTACGACTTATTTGATTTTCCTATTCTACTGTACAAAATAAACCAGCGTGACCATCTATCTGCAAGACCATTATGTTATATATGCATACTACCCTACTGTCAATATTTGTAGTATCCATATTAGTAATTACATTGTCAAGACAAGATGTTACATAATTGCGCAAAAAGATTGTTGAGTCAATTAAATATTTAAAATTATAACAAGTGGCGGACACTTCCCTAACGGCCCTTGCCCCTCGGGAAGTGTCCGCTAGGTTTGACCTGTCACGAAAATAAATTAAAATGGTTCACACTACATGTGCGATAGAAAACTATGGGTCGTCCTCATTTAAAGAAAAGGAATTAATTTCATCAGTTTCCACACACACATTAACTTGTTTAAACGTAAAATTAAATAAAATCTGTTTTTTATTTTTTTATTACTTCCCGTTCTGACAACCCTAGCAATTTATTGTTTATGTCGGCTTTTCCGACAACATGAAACGCGATGACTGACTGTATGTTCTTCTTAAGCTTTTCCCCGGTCATTGGTCATGCTTTCCGTCACCAGCCTGTATATTTTTGTTCAGAATTATGGATTTATTTTCCACCCGGTCAGTTGGTCCCCAGAGCCTCGTCAGTTTATGCACAAGGTTCATGTTCATACATACACTAAACACACATATATACCTAAATATGTCCTTCGCAGATAGCTTACCGTTGGAACTGGTCGCCGTAACTGAAATTCGGTCTTAAGAACACTATTATTATTTTATTATAAACATAAATAATAATTGGGACGAAATTACACGTGAAAAGTGATGTAGTGATCCTGTACAAACTTTAGGGTGATAATGATAAGTGTTTGCTTACAGGCACACAAGTAAAATCACCCTGTTCAGAAAGAGGAGGATGTCTACCGCCACCACCCTATGGTGCATCTCCATTACATCGCTCCGCGTCTGTGCCTATAGGTAAGATTATAAAATAATTCAACAAAATATGAATAAATTTTTAGGCATGAAGAAATACAAAGAAGAGGACAATTGCCATACAAGAAGGCGTTACTTAATGTTTTTCTGGTAACACTTCAGAACAGTGAGAATTTTTACTAATTTCCGGGTTTTATGACATGTTGCTAATATTTTTGCATTTTTATACTTATTACTAGCTCGTCAGGCAGGTGTTGTTCTGCCCTTTCCAACGACCCTTCTTATAAAAATCCATTAAAATTCGCAATAAAAAATTTTGAGGGTCATTTATCGGGATAAAAGCTATCCTATCTCTCAAGTTGGACCAAAATGCACACAGTGTGCAAAATTTCATTGAAATCAGTTCAGTACTTTAGGAGTCCATCGCAGACAAACAACGTGACACGTAATTTTTATATATAAAAATTACGTGTCACGTTGTTTGTCCTGTGGTTGCCTACAATCCCACCTGATGGTAAGTGGTGATGAAGGTGATCAGAGCAAAGAATATATAGCTCCGTTTCAAATTAAAAAACAAGCTATCTTGTCGATACTTTCTGCTGCTGTTTGATTAAATGCCCCTCGTACCCTTTTGACACTTGATTTGCACGCGGTTATAAAAATAATCTGCCAACTTAACCCTTTCGCTGTCCCGTGCACTACATATAGGGCACTGCTATTGTCTTACTATTGTGTCTGGAAACCGGACAGTGAAAGTGTTAAGCTTATCAAGCCTATGTAACAAGTCAGGCTCTGCAAAGGTGCTAGCTAGTTTTTTGTCATTAATTTATATCAAAACACTAAATTTTCTATTAAATTCCCATTTTAAAATTTTTATGGCTTCATTTTTTTATGTCCAAATTACAACACAACTTCTTTAGATCCCTGTAGTCCCAATTCATACTGTATAATATACGTTTCTACGATATGGAATTTTTTGTCTCCTATTTCGAAAGAATAAATAATGGTCATCATCATCGTCATCATCAGCCCTTCAAAAGTCCACTGCTAAACAAATTCTACCTCCAAGAAATGGTGCAAAACATACTCCTGAGTCACCTGCATGTCTGACTTCCTGCATGTCTTATTAGCTCGTCACTCCATCTAGTGGGGGGGCGCCCTACACTTCGTTTACCAATAGTAGGTTGTCACTCGAATTTATATCGATTTAAAATCAATCTGAGTATTCATGATATCGATTTAACAGTTTTTAAAAGCTGATTTCAAAAATTGCGTGAAAATAGACAATTAAAAGTTGGCATTGTTAAGTTGATATAGTCGATTTAGATTTAGAGAGACCGAGTGCCACAGACACCAATAATATTTATGTACAGCTACTGCGTCGCCATCACATGGTTCGGTACAAATGCCAATGTCGGCGGAAACATCCCGGGCCAGCTCCGGACTAAACAGCCCTGCGCACTGCAAGCCCGGCCATAAACAGGAAGCGCCAGGTCGGTAGCGCATGCATCCACACAAATACACGGCACACACACTCGCACACATTAAACTCTAGCAAGTTGCCTGCAATAATCTCTGTGAAATTTTGTGTTAAATGATCAATTCAAATTAAACCACAGTTTAAATGTAAATGTGGTGTAAATTTAATGCATTATATCGACAGTTATTTGTATTATTAATACATAAATTTTAAGCCGAAATTTAAAGTTATTTGTACATTTAAATCTTTATTAAGTAAAAGACAGCATCAGTTAATTAAATTAAAAAAGACAGGACTAAACACGTTTCCATTAATTAAGAATAACCTTTTTAGAATCTAAAAGTTTATCTATTTCACATAATTAACACGAACATTTTAATTCAGACTAAAATCAAAAGCCATAGAAGTAGCAGTGCATGCAATAATTTACTGTGTTAGACATTTTCCCAACCACAAAATTGTTTTTTGCATTTTACATTGAAATTATTTTTATTTAGTTGATGTGCGTTTAGATTTATTTTTGTTTTCCGTAGTTGTAATGCATATTTTTTGTTTTCCCCCTCCCCCGCAATACGCTTGACGCTTGAAATCCCAACGTGTGACGAAATAACAACGAAAACCCACTAAAATTCTCAACATAACGGGACACCGCCGGTACGCTATAACGGATTAAATCACCTTATTGTATGAAACAAAACGGCCTGCTAATCACTTACGTGCGATATATTGGACAACATTGAATACAAAAGAAATACTCGAAAAACTAGACGATGGTGTGTTTGTCCGAACCCTACAATGTTTGGCAGCGCAACAGCAGAAGAACCAACAGAATACACACGGAAAGGAACCCAGTTTGATGCCCGTGCCATCTCCGCAACAAATATCGTATCTCAACCAATTCGAAGGTAACTAACTAGCTTGCTCGTAAGAAAATGATCCAGGCATTACATCATTAACTTATTATTAGTAAATTTATCTTTATAATAAATAACCATTCGGTTTTAAGGTATTTTTTTTTCATTCAGCCCATACTGTCTTATCATAAATTCATCATGTCTTATCATAAACTGAAATGGAAGTCGGGTTGTAATCGATTGATAAATTATATAAAACAGTTGGATTTTTAGGTAATTATTTTGCCATATCATCCAGTGGGTGTAGTAAGATGACAGAGGGAAATCAAACAGGAGGTGGGCAGCAGCATCTTCCTGATAACAACTCAAAATGACGACGGCGACGACGACGATTACAATGCTGTATAAAAAGCCTTCGATAGTTATGAAATCTGCGAGACCATGGCTTAATTATTACTGTCACACAAAAAAAATCGGCTTACTACCCTTTGATCTTTTTTTCTTTATCAGCCCGTAAAAATCCACTGTTGTACATTGGCTTTTTCCGTTGTTTCTGATTTTATTTAGTAATATATGTACGTAATTTGTTTATATTTTAATTGTTTAAGCATTTGCATACCTTCCGAATATCGAAATAAGATAGTGTGGGCGGAATATTCCATTTTCGAATAAGATAAATAAAATTTATTTTTACAAAATACACGTCAAAATTTAACAAATACACGTCATTAAGATTCGCTTTTCATTTTTTAGAAAATGCATAGATTTTACCCTGTGATTTTCTTATGTGTGCTATTTATATATTTCACATGTTATAAAATGTCTTTAAATGTTTGTTTGTTTTTGATTTGGCTTGTGTAGTTGCCCCCAAGGCTTTTGTTATAAAGTGACGAAAAAATTTTTTTTTTCATTTACTTGTATTTTAACTTGCTGTTACATTATTCTCATTTTGGTGGTGGTTGGTGAAAATGTGCTAACATACTTTCATACTCTATGGCTAATTTGTACTTGTGTCGTTAACGTATCCTCTATACTCGCAACAATCTAAAAGGTTCGATTTGACCCCTTTCAAAATATTTGTATAAAAATTCAAATCTCAAACCGATTCTTGAAACATAGGTTAACATACTTACCTACATACTTAGTTTAAGTTAGAGCGCGTGCAAATCCCCATCTCAATGGAGATGCTTGTATGTAATTCGAGTCAGATTGAAATGGACGTCCATGTCTTTTGTGTAATAAAAATTAAATATGTCAAAATTATTTTAATTCATTATCTTGTAAATTATAGCAAATTAAAAGAAAACCCCTAGTGATAGATCCACAATCAGTTGTTAGTGGTTGAGCTATTTTAGACCCTAAAATCCGCATCCTATAGAGAACAGAACTACAGTAGCCGAAAACAGAGGTAGCTTTGTGATTCTTTCTATGATGTATTTGCAAAATTACAGCACTTGGAATTATAATAGTAAAATTAAATTTTACTTTGCATGACTGCTTTGTGCGCAGTCATAAGGTAACATTGTAAACATAACTGAATATAATCGATAGAAAACGTCTTTTCCAGTGTCTTACAGACAACAAATTGTCTTTGAAATGGTGTGTACTCTTTCGGTAGTGATGCTGTGTTACTGCATATTATGCTTTATATAAATGTACATAAATTATAATTTTCTGGTCTAGGTAAAAAATAAATTTTAAAATACGCACATTGTTTACACAACATACCACTCCAGTTACTTCTCCTGTGTTCCAGTCCTGGAACTATTATTTGTAAGGGCCATACAAACGTTTGTTCCGTGTATAATTTGCACCCGTAGCCCGTAGTCTACAGCATAAGCACTTCAAATTATTTTTGAAGTATACAAATAACATAATAATTAAGTAGCATTTTTTTATTAATGGGTATATATGGTAACAAAGTAATGATGTCATACCAAATAAACGTCAAATCGGACCTGTTAGATTTTCGGGGGTATATACAATTGACAGTTTAAACGCTTTTAGAGTGTCACATGTTTATGAAAAGTTGAAGTTAACATTGTATTTTGTTTTTTTATATATTAGGCCAAGAGTTAACAATACAGAAGCAACCAAACACGTCACTGAAAGACAATGGACCACCTTCTAACAGCGGTAGCCAGACCCCTCAGTCGAACTCGAATCAGAAATCACCAGCCGGGTAAATATTTTTGTTTTTAAATATATATGTTTTCTAGCATTAGAAATATGAAAAAGTCCTGAGAATATAGAAAAATCCATGGCGTTGATCCAGCGTGGGCGGCGAAATTTGAAATCAATGGATCAATAGCGAAATTTTCAATTCAAGTTCATTTACTATGTTTTCCGTTAACGCTGGTAATTAAGAACTTACTATATTTAACTATTTAATTGTTACCTGCGGCAAAAGAAATCAGTATGAAATTGTTAATTTTTAATAATACCTAACCATTGTTTATTATATATCTCACATATATCCCTAAGTATAAATCTACTCAGTATATGATTGAAAACATAGACTCGGATATTTACATATTAGATTTGTTGAAGAATATAAAAAGCTTTGCAAAAATAAACAGTAGAGTTACAGCAGCCTAACAATATGTCCCACCGCTGCTGAACACAGGCCACAGGATTAGGGTGATTAAATGTTGCGCCGTTGCTAATGCACATTGACTGACTCCACGTGTCTTTGAAATATTTTTAACTCCTTAGACTTGCCAGTTTTCTGGCGTATCTTTTAGCACTGATCACGTACACACGTACTAACCACGCATTTGAAAGAAAAAAAAATTGTTTCTATGATGCCGGCGGTATTGAATACGGGTTATTCGCCTACTGTAAAATTCACGGCGAGTGCTTAGCACCTGAGTTACAACAGCTATGTATACAAAAAGTTATGTACTGATGATTTAATGTCTGCCAGTATGATGCCGGGAACGCCTGAGCCCCACTCGTCTCTGTCGGAGCAACGTACGGGCCGTTTTTCATTGGAACAGAGTCCAGGATTCAATAATCCACAGACGCCTACTTCAGCTGCAAATACTAAATGTGGACAAGGTAGGAGTGACTTTATTTAAATTCTTTACGAAATTGTTTTTCTTTAGCTAAGTTTTTATGTTTAAAAGATGAAGTGGTAAACAAGTTTTATTAAAATGCAAAAACTTGGACCTGCTACCATGCACTTGGAAAAGTTCCTTTGACTATGGAATAGTTAAACAAGTGGTTTAGGATGTGGATGTCATTGCAGATAAAAACATTAATGGAATCGATTATGTAGTAGAACTATTTTTATATTAAATAAAAAATAAGAGTATAGTGCAAAATTAAATATATATCAAAAATATAATTAGTAGTCAAAATTATAATATTACGTTTATAATACAGATTTAAATAAATGATGATAAACTATATATGTACACAAAATGCGTAATAAAAATTAAACATAATTTCAATAATACTATAAGAATAATTATTCAATTAAATTTCAATTATTTAACTAATAAAAGGACAAATATCATCACAAATTATGTAGAAGAGATTTGATAATTGATTAATCTAACGATTTACATGTGCATGCTTTTAATTTTTACTACATATGATCCATCGACCCTTCCCGGCTTTGCCTGGGTGGGATCTATTAATGTGGCGTTATTTAGATTTAAGTTAATCACCAAAATACCATTATTTTATAAATTTTTCGATATCTTGAAAAACTTTTTTTTAAATAATCTTTCGATTGTTTCGTGAAGTTTCATCAGGCATCCCGAAGATTAGCCCAGACGGACAGACAGAGAGACAAATTTTTTACAAATGGTTATTCACGTCTTAATGACATGCTAATAACCCCTGATTAAAGGCAGTTATTTCTAAAGCTGCGATGCGGTATATGTTACAAACACACAAACATAATGTAAACCTACCTACATACATACCAAAAAATCCCCTGTAGATGTAAAGTAAAAAATGAACTTTAATTTATTTGTTCGTTTCAGATGAGAAATCACGTCCCAGCCCATCCTCCAACCGGTCGAGTCAAGAAAACGCGTCCAAAACGCCCCAAAGGGAGTCATCGAGTCTAAACCAGGGCCCGTATGCCCCCGCATCTTCTGCTTCCTCCTGCGCCGGCAGCGTCAAGAGCAGCTGTAGTATTGCATCAAGTACAGCTCCCACATCAGCAAGCGGCAATATGGATGATAGCCTAGCAGGCAATAATGAGGTACAGACACAGCCTATACAATAATTTAAAATTAAAAATTTTGTACAACCGACTTCAATATAAATTATTAAGAATAACTCAAAAACTATTGGTCAGGCCTTGATTAAATTTATATGGGACCACATGAGAAGCACCAGCCTTCAAATAAAAAAAGAATCATCGAAATCAGTTCACCCAGAAAAGAGTTGAGGTAACATATAAAAAAAAACATATGTGATAATTGAGTACCTCCTCCATTTTGAAGTTAGTAGAAATAATTAAAAATTTTGTACAACCGACTCCAATATAAATTATTGAGCACCAGCTTTCAAATAAAAAAAGAATCATCGAAATCGGTTCATCTAGAAAAAACACATAAAAAAACATACAGTTGAATTGAGTACCTCCTCATTTTTGAAGTCGTTAGAAACAGGGTTCTTTTACTGGATTTTTTCCTAACAGAGAAATCTCATGTAGCAAGGGTTGGTTTTTATTGATTAAAAAAAAAAACTCCTCACATGAAATTTTATTTTGCTAGTCGAAAAAAGAAAGACGGTTATGTACGATAGATATACTACTCATATTATTGTATTATTGTAGTAGTTACCCTGTCTATAATAGAGTCATGTTTTTTCCTAAAATAAGTGTATTTAAATGATTAATGTCCCTGTACCAAAAGTCTATAATAATATTTTTGTCTTATCAACTACATTTTCCAAGCTAGTCTGTTTGCATATTATGTCACTACACATTAAGGTCTTGGTCTGATCTTAGACATCTCATTATCTTAGGTTCCACATATTATGTACGTCTATAAATCGATTATTTATAACCGTAAATCGATTTTATATCGATTAACCGTATAGAGAGACGTGACAGAGGGAGATGAAACGGGTGATGGGCAGCAGCGTCTTCTTGATAAAAAATCAATAAATATAAAAAAAACAAGTTGCCCAGCCATCCTGCCCGCCAAGCGTGACCACTTTTGGATGGTTATTCTTTGAGTCAGCCGACAATTTCCAATAAAAATTTCATGCAACATTTTTTTTTGTATTCCAGACCACATTATCAGGAGGTCCAAACAGCACGAGTTTACCCAGTCCATTTCCTGGTCCATGCAGCATGAACAGGCCGGACAACATCCCCATCAACCCCAACCAAGGCCCAAATGGCCCCATGGGTACCTCTACATCTTCCTTTGACCCCATATCGTCGCTCGCTCAGATGTCACAACAACTGACGAACACAGTTGGAGGTGGAGGCCCAGGTCCAACTGGACCCATGGGGCCTAATGGCAGCGGAATGGGACCTTTTGGTTCAGGGCCACATCACATGCAGCATCATCACTCGATGCATCCACATGGGCATCCCCATATGATGATGAACGATTTAGGTAATTTTACTGGTAATTTTTTTTTGCTTTTTTTTACATTTTAATCAGTTTATAATGACAAATTGTGTGTTTAGGTTGCCATATGGATAACATGGGAGGTCCGGGTATGGGTGGACCTATGGAAGGGATGATGGGTGGCAGTGATTTTTCTCCAGAAATGAATTTAAGTCCAAAAATGGGCGGAGGTCCTATGGGTGGACCAATGGGACCCATGGGTCCGGATGCCTCTATGCTCGGGCCGAGGATGGGTGGAGCGGGGAAAATGCCTCCATTCAATGGAGCTAACGTGCAAGTCAAAGCGAGCGCACCGAACACGATACAGTACCTACCGACAAGGCCCCAGATGCAATGCAATACGGGCCCAAGAGGACCACCGAGCTTAGACTTTCTGCAACGGGTCACAAACCCTATGCAAATGGACAGCAGTAAAGGCGTGCAATATTTCCCCGGAGCGAGAGGAATGGACATGGAAGGTGGGATGCGAGGGGTGATGAGACCACCCGGCGGTATGCTGAGAATGCCGCACTACCCTGCCGGGTTCAACTCACCGCCGAAAATGGCTGGCGATCCTTTCGGCGGAGCCGGGCCTAATCCTATGTGCGGACCGAATTTCAGGGGAGTTAAGGGGGGCATGGGTCCGGGCAACGTTCGTATGGGGTCTGCGCAACCCCTGCCCCCTTCAATGGGGGGCCCTACGGCAGGCTTCAAGGGGCAAGGCTTCGCGGTCCCCTCCACCGCAGACCCCAATTACGCGGCACAGTTTCACAACTTCCAGCAGCAATTGTATGCGACCGGAAGCCGTGCAGCCCAGCCGCATCAAGGTTATCCCCCCTACCAGCCGTCCAAGTGATGATTGCCCCTCGGGCAGTGTGGATTCAGTGTTAAGGTCGCGGTAGTATAAAATCAGTGAGGCCTCGCGACCGCTCGTGTCGTGTTGTGATATGGACACTTCACATTCGCCGGTCACTCGTGACGGCAACAGAAACGGATCTACGAAACGGCCTGTTGGTATTTATTAAGTTTTATATAGATTTACCGTCAGACCGACCGGTGGTTTTGGTATGTACTTAATTTATCTATATGCCAGTGAAAGAGATCAAATTTTGTTAGTGATTTTTTTATCCGCGTATTATTGTGAGATTTGTTTTTCTTTCAAATGTGTAGAGTTTCGCATAGTAATTTTATTGTTTGTTAGGGTGTCGAGTATTTTTCACCTTAGGTCATTATTCTAGATTTTTGACTGAATATGGATTTTTATAGTAGCGAATGCGGATGCGTTTGTACAAATTGTACAAATTTTAGATATTTTATGTACTCTACATAATTTAAAGTACAGTTTTAGACTTTATTTTTGCTAATGGCAATAATATAGTTTTTATCTTTTTTTTTACACAGACTCGCCAGAATTTCAGTGTATTGGTTCCTTAACTTAGCTATTTTACATATGATTCCTATGCACACAAATATCTAGTCAATTTTGAAATTAATGATGCCCGATACTGTGTTAAATGTAATCTGTAATAATCGAGTCCGCAGTTCGGTTACTTTTAATGACACAGAAGTACATAATTATTATGTAACAATATTTTGTCCATTTTAGTTTAAGATTATTAGTAGTGAAATTGGTTTATTTTAATTATTTGGCGTGTGGCCAGTATAACACCTGGAGCTAATGTACTAGATCATTAATTATTACTATTTATTCTTTTTTCGATCTGATAGCAATGTTTTTCTGTCTTCCATACCTTTATAAACTCTTTAATGTAACTTAAGCAAAAAGTACAGATTTTTTTCTGCATTTATTACTAAATGCATTAAAATTACGCAGGTCAAGATCAGTTAAGACTTACTTTTAAATAATTTAAAAGTACTTAAATATCTGTTGCCATATTGTTTGCCACATGAATTTAGTTTCGTGATATTTTTAACTGTTCTATTTAATTTATTGCCTACAAAATCTTTATGAACAATGCCTATATTTTTTAAATGCAATGCAATTCATTTTCTGTAGTAAATATAGAAATACTATGCTAGGCTAGTAATCGCACATTGTGAATGTCAATCACAGTGGCCTTTAATGTAAAATACGCCTTCTTTAAGAGCAATTTAAACCCCGGCAGGTGTGGACACAAATACCTAGATTAATTTCTACGTGACATATTTGTAAAGTTAATCGCTCAAATCTAATAACAATCTATTTGAGATTAGAAAATGCGTAAGTGGCATAACGCGAGAAATAGCACAACAGTCCAATAAGAAACACCCGCTAGAAATTAGATAGTCTTAATTAAATGTAATTATAATGTAAGGTAAAGAATGGTTCTTGTTTTAGGCTAAGCGAAGAGCAATGATATAAAATAGTTTGTGTAATATTGATAAGAGAGGAAATTAAGATGCAAACTATTGGTTGTGATTCCGACACAATTTGTTAAGTTGTTCGTAGATTTGTCACAGAGAATAGTTGTGGGAACTTACTTACTTCACGATAAGGCCCTTTTTTATTTTATTTTTTGTTTTTTGGATATTTTTTACTTGTCGTTCTCGTTTGTACATCGCTAACAATAATTGTACAGAGTACTTTTGGACTTAATTTAAGGCAATAAATGTATTTATTTTATAACTCGTGATGTAAGAATTTATTCTTAATTATTATAAAAAAAATATATAATATGCTTGTATACACATGTTTCAATTGCACTGTTAATAGTAATAAAACGTCAACTATCCTTATTTATGAATAAGGCAGCCTGGCTGTACCATCCAGGCAGCAGCAGTAAAACTGACATATGACAGTTTACTGAAGGCTGAACACTAGCCAGATGTAGACCCTGATGTTTTGAATAGAGAGTACCTCATAAAATGTAATCTGTGTTAGAGAGACAAATGTCTAGGCTAGTCAATGGTACAACTTGTCGTCACTCCTGGGTTTTCAATACTACCAACGTCATAAACATTGGACAGTTATATTACAACCCGATATAACTTTATAATAATTTATGGGGGGAAGGGGGGGGGGGGACTGACAAACGAGCATGCGGCTCACCTGATGGTAAATGACTACCCCGCCCATGAACAACTGCAACACTAAGGAAACTGAAGATGCATTGCCGGCCTTTTAAAGAATAGACTACCTCGGTCCGGAAAAATCCAGATGGTATGGATGGTATCGCGAGTTTTGTCACGATGTGCGATGATGAAATTTAGGGCGCCGCGGCCCAGGGATGAGACAGTATTACATGTGAGGCGGAACTTGGGCTTGTAAAGTTGCAAGCGGTGGGCCAGCATGAAATACTGTCCCGCTCTACGAAGCAACGCCAAGTTTTTTTAGAATGAACCTGGGGTGTCCTGAAAAAAAAGTTCTCTTTAGAGTAAATGCGCAAACTTGTGTGTTCTGGGGTTTGAACTGGACTAGATTTAGTAGCTACCAATCGCAGATCTTGTTTAAAAAAAGACTACTTTAGATAAGTTTATCCCGGCACTCGACGATCATAGCTAATAATATCTGCGTAACAATTAATGTTAAGAGCCTCTTACATTTCGGCGTTTCGCAAATTTAGGTATTTTACACACCAAGCGGGCGGCGAGTTACGCGACCGATACTTTCTTTCATATCTATTCACTCGCTCGTACTATAATACTGTGAGTATGGCGATTAAACGATCTTGATCTTCCATAATACAAGTTTTCTTAGGATGGAGTTCAGTGGATGGAAATTTTTTTGTGTGTTATTTAATGTTATCTTATTAATTTATTATTATTGTTTAGGTCAAATATTGGCATTTGAAATTTGCGTTCAACACGCGCGTCCTGGCGTGTCCTTCCGATGGAATTTAAAGGTCACCGTCGGCCCCTTCTCCCGTGCGGGTCTCTCGGCCGAGGACGCGAGCGCATGACGCGTTTGCGAGGCAGTTGGTTGGGTGCGGCCGGTGTCGTTAATTGTGCGCGCACGCCGAGTCGATAAGACGGACTGGAATTTTACGCTCGCATTCCATTCGAGGGCGGCGGTCGAGATTAGTCTAGAAAAGAATTGTGGCGCGACGGTCGGGAGTTGTTTTTTGGAAGTTAATATGGAATCTTTGGGTCGCGTGCCTCCTACGGCGTTGTCTTAATTTGTACGGTTCGTGGCAACGAGGCTGAATTTTGAGTTTTTAGCGATTATCTGATATATGTCTAGAAAATAAGACGGCCGGTTAATTGTTTTTGGAAGTAATATTGAATTGTAACGTCGAGTTAAGTGCCTCTCATTTGCGTTGTCTATTTTCGTTCGTTTTACGTGTCAACGAGGCTGATTTTTGAGTTTTGAGTGATTAATTCAACTTCGATCGCCATTAATTTGCGTCGACAAGTTGCTTGTTTTAATTTAATATCGTATGAAGGAATTTTGCTTTGTCGTGTGGAACGCTAGAATTTTGTGACTCGAGAGGAGATCGCGTTCGTACCACATGGTTATAATTTTGTGTTAAGTGAACCTGGGACATTGAACTTTGACCGACCGTTCTTAAGTTGTGCAGCGTGTCACTTGCTTAATTTCGATTAGCGTTGATTTGGTTGAATTTGAAGTTAATTAAATGTACAATAAAGTTGATAAACTAATATAGTGAAATAAAAGCAGATGGTTTCAATTAGTGAACGCCCACTGGAGGGATCGCACATTTTGGAGAAAAGCAGCGCCTGTGGATCTGCTGTCCGATTACATCGGGACGTCAGGTTTCATTTATACACACTTTCGCACACTACTTACATACACCTTACTTACCACCTGAGGTCAACCCTGACTCCGGAATTCGGTAAGTTGTGTTGTTGCTTGCTTGTTAGCCCTTAGTAAAGAATTATCCATAGGCCTTTTGAGCCCCACACTTGGTTGCCCATCGCGACTACCGTTCATGGGCCCCGGTATGCCCGACCTTTGTCGGGGCAACTAGGGGCGTGTACAATTTCTGGTAACAGAGCGTGGTTGATTGGTTCTCCAATCGTCCGGCCGTAATATAGATAAATACGTACGTACGTAATATAAATATTTTTTGTATTTTGTTAGCGGATCGGTGGGTAGAATTAGAACCACGCCCGTTAGGCTACGCAAGCAAGGAGTGTAGGGTTGGGTACCTACGCGTCGGGTATTTCGGGTAGGTAGATTGAATAGCCGAAGGGTCGGTCGCTTCAGCGAGGCATCTTTGTTGACCGACTGTGTAATTTGTATTTAACTTGATTTAATAGTAATTGTATTTGTTATTTGTTAATTTGATTTGTATTTGTGCCGCGTATTAATTGTATTTAGTAGTGATGCCATCGCACAAGCTACCGGCGCGTCGCCTGAAGGCGGAGCTGCACTGGGCCGCTAACATCCATACTTTGAAAGGCGACCGGATCGGGTCCATAGTTTAGAGAAGCGGCTCGAGCAGGTCACGGCCCGAAGGGCCGTAGTGGAGGAGGCTTACATTCAGCTCGAGGCCTCGGATGCGGAAAAGGGAGTCCTGGACTCCTGCCTCGCGGACTACGAGCAATTCTTTTCGCTCACGGACGACTTGATCGAGGCGGGGGCCAAGTATGCTAAGGAAGCGCGTGAATGTCTGATGAGTGGCCTGCCCGAGTCCCCTCGAAAGCTGCCTACTCAGCCGGAGCTGTTGGGACGACTCCCAACACTGGACCTGCCAAGGTTCTCCGGGGTCCTCTCCGACTGGCTGACCTTTGTTGGTCTTTTTGACAGCCTAGTGGACGCCCGGAGGGACTTGACACCAAGCCAGAAGATGGCGTACCTCCTGGCCTCACTGGAGAGGGAGGCCCTGGGCGTCGTCGGCCATTTGAAGTTGTCGGACGACGCCTACCAGACTGCCCGGGACCTCCTCGCCGGAAGGTACGCCAACGTCCGGCGAATTGCGGACGAATACGTCAGGCAGCTGCTAAACCTCCCGCTGCTTAGGGACCGGGCCAGACTACGTCTGGACATCGTAAATCGAGTGAGGCGGCTGGATTTACCGGTGGACGAATGGTCCTTTTTGTTGCTCCACATCGTGCTGTAACGCCTGCCTCTCGATCTTCGGATCTATTTTGAGGAGAGGTACGGCGAGGACGGCGCCTCCTATAAGCCGCCCTTCAGAGACCTGCTGCGGTTCCTGGAGGAGCAGTGCCGGCAGGTTGAAAACGCCACGGGCACCGTCGACGACCTACGGGTTGCGAACCGAGCCGTGCCTAGTGAGAGGCGGAATCCGCCAGGCAAGTCGTCGACCCGCCTAAGGCCAATCGGAGCTCCCGCGGGAGGGCGCCGCTCCCTACCATCTTACAGTGGCCTAGCGGCCAGGGAGGCGCCCCCCTGCTCCTATTGTCGAGCATCCGACCACCGGGTGACATCGTGCTCGAAGCTATTGGGTAAGCCGGTCCCGGCAAAGCGAACCATCGCCAAGGAGCGCCGCTGGTGCTACTCGTGCTAGGAAAGGCATCTCCAACGAGACTGCCCGCACCAGTGGCCCTGTCCGCACTGTCAGGGCAACCACCATGCCGTTTTGTGCCTGGGTGCGAACGGCGCGTTCTCTTGGGGCTCTTCCGGGCCCTCAATTGCCACGAGTGGGGGCGTTCAGCCACGCCCTCTGTTAGGCGACGCTCGGCGCTCGCTTGCCGGCCACCGTGCCCCTGGTCTTGAAGGGGGTACCTCTCCCGACCAGTCGGGGGGTCGTGCCCCCAGGGGCGGGGGGTCGTCACCCCCTTCAGCGTGTTGACAGGAGCTTCACGGCCACTCAGCGGTCAGCTGGACCTGAGAGCCTGCCACTGTATTCTGTAAAATTGAGTCGGTACTCAACTCACAGTGGTAGAGCCACGCGGCAGCTTTTGCTGTCGCACGGATGGGCCGGCTCAAACCGGGGTGGTACCACGACCTCACAGAAAACCAGCGTGAAGTAGAGATTTACCTCTTGTGTTTCGCATGGTGAGTGCAGGTGGCCGGAGGCCCTTTTTACTGGAAATGAGGCATTCCATCTTAGTCCTCACGGGTGACAACGCATCTACATTTTGATTTGTAATAGAGGATAGATGTAGATGTCTATGGGCCGCAGCAACCACTTACCATCAGGTGGACTGTGTGCTCGTTTGTCACCCTTATCCTATAAAAAAAAAACTCGGTCCCCCTCTCGTCCGATCCGAATGATTTGGAGGTTCTAACCCCGGGCCACTTCCTGATTGGCCAGCCCCTTAACGCCCTGCCCGAGTACCCCTTCAGGGAAATAAACTCTTCGCGGTTGAGCAGATTTGACTTGCTGTAGCAGATGACTCAGAGTTTATGGCACCGATGGTCTCTGGAGTTCCTACATCTTTTGCAGCAGCGCGTTAAGTGGTCTGACAAGACGGATCCTCCTCGGGTTGGAGACCTCGTGTTGGTTAAAGAACCCAACGCTTTGCCTTTGTATTGTCGCCGTGGGCGCATTAATAAGTTGTCGTATGGATCTGATGGGATGCCTAGGGTGGCCGAGGTTTTGGTCGGAGATTCGGTCTTGCAACGTGCCGTCGCGACCCTGTCCCGTTTGCCAATTTACTCGCGGACATAAGTCTTTATGTCCGGGACGAGGGTTTGTTTAGGCCAAATATTGGCATTTGAAATTTGCACTCAACACGCGCGTCCCGGCGTGTCCTTCCGATGGAATTTAAAGGTCACCGGCGGCCCGCTCTACCGTGCGGGTCTCTCGGCCGAGGGCGCGAGCGCCTGACGCGTGTGTGAGGCAGTTGGTTGGGCGCGGTCGGTGTCGTTAATTGTGCGCGCACGCCGAGTCGATAAGACGGACTAGAATTTTACGCTCGCATTCCATTCGAGAGCGGCGGTCGAGATTAGTCTAGAAAAGAATTGTGGCGCGACGATCGGGAGTTAATTGTTTTTTGGAAGTTAATATGGAATCTTTGTGTTGTTAAGGCTGAGCACCCCTGCCAAATCTCATTCGTTCGCACATCATCAGCAATCCCATCTGGGTCAAGCGTATGCAGTAAATAAGCTTAGCAAATAGTTTTGTTGCATATAATTTAAGTATAAATAGAGAATTGTGATCATTTAATATTGAATATTGTAGTAATAAACTTCTTACTGTAACTCTGTCGAAATAAATAAATATATTTTTTATTGAAGTCTGGTTCATTATCTTAATTGGCGCAGTCGGTAGGGACCCGTAAGACCAAGTATTATTTCGTAGCGAATAAAAGTTTTCGCAGAAAAATCGGTCGTACGTCTCAACGTTTTAATCGGGAAGAAACGAACAAACAAATTTATTAAGAAGCAGACCAACTTCAAGGACGGAGTACCAATATTCCAGAAGGAGCATGGGGAAAACTGCAGCACTGTGAGTAGATCTTCTTCACCAATCTGTATTTTCCTACCCTTCTTATTCTCCTATTTTGTGTGTGTTTATATTCTGGTTTTCGTGGGATTAATTACGCCTAATTACTAGATAAATTCACACTTAGTTAATCATTCTAATTAGTTAAGTAATTGAGGAATTTAAATTATTTCATTTAATTTCTTACTTAATAATAACCGAAGAGTATTTTTTATTTTTTATTGGTAGTGTATTCTGTAACAAAAAGAAAGAAAAATGGAAAATTTAGTGAGAGTTCCTATGGAAATGGTTAAAATTATCCCTAATTTCGATGGTGATACTAGACTTTTACCACTCTTTATAAAAAAATGCGAGTACATACTCCATTCATTCCGAGGAAGCCAGTTACAAAACGAATATTTATTCCACGTTATTACAAGTAGGTTATCCTGGGAAGCTGCGAACCTAGTTGGAGAACGGGATCATATTAATAATTGGGACGAATTAAAAACATTACTAAGCCAACATTTTGGTGACCCGAGATCCGAGGAATGTTTGGCTTTGGAACTCGAATCCTTAAAATTAAACCATAATGAAAATTACCAGGAATTTTGTCACAGGATACAGCATTTGAGAAGTGTCTTATTTTCTAAGGTTAGCGAAACGATTGACGATCCGAACTTACGTCTAGCGAAACAATCTATTTATAACCATAGTTCACTAAATGCGTTTCTTTATAATTTACCGGCATATTTGGTTAGACTTGTGAGATTACGGAACGTGACTACTCTAGAAGACGCTTGGAAAATTGTCTTAGAAGAACAAAACTTTCAGTCAGTTTATGAAAGTAAAAATTCACGGTCTAATCGAACAAACTTTAGGCAGAGTCCTAACAATAATCACACTTATTCACCTAGAAATATTCCCCATACAGAGCAATCTAGTGCAAATGCATTTAGTTATCAGAACAATTTGTCACCCTACGTTAATAATAACCGCTCTTTTAACTCGTCAAACAATTCATTTAAATTTAGGAAAAATAACAATCGTCATAATGTCCATCGCAATAATTATCAACAACAATCGACCACTAGGTCACCAGTACCGCCGGCGCCGGGCCCGATACAGCGTAGTCAGTATTTTGCGGACAATGCCCCTGCGCATATTCAGCGTCTAACGCAATATCAATCGCCACCTGTGGCGTCGAGTTCGAACACCGATGTAACAATGCGAACTGCTAACTCAAGGAGAATAAACTATACCAATAGCGAAATAAATCCACCATGCAATTCGCAACAATGTATTACATCAAATCAGTATAATAATTCGGATTTGGCTGAAATTGAAAATTTTCACATATTAGCCTCGACGAGACCAATAGAATAAAAACTAATTGCACGAAACTTTTAAATTTACCACATATCCGTATACCTGAACTAAAAGCTGTCTTTATGATAGACACTGGTAGTACTAGGTCATTTATTAGTCCAGAACTAGCAAAAAAATATTATAGTGATTCGGTATACTTAGAACAGTTTGAGGTTATTAGTACTCACGCTGCCAGTAAACACGGAGAAGTTGTCTACGCAAAGTTACCTAGTATCTTTCATAGTCCACAAAAACACATGTTTTATGTATATAGTGTACACGAAAGGTACGATGGGTTAATAGGTAGTGATCTCTTAAAATCGCTTGACGCTACCATTGACATGAAAAACCTCACTTTATATACAAATAATACTAATATCCCAATTATTTATTCACCGCCAATGAGAGAGACATATAATCTGCCTCCTCGCTACGAATTAAGAGTTAAATTACCAGTCAACTTATTAAATGGTGAAGCTATATTAAATTACGTACAGTTTACAGAAGGTATCCGAATGCCTGACGCGATAGTAAATTGCAAAGATGGTTTTGCCACCACAGTTATACAAAACTGCACAGACAGTGAACAAAAATTAGTGGTCTTCCTGCCGGGGCTGCGGGCTGATCCTGCCGGGGCTGCGGGCTGTTCGAAAGAGATACCGCGGCTCCGGAACGTAAGGGCACTGAAGGAACACGGATGGTTTTTAGTCAGTAAAAGTCTGACACTCCCTTCCGCTCCACCCAGAGCGAAAGGCGTCATTTGATGATTTTCCATCCGCAAAAAAAAAAGCGTCACCATTTAAATTTACTCTTCCTGCTCTTTATAAATGATCTGCCAAACATTGTTTGTTTTTCTGAATGCCTCCTCTTTGCAGATGACTTAAAACTCAGTCTGGGTATTAAATCTGAATCAGATACTATAAATCTACAAAGAGACATTGAAGCGGTGTTTAATTGGAGTCAAGAAAATCTATTGCCTTTAAATTATAATAAATGCAAAATAATTACTTTCACTCGGAAACCTAGACCAAATGTAAATTTGTATAGCTTACATGACACTCCTCTGGAAAGAGTAAATAACATTCGAGACCTAGGGCTGTTATTAGATTCTAAATTAGACTTTCATCTACACATGACAAGTATCTGTAAGAACGCACATAGAATGTTAGGTTTTATTATTAGGACTGGAACACAATTTGACAATGAAGTAGTTGCTAAAATACTATTTAACGCATTTGTTCGTAGCAAGCTGGAGTATGGTGCTGTTGTCTGGGACCCACTTGAGGATAAGTATGTCCTTATGGTCGAGAAGATACAGCGTAAGTTTGCCCGATGGTGCTTTAAGAAGCGATACTGGTACTATCCTCACCTGTATCCTTCTTTGTTCGTATCGGGCATGGTTGATATGGAAACACTGAAGTTTAGGAGGGTTATGCTTATGCTGACACACTATCTCTCTATACTGTATCACAAGATCGATAGTCCACAGATACTAGAGAGTGTACGCATCTTAGTACCCCGTAATATACGGCAGGAGTCAGGGCTGCAGCTAGCCCCGCGCCGCCGGCCTCGTTTGCTAGCGCGTCCTGTCACGCGCACTAGGCGCGGTGAGCGCGCGCCCACTGTCCGCGCACTACGAATGATTGGTGACATACTTGCTCAGTACGATGATCTGGACTTGTTTGCTGATGGATTGAGGAAACTTATTAGTAAATTAAGATATATTCTAACTAACATTGTATAATTTTTTAACCCAGATATTGATTTTATTTTATTTACTAATTTAATGATGTGTAATATTAATTTGACTAATTTTGTTTTATTTTATTTTTTTAATTTGTTTAATTGGAAGCAGTTATTTCAATTATTAATGTTGGATATATATATATATATATATATATATATATATATATATATATATATATATATATATATATATATATATATTAGTTTAATGTGGGTAATTTATTTTTAATTTAATGTTATGTGTTTTGTTTAAATAAGATTATGACTTAAAATTGATTTAATGTTAATTTAATGTATCTAATGTTACAAGCGTGTTGGATGCTATCATCTGTTAGCTTGTAAGCATGTTTAATAATAAATAATAATAATAATTAATTAATTAAAGTTGGAGATTTTTCATGACACATATAACAATAACTTGAATTTTACAGAAAGTAAAAATAATAATTTAGATATATTACTAGAGGAAAACTTAAATAAATTAAGACTAGATCACATGAACGAAGAGGAAAAATCGGTGATAGGTAAATTGTGTAGGGAATATAAGGATATATTCTATTGTGAGAACATACCGCTATCTTTCACAAACGAGGTTAAGCATAAGATTAGGACGAAGAATGAGGACCCTATTAATATCAAAGCCCATAGATTACCACCTGCACAAACTAAGGAAATAAAGCAACAAGTAGAGAAAATGTTGCGAGATAATATTATCCAGGAGTCTCATTCCCCGTGGAGTGCACCGGTGCAATTAGTACCAAAAAAATTAGATGCATCGGGCCTACAAAAATGGAGAATGGTAGTTGATTATAGGCGACTAAATGACATAACTACAGATGACAAATACCCACTCCCTAATATTAACGATCTATTTGACATGCTAGGAAAGAGCTTATATTTCACTACCTTAGATTTAGCTTCCGGTTACCACCAAATAGAAGTAGAAAAGGATGACAAACCAAAAACAGCCTTCAGCACACCCTTTGGTCATTTTGAATTCAATAGAATGCCCTTCGGTTTAAAGACAGCTCCTGCTACTTTTCAGAGAGCAATGGATACCGTGTTACGAGGATTACAAGGCTTACATTGCCTAGTATATTTAGATGACGTCATAATCTTCTCAAAAAGCCTACCAGAACATGTAGAAAAGCTCAAAGCCGTATTCGAAAGATTCAGAAAAACTAACCTTAAAGTCCAACTTGATAAATCTCATTTTCTTAGGAAAGAAGTACTATATCTAGGGCACACTATAACAAGTGAAGGATTGAAACCGAACAATAACAAAATCGAAGCAATATTAAAATATCCCCTACCACAAACCCTAACGGAATTAAGGAGTTTCTTAGGTCTTGTAGGCTACTATAGGAAGTTTATAAAAGATTTCGCTAAAATCACGAAACCGCTTATGACTTGTTGCAAAAAGAACCGTAAAATAATAATTAATGATGAATACATACAAAGCTTCGAAACATGTAAAAAATTGTTAACCAATGCACCCCTATTACAGTATCCAGACTTTGACAAACCATTCATTTTAACCACCGATGCATCAAATTTTGCAATAGGAGCCGTATTGTCACAAGGTACAATAGGAAACGATAAACCTGTGGCATATGCGAGCAGAACGTTAAGTGATACGGAATGTCGTTATAGCACCATAGAAAAAGAATTCCTAGCTGTAGTATGGGCAGTCAAATATTTTAGACCATACTTATATGGTCGAAAGTTCACCATTTTCACGGACCATAGGGCCATTGGCATGGTTATATTCGCTTAAGGAACCAAATAGTAAATTAACCCGCTGGAGGTTAAGACTCGAGGAATATGACTTCGAAATTAAGTACAAGAAAGGCCAACAGAATACAAACGCTGATGCCCTTTCTAGAATTAGAATCAATGCCATAGATGACGATTTAGATTCTATCTTCGTAAATACTGACGATAATAATGAAAGACTTCGAGACATAATTAAAGAATTAAATTCTGAATTCGTAACAATACGTAAAAGAAAACAAAAGGAGGATTCAGTTATGTCAATCTCAGATACGGAAAGTGAAAAACAACCTGAATTGATGGAAATCTCAGATGATGGTGTTACAGCGAACTCCGTATCTAATAGGGAACACGAAGGCATCCCGATTCTAAACGAAGCAATAGACTCAAAACCGCGTCAAATACTTGTTCATTCATGGTTCTCTGATAAATTTTCGGTCAAGGACATGTCTAACAAAAAACAGCGTATATTAGAAGTTCATATGCCAATAAATAATGAAACATTAGTTAAAGACTTTCTGAAAGAATATGTAGACTTTAAAAACAAATATTTCATCTACTTCGAAGACCCAGCTTTTAGGATAAATTTTTCAAACGTATTAATTCAATTATATAAAAAAGGAGCTTGCAAACTTGTTGAATGTACTGAAAGAATTATTAACTTAACCGATTCCGAGCAGGACCAACGAGAGATAGTGATAAAATATCACGAGGGTAAAACTTGTCATAGGGGGATCCAAGAAACATTTAATAAATTAAAACGGCATTATTGGTGGCAAAATATGAAAGAAACAATAACAGCTATAATAAATTCTTGCTAACAATGCAAAAAGATGAAATATGAAAGAAAACCTATAAAACCTCATATTCAATTAACACAGAGTCAAAGCACACCGTTCCAAGAAGTTTTCATAGATCTACTATTCATAGAAAGTAAATATTATTTGACAATTGTTGATGCTTTCAGTAAGTTAGGGCAAGCAATAAACATCCCAAATCGCAGTACCCCTGAAGTTGTAAGAGCCTTAATTAAATACTTTAGTATGTATGGCTTACCACAGAAAATAAATAGCGACTCGGGTATAGAATTTAATAACGAATTAATAAAAGAACTTCTAAATCTTTATAAAATAGAGCTCCACATCATCATCATCATCATCATTACAGCCCTTCACAAGTCCACTGCTGAACATAGGCCTCCCCCAAAGAATGCCACAAAGCACGGTCCTGAGCCACCTGCATCCATCGACTTCCTGCATGTCTTACCAGGTCGTCACTCCATCTTGTGGGGGGACGCCCTACACTTCGCATACCGGTACGAGGCTGCCATTCGAGAACCTTTCTTCCCCATCGGTTGTCGGTTCTTCGAGCTATATGGCCGGCCCACTGCTACTTCAGCTTACTAATCCGTTGGGCTATGTCGGTTACTCTGGTTCTACTGCGGATATCCTCATTCCTAAGTTTATCACGCAGAGAAACTCCGAGCATAGCCCTCTCCATAGCTCGCTGAGCGACCTTGAGCTTCCTCATACGGCCAGCAGTGAAGAACCACGTCTCAGTTCCGTAAGTCATCACTGGCAACACGCACTGGTTGTACAATTTTGTTTAAAGGTTTTGAGGTATTTCTGACGAGAAGATGTGTCGTAGCTTCCCGAACGCTGCCCAGCCGAGTTGAATCCGTCGATTGACCTCTCGGTCGAAGTTGGACTTACCTAGTCGGACTATTTGTCCCAGGTAAACATACTCGTCAACAACTTCGAGCTTAGTGCTCCCAACAACTACCGGCATAGGTGTGACATGAACATTAAACATAATCTTTGTTTTGTCCATGTTCATCTTAAGACCTATCCGTTGGGAGACACTATTGAAGTCATTGAGCATAGTGCTTAGTTCCTCCAGCGATTCTGCCATGAGGACTATATCGTCGGCAAATCGAAGGTGAGTGATGTACTCGCCATTGATGTTAATACCGTATCCTTTCCAGTCCAGAAGCTTGAAAACGTCTTCCAATGCAGCGGTGAAGAGTTTCGGAGATATAACGTCACCCTGTCTTACACCTCTCTGCAATTGGATAGGTTTCGTACTCTGGTTCTGTACTCGGATAGCCATCGTAGCTCTACTGTACAAACACTTCAGCACTTCGATATACCGAGAGTCAACTTGGCACCGCTGAAGGGACTGCAGCACCGCCTAAATTTCGACGGAATCAAAGGCTTTCTCATAGTCCACATACGCCAGACATAGTGGCAAATTGTACTCTTCGGACTTCTGTACAATTTGCCGTAGGGTATGTATGTGGTCTATGATGCTAAAGCCCT
The DNA here is from genome assembly GCA_033319125.1 of Parnassius glacialis. NCBI lineage: Eukaryota > Metazoa > Arthropoda > Insecta > Lepidoptera > Papilionidae > Parnassius > Parnassius glacialis. The sequence continues at coordinate 16,518,357 of JAVANC010000007.1, read as the reverse complement.
TTCGGAAAAACCGGCTTGTTCTGGAGGCTGGAAGTCGTCAAGTATGCGCGCGAGACGATTCGTAATGACTCTCGAAAACAGCACGTAGACGCGGCTCAGAAGGGAAATCGGTCTGTAGTACTTCAAGAGAGCGTTGTCACCTTTCTTGAAGAACAAGACCACTGCACTTCTGCTCCACGCCTCCGGTGTAATGCCACCATGGAGGACGGAATTAAAGAGCTTCTGAAGGACTTCAAGTACCGGTCTTCCACCCGCTTTCAGAAGCTCCGCTGTAATTCCATCCTCGCCTGGGGCCTTGCCGTTTTTAAGGTGCTGGAGAGCCATTCTAATCTCGCTCAGACTGACGTCCGGGATATCTTCGGAATAGTGTCGAATAAGACTCGCTCTTGGATCGTTACTCACACTTGCGTGTGGCTCCAACGATGACGTGTACAGCTGTCCATAGAACCTCTCAATCTCACTCAAAATCTCAGAAGCCCCGGAAACGATGCTGCCCCATTCGGTCTTCAGCTTTGACAGTTGGCTCTTTCTGGTAGACAGATCTCTGGCAAAGACTTGGGAGCCTTGGTTCCGCTCGATCGCTTCTTCAATACGAGCTGTATTGAAGATGCGTAAGTCTCGCCGCATGCATTTGGAGATCTGTCTGTTCAGTTGCCTGTATGCTATCAAATCTGTTGAAGAATGTAGCCTCATCTCCCGTCTAACAGCCATGAGATTAAGAGTGTGATCGGAGAGTTTTTGTGTTCTTCTGCGGCGGGTCTTGCAGAAATTAGCTCCGACCGCATGGACAGTTTCCACGAGCTTGTCATTCATATCGTCCACTTCATTGCAGTCTTCTAGGCACTGAAAACGGTTTTGTAACTCGAGCTGAAAGGTTTCGGGACTTTCGATTAGAGCACGAGGGGGACGGAGCGTTGACTTCATCAGACGAGACCTCTCCAACTTAACATTTAGGTTCAGTGTGCCTCTAACCATTCGGTGATCGCTGCCGGTTTTCACCCTCGCGATCACTGAGACATCACTGAACAGTTGTCGTCTGGTCGTCATAATGAAGTCAATCTCATTTTTTGTCGAACCGTCGGGGCTCGACCAGGTCCACTTCCTGTGGGGCCGCTTCTTGAAGAAAGAGTTCATCATAAAGAGTCCCTCTTTCTCCATGAAGTCGGCCAGCTGCTGGCCCCTTGGGTTCCGTTGCCCTATTCCAAATTTCCCTACTTTCAGCTCACCGTTCTCTCTTGTGCCTAGTTTTGCATTGAAGTCTACCATTAACACCGTATATTGGGTTTTGGAGGAATGCATGGCTCTAGAGATATCCTCATACATTTCCTCCACCTCCTCATCGGGGTGTGCCGAGGTTGGTGCGTAAACCTGTATGACCTTCAGCGAATACCGTTTGGTGATTCTGAGTATAAGGTACGCAACCCTCGACGACACACTCCCGATCTTTACAACGTTGTTAACGAGAGACTTGTGGACGATAAATCCGACACCTCCTTGGGACAGATGGTCGCCCTCCCGGTGATAGAGCAAGTTGCCGGATTCGAGGATTACCGTGTCCTCCCCCTCTCTTCGAACTTCGGATAATCCTATAATATGCTAGCGCAACTTGTCTATCTCTTCTTCCAGCTCCACGATCTTCTCGTCAGTCCTCAGGGTGCGTGCGTTGTACGTTGCCAGGTCGAGTCGTCGTAGGTGGCAACCGAACCTCCACCGGAGATTCTAAGCACTCCCTGCCCCGCCGTTACCATGGTCGCCACCGTAGCCAGGAATAGCGTGGCCGCTGGGGACTGGGGGCCGTCTGTTTGTTGTTTTGATCATTGGGGGGTATTTGCCATAGTTGCCACGCTTGGCGAGCGGGTTGGCAACCGCAGTTTTTTATTGTAATTTTCGCTATTATCAGGAAGATGCTGCTGCCCATCTCCCGCCTTTTCCCTTTGTCGCCTTTTACGACACCCACGGGAGGATATGGGGTAGTGGATATTCTTGACCGCCACTACACGGCATAGAGAGCTCCACATAGGAACACCAAATAACCCTAGTTCCATGGCAATAGTTGAAAGATTCCACTCCACCATTAACGAAATATATAGATTAGCTAAGTACGATAAAACAGATCTTGATGCCTGCTCTGTGACGACATATGCGATAATGGCTTATAATAATAGTATTCATTCCGCAACAATATTTACACCATTTGAAATTGTTTTTGGTACCACCAATTCAGGTAACGTCTTCGATATAGATAGAGAACGTAATTTGATGCAAAAGCTCTTACAAGACCATAGAAAACGCCTTAAAGTTCTTTATGAATATGTAGCCGAGAAGTTACAGACAGATAAGATTAAGGTTAGAGAAAAACGAGGAGGTGAGGAAGTCCCAGAAATTAAAGAAGGAGACGATATTTTTATGAAAACTACTAGGACAAGAAAAGCAAAAGACAAGCCACGTTTTGAAAAAGCCAAAGTCATAGGGAAACCGGATCATAATATAATACCCGTTAAACTTAATAAGAGACAAAGTAGAGTAGCTATAAAAAATATTAAACGTCCTCCACAAGTCGTGGCTAGTACTTCTGGCATTGGCAAAACTATCCAACGGCCTAGATCTACAGAACCTGAACACCAATCCAGGGATAGCTCCTCTGAAAGTTGGGATGGCAGTGATCAGGAATAACTCGTGGACCATTTTGAAAACATTAGATTTAAAGTTGGTAGTTGAACAAATAGATATTAATACTGAACAATATAATTGCGTAAGTAAGATTATTAGTAATAATAGTGAAGTTGGAGATGAATTTAGGGGGTTAATTAAGCAAATAGAAACATCCATAGATTTAACAAATAATAAAATACATCAGATTTTACCTATATCTAAAATAAGTAAACGAGCCATATTTAGTCCTTTAGGTTCCTTAGTTAAAGTTATTTCAGGTAACTTAGACGAAGAAGACGCTAGGCACTTCGACACACAAATAAGTCAGGTGAATAATAGAGAACATTTGATCGAAAACCGAGTCACTTTGCTACAACAAGCATTTAACAAGCTTGTTAATGCGTCGGAAGACATAAATTCGAATGTCAATCGTTTACAATATCAGGAAATACATTCTATAATTCATAAGGAAAGGTCTCTAAAAATGTTGTTAAATACCTTATATCAAATTTTGAATAATTTTCGAACAATTTTAGATGTAATACAAGAAATAGAAACAGCTATTGCTTTTAGTAAATTACATACTTTACATCAGTCAATCATAAATTCAACAGAACTATTAAATATGTTAATAAAAATAGAAAAATATGCCAAACTGATTTACCCAGCAAATAAGGAAAATTTAATTAAGTTAGAAAGAAATATAGTAGTTAAATCGTATATCAATAGGAATAGTTTAGTTTTTGTATTAGATATCCCGCTAATTGAACCAGACATATACACATACTACAAAATAATACCAATTCCAATATCCAATTCCGATGTTGCCCATATCATAATCCCATCATATCCTTTTCTATTGGTGAAAAGATTGAAATACAGATCAGCGGTGAGCCCATGTGAAGAAATCGACGATGAAAAATTCTTATGCTCAGAGGAAAGTCTCGCAGAGTATCTAGCCGAAACATGTATTGAACAAATAATGAAGATGAAAACCAACCACAGTAGCTGCCAGCAACATAATATACGATTAGAGAATTTGAAAATTCAGAGGATCTTCAAGAACTATTGGCTACTGTATACCACTAAGGACTTGATAATAACTGAACACTGTCCAGAACATGTACAGAAATACCAAGTGCAAGGCACGTATATAATGATACCTAATCAAGAATGCAGAACACAGGTTGGAGACACATTCATCAACGCTCCGAGGTATTTTGCGAATATCAAACTTCAGCTGCCCACAATCGAGATGCCAACCGTACGAGAGGATGACATCAAGAAAGAAGTAAAACAGTTAGATTTAAGAAACGTGGACTTCAGTGATATAAAAGAACTAATAAATAGTGCTAAATTCAGTGATAACGAAATAAATACAAAATTCTTAGTAACAAGTGAAATCAGTGTATGGACCATAAGTTTATATCTCATTATAGTAATCTGTATAGTATGTAGCATTTTAATTAAATTCAAATTATGTTCTCGAAATTCTCCGAAGTCGCTTGAGCCACCTTCGGATAATTTCTCTCTTGAGGGGGGAGGAGTTAAGGCTGAGCACCCCTGCCAAATCTCATTCGTTCGCACATCATCAGCAATCCCATCTGGGTCAAGCGTATGCAGTAAATAAGCTTAGCAAATAGTTTTGTTGCATATAATTTAAGTATAAATAGAGAATTGTGATCATTTAATATTGAATATTGTAGTAATAAACTTCTTACTGTAACTCTGTCGAAATAAATAAATATATTTTTTATTGAAGTCTGGTTCATTATCTTAATTCGTGCCTCCTATGGCGTTGTCTTAATTTGTACGGTTCGTGGCAACGAGGCTGCATTTTGAGTTTTGAGTGATTATCTGATATACGCCTAGAAAGGAATTGTGCGCGCACGCCGAGTCGATAAGACGGCCGGTTAATTGTTTTTGGAAGTTAATATTGAATTGTAACGTCGAGTTAAGTGCCTCTCATTTGCGTTGTCTATTTTCGTTCGTTTTACGTGTCAACGAGGCTGATTTTTAAGTTTTGAGTGATTAATTCAACTACGATCGCCATTAATTTGCGTCGACAAGTTGCTTGTTTTAATTTAATATCTTACGAAGGAATTTTGCTTTGTCGTATGGAACGCTAGAATTTTGTGACTCGAGAAGAGATCGCGTTCATACCACGTGGTTATAATTTTGTGTTAAGTGAACCTGGGACATTGAACTTTGACCGACCGTTCTTAAGTTGTGCAGCGTGTCACTTGCTTAAATTAACGTTGATTTGGTCGAATTTGAAGTTAATTAACTGTACAATAAAGTTGATAAACTAATATAGAGAAATGAAAGCAGAAGGTTTCAATTGGTGAACGCCCACTGGAGGGATCGCTCATTTTGGAGAAAAGCAGCGCCTGTGGATCTGCTGTCCGATTACATCGGGACGTCAGGTTACATTTATACACACTTTCGCACACTACTTACATACACCTTACTTACCACCTGACTGATACCCCGTGGTGAACCCTAACTCCGGAATTCGTTAAGTTGTGTTGTTGCTTGTTTGTTAGCCCTTAGTAAAGAATTATCCATAGGCCTTTTGAGCCCCACCCTTGGTTGCCCGTCGCGACTACTGCTCATGGGCCCCGGTATGGTCGACCTTTGTCGGGTTAACTAGGGGCGTGTACAATTATATAATTGTATAATTTATTATTATATACTATTTTGATATATTTTTCATTATTTATGAAATTTTGTGTCAAAATAAGTACACATAAATATTTTAATTGTTACGCAGTAATCGAATGTTAATAATCGATTATGTCGACTACCGGTAGTATAGTGGTATAAATAAATAAATAGTACGGTTGCGACCAGTTTTAATAAATACAAAAACCAAATTGTTACGGCCAACAGCTGCCTATCCCAGGAGTAGAATCCTCCGCGGCCCATAGACGGAGAAGCTACAAGCAGATGCTGGTCGGGCGTCCTAAACGCCAAGGGTTAAGTTTCTAATTACATTAAACGATCAGGGGGGAGCGTTGTTTTCTATAAGGGGAGCTTACTTACCTCTATCCAAGGCGACTGGTCCTTCAGGATTCGGTCAGGTCGCGTGTGGATGTATAGTGCTAGGAAAGTAAGGGTCAGTGATGTGTAACTGGGTGTGGCTAGTAGTGTTATTGACCTTATTAGACCGTTATCCTCTGCCGCAGTTCGGCCCTCAGCACCCTTCCAAACTACGGTCTCCTTCCGCAGTCATTTTCTTCGTTTTCTACGATAACAGTTCTTTAACTCTGTCGTACGATTAACTACCTTACAGAAGCCACTAACTCTCGTTTGTTATAACGCTTGACTCGCGAAATGAACACAGAACGTACGGATCAAAGGTCACCGTTATTTCTAGAATATCAAATACCGCACTAGTAACTAATACAGTCGAATCCACTTATACAGATTCTGAATTAGACACTAAAAGTCCCGGGTAAAACTCTCAGCAAGGGGCACGCGCTACAATTCCCAGTATACCACTGGGAATTGTAGCGCGCTCACCTTAAAAGTACGCAGTATCTTTTAATTAAATCTAAACAAATCTGTAATACAAACTAGCCCTTGATAAAAAAAAGATGTAACGAGTATAAACAAAGTTAAATCTAGTAAATATCAAACTATATCTTAAGATTACTAATAAATTGAGTGAGTAAGGGTTTTGTGGGATGTTGTATAAACATTGTTGCCTGAGTTTCCTTCATTATTAACAGGATCTTCAAACACATCACTTGAAGAAATCGATGACTCACTTGTGCTGTACTTAGGTTTTTAATAAGGTGAGCTTGGTCTGTATCTTCATTTAAATGCTGCTTTTCTTCAGTTTTTCTGGTAAGCATATTAAGTGGATCAACGATAGGCTTAAATATTGTTTCCAAAGCCAGACTGTTTGTATTTTTTTTGCATCTTTTATCATTTCTACCTTTCTTTTTACAGATGCAGCAGATTTTACAATTTGTTTCTTGAGGTCTCTTTTGTTTCTGAGGTTTCTTCTTGCTGCTTTTTGAAGCTCATTGACTATATCTTGTTTACTCATTTTGGGCAGGTTTTGATGCAATCATGAGGTCGATTTCCTTTTTAGTGTAATACATTGTCCTGAAATTGTATTGTGTATATTGTAATTGTATTGTATGTATTTATGTAATTATGTTGTGTATGTTAATTAGGTAATTATGAATGTATCAAACTTCATTCTGTAATTGCCTTTATTTCGTTCACAGTCTTTATTTATAACAATATAATTGAAGGGTTTACTCCACACAGTTGAACACATTTCCCGGAACTGAGACCATGTCATGTCAGACCCTACATGCTCGTCATAAATGTGTCTGAGATTTACGTCATCTTGTTTAAACAATATGATCAGGTTAGCGTTATCTCTAACTAGTTGCTTAGGTATCTTAGTATACATTTGATTAATATAAAAACTGTCAATGTTTTTATGTTGACCCATGGCGAAATAATGGCGTATGTTGTTCTGCTTTTCACAAGCTACATCGTCAAATATTATAATTGAGTTAGGCGAAGCTTGGTGTGGACTCAAAATTTCGGTATTGTGATTATACTTGTAATAAGAAATACCTTCCACATTCTGCAGTACTTTTTCTAAAACTAAGTATTTAGGTTGATATAAAGACTTTGAATATACATAAAGGTTACGAAAACGCGGTCCATTCTGATGTAACATTAATCTGATAACTAAGTTAGTTTTACATAATGATTTCTTATATTTACGCGAACACTACACATTGAATAAAACTGTTTTTTACGGATTTTATCGCGTTTATTTTATTATTTTTATTCCCGACGTTTCGAGAGTTTTACAAGCAAGTAGATGGAGTGGCGATGGGCTCACCTGTATCTCCCATAGTCGCCGACATATTCATGGAGGACTTTGAGGAGAAAGCGCTTCTTACTGCTCCTGTAAATCCAAGATTCTACAAGCGGTATGTAGACGACACTTTCACAATTTTACCATCTGACAAAGTAACTGCATTTTTAGACCACCTTAATTCCATAAACTCTAAAATACAATTCACAATGGAGTTAGAGGCCAACAATTCTTTAGCTTTCCTAGATGTTTTAGTCATCCGAAATCCTGATAACACTATTGGTCATACTGTGTATCGAAAAAAGACCCATACTAACCGATATTTAAATGGTGAATCGCACCATCATCCATCACAGTTAGCTACCGTGGGAAAATCTTTGTTTCAGAGAGCACGAGGGATCTGTGACAGAAAACATCTGGCCGCCGAGCTTCAGTACGTCGAGCAAGTATTGCAAGACAACAAGCTTCGGGTCCCGCGCCTACGTCACAGTGACCGAGTGAAGCCGACCACAGTCGAGCGTGTGCCTGCTGTACTACCCTATGTCAGAGGAGTCACAGACAAGGTTGGCTACATCTTGAAGCGAGCTTCTATTAAAACATACTTCAAGCCGCCGAAGAAGATTAGTCAATTTTTACCATACGTCAAGTGTAATATCCCTCTACAAGATGCAGGAGTGTACAAGCTTGATTGCGAATGTGGTCTCTCTTACATAGGACAAACAAAAAGATCCATTAAAACCCGCGTGAAAGAACATATAGCTGACGTGAAGCATCGACGCTCTGGGAAGTCTGCAGTCTGTGAACATGTTCAAGATCGTCCCCGCCATTACATCAGATTTGATAGACCACAAATCCTTGCAAAAGAACACCGATTCCTACCAAGGATGATACGGGAGGCTATTGAAATTAAAAAACATCCTAATTTCAATAGAGAAGATGGATGGGTGCTGCCATCTGCTTGGGATCCTATAATTAACAAAATTAAATCCAAACCCAAGCATAACACTGCAAGACTTCCGGATACTGTAAGTTCATTCTGCGTAAATCGAACCAAAAATTAATATTAAAAAACTGAAGGTAGCCGGGCTAACTGTGACATTGGGACGTCAAACATCTCAGTCCCCCCCGTGACCATGGGTTGCTGAAAAGCACTCGAAACGTCGGGAATAAAAATAATAAAATAAACGCGATAAAATCCGTAAAAAACAGTTTTATTCAATAAGTTAGTTTTTCCGAAATTTGATGGACCGCATACAATACTACGTATCGTATTTGGCAATAAGCTCCCATGACGTTTAACCTATTTTTTGGTGCAGGACAGATACATTCTAATTTAAGTGATCCTTTTGTTTGAGAAATTTCATAACAGTTTTGTTAACTTGTCCGTATTGGCTGATAGGTTTTAATGAACTAACGTTATTTCAATCGTGTTAATAATTTAAAAACTTGAAAAAGTTGCTGAAGATTAACTTAATAACAGCTTATGGGGCTACTCCATGCGAACGACCTTGAGCATTTGGCCGGCGCGCCGCTCGCTATACAATATATTGCGTAAGAAATATGTAAGACGCCACCTATTGTACGAACGTAGTATTATTTTTTCAACATCAATAAACTATTTTATGGAAATACACACAGCGTACAACGATAAATGTATTTTAATTTTTTTATTCGGTATATTAGTTGCATTATATTAGAATTATGTATTTTCATATATTATCTAATTATGAAATTTTATAATTAATTATATATTATAAATGAAGCATTGAAAATTGTGAAATTAAAAGATACCTATTTACTGTAGGTAAATAAATAGATATCTCGCCTTTTGTACAAATATTTGGTGCAATAAAGAATAAATAAATAAATAGGATGTTTCGCAGATGTGTTTTTGATTATTGTTAATTTTTACGTGTCACGTATTGAAAAGTAACATACCTACCTACTAATTTTTGGACTGACCACCTTGTAACTTAGCCTGCTTATTACTTATGCTGGCAGACATTATCCTCACCCCAATGATTGATGAGGATGAAAATCAATTTTATTTCTACATACGTAATTATATTTATTTATACATAAGGGTAACTTTAATAAAGGTAATACAAAAATCCACAAGAAGTATAAGGGTTCAATCTTTCAATTTAAATTGTAAAAAACGTTACCCCCACACTAGGATTTTCTCCGGTGTCGTGGAGGCAGTTTACAAACATAAATTGCACAAGAACAAACATCCAGACCCGGAATAATTATTTATACAAATACTTGTTCCGTGTGGGATTCGAACCCGCAGCCCCCAGCTCAACAACTGATTGCTAAGCCACTGCGCGATGGAGCCGTCGCCGGGTTATAGCTAAAGTGACCATACGTCCCGTTTTGAACGGGACTGTCCCTTTTCTCGGTCACCTGTCCCATTGTCCCCAAACAAAGCTCCGGGACACAAAATTGTCCCGTAACTCGTTGGATGGAAGTATTCAAAGTCAACAATCTTCAACATAGTTTTTTTTAATCGAATATATTTTATGTCTATCTGGTCCAAATGCTCCAGTAGAAAGAATATTATTTTATTTTGAATAAATTGTGGACGTCTGAAAGAAACACTTACGGTTCCAGTTCTAAAGGCGATGTTGTTAACAAAGGTAACAATAAAAAAAACTTGAGCAGAATTTTATTCTTATTTAAAATCATCACCAACTTTATTAAAGCAAATTTAATCCACTGACAAATGTAATTAATAATTAAAAAAAATATGTTGCATTTAATAATTACCGTCTATACCGAATATAATTTTATAGTGATCACTAATTGTATAAAGTTATAGTTTTTAGAGTATAAATAAACCCATGTCCTGTTTTGAGTTAAAAATTTATGGTCAGTTTAGTTTTTTTTAGTTAAATTTAGTTTTAAAATTTTTTAGTTTATAGTAAAAAGTAGGTATATTAATACCTACTTACATACTTTTTACCGAATTAGGGTGGAAGCCCCTAATACCAGTCATGCCCCTAATTCCAGTCATTTCGCCTTTTACTCCATAAATAAGATTTCTAGCAGTCTCTAACTACAAATATTGTCATCTAAAAAATTCTTTGTACCTAGAGGAAAGTATATTTATTCAAATATTACCTCGCAGTTTTAAACCTAACAGTGTTAAAATCAAAACAGGTACGCAACGAAAAATGATCATTTTCCTAATTATTTGACAAGTTATGATCCCGGTAAAATTATGCTTACTTTACATTATCTCATATATATAGGCTTTTTGATTTGTATGAATATGACTATAGACATAGTAATGCAGTTATTCTTTTTTGAATTTAATAGTTATTGCATACCTTAAGCGAAAGCACAAGGTGTGTCGCTAAAAATTAAGATTCCAACATTTTATCGAATAAAATCGTATCTAGCAATCATATTATACATATAAATGATATAAAAAGCACATTGTTAGAAAGATAAATGATTGTTGAACTTATTAATAATTTTTTAAAATCGATTAAATGCTATTTTTAAATAAAAAAAGGGTTTTAGTGGCTTATGGTGTGGGTGAGATGTCACGTGTTGTGTTGATTTAAAAAAAATCTCTTGATAAAATATGCCGCGGTGTGTTCTTAGATATTGCACAAAAAATTCGCGAAATGTTAGTAAAAACCAAGGAATCACTTTTCATCGGTAAGTAAGATACTTAAATAATAAAAAAACATTATAGATTAATAATTAAAAAGTTATTTCTTTGGCGCCAACTTGTGTCATGGAATATAGATTATGAAATTAATTTGTTCAGATACGACATTTCTTCTTTGAGCAAGTGTAGCACGATCATATTATGCACATTTTTTTTGTAGAAATAAATATATCTAAGTATTTATAATTAGTTTAAATTTCTTACGTTTATATTTGCTGATTATTCTTTTATTCTATTTTTAGGCTTCCACGTCCAAGCCACGAAAACCGAGAAAAGTGGATTAAATTCCTCCAAAATAATCGTAGAGATGTGGTTACCAACAAATCATACATACATTTGTTCCTTGCATTTTAAAGAAGACGATAAATATAGTACGATGAATTCAAAAATAAACAAAACTTGTATTGTTTAAAGGCACTTAATTAAATACCTAATATATATTTTTACAATAACATTTATACATCTTATTAATTGAAATTAGTTTTCAGCAAAATACAACAAATAAGTCTATATACATATAATTCATGTGTAAACAGAAATGGTAGAAGTTTTTAAAGTTTTACTATGTTTTCTCACAGTAATTCATAAGGCATAATATAACTAGTATCAGCTCTGTGTCCATGCCTCACGCAAACTTAGGTTAGGGCTTTTGGGGACCTAGTTCTAGATTTAAATAAATATATTTCATTAGCTTCGATTCCTTCCAATTTATTTAGTTACCTTATAAAATATTTATATAAAATTTTAATTAAAATGCTATTGTGATAATAATATATATTATCATATTAATTTACTTCATATCATGCAAAATAATTGACAAATTATTAAAAATTGAACTCGTTTTAATAAATTAATTAACAATATATTATGTACTCTAAATAAACAATAATTAAATACCTACTTATAATTCTACCTACGCATAATCTATTATGATAAAAAACCGCGCATGCGCGGTAAGACTGATGCGCAACGACATGTATGAGTAGCGCACATGTTTTGTTTGAAATAGCTGTTCTAGTACGTAAGTAGATATTACTTCAATGCTCCAAAATGGCGAAATTTTCGTTGATTTGTTAGCCTCGTATACAAATTAATTCTGTAAATGGGAAGCTACAGCCACAGAGTAGTAATGAGTAGTTTAGTTTGGCTCACAGAGTACATTATATATAGGGAATAATGTAAAATAAATAAATTATACTGAAAATTTAATTACAAATTTGTTTTGTAACAAAATAGCAAGTTAGCAAGGTTCGATTGTATTTTAAGCTATTCATTAATTTGTTTGATTCTAAATTGGCCTAGCATGGCTAAATTTAAAAAAGCGACATCTACTGCAACATGGACAAACTGTCATGACATAATAATACCTCTAAGAAAAATTATAGTATGGACTGTTAAACTGTTATGCCACTGGTTTGGCTTCAGTCTTGCTCCCTTAGGGGTATATATGTTCTGTGGTCTTGCTGCAGTCACCTTCGTGAGATCGTGAGTGGACATTGTCGGTTGTTTGCAGCGGCTCAAAAAGATCGCTGTACAAATACACAATATTCGAATAACCAAATTTCTTATTAATACTTAATTATAATAATAATAAGACATTTTTTTATTACAATATTTAAAAGCACAGAATAAATAATAGTAGTACGTACTAAAAGCAAGTAGTATAATTTTTTTTTTGTCATGGGTGACATTTTCATGGTTTTCGAGGGTGTTGAAACCGATAGGGTTGTCGAAATGTAAATCCAAGATGGCGGCCGCAATAGGTATCAATTCTTTCATCATGGGTGTCATTTTTATGGTTTTCGAGGGTGCTGAAGCCGATAGTGCTGTCGAAATGTAAATCCAAGGTGGTGGCTGCAATAGGTATAAATTTTTTCATCATGAGTGTCATTTTCATGGTTTTCGAGGGTGTTGAAGCTGATAGTGCTGTCGAAATGTAAATACAAGATGGCGGCTGAATTAGGTACCAATTTTTTCATCATGGGTGTCATTTTCATGGTTTTCGAGGGTGTTGAAGCCGATACTGTTGTCGAAATGTAAATCCAAGATGGCGGCTGCAAAATATATCAATTTTTTCATCTTGGGTGTCATTTTCATGGTTTTCAAGGGTGTTGAAGCCGATAGTGCTGTCGAAATGTAAATCCAAGATGGCGGCTGCAACAGGTATCAATTTTTTCATCATGGGTGTCATTTTGATGGTTTTCGAGGGTGTTGAAGCCGATAGTGCTGTCGAAATGTAAATCCAAGATGGCGGCTGCAATAGATATAAATTTTTTCATCTTGGGTGTCATTTTCATGGTTTTCGATAGAGTTGAAGCCGATAGTGCTGTCTAAATGTAAATCCAAGATGGCGGCTGCAAAAGGTATCAATTTTTTCATCATGGGTGTCATTTTCATGGTTTTCGAGAGAATTGAAGCCGATAGGGTTGTCGAAATGTATATCCAAGGTGGCGGCTGCAATGGGTATTAATTTTTTCATCAGGGGTGTCATTTTCATGAGTTTCGAGGGTGTTGAAGCCGATAGTGCTGTCGAAATGTAAATCCAAGATGGCAGCTGAAGTAGGTACCAATTTTTTCATCTTGGGTGTCATTTTCATGGTTTTCGAGAGTGTTGAAGCCGATAGTGCTGTCGAAATGTAAATCCAAGATGGCGGCTGCAGTAGGTATCAATTTTTTCATCATGGGTGTCATTTTCATGGTTTTCGAGAGAGTTGAAGCCGATAGGGTTGTCCAAATGTAAATCCAAGATGGCGGCTGCAATAGGTATCAATTTTTTCATCACGGGTGTCATTTTCATGGTTTTCGAGGACGTTGAAGCCGATAGTGCTGTCGAAATGTATTTAAACTACTTTAAAAATTCCGTATAATCATGTTATACGTAATTTTTTTAATGCGCTTAAGGTATGCCCAATTGGATTTACCAATATATATTTATTTTCTTTTAGTGGAAATTAATTGGGCTGTAATTAGATATAAGAAATGTATGGAGTGCCGCCCGGCTGTTATTTGGTTTGACGTACCTAATAAGAAGTACCTAATTTCAGCCACATAATATAAATCAGGGCTGCCATAAACTGGAATAAATACCATTAATTAGATCATAACCTATTTTATAGTTAAGGGAGTTATGATCAATTCGTCTGTTTTAAAATTGGTTTTAGATTTTAAAGTTTAGCAAAAGATGTACTAGCTTTGCTCTCTGACATTCGGCGTATAGAACACCTTATGTACTCAATTATTTTTTGAAAGAGAAGAATAAAACAAGCATTAAATAATATACTATATTTTAGCAAAAAACTATAACTTAGTAATACTAATTATAACTTAGAACATAAATGAAAAACTCATAACTGACTTTTTGGCCAGACCCGACATGATCAGCAGATGCACTACTACAACCACTAGACCAACGAGGCAGTACTATACCTAATAAGATATTGTGGTTGGGTATTACGATTATTTTTAACTGTATACTATACTGATAATATTGAATTAGCCTTTTATAGTGTAAATTATAATATTTGTCGAAATGTTAATTATGGATTCGAACCTTACATGCTAATGGTGCTTCATTTTTTATTTGCATTTAATTCAAAGAAAATACAGTATGATAATGAGAAAATACAGTATATTAAATACATAAATGCAGTAAAAAACACAACAAATATAATATGTATAACTAATACGAAAAATTATACCCAAAACAAACAAATAATAGTGCCTATAAATAACCTAATAAGTAATAATATTATCGACTGATAAGATGACGTGAGCGTGTGCGCTGGCCGACGCTCTAACGACACGGGTTTTACGTTGAAGAGCTCAGCGCTCACCAGCTCACTGACTCCAGCAAGCCCATGGGCAGTGAATACGTCCAGATTTTAAAATAATTTCTTAATAAAATCAAATATTGGTCTTTTGAAAAAAAATTATAATAGAAATGTTCATTAATAAATTGCCTATCCGTTGGTGTAAATCGCAAAATAAAATAATACTTACTTTACGAGGACATGCATGTTATCAATAATAATTTCACATTTATGTGGTTTCGTTGTAAGGAGATTATATTAACATTTATTCCTTTAAAAAAAATTGGATATAGCTCTTATGAAATCAAGATTATGTAGAAATATAATGTTTTTTATTTGTTGATATATCTTTTAAATAAAAAGTAGATAGCTTCTAAAAACCGCACAAATAACGACTAGCGCGACATTTTGCTCAACCTGCGCCTTAAGTTCAAAAGCATTTTTTTTAATATAGGATAGGGTGACAAACGAGCACACAGTCCACCTGATGGCAAGTGGTTGCCGTTGCCCATAGACATCTACACCTATCCTCGTTTGCAAATCAAAATGCAGATGCGTTGTCACCCTTGACGATTAAGATGGAATGCCTATTTTCCAGTAAAAAGGGTCTCCGGTTCTCTACACTCATCATACGAAACCCAGCAGCGTTAAGCTGCTATTTTACGCTGGTATTCTGTGAGAGCATGGTCCTTCCCCGGTCGAGCCGACCCATTCGTGCTACAACTATACTACTAATATAGCTGCAGCATGGCTCTACCATGTAAAAGCATTCACTCACTCTTGCTTCGCTCAAGCTATGTGCCCAATATGAAGACCATAATTCTCTCAAGTATATGTCCAAATTTTTTTTAGTCTAACCAAATTAGTACCTACATGCTTGCAAGTTTCTATATTAAATCAATTTATTTAACCAATGGTGGGTGTTTACACCTAAATTTGGTCATGTTGAACGTCCTCTAATCGCGTTCGAGTTGTCGCATCACCCGATAGTATGTAGGTGAAAAAACGCTCGCCGGGTGGGGCGTCGGTGTGCGGCTTGCAGTGGCTCGACGCGTGGGCGAAGAAGTTAGTGCCCAGTCAGATACGATGCGGGGAGCCCGTGAGGCTCTCTTACCGAAATTCACGCGACCGTCGTAGGTCTAGATAGTTAGATTAAGTGCGTGTTGCTTCGTTACGTAGATATGTGAATTTTGCGATATTTAACTAGTGCGGGAATGCGAATTGTGCACGCGCGTCGAGTAGATATACGGTCTAGGATTCGAGCCGCGCATTCCTTGTTTGAGAGCTTCCTCCGGTTAATTGTCAAGATATCATTATAATTGTGTCGTCGCGTTTAGTGCTCTTTTTGTGTTTTGGATGGCTAGTTAGATTAATTTGCGCGTCAACGAGGTGTATTTTGAATCTTGCGCGACGTGTTGTTCTGGTGTCGAATGAAAGAACTTAGTTGTGTTTAACGCTGAATCGTATGATCCGTTAAGAGATCCTCTTAATTCCCTATTTATAATTTTGTGATAAGTGAATCCGGGACATTGAATTTCGAATTTTGAGCTACTGTCCTTACTTTGCGTGTATCATGTGTTCGATTCTACGATGAATGAGGTATTAGGCAAATTTAAGTTAGTTAAATGTACAATGAAGCTAAGAGACTGAAATAGTGACAATGAAGAAAGAAATGGTCCTGCGATGGAGCACGCTGGAGCGATGCAGCATTTTGGGGCAGCCTGGAACTCGGCCGCTGCTGGTCGCCTAAGCTTGCTAAGGTCGCAGACATTTACACATCACTGTACACTGTTTGCCAAACACCATTACACACACTCACGGCCTGTCCAAGCCTTGGTGCGAAGTTAGCTTCGGATACTGGTAAGTACTACGTGTTTCTAGCTTTCTCCCATATAGTTTATTGTGATAGATTCTATCACAATAAACATCTATCAGATAGAACATGACCTGCGTCTGCTTGTGAAGTCTTCTGCTCATGGGCCCCGGAAAATTTGACCCTTGCTGGAGCAGCTGTAGGCCGTAACAAAGTGGTATCAGAGCGTGGTTTGGGTTCGAAGAAAAAAATATGTTCATTTTTAAACACTAGGAACAAACATAAGCTTGTAATACCAGTTTTTAGACTTTATAGAATTAGTAGTTAATTTATGGGTAGGCAATATATACGCTTTTACAACAAACGCCTGGGTGTTATTCCAGACTATATTCTATCTAGAGATATTACGAATCAGTGGCGGATTTACACATTTGCCGCCAGTAGGCTATTGAAATTTTGCCGCCCCTACTGAGCTCTACAATTCGATACCCTAGTTCACTACCATATTACAGATTATGCACAATCGTCCTAATTACTCCACTCTTTTCCCGTAATTAGTATAATTGTGAACTAGACAATTGATGTGTAGATTATTTTTACAATCCAGGGATTTAGTTAAGATTGCACAATAAATAGTTTTTAGCTATATTTCTGATCTAATAAAGGCTCAATCATATACTAATAATAAAACGGGGTGAGCCATGAATCAATACTACTTATAGAATTATGGACATTCGTTAAAAAACGCAACTAAATAATTTGTATTGAGCTTACTTACAGTTTGAAACAATTCATAATAATAAGTAATACCTTTTTGCACGATTTCCTATTCTTTTTTTTTATAGGATAAGGGTGAAAAACGAGCACACAGTCCAGCTGATGGTAAGTGGTTGCTGCGGTCCATAGACATCTACATCTATCCTCTGTTACAGATCAAAATGTAGATGCGTTTTCACCCGTGAGAACTAGGATGAAATGCCTCATTTCCAGTAAAAAGGGCCTCCGGCCACCTGCACTCACCAAGCGAAAGGTAAACCTCTACTTCACGCTGGTAATCTGTGAGGTCGTGGTACCACCCCGGTTCGAGCCGGCCCATCCATGCGACAGCAAAAGCTGCCGCCTGGCTCTAACTGTTATTCGCAAAATCATCAATTATATCGTCGCATGAAATCTTGTCCATTAGTTCTGACTCTATGCACAAAAGAGCCAAGGCGTTTAGTTTTTCTTGGCTTAAGCTAAATCTTATATAATTTTTCACCTGATTTAAGCAAGAAAAGCCCCCTCAGTCGAACAATCTGCCACTTGTGTAGAGGTAGAGCTATTGAGCTATGCGAAGTGCTATTAATTATATAAATTTTGAATAAATGTTTTGCAAATTCTGTCGCAGGAACAAAGATAGAATTTTCAATAATCCAGAATATGGTTTCCTCAAAATCCTTTAGAAGAAAGGTGGCTTTGAAAATGTATGAATGGTGGCATTCTTGAACTAAATCTGTCTCTAATACATTTCTTCCAAGAAAAAGGCTTTTCTTGTAAGGATTGATGACGACAATCCACTCATTTTGGTAAAAATAAAAACTTTTCATTAAACCTGTTGTAGGCCTCCTGCTTTTTTTTTAAATTCGGATACGAGTCTATCAATGAGGATGAAATATGAAAGTATCACTCATAGTTATTTTCATTTCTTTATTGGGGGTTCCATCATTTTTTTTCCATTTCGGTTGTATTTTTACCTCCATCTTTTGCATACTGCCTCGAAGCAGTACGCTTAATTCCGAAATTGTCGAAATACTTAAAGTTTTCTCGTTCAGTTACAAAAAACTTACAAGGAGAGTGATCAAACTTACGGCAGAAAAGAAGCCTCGATTTATACATTCACTTTGTTTATTCTTTCCAGAAAAACAATCCACACAACAATCATTACCAATGTTTCAAGCTTCTCTAAATTCAAAAGTATTCCCGTCACTTCGTTTTTAGTTACCGGCTTTTTGGTATAATCATTCTCGATTGATTCCCAAGTTTTAAGGACTTCATGCAAATAATTTCTTATACCTTATATTATATTAATTTTTATTTTTATATTAATTATATATAATTTTTTATCTGCATCCTATTAAGCTGACCAAAGTGTCAGATTTATTCTCTTTAGCGTTTTCCCTTTCCCTATTTCAGTCAATATTTTTTGCCAGTGTTGTGTTGAACTTACAAAAATACATAGATTTTTTGAAGCAACATGAAGAAGCGACAAGCTTCTGTTCACGATTTAGTAGGCGTAGTTGCCACTAAATTTAAAGAGTGCAGGGCAGAGCAAGGAAGGAAGAAAGCAAAAGGTGTTTGGCTTTGAATTTTAGCCTGTAGTAAGCCATTGTACACACCAAATATCAATGGTCAAAGGTCAATATTTATGACAGTGTTTCGAGTTCCAAAATAATAGCAGAAAACACTTCAGCTTTATGTCCCACTGAGAGCAAAAACTTGAGAAATCTTTCACAGGGTTCGTCTGTTTTCAAAACTTAAGTTCCAAAATGTAAGTTGGTCCACATGTGCTATATCTGGTGTTGAACCGATGATAAGAAAATATATTTCGCCCTTCTTATCTAGACCATTTACTACAGAATAAACCAGCCGATTTCGGTCATTTACATAATTACTTTTCATTTTTCTTTGAAAGATAACTTACAAGAAACAACGCTGATCAGCATATATTTTTCAATTTTAGAGAAGTCACCAGACTTGCTTTGATCGAGGCCGTACCTTGCTATAATCTCCCTTATGGTATCGTTTTATCATAAAGCTGGATCTTTGTTTAGATATACTGCTGTTTGCACTCGGTTATTACTTAACGTCTATTTCTGAGATAATTTCTCTAGCGCCTCTTCGTCATAAACATAAATATCCGGTTTTTTTCTAAAGTAGATTGTTATTTAGCCACAGAGTTCAAATCAGTTTCATCTTTTCCTGATTTTATTATGGCAATGCATGTTATTGAAGTTCCTGGTCTTTCAACACAACTTGTACTTCCACTTTTAAAAAAGCTGTCGATTTTATCACTTTACGGATAATCTATCCTTGTTTTTCATTTTTTCATTTTGGCCTTTTTTTATACTCAGCTCCACTGTCGCTTTGTCCCATCTTATTTTTTTTTATCAAAGAACTAAAATAAAAGAGATTCTATTTTCTCCCGAGAGCGCCGCGCGCATGTAATCAATTCGATATTTCGGTCAGACACTAAGCGAATTGTCATGTCACTCGTTTCCGCGCCACAATCAAACGCGATTATGCAAAATACAGAAACATTTATCTAAGTGGTGAAACATATTAGGTACATGTTGAATTGTTTGTGGACCTAATAACATTTAGGTAGTATATAAATATGAATCTTTTTAATTTCTGTAAAACACAAAAAAATTTTATCCCTTTGCCGCCCTTAAAATCTGCCGCCCTAGGCTCCAGCCTACTCAGCCTGCTGGTAAATCCGCCACTGTTACGAATAGTATAAAATTCAGTTTTAGATTGAAAATTGTTACTTTTTTTTCTTCAAAAAGCATTAATTTTAAACAAAGATATATTTATAATGGATCTAAATTTAATAAGTACATTGTCCGCTATTTGCTGACCCATTTCCATATTATTGTGAAATATACACGTTTACCTGTAAAACACTGTCATATCATATTACAGCGTCTGGCTGGCGCCAATTGTGTTTTCGGCTGACGACGCAACGTTGATTTGACATCGCATGCAAACATTTAAGTGCTTTTCACATATAAGCATTTAATGTTAATAAGCAAAAATATTCCTTACAAATAACATTAATACGGGTCACAATGCTAAAGTTACCAAATTAAATATTTCTTATAGCGCTATAATTTAGGGTATAAAATATAATGTTGGGAGGTGTTTAACCATTAGTTTCATCGTGTTTTCCACAGTCTACTACACCTGGAAGTGTTCAGCATCATCATAAAGACAGCAAGTATGTACGTACGACTTAGTCTCCCTAGTTAGTGTAGGAAGCGAGTCGGAATCTGAGGCTGATACATCATCATCACTCACCCCAGCTTCGACCAGCAGGAAACGTAAATTAAAAGGTTTTCCAGATTCTGAGGTAAGCAAATCTTATTTCATTTTAATAGTTTGAGTTGCTATCCACATGATGAAAAGTTAGTTTCTATTTGATTGGATGTTGTGAATAAATTATCAGTCATAGGTTATTTTTTTTTTTGAAAACGTATTTAATTATATTCTTAGATGATCGATGTGATTGATACAATTTTTAGTTAATTGTACTACTAAGTCATGTTATTAGCATCGTATAAAAATATATTTATGCGGGGTTAGAGGGAATATAAATATTGTTCGTTGCTTATCAGTATGCTTTTGTTTAAATAGTATTTTTATTGTCTCCAGGATGAAGATTCTGAACCTATCCGAGCGAAGATTTTAAAAAGCTACTTATCATGCCGAACAGGTTCGGGATATATGCACCGGAGCGAGCCTTTGAAGCGAAGAGAATATTACATCGAAGTGCGCATCTCCAACTTCCGCGAGCTGGAGGCTATTCCATCAATCGACCGCTGGCAGCACTCTCTGATCAGCTTTAAATCAGCTGTCGGTGAGAAATCCCCAACGTGGAAGGTTGTTACTCAGTTGATATCATGCATCAAAGAAGATTTTCACAACGTTCGTCCAGTTTTGTATCCAACTAAGGGTTAGTTTAATAGTTTAATCAGTGTTACTTATCTGTGTTGTTGCTTTCAGTTAAAATTGAAATAAAAACTAAAACATTTAAATTCAAATTCAGATAAAATCGAAAATCGAAATAATAAACCATAAATAAAATAATAAAATAAAGAAATTCTAAATCTGAACTATATTTTATCATAATAAACTGAGTTTAATAAGTGTAACAAAAATAGTAAAAATAAATTTATAGTGAAGGAGTTTGCTATAGCCACTCCACACCAATATATTCCTTATTAAACCTCCTTACCCATTCACTTCACCATCTTCTGAAGATAAAAAACAAATTGGCTGGATTGAAAAGCACCGAGGGTATCGATGGAGTGAGGGCTTTATTGATTATAGAGAGTTTCACAGAATTATAAAAACATATTTGAAAGATAAAAAGATTTTTTTAAAAAGATGTGAAAAAATTAAATGGGTGCAAGATTTGTGATGAAAATAATACTATTATAGATATAAGTTGCTTAGGAGCTCCCAATTTAAATACTCTTTGTGAACTTTATGTATGTTACTTAACTTTATGTGTTTTACTCGTAAGAAAATATGTGCGTTAAAAAATGTTTTATGTATTAAAAAATGGTGTTTTGAAAACAAAATGATTGTTTGATTTCCAATAAAATATATCTATGTGTTGTTGCTTTCAGTTAAAATCGAAATAAAAACTAAAACATTTAAATTCAAATTCAGATAAAATCGAAAATCGAAATAATTAGTTTTAATAAATACATTCGTTGTAACAATAAATGTCTTTTCTTTTTTCCTCCACACAATTTAATAATAATGATACATAATAAAACAAAAATAAAATTCAATGTGTAAGTTACCGTGGGGACACTATAAAACTATATTTTAATAAATTTGAATGTAAAACTATGTAATGCTACTACTATGTATTGTATAAATAATTTAGAGATAAATGTATAGCTTAAGTTACATGTATTATCATGTTTATAACTATATTAATTTAACTGTATAAGTCAGAAGAGATAAATGTATAGCTTAAGTTACATTTAAGTATTATCATGTTTATAATTTTATATTAATTTAAAATAAATGAATATTTAGTTTTAATAAATACATTCGTTGTAACAATAAATGTCTTTTTCTTTTTTCCTCTACACAATTGAATAATAATGATACATAATAAAACAACATTACATAATAAAATAACATACATTGAATCCACAACATATTGAACACTTATATTATCACTAAGACCATGGATGACATTTTATTCTTGCTCTTTAAGTTCGCAAATGTTGATTTTAATCAGACGATGACCTCGTTTATCTTTATCTCGGCGGATAATGTATGATGATGATGATGATGATGATGATTCTTGAGAACGGTTTCTCTTCCTGTAACATTTCTTTGATTTCGATTGCCGCTCTTCATTAATAGCTATTCTATTTGGTGGTAAATCGTGAAGCTGCTCCTTTCGGTTGTAATAATTTAGTGTAAATTTATCCACATCCTGTGCATAGTAATACGGATTAGTGATAGGATTAGAATCATTGTGTTCCTCAGTGTTGACCATGATCTGCAATTAACAAAAACAAGTATGAAGTCAAAAAAAGGTAATGGCGGCTGAATTTCTAAATAGTAAAAAAATGATTAAACTCACCAAAATAGATGATATTTA
Organism: Parnassius glacialis; assembly: GCA_033319125.1. Lineage (NCBI taxonomy): Eukaryota > Metazoa > Arthropoda > Insecta > Lepidoptera > Papilionidae > Parnassius > Parnassius glacialis. The sequence goes on along the minus strand of JAVANC010000007.1, from coordinate 16,495,161 downwards.
ACGAGCGTTGTAATCAACGTGCACTCGCTATGAGAATAAAACAATAATGAAACAATTGAGGGAGGGTGGGAGACGCTCTTCAATCCAGGTATGACAAATCATTGTATTTAGTTAGCGGATGGATGCAAATTAATTAATATCTTTATTGTAATGGATTTACGATGTTAGGTTTTGGGTCTTAGGTTTTTTTTCGTTACGGAATTTCTTGATTCAGTCGCCGCGCTCAAAGCCCTCGATAAAAGCTATGCAATAGCTTAAATACGTTTATTAGCACTAACCACAATGAAATTAGGCTAAACAAGTTGTATTATTAGAAATTAATCATATAGATGCGGCAATACCATCAGTATCTCGCAAACACTCTGAATATAATGCTCAATAACTCAACTGGAAGTGGAAGTACACTTGTTCCCGCAGGATAGAACTGTGAGTATGTAGACGTGAATTTGGTTAAACTAAAAATATTGTACCTCTCTGGAGAGAATTGGGGCCTTCAGCGGCATGTAGCTCGAGCGAATGCGAGAGCAAGTGACGCAGAAGCCCCAATTCACACCTACTCATGTCTTCGAGAGTTTTTGCCTAAACATGTATCGGGAGAACGATTATTACTGAATAAATAAATAAGTTATCTAAAAATCGCTTTGAGCTTATTTGAGAAGAGGAAACGAGCTATTTTTACCAAGTAATTGTTATTTCAAGCAAGGAACGATAAACATACAATATTTCAACGAGGAAACCTTGTAATAGGCATGGCGTTTTTTTGTAATACGCCTCTTAATAGTTGGATGCAAAAAGCGAGCCTTTTCGGTTTTCTTTTCTGTGGCGTGGACCAGCGAGTCGATCAACGCGAGCGATGGAAGTGATGGCTTACAGAAATTCCCTTGGACAGCCTTGGTGAGAGACCAGAATTCACAATTTCCCGAAGGAAGGCGAACCAATTTCTCAGCAATTTGGTCAATGTCCTCATAATTTGCCGTAGCAATAACTCTTGAAGGACCTAGAGGTTGAGCTATACTTTGTTTTAAGGATGCTGGTATTTACATCCCGGGCGGTCGAAGCATTAGCCCAGGACTGAAAACACCTCTGCTTACTGCGTAATGCGGTTTTACAGGTGCAATTAAACCAACGTAACATCTGCCTCCGATGATCCTGAAGCACCACATCAGTTAGAAAATCAGTAACAACGCTGGGATCATCCGGCGAGAAGCAAGCTTCCATCCACAGTTACGATGGAAAGAAATGCCGCATTCCGTCCAAATATTAAAAATTACCAAGTGACATATATACAACTTTGCAGGAGAGCTGATTAAAGTTTGAAATTTTGAAAAAAAGCATCATATAAATTGTAGGTACTTTTTACCCTATCGGAATGATTCTTACTTGATTAAAAAGCTGTTTGGACTCTTTAGTACCTACTATAAATAAGTTCCCGTTTTGCTTACCATTTCCGAAGTTAGTGTCGCTAAGAAAAAAAAAAGAAGTCACACGAACGGAAAAAAATCGACCTAACGACAACCGACTCTTGATCAGAGGCGGATGAAATGTCGGCAGCGCCCTAGGCTAGCGCCATTTCGGCGCGGCGTTACTATGGCGGCTATCTAAACATAATTGACAATGACAGCTGAGTAGCTGAGATACGACTTTTGGACTTTGGACTTTTTGCTTATTATTTTATATCAATCTAAAGGTCTTTGACCAGTGATTTTAAAGATAACATGTCCTGAGTGGGCTTAGCCCACTGTTCGAGACGGCCAAAAAGACTTTAAACGAAAAAGTGATTAAAGAATATTGATTTGTTTAAAAAGTAAAAATACGGAAAAAATCTATTAAATAACGTGTTAATATAGTTTTACCATGTATTTACAACTCTCAATATGTTTGTATAGAAGGTCGGTTTAATGATAGTTAATATAAACAACTTTATTTTGTTTAACAAAAACCGACCAATCACAGCGCGCCGCGCTATAGAACATTCTGGAAATTTAAATTAACTGCGTAATAGTTTTAAGCAAAAAATTAATGAGAATATTTTATATCTGAAAAGAGTTGTAAATATGATATTTAGTTAGCATATGATGTATAGATCGTTATAATAAAGAAGTATTTCGTATAATTAAGCACGATTCAAAAGTTATAGGATAATTAAAGAATTAATATGCCCATTAGTGTAAAAGTTTAGGACATTTTACTTAATAACTTTGTTGAATGTAAATATATTAATTATCCTTTATCACGTACTAATGAAGACCAAAAGTGTCTATTTAATGATGTATAGCATGTTAAAATTAAGATTAGTATTATATAGAAAATGTTGCAATTTGTGCCATTTGCATAAAGAAAAATGTTTGAAAATAAAGAGGCAAATGGGAAATGGCAAGCGGCTCACTATAGAGTATAGCCGAAGTCTACCTTATGGGGGCGAAACATTGTAATATTGTAGTAGGAAGAACTACCAGTGCCCAGCAGTAGTATCCGGTAGTAGTTGCAGTGACTAGCAGAAATATATAGTGAAAGTGTTTAGCTAGCCGAAAAAAGTGGCAACTGAAAATTCGGTGTTGCAAATAGTAAAAAAGTGTTAGCTAGCGGAAAAAGGTCGTAACTGAAAATTCGGTGCGGCATATAGTGAAAAAGTAGTGAAAAGTGTTAGCTAGACGGAAAAAGTGATAACTGATATTCGCAGTTACACAAGTGTTAAATTCAACTAATTTTAGTTGATTAATAGCTGCTAGTCAATAGTGTTAAAGAACCAACTACTCCGGACAGATATTTTTATACTACCGCTCATTTAAATTAAATATTTTAAAATATATAGTGAACAACCCATAGTGAACAACCATAGTTGATCAACCGTTTTGAATAATAGTGATAAATAAATAATAGTTGTAAAATTTCGCGACAATTTAATTAGTCGAACCGCTGGCCACTCCTTTGCTATTTAAATTTATAATCGTGCATTTTAATTTTGAACCTCAGTCCACAGTTTATCCGCAGCAACCGCAGAGACGGCAGTGAAAGACGGCAGTGGGAGGATTCCGGAACCTACAGGTGTAGGACGTGAGCGACTCGCGGAGTATCTTCGACAACATTTACTCCGAAGAGTTACGCCCGTCCGGCACATTTTATGGTCCTTCGAGCCGGATTCATCCGCCTGTACTGCCGACCGGACCATATGGTCCTTTGAGCCGAATCATCCGTATACACCGGACCACATTGGCTGGTCATTCGAACGGGATTCGTCAATCCGTTAGTATTTCGGAACCGGGTACATAGTCACTACCGTTTTAAAGTTGCTGAATTTTCAGAATCAAGATGCCGATCACGCGTTCGCAAGGAAGGGGAACCATGGCGTGGACTGTCGGTCTGGATGATGGACCGTCGGACAATACCGACACCGTCCGCCACCAGATGCCACCACGCTCACCATCCACAACAGAAGGCGCTGAGGCGCCAGCTTGCCCCCGCGATGGGGGGGTACTCCTGCCTGTGCCAGCCGTTGTTGAAGCCGGTACACCGAAGCAGAGAGAACAGATAGCTTGCCCCTGCGATGGGGGGGTACACCTGCCAGTGCCAGCCGTTGTTAAAGCTGGTACACCGAAGCAGAGGGAACAAATAGAAGGCAACGATTACATTCGCTGTGCATCACCGCCAACAGCCCGGGTACATTCCCGCGCCGAAGAGCCACCAAGGGGCCACACCGATAAAAGTACAAGGTCAAAGAGGACCACTCGGCCAAATAAAAAGGTTTTGAAGGCTCGTGAGGAAGTGCTGAGAATAAAATTGGAACTCGCACAGATCTCATTACAAATGGTTGAAGAAGATGATGAATCGGACGACTATGATGAGGATGGTCACTCCAAAAGTGAGTATGTCCGATCTTGGCTCGAAAATTCTGTAGCCAAGCAAAAGCCAACGCAAGGCGCAACCACCGGTGGGGAGGCCCCACTTAATAAAAACATCACAAAGCCACCCCCGGAGGTTGTCGACCTCAGTGAGCCGTCGATGAAGCTCACAAACAAGGATTCGAAGGTTGATGAAGAAAGGGAGCTCCTACCTGTTGTATCAGAGCTCACCTACCAGGATCCAAATGCAGAAAATATACCGAAGAGTCCCGTACCTCAGAAGACTTGCCAGGACTCCAAGGTTGATGAAGACAGGGGGCTCCTACCTGCTGTATCAGAGCCCACCTACCAGGATCCCTATCCGGAAGAAGCAACCAAGAATCCCATAACAAAAAGGCCTAACCAGGCACCTGTCAGCAATGAAGACAGGGTGCTCCGACCATTCATATCGGAGCTCACGTCCGCTATAGCCGCACTCGCTGACAAACCAAAACCAGAGAGTGCATCGTCGAATACTTTCGCAGCATCAAAAGCGATAATGACGCTGCCAAGCTTTAGCGGAGCACATACCGAATGGCTTTCGTTCCGTGCCATTTATGAAACAACCCGAGGCTACTTCAATGACATAGAAAATACTGCAAGACTACGAAGAAGTCTACAAGGAAGAGCCTTGGAAACAGTTAGTTCGGAACTCATCGGGCATGCCAAACCAGATGAGATTATGCGAGAACTGGAGCTACAATTTGGGCGTCCAGATTCAATCGCGCAAGCAGAAACCGAAAAATTACGGGGATTGCCACGCTGTACAGAGGCACCCGGAGATATTTGCACATTCGCGAGCAAAGTGAGGGGAAGCGTCGTCACTCTTCGAGCACTCAAACGAGACCATTACCTCGTTAACGCAGAGCTGCTACGACACCTCACAGACAAACTGCCAAACTCTATACGCGCGCAGTGGTATAGAATTTATACAGAGAAGTACGACTCAAGACCAGACCTCGGTTCCTTCAGTGAATTTATAACCGAGCAAGCTCGCTTCTGCAGTGCATTTGCGCCTCCGGAAATCATAAACGGAGCGCAAAATAATCGTCCAACACATAGGACGCACACGGCTACCACTAAGCCGTCTCCGAAATGCAGCGTGTGCGAAAAAGAGGGTCATTATGGATCCGACTGCAACAAGTTTAAAGAAGCAGATATTGATAAAAGATGGCAACTCGCCAAGCAAAGGAATTTATGTTTCCGGTGTCTGCGTTATAGAAGTCAGACACACAAATGCAAAACCACGAAGTGTGGAATTAAAGGATGCAACGCAACACACAATCGACTCCTTCATAATAATAGTAAGGAGAAGACAGAGGGCCCACTAAAAGAACCTCAAGAGACAGTTGCAAACTCATTCGCTGTATCAAAGCATCAAGCTTACTTAAAGATAATTCCAGTTCGAGTAATTGGACCGGCGGGAGCAATAAACACACACGCTCTGCTGGATGATGGGTCGACAGTCTCGTTAATGGATCAAGAGATTGCCGATCAAATTGGAGCTAAAGGGCGGTTGGACCCATTCAAGATCACAGCTATCGGGAATACTACCCTCGATTCGCCGGACTCCCAAAGAGTCAAAGTGTCACTGAAGAGTCTCCATAGAAAAAGGGTGCCACTCAGAGCACGCACGGTCGCCAGCCTAAACTTGGGGCCGCAGACTGTGCGTGCAACAGACATAGAAAATTGTAAGCATTTGAAAGGCTTAAAGGATCAATTGACATATGATTCAGGCAACCCTAAGATCCTGATAGGACAAGACAACTGGAGACTCTTAATAGCCACTCAAGTCCGCAAAGGTCCACCGCACCAGCCAATCGCCTCGCTCACAGAACTGGGATGGGTGCTACACGGGGCGCACACTAAAGCCCCGCATCAGCGCGTCCACACGGCCAACGAGCTGTACACGAGCGAGGAGAACATAAATGACCAACTCCGCGAATACTTCGCGCTGGAATCTCTAATGATAAATCCGAGAAGACCAGATTCCGATCCAGAGAAGCAAGCCGAAGAAATACTAAATAGCAGCACCCGTCAGTTGGAAGACGGGCACATAGAAACAGCGCTTCTCTGGAGAAAGAAAGACATCGAAATGCCTGGAAATTATGAAACGGCGATAAACAGGCTCGTTTCTATCGAGAAAAAACTAGATCGAAACGAAGAGCTAAAGCAGAAGTATAACGAAGAAATGAATTCCCTAATACAAAAGGGCTACGCCGAAATAGCACCAAAAAATAGTACACCAGGAAAGACATGGTATCTACTTCATTTCGATGTCCATAACCCAATGAAACCAGAAAAGTTTCGCATAGTACACGATGCCGCAGCCAAAACAAAAGGAATGGCATTAAATGACTTCCTGCTCACGGGTCCAGACCTACTACAGTCATTACCAGGAGTCATGATGCGTTTTCGCCGACACAATGTTGCTGTCTCCGCGGACATAGCAGAAATGTTCATGCAAATCAAAGTGAGACCCGAAGACAGGGATGCCTTGAGATATCTCTGGAGAGGAGATCGACGCGATGAGGCTCCACAAGAATACAGAATGACGTCGATCATTTTCGGTGCAGCTAGTTCACCCTGCACAGCCATATTCGCAAAAAACTGGAACGCTAAAAGGTACATAGAAAAATATCCAGAAGCCGTAGAAGCTATCATCCAAAACCATTACATGGATGATTATCTTGACAGTTTTCAGTCTCTGGAAGATGCGATGCGAATATCGAAGGAAGTACGCGATATACACAAAAACGCGCACTTCACATTAAGGAAATGGGTTTCCAATGCGCCAGAAATTGTAAAAGAGTTAGAACCTGACAACGAAACGACTGAATCAGTCAATCTGGGCAACAAGGGAACCGAAGAAAAAATACTCGGTTTAATCTGGAAACCGAGTACCGATCAGCTGAGCTTCAATTTAAAGCTCGCTCGACTTCCAATCAATTTGCTGCAAAAGAAACCAACAAAGAGGGAAGCGCTGAAAATAGTGATGTCGCTGTATGACCCGCTCGGCCTCGCCTCCCCAGTTACCATACGAGCAAAACAAATACTGCAGGAAGCATGGAGACGAGGAACAGACTGGGACCAGGAGTTGGACGAAGACCTAAGTAACCATTGGGCCACATGGATCCAACACCTGGAACGACTCAAAACAGTAAGCATACCAAGATGCTACCCGGGATACAGCGACGCACGCTCCCTCCAAGTGCACGTATTTACCGATGCCAGTGAGAGTGCCTACGCAACGGCAGTCTACTGGAGAGCAATGACACCCGATGGGCAAATACACGTGAGCCTCGTCATGGCCAAGGCGAAGGTAGCTCCGCTCAAGGTAACATCCATACCTCGCCTTGAGTTGCAAGCCGCCGTGATGGGAAGTCGCGTAGCTGCTGCTGTCATACAGGAACATCGCGTAAAGCCCGAAGCTGTCACTTATTGGACTGACAGCAAAACTGTCCTCACCTGGATAAAGAAAGGGTCCAGGAGCTACAAACCTTTTGTGGCACATCGAATAGCAGCAATCGAGGACAATAGTAAAGTGGACGACTGGCGCTGGGTACCCACAAAATTGAATATAGCTGACACCGCTACGAGGGACGTACCACCTAACTTCGACTCTAACCACGAGTGGTACAGTGGCCCATCATTTCTATACAAAGAACCGTCAGCATGGCCAACCGAAAAACCCACGTCATCCGAACCTACTGGTGAAGAAAGATCCCTCACCATCACAGAAAAGTATAGAGCTCCACTATACAGAGAAACCATTCCCGATCCGACGAAATTTTCGAAATGGGAACGCTTAGTGCGAGCTACGGCCAGAGTGCTTCAATTCATAACACTCTGCCGCAAAACCACCGACAGGACCTTTTACAAAAGGACGAAAAGAAATAGAGAGGAAGACCCCGACTGGAGGAGATTGAAATGTAATCCGCGACGTCTCGCGCAGCCTCCCAGTCAGGTGAAAAATAAAGATGTAAACAAATACATCACACTGGAGGCCGAATATATAAGAAAGGCCGAAAAGCTCCTGATACATGTCATCCAGGAAGACTCCTTCACACAAGAGATAGCCGATCTCCGTAACGATAAGAGGGTCGCCCATGATAGCCGCCTACGACCGCTTCAAATACAATTGAAAGACGGGATCATTGCGCTACGAAGTCGCATAGCCGCTGTAAAAGGAGTCTCTGAAGATATGAAAGGGCCGGCTATATTGGATGGTGATCATCACATCACCCAATTATATATTGATTGGACGCATCGTAGCCTGCATCATTGCGGGACCGAACCTACCATCAACGAGGTTCGACAGCATTACTGGGTAATCAGACTAAGACCCACTACTAAAAGAATAGTAAGCCAATGCGTTCAGTGCCGCATAAGAAAGGCACAACCATCCATGCCAGCCACCGGTGATCATCCCAGCACGCGTCTCGCACATCACCAGAGACCGTTCACGTTCACCGGCCTGGATTATTTTGGGCCACTCTCCGTAACAGTGGGACGTCAGCATCAGAAGAGATACGTGGCTCTCTTCACCTGCCTTACATCACGAGCTGTACATTTGGAAATTGTGGCAGATCTCAGCGCAGACTCTGCCATATTGGCATTAAGAAGATTTGCAGCGCGCCGAGGATGTCCCACCGAGATTTACTCTGACAACGGCACCAATATGCACGGTGCCGACAAGGAGCTTCGAGAGGCTTTCCGAGAAGAAGCCAGCCGACGAGGCATAGTATGGCGATTTATAACCCCCTCCGCGCCTTTTATGGGAGGGGTGTGGGAACGTCTTGTTCGATGCGTGAAGACGGCACTATACACCGTCCTTCATGAGAGACATCCGCACGAAGATGTCTTGACCACGCTGCTCTGCGAGGTGGAGTACACAGTAAACAGCAGACCATTGACTCACATCTCAGTAGACAGCAAAGACAACGAGTCCATCACTCCAAATCACTTCCTATTGGGAGGATCTGCGAGACTGCCAACACCTGGAGTTTTTAGTGAAAAAGATGCGAACAGCAAAAAACACTGGCGACGCTCCCAGATACTCGCTGACATGTTCTGGCAGCGTTGGGTCAAAGAATATCTGCCGGAACTTCAAAACCGGCGGGAGGCCCATGGTCAAGGCCCCGATCTCCAGGTGGGCGATCCAGTCCTCATAGCCGACAGCCAGTTACCTCGTAACACCTGGCCACGAGGAAGGATTGAAAACATTTACCCCGGTGCGGACGGACAGATCCGCACTGTGGAGGTACGCACAGCAAACGGACTAATCAAGAGGCCAACCAGGAAACTCGTGCCGCTGCCGAAGTAGAGGCAACGTCTCTCACCGAAATTTATGCAGCGACGCTGCGACGAGTCTTCGCGACGCTGCACGGCGGGAGAAATGTTCGAGACGGCCAAAAAGACTTTAAACGAAAAAGTGATTAAAGAATATTGATTTGTTTAAAAAGTAAAAATACGGAAAAAATCTATTAAATAACGTGTTAATATAGTTTTACCATGTATTTACAACTCTCAATATGTTTGTATAGAAGGTCGGTTTAATGATAGTTAATATAAACAACTTTATTTTGTTTAAGAAAAACCGACCAATCACAGCGCGCCGCGCTATAGAACATTCTGGAAATTTAAATTAACTGCGTAATAGTTTTAAGCAAAAAATTAATGAGAATATTTTATATCTGAAAAGAGTTGTAAATATGATATTTAGTTAGCATATGATGTATAGATCGTTATAATAAAGAAGTATTTCGTATAATTAAGCACGATTCAAAAGTTATAGGATAATTAAAGAATTAATATGCCCATTTAGTGTAAAAGTTTAGGACATTTTACTTAATAACTTTGTTGAATGTAAATATATTAATTATCCTTTATCACGTACTAATGAAGACCAAAAGTGTCTATTTAATGATGTATAGCATGTTAAAATTAAGATTAGTATTATATAGAAAATGTTGCAATTTGTGCCATTTGCATAAAGAAAAATGTTTGAAAATAAAGAGGCAAATGGGAAATGGCAAGCGGCTCACTATAGAGTATAGCCGAAGTCTACCTTATGGGGGCGAAACATTGTAATATTGTAGTAGGAAGAACTACCAGTGCCCAGCAGTAGTATCCGGTAGTAGTTGCAGTGACTAGCAGAAATATATAGTGAAAGTGTTTAGCTAGCCGAAAAAAGTGGCAACTGAAAATTCGGTGTTGCAAATAGTAAAAAAGTGTTAGCTAGCGGAAAAAGGTCGTAACTGAAAATTCGGTGCGGCATATAGTGAAAAAGTGTTAGCTAGCGGAAAAAGGTCACAACTGAAAATTCGGTGTGACATATAGTGAAAAGTGTTAGCTAGACGGAAAAAGTGATAACTGATATTCGCAGTTACACAAGTGTTAAATTCAACTAATTTTAGTTGATTAATAGCTGCTAGTCAATAGTGTTAAAGAACCAACTACTCCGGACAGATATTTTTATACTACCGCTCATTTAAATTAAATATTTTAAAATATATAGTGAACAACCCATAGTGAACAACCATAGTTGACCAACCGTTTTGAATAATAGTGATAAATAAATAATAGTTGTAAAATTTCGCGACAATTTAATTAGTCGAACCGCTGGCCACTCCTTTGCTATTTAAATTTATAATCGTGCATTTTAATTTTGAACCTCAGTCCACAGTTTATCCGCAGCAACCGCAGAGACGGCAGTGAAAGACGGCAGTGGGAGGATTCCGGAACCTACAGGTGTAGGACGTGAGCGACTCGCGGAGTATCTTCGACAACATTTACTCCGAAGAGTTACGCCCGTCCGGCACACCCACGTAACTGGCCTTTTACTTGTCTAAACATAATTGACAATGACAGCTGAGTAGCTGAGATGCGACTTTTGGACTTTGGACTTTTTGCTTATTATTTTATATCAATCTAAAGGTCTTTGACCAGTGATTTTAAAGATAACATGTCCTGAGTGGGCTTAGTCCACGTAACTGGCCTTTTACTTGTATATAATAAATTATAATTACGTACTTTGCAAATAAACTATGATATAATTTATTTCAGTGGAAAAAACATGAAACGGTGTTAAATAAAAAAATACCCCAACAGGGTACCAGCATCGATAATCCTGGAGAATCCTTCACTGATCATCCACGCCCAAACCATCTTTCTCCCGGGCGTGGATGCTCAGGCTACCCCACGTATTCTGGGGAGGAGGGACATAACTCCGCTCTGTAAAAATTCTACACGAAGCAATCTGAGCAAAATCACTACAGCACCCCATGCCACGGTCGTTGTGAATTTTTGCAACATAAGGGAAATTCATTCAAATCTTAACGATGAACATCTCTAGACGGCTAAGCCGGCCTTGTTCTTTCTCACCGAGACGTAGTTCTCTCTGGCTGATACATCTTATTTATCTTACCCAGATTACAAACTGGAACACTTCTTTCTGCCTCGGGGCGGAGTTTGTGTGTACGTCAGAGAGGATATCTTTTTCGACGCCTCGGTGGTCTTGAAGGCAGGGACCTGTCTATTTTATGGCTCCATGCATAGACGGCGACGACCGCCCCGCGTCTATGGGTGCCTTTATAGCTCACACTCCGGTAATGCTGAGAGAGACCAACTCATCGACCACGTCCAAATAGCTACAGATTCCTTGCTACAACGGATCAAATTCGCAGAGATCGTGCTTCTTGGCGATTTCAACGCCCACCACGCCGAATGGCTCAGTTCTCATACTTACTGATCATGTGGGGAGATCTTTTTACGACTTTGCCTAGGCATAATATAATCTGACACAACTTGTCACTTCGCAGATGTGGATTCAGTGGCGTAGCGTGCCTTAGACGGACCCTATATTTTTTTTTATATGATAAGGGTGACAAACGAGCACACAGTCCACCTGATGGTAAGTGGTTGCTGCGGCCCATAGACATCTACATCTATCCTCTATTACAAATCAAAATGTAGATGCGTTGTCACCCGTGAGGACTGAGATGGAATGCCTCATTTCCAGTAAAAAGGGCCTCCGGCCACCTGCACTCACCAAGCGAAACGCAGAGGTAAACCTCTACTTCACGCTGGTTTTCTGTGAGGTCGTGGTACCACCCCGGTTCGAGCCGGCCCATCCGTGCGACAGCAAAAGCTGCCGCGTGGCTCTACCACTGTTAAAAACCCAAAATATCGAAATTTGTTGAAGGGCCCAAATGAAGGGTAAAGCTTTTTCACAAAAGGAATAAAACCACTCGCATTGAATATATAATTATATTTGATTATAAGCTATTCATCATTATCATTACAGCTCTTTACAAGTCCACTGCTGAACATAGGAATCCCCAAGGAATGCCACAAAGCACGGTTCTGAGCCACCTGCATCCATCAACTTCCTGCATGTCTTACCAGGTCATCACTCCATATAGTGGGGAGTCGCCCTACACTTCGCCTGCCAGTACGAGGCTGGCACTTGAAAACCTTTTTCTCCGTCGGTTATCGGTTCTTCGAGCTATATGACCGGCCTAGTGCCACTTCTACTTACTAATCCGTTGGGCTCTTGGTCACTCTGGTTCTACTGCGGATATCCTCATTTCTAAGTTTATTACGCAAAAATCCCCGAGCATAGCCCTCTCCAAGCTCGCTGAGCGACCTTAAACGTCATACGGCCAGCAGTGAAGGACTACGTCTCAGATCCGTAAGTCATCACTCGCAACACACATTGGTTGTACAATTTCGCTTTCAGGTTTTGAGGTATGTCTAAAGAGAAGATGTGTCGTAGTTTCCCGAACGCTGCCCAGCCGAGTTGAATCCGTCGATTGACCTTTAGATACTCTACTTCGAGCTTTGTGCTCCCAACAACCACCATAGGTGTGACATGGAAGTTAAACATGATGACATGATTTTTGTTTTGTCCATGTTCATCTTAAGACCTATCCGTTGGGAGACACCATTGAGATCATTGAGCATAGTGCTTAGGTCCTCCAGCGATTATTCTATAAGGACTATATCGTCGACAAATCGAAGGTGAGTGATGTACTCGCCATTGATGTTAATACCGTATACTTTCCAGTCCAATGCAGCGGTGAAGAATTTCGGGGATATAACGTCACCCTGTTTACACCTCTCTGCAGTTGGATAGGTTTCGTACTCGGATAGCCATCCCTACAGTACTACACTTCAGCACTTCGATATACCGATAGTGAACTGGGCACCACTGTAGAGACTGTTGTAGCACCGCCCAAATTTCGACGGAATCAAAGCCTTTCTCATAATTCATATACGCAAGACAGTGGTAGATTGTACTCTTCTGTTTTTTGTACAATTTGCCAAAGGGTGTGTATGTGGTCTATGGTACTAAAGCCTTTTCGTAAACCGGCTTGTTCGGGAGGCTGGAAGTCATCGAGGGTTTTCCACACGCTTTCAGAAGTTCCGCTGTCATTCCATTCTCGCCTGGGGCCTAGCCGTTTTTAAGATGCTGGTGAGCCATCCTAATCTCGCTCAGACTGACGTTGGGGATACCATCGGAATAGTGTCGAATAAGACTTGCTCTTGGATAATTACTCACACTTGCGTGATGCTCCAATGATGACTTGTACAGCTGCCCATAGAACCTCTCAATCTCACTCAAAATCTCAGGTGTCCCGGAAACGATGCTGCCACACTCGGTCTTCAGCTTTGGCAGTTGGCTCTTTCTTGCATACAGATATCTGGCAAAGACTTTGGAGTCTTGGTTCCGCTCAATCGCTTCTTCAATACAGGCTGTATTAGAGTTGTGTAAGTCCCGACGCATGCATTTGGAGATCTGACTGTTCAGCTGCCATTATGCTGTCAAATCTGGTGAAGACTGCTTGTCATTCATATCATCCACTGTCTTGCAGTCTTCTAGGCACTGAAAACGGTTTTGTTACTCGAGCCGAGAGTTTTCGGGACTTTGAATTAGAGCACGAGGGGGACGGAGCGATGACTTCCTTAGACAAGACCTCTCCAAGTTAAAGTTTAGGTTCAATGTGCCTCTAACCGTTTGGTGATCGCTACCACTGAACAGTTTCCATCTAGTAGTCATAATGAAGTCAACATCATTTTTTGTCGAACTGTCGGGGTTCGACCAGGTCCACTGCCAGTGGGACCGCTTCTGGAAAAAAAGAATTTATCATAAATACTTCCTCTTTTTTTATATTCTACTAAGCCAGCGCTTATCTACGATCCCACATGATGGTAAGTAGTGATGTAGTCTAAGATGGTGAAGCGCACTGACTTCACAAAAGCCTATTCACTCTTGCCTTGAATACACCCACACTTTTATTTATAGGGGAGAGGGCAAACGAGCATGTGGCTCACCTGATGGTAATTGACTACCGCCGCCTATGAACAACTGCACTACCAGGGGAACCAGGGGAATTGCAGATGCATTGCTGGCCTTAAAATAGGATAGAAAGACAAATGCTGGCAACTTCTTCCACTCCTTTGCTGTACGCATGATGAACGACGTAGAGAGAGTGACGTAGAGATTGGTTTTAACCAAATTAGCCTCTTAGTATGCCTTACCATTGAGTCCAAAGGTGCTAGGTGGCATTTTGCAGCACCAGCCCGTATATGGCAGCAACACTCCATGCACGACCGGACTTGCGCTTTATACAAACTAAGCAACTGTCCCGGCGTGAAGTATCCCTCCCAGCTTCCTTGCAGCTGCTTTGGCCTTGGACTCAATGAACCGCCCGAAGTTCAGATTTGAAGATATCTCAAACCCTAACAACTGAAGGCGGTCGGTATATTCCAGTGATACATTTCGGAAAGAAGGAGCCAAGGTGAGCTGGCTCCTTTTTGCAGTGAAGAGACACGCTTGTGTTTTGGAGGCGTTGAATTTCACAAGATTGGCATCGTCCAATTCGGAGACGGCCTGTAGTGTGAAACTCACACGCTCTACCATAGCTTCCCTTTCGGACTGGATTTGATCCCGACTGGGCCGAGGACTTGGTTGGTTTCTCTCCACAACTGTGCTATCGTTTGCATACCCATAGATACCGGGCATAAGCAGATCTTTAATATGCAGCAGGAAGAGAGTTGCGGAGAGAACCGACCGCTGAGGAACACCTGCGTTAGTCGGCATAGGATCGGATGAGCAGCCATCGACGACGATCCGGAGAGATTGTTCACTCAGAAATTTCTTTACCCATTCAATCAGACCAGGGGATAAGCCGTACGCCGGAAGCTTACTCAAAAGATTAGTGTGCCAAACTCTGTCAAAGGCCTTCGAAATATCAAGGGAAACAGCAAGTGCTTCCCCACTGTTCTCGAGTGCCTCGCCCCATACGTGTGTGGCATACGCTAGTAGGTCCGTCCGTAGCTGACCGATTTCGGTGAAACCCATATTGGCGGTCACTAATAAGTTCATTCTGTTCTAGGTATGCCATTAAGCGGGCGTTCAATATACGCTCCATAATCTTGCAGAGTATGGCGGTAATTGCAATTGGTCGATAATTGGCAGGGAAGGCACGGCTGCCTTTTTTGGAACAGGCTGCACATTGGCCAGCTTTTAGGATTTTGGCACTATTCCAGTCCTAAATGAGAGGCGGAACAAGCGTGTCAGCACAGAAGACAACAGAGTTGCACAAGCCTTTAGAACTATAGCTTGTAGACCATCTGGTCCAGCTTTATTCACGTCTACAAATAAGGAGGTTCTCAAAACCTTACGGTGTCCGTAAGGTTTTGAGAACCTCCTTATTTGTTATACGAACCTCCGACATAAGTCCCGCAGTGAGGTAATTTAGGTGGAACGTTGTTGCCACTGTCCAGACGTGAGTTGTAGGCAAAGAGAGAAGCGAGCAGGTTCGCCTTCTCTTTAGCCGTATGCGCTAGTGTGCCATCCGGTTTTACCAGCGGAGGCAGTGTAGACCGACAGCAGTTTGTCTCGACCGCTTTGGCGAGAGACCAAAAAGCTCTAGTGCCGGATGGTCTGGCAGAGAGTTATGTGCTAATATGTTTAATACGATCGAGACTAGCTTTCCGTAATGCTTTTTTGTAGGACTTGGCGGTCTGGTTGAAAGTTCTTTTCTTGGAGATAATATCCGGAACTTTGCGGTTTCAAGCGTCAACCCAGGATAAGTACGCCAAATGCTTGCGCGTTTCAGCTTGGGCGTATTCAGCGTTAAACCATGGGCGAGCTTTGCTGCCGGTGGGAGCATCAGAGAAGGGGATAATATACTCCATAGCTTGACGCAACACATCCGTTATCGCATCCGCGCAGCTCGACGGATCCGCAGAAGAGAAACAGACCTACCGCCAAGGATAAGAGGCAAAAAAGTGTCGCATCTAATCTCAAATCAGCTGACTTATACCACCATATTCGTCGAACACCTTGGGACTCGTAATCAGGTGGAGAATATGACGATACAGATTTCACCAGACAGTTGTCAGATGTACCCAAAGGAGGGGTAACCTGTAATTCATATCTGTCTGGTTCGGTAGTCAGCAGAAGGTCCAAGGAATTTGCTATGTGACTATCTACATCGGGTACCCTAGTCGCCACCTTTACCATCTGAGAAAGACCTAGCGTCAAAGCATAATTCCACGCTTCTCTTCCAGCACGGTCGGTCTTCTTGGTGACAAGCGTTAAAGTCCCCCAGAAAGACCAACTTTGCAGTAGGATACCGATTTATGGCCATGTCAGCAGCCTCACTCAAATAATCGTGTAGTCTCCTGGTCACCGCTGTGCGATCGATAGACACAGACATTTAGACAAGGATTTTATCAATGTATCTACCATCACCCAGATTGTCGAAAAAGTGGGATCTTCAAGGTGACAGACACGCTGGAAGCAGATGTCATTGCGGACGTACACACATACACGATATACACAAGCACGTGGATGGAATTTGTGAATTTATTTCCAGTTAGAATCCAGGATAGTCAAGGTACGCCGCATTCAATGGACATCCAATTTGCGTCTCTGTCAAGAAAAGTAGGTGCAGCTTCTCAGTCTCATGAAATCTTTTTCCATGAAATTCCTGAGTCCGTCACTTGTGGAAGCTGTTGCAAGAGTGAGTCTATTCAGGTACCTGGGGCATATCCTGACTGAAAATTTGCGTGATAACCTCGATATAGAACGTGAAAGGAGGGCTCTGGCTGTTCGGTGTAATATGCTCGCACGCTGGTTTGCGCGGCAAGGCTGGCCCTGTGTAGAGCTTATTCCCAATGCTTCTATACTTGTGAGCTTTGGTTCATCATCATCATTACAGCCCTTCACAAGTCCACTGGTGAACATAGGCCTTCCCCAAAGAATGCCACAAAGCACCGTCCTGAGCCACCTGCATCCATCGACTTCCTGCATGTCTTACCAGGTCGTCACTCCATCTCGTGGGGGGACGCCCTACACTTCGCCTACCGATACAAGGCTGCCACTCAAGAACCTTTCTTCCCCATCGGTTGTCGGTTCTTCGAGCTATATGGCCGGCCCACTACCACTTCAGCTTACTAATCCGTTGGGCTATGTCGGTTACTCTGGTTCTACTGCGGATATCCTTATTCCTAAGTTTATCACGCAGACAAACTCCGAGCATAGCCCTCTCCATAGCTCGCTGAGCGACCTTGAGCTTCCTCATACGGCCAGCAGTGAAGGACCACGTCTCAGATCCGTAAGTCATCACTGGCAACACGCACTGGTTGTACAATTTCGTTTTAAGGTTTTGAGGTATGTCTGACGAGAAGATGTGTCGTAGCTTCCCGAACGCTGCCCAGCCGAGTTGAATCCGTCGATTGACCTCTCGGTCGAAGTTGGACTTACCTAGTCGGACTATTTGTCCCAGGTAAACATACTCGTCAACAACTTCGAGCTTAGTGCTCCCAACAACTACCGGCATAGGTGTGACATGGACATTAAACATAATCTTTGTTTTGTCCATGTTCATCTTAAGACCTATCCGTTGGGAGACACTATTGAGGTCATTGAGCTTAGTGCTTAGGTCCTCCAGAGATTCTGTCATAAGGACTATATCGTCGGCAAATCGAAGGTGAGTGATGTACTCGCCATTGATGTTAATACCGTATCCTTTCCAGTCCAGTAGCTTGAAAACGTCTTCCAATGCAGCGGTGAAGAGTTTCGGGGATATAACATCACCCTGTCTTACACCTCTCTGCAATTGGATAGGTTTCGTACTCTGGTTCTGTACTCGGATAGCCATCGTAGCTCCACTGTACAAACACTTCAGCACTTCGATATATCGACAGTCAACTTGGCACCGCGGAAGGGACTGCAGCACCGCCCAAATTTCGACGGAATCAAAGGCTTTCTCATAGTCCACATACGCCGGACATAGTGGGAAATTGTACTCTTCGGACTTCAGTACAATAAGCCGTAGGGTATGTATGTGGTCTATGGTGCTAAAGCCTTTTCGGAAACCGGCTTGTTCGGGAGGCTGGTAGTCGTCAAGCCTGCGCGCAAGACGATTCGTAATGACTCTCGAAAACAGCACCTAGACGCGGGTCAGAAGGGAAATCGGTCTGTAGTTCTTCAAGAGAGCTTTGTCACCTTTCTTGAAGAACAAGACCACCGCACTTCTGCTCCACGCCTCCGGTGTAATGCCATCATGGAGGACGGAATTAAAGAGCTTCTGAAGGACTTCAAGTACCGGTCTTCCATCCGCTTTCAGAAGCTCCACTGTAATTCAATCCTCGCCTGGGGCCTTGCCGTTTATAAGGTGCTGGAGAGCCATTCTAATCTCGCTCAGACTGACGTCCGGGATATCTTCGGAATAGTGTCGGATAAGACTCGCTCTTGGATCGTCGACTCACACTTGCGTGTGGCTCCAACGATGACGTGTACAGCTGCCCATAGAACCTCTCAATCTCACTCAAAATCTCAGGTGCCCCGGAAACGATGCTGCCACATTCGGTCTTCAGCTTTGACAGTTGGCTCTTTCTGGCAGACAGATCTCTGGCAAAGACTTTGGAGCCTTGGTTCCGTTCGATCGCTTCTTCAATACGAGCTGTATTGAAGTTGCGCAAGTACCGCCGCCGGATGCATTTGGAGATCTGTCTGTTCAGTTGCCTGTATGCTGTCAAATCTGTTGAAGAATGTAGCCTCATCTCCCGTCTAACAGCCATGAGATTAAGAGTGTGATCGGAGAGTTTTTGTGTTCTTCTGCGGCGGGTCTTGCAGAACTTAGCTCCGACCGCATGGACAGTTTCCACGAGCTTGTCATTCATATCGTCCACTTCGTTGCAGTCTTCTAGGCACTGAAAACGGTTTTGTAACTCGAGCTGAAAGGTTTCGGGATTTTGGATTAGAGCACGAGGGGGACGGAGCGTTGACTTCATCAGACAAGACCTCTCCAACTTAACATTTAGGTTCAGTGTGCCTCTAATCATTCGGTGATCGCTGCCGGTTTTCACCCTCGCGATCACTGAGACATCACTGAACAGTTGTCGTCTGGTCGTCATAATGAAGTCAATCTCATTTTTTGTCGAACCGTCGGGGCTCGACCAGGTCCACTTTCTGTGGGGCCGCTTCTTGAAGAAAGAGTTCATCATAAAGAGTCCCTCTTTCTCCATGAAGTCGGCCAGCTGCTGGCCCCTTGGGTTCCGTTGCCCTATTCCAAATTTCCCTACTTTCAGCTCACCGTTCTCTTTTGTGCCTAGTTTTGCATTGAAGTCTCCCATTAACACCGTATATTGGGTTTTGGAGGAATGCATGGCTCTAGAGTATCCTCATACATTTCCTCCACCTCCTCATTGGGGTGTGCCGAGGTTGGTGCGTAAACCTGTATGACCTTCAGCGAATACCGTTTGGTGATTCTGAGTATTAGATACGCAACCGTCGTCGACACACTCCCGATCTTTACAACGTTGTTAACGAGAGACTTGTGGACGATAAATCCGACACCTCCTTGGGACAGATAGTCGCCCTCCCGGTGATAGAGCAAGTTGCCGGATTCGAGGATTACTGTGTCCTCCCCCTCTCTTCGGACTTCGGATAATCCTATAATATGCCAGCGCAACTTGTCTATCTCTTCTTCCAGCTCCACGATCTTCTCGTCAGTCCTCAGGGTGCGTGCGTTGTACGTTGCCAGGTCGAGTCGTCGCAGGTGGCAACCGAACCTCCACCGGAGATTCTTAGCACCCCCTGCCCCGCCGTTACCATAGTCGCCACCGTAGCCAGGAATAGCGGGGCCGCCGGGGACTGGGGGCCGTCTCTTTGTTACTCTCGTCATTGGGGGGTATTTGCCATAGTTGCCACGCTTGGCGAGCGGGTGGGCAACCGCAGTTTTTTATTGTAACTTTGGCTATTATCCAGAAGATGCTGTTGCCCATCTCCCGCCTGTTTCCCTTTGTCGCCTTTTAGGACACCCACGGGAGGATATGGGGTAGTGGATATTCTTGACCCCACTACACGGCACAGCTTTGGTTGGACAGTACCAAATAATGCACGTAGCAGCATTAGAGTGCAGTATTATAATGCGTTCCGCATTCTTATGAAACTCCCTAAACTGTAATGCGTCGAGCATGTTTGCCAACGCCGGGGTGCCCGATTACTTCGCCGTTATTAGATCTCGGGTTGCAGCTTTTTGGTCCCGCATTCGTGATTCCAAGAATGAGATCCTCAGAGTATGCTACGGGTACATACTAAAATATTGGCGTGCCGTACACCGCGACAATAACTGTAAATGGATAGAACGAACTACCTTTTGGGGGCAATTTTAGTATTAACCTATGATCACAGTTGAATTGTCTTTTATCTATCTTATTTATTGTATCCTCATAATTATATTTTCATTTCGTTTTTAACATTTGACATTTAATGATATTTGAAATGGGTGTAAAAAAGCCTGAAATAAATTATTATTATTATTATGAGGGGTATCTATATATTTTTCTCATCTGGTTGGGCTGTATAAATATATAATTGTAAATGAAAATGATAAAATATCAATAAAATAAAATAAATACATAAAATAAATAAATAAAAACCTAACCAGTTGGAAGCCCTCGGCAGGGGAGACTAAACGGCCGAGGGTTAGGGGGAAAGGGAAAGAAACCAGCGGACGATGCGGGCGATATCAAGGAGCACCGCCTTCTGCATTTGAGCTTGGAGCGGTCCGTCACGGAGTCCCAGTCGCCTCAGATGACCCGAGAGGCTAACTGGGATTAACCCGTTCGCAGAAACGACTACAGGTATAATTTCGGCTGGCAGTCCGCGCCACATTTCGGTCACCTCGTGAGCCACGTCCAGATATTTTGTTCGCTTATCTGTTTCGGCTTTCACGAGTTTCTCGTCATACGGAACGGTAATGTCGACCAAAAATATCCTTGACTGTGCCTGGTCCATCAGCACAATATATCAGGCTTATTCGCAAGAATGGTCCTGTCTGTGATGATAGCCCGATCCCAGTAGAGCCTGGTGCGGTCATTTTAATTAATAAGATAGATAAAAGACAATTCAACAGTGATCATAGGTTAATACTAAAATTGCCCCCAAAAGGTAGTTCGTTCTATCCATTTACAGTTATTGTCGCGGTGTACGGCACGCCAATATTTTAGTATGTACCCGTAGCATACTCTGAGGATCTCATTCTTGGAATCACGGATGCGGGACCAAAAAGCTGCAACCCGAGATCTAATAACGGCGAAGTAATCGGGCACCCCGGCGTTGGCAAACATGTTCGACGCACTGCAGTTTAGGGAGTTTCATAAGAATGCGGAACGCATTATTATACTGCACTCTAATGCTGCTACGTGCATTATTTGGTACTGTCCAACCAAAGCTCACAAGTATAGAAGCATTGGCAATAAGCTCTACACAGGGTCAGCCTTGCCTTGGGACTGCACCGCGTAAACCAGCGTGCGAGCATATTACACCGAACAGCCAGAGCCCTCCTTTCACGTTCTATATTGAGGTTATCACGCAAATTCTCAGTCAGGATATGCCCCAGGTACCTGAATAGACTCACTCTTGCAACAGCTTCACAAGTGACGGACTCAGGAATTTCATGGAAAAAGATTTCATGAGACTGAGAAGCTGCACCTACTTTTCTTGAGAGAGACGCAAATTCGATGTCCATTGAATGCGGCGTACCTTGACTATCCTGGATTCTAACTGGAAACAAATTCACAGATTCCATCCACGTGCTGGAGTATGTGTGTACGTCTGCAATGACATCTGCTTCCAGCGTGTCTGTCACCTTGAAGATCCCACTTTTTCGACAATCTGGGTGATGGTAGATACATTGATAAAATCCTTTATGTCTGTGTCTATCGATCGCACAGCGGTGACCCAAGAGACAACACGATTATTTGAGTGAGGCTGCTGACATGGCCCTAAATCGGTATCCTACTGCAAAGTTGGTCTTTCTGGGGGACTTTAACGCTTGTCACCAAGAAGACCGACCATGCTAGAAGAGAAGCGTGGAATTATGCTTTGACGCTAGGTCTTTGTCAGATGGTAAAGGTGGCGACTAGGGTACCCGTTGTAGATGGTCACACAGCAAATTTCTTGGACCTTCTGCTGACTACCGAACCAGACAGATATGAATTACAGGTTACCTCTCCTTTGGGTACATCTGACTACTGTCTGGTGAAATCTGTATCGTCATATTCTCCACCTGATTACGAGTCCCAAGGTGTTCGACGAATATGGTGGTATAAGTCAGCTGATTTGAGATTAGATGCGACACTTTTTTGCCTCTTATCCTTGGCGGTAGGTCTGTTTCTCTTCTGCGGATCCGTCGAGCTGCGCGGATGCGATAACGGATGTGTTGCGTCAAGCTATGGAGTATTTTATCCCCTTCTCTGACGCTCCCACCGGCAGCAAAGCTCGCCCATGGTTTAACGCTGAATGCGCCCAAGCGGAAACGCGCAAGCATTTAGCGTACTTATCCTGGGTTGACGCTTGAAACCGCAAAGCTCCGGATATTAGCTCCAAGAAAAGAACTTTCAACCAGACCGCCAAGTCCTACAAAAAGCATTACGGAAAGCTAGTCTCGATCGTATTAAACATATTAATACAAAACTCTCTGCCAGACCATCCGGCACTAGAGCTTTTTGATCTCTCGCCAAAGCGGTCGAGACAAACTTCTGTCGACCTACACTGCCTCCGCTGGTAAAACCGGATGGCACACTGGCGCATACGGCTAAAGAGAAGGCGAACCTGCTCGCTTCTCTCTTTGCCTACAACTCACGTCTGGGCAGTGGCAACAACGTTCCACCTAAATTACCTCACTGCGGGACCTATATGTCGGAGGTTCGTATAACAAATAAGGAGGTTCTCAAAACCTTACGGTGTCTAGACGTGAATAAAGCTGGACCAGATGGTATACAAGCTATAGTTCTAAAGGCTTGTGCAACTCTGTTGTCTTCTGTGCTGACACGCTTGTTCCACCTCTCATTTAGGACTGAAATAGTGCCAAAATCCTAAAAGCTGGCCAATGTGCAGCCTGTTCCAAAAAAGGCAGCCGTGCCTTCCCTGCCAATTATCGACCAATCGCAATTACCGCCATACTCTGCAAGATTATGGAGCGTATATTGAATGCCCGCTTAATGGCAAACCTAGAACAGAATGAACTCCTTAGTGACCGCCAATATGGGTTTCACCGAAATCGGTCAGCTACGGACGGACCTACTAGCGTATGCCACACACGTATGGGGCGAGGCACTCGAGAACAGTGGGGAAGCACTTGCTGTTTCCCTTGATATTTCGAAGGCCTTTGACAGAGTTTGGCAAACTAATCTTTTGGGTAAGCTTCCGGCGTACGGCTTATCCCCTGGTCTGATTGAATGGGTAAAGAAATTTCTGAGTGAACGATCTCTCCGGATCGTCGTCGATGGCTGCTCATCCGATCCTATGCCGACTAACGCAGGTGTTCCTCAGCGGTCGGTTCTCTCCGCAACTCTCTTCCTGCTGCATATTAAAGATCTGCTTATGCCCGGTATCTATGGGTATGCAAACGATAGCACAGTTGTGGAGAGAAACCAACCAAGTCCTCGGCCCAAGCGGGATCAAATCCAGTCCGAAAGGGAAGCTATGGTAGAGCGTGTGAGTTTCACACTACAGGCCGTCTCCGAATTGGACGATGCCAATCTTGTGAAATTCAACGCCTCCAAAACACAAGCGTGTCTCTTCACTGCAAAAAGGAGCCAGCTCACCTTGGCTCCTTCTTTCCGAAATGTATCACTGGAATATACCGACCGCCTTCAGTTGTTAGGGTTTGAGATATCTTCAAATCCGAACTTCGGGCGGTTCATTGAGTTCAAGGCCAAAGCAGCTGCAAGGAAGCTGGGAGGGATACTTCACGCCGGGACAGTTGCATAGTTTGTATAAAGTGCAAGTCCGGTCGTGCATGGAGTGTTGCTGCCATATACGGGCTGGTGCTGCAAAATGCCACCTAGCACCTTTGGACTCAATGGAAAGGCATACTAAGAGGCTTATTGGTGACCCAAATTTGGTTAAAACCAATCTCACCAGTCTCGAACACAGACGCAAAGTAGCCAGCCTTTCGGTTTTCTACAGGATGAATTTCGGAGAGTGTGCGCAGGAATTGCATAATTTAATTCCACCCTCTCCTTTCCACCATCGGACGACCAGACGTTCGGCCGTCTCGTTCCCGTTCCCACCCTTTCGTTGTTGACTTACCACGCATTCAAACCAAACGGTTCGCTACGTCGTTCATCATGCGTACAGCAAAGGAGTGGAAGAAGTTGCCAGCATTTGTCTTTCTATCCTATTTTAAGGCCAGCAATGCATCTGCAATTCCCCTGGTTCCCCTGGTAGTGCAGTTGTTCATGGGCGGCGGTAGTCAATTACCATCAGGTGAGCCGGATGCTCGTTTGCCCTCTCCCCTATAAATAAAAGTGTGGGTGTATTCAAGGCAAGAGTGAATAGGCTTTTGTGAAGTCAGTGCGCTTCACCATCTTAGGCTACATCACTACTTACCATCATGTGGGATCGTAGATAAGCGCTGGCTTAGTAGAATATAAAAAAAGAGGAAGTATTTATGATAAATTCTTTTTTTCCAGAAGCGGTCCCACAGGCAGTGGACCTGGTCGAACCCCGACAGTTCGACAAAAAATGATGTTGACTTCATTATGACTACTAGATGGAAACTGTTCAGTGGTAGCGATCACCAAACGGTTAGAGGCACATTGAACCTAAACTTTAACTTGGAGAGGTCTTGTCTAAGGAAGTCATCGCTCCGTCCCCCTCGTGCTCTAATTCAAAGTCCCGAAAACTCTCGGCTCGAGTAACAAAACCGTTTTCAGTGCCTAGAAGACTGCAAGACAGTGGATGATATGAATGACAAGCAGTCTTCACCAGATTTGACAGCATAATGGCAGCTGAACAGACAGATCTCCAAATGCATGCGTCGGGACTTACACAACTCTAATACAGCCTGTATTGAAGAAGCGATTGAGCGGAACCAAGACTCCAAAGTCTTTGCCAGATATCTGTATGCAAGAAAGAGCCAACTGCCAAAGCTGAAGACCGAGTGTGGCAGCATCGTTTCCGGGACACCTGAGATTTTGAGTGAGATTGAGAGGTTCTATGGGAAGCTGTACAAGTCATCATTGGAGCATCACGCAAGTGTGAGTAATTATCCAAGAGCAAGTCTTATTCGACACTATTCCGATGGTATCCCCAACGTCAGTCTGAGCGAGATTAGGATGGCTCCCCAGCACCTTAAAAACGGCAAGGCCCCAGGCGAGAATGGAATTACAGCGGAACTTCTGAAAGCGTGTGGAAAACCCTCGATGACTTCCAGCCTCCCGAACAAGCCGGTTTCCGAAAAGGCTTTAGTACCATAGACCACATACACACCCTTTGGCAAATTGTACAAAAAACAGAAGAGTACAATCTGCCACTGTCTTGCGTATATGAACTATGAGAAAGGCTTTGATTCCGTCGAATTTTGGGCGGTGCTACAACAGTCCCTACAGTGGTGCCCAGTTCACTATCGGTATATCGAAGTGCTAAAGTGTAGTACTGTAGGGATGGCTATCCGAGTACGAAACCTATCCAACTGCAGAGAGGTGTAAACAGGGTGAAGTTATATCCCCGAAATTCTTCACCGCTGCATTGGACTGGAAAGTATACGGTATTAACATCAATGGCGAGTATATCACTCACCTTCGATTTGTCGACGATATAGTCCTTATAGCATAATCGCTGGAGGACCTAAGCACTATGCTCAATGATCTCAATGGTGTCTCCGAACGGATAGGTCTTAAGATGAATATGGACAAAACAAAAATCATGTTTTACGTCCATGTCACACCTATGGTGGTTGTTGGGAGCACAAAGCTCGAAGTAGAGTATCTAAAGGTCAATCAACGGATTCAACTCGGCTGGGTAGCGTTCGGGAAACTACGACACATCTTCTCTTTAGACATACCTCAAAACCTGAAAGCGAAATTGTACAACCAATGTGTGTTGCGAGTGATGACTTACGGATCTGAGACGTAGTTCTTCACTGCTGGCCGTATGACGTTTAAGGTCGCTCAGCGAGCTTGGAGAAGGCTATGCTCGGGGATTTTTGCGTAATAAACTTAGAAATGAGGATATCCGCAGTAGAACCAGAGTGACCAAGAGCCCAACGGATTAGTAAGTAGAAGTGGCACTAGGCCGGTCATATAGCTCGAAGAACCGACAACTGACGGAGAAAAAAGGTTTTCGAGTGCCAGCCTCGTACTAGCAGGCGAAGTGTAGGGCGACTCCCCACTATATGGAGTGATGACCTGGTAAGACATGCAGGAAGTTGATGGATGCAGGTGGCTGTGTCAGATTATATTATGCCTAGGCAAAGTCGTAAAAAGATCTCCCCACATGATCAGTAAGTATGAGAACTGAGCCATTCGGCGTGGTGGGCGTTGAAATCGCCAAGAAGCACGATCTCTGCGAATTTGATCCGTTGTAGCAAGGAATCTGTAGTTATTTGGACGTGGTCGATGAGTTGGTCTCTCTCAGCATTACCGGAGTGTGAGCTATAAAGGCACCCATAGACGCGGGGCGGTCGTCGCCGTCTATGCATGGAGCCATAAAATAGACAGGTCCCTGCCTTCAAGACCACCGAGGCGTCGAAAAAGATATCCTCTCTGACGTACACACAAACTCCGCCCCGAGGCAGAAAGAAGTGTTCCAGTTTGTAATCTGGGTAAGATAAATAAGATGTATCAGCCAGAGAGAACTACGTCTCGGTGAGAAAGAACAAGGCCGGCTTAGCCGTCTAGAGATGTTCATCGTTAAGATTTGAATGAATTTCCCTTATGTTGCAAAAATCCACAGCGACCGTGGCATGGGGTGCTGTAGTGATTTTGGTCAAATTGCTTCGTGTAGAATTTGTACAGAGCGGAGTTATGTCCCTCCTCCCCAGAATACGTGGGGCAGCCTGAGCATCCACGCCTAGTTAGAGCATCTTAGCGTGACCAAGACCACATTGGGTACGATAAAACGATAGAACTTATTTTACGTCATTTCTGCTTTACTGGATACGCCCTTTTGTTAGGAAATATCTCAAGAATTGTATTGTGTGTCTGTCACGCAAACGGGTGCCGCGTACTCCTCATCAACCCATCGAATCTTGGACTAAGCCAGACGTACCATTTTCGGTAGTACACATGGACACACTTGGTCCATTGCCTGAATCTCAAGGTTATAAACACGTATTGGTTATTATTGATGCATTTACGAAATATTGCCTTCTATACTCCCTCCGTCGTCAAGACACTGACGAATTGAAAAAAGCCTTTACTAACGCGGTTTCGATGTTTGGGTCTCCGAAACTTTTGGTCGCGGATCGAGGACGGATGTTTGAGAGTGTCGCTTCTCAAGATATGGTCAGTTCGTTTGGCAGCGACATTTACTTCATTACGCCAAACATGCACCACGAAAATGGACAGGCCGAGCGTTATTGCCGAACTTTACTAAACCTTCTTCGTATCGAAGTTAACCATAGAGGTCAAAGTTGGTCTGATGTATTGTGGAAGACCCAACTTATTTTAAATATTTTTTTTATAGGTTAAGGGTGACAAACGAGCACACAGTCCACCTGATGGTAAGTGGTTGCTGCGGCCCATAGACATCTACATCTATCCTCTATTACAAATCAAAATGCAGATGCGCAAATGTAGCACGAATGGGTCGGCACCAAGCTCTCACAGAACGCCAGCGTAAAATAGCAGCTCAGCTGTGTTTCGTATGGTGAGTGTAGAGAACCGAAGACCCTTTTTACTGGAAACGAGGCATTCGATCTTAGTCCGCGTTGTGACCCGTGAGGACTAAGATGAAATACCTCATTTTCAGTAAAAAGGGCCTCCGGCCACCTGCACTCACCAAGCGAAACGCAGAGGTAAACCTCTACTTCACGCTGGTATTCTGTGAGGTCGTGGTACCACCCCGGTTCGAGCCGGCCCATCCGTGCGACAGCAAAAGCTACCGCGTGGCTCTACCACTGTTAAAAATAGTACAAAACACAGCACGACCAATATGTCTCCCCTTCAGTTGCTTATCGGAAGCGACTCTTCCACCCAAGTTATACGTGCTCTTGTCCGAGATGTTGCAATAAATATTGCTACCCCAAATCGTGAAGCGCTTATGGCGCTGCGAAGACACCGTGTGTCGTCACTA
Source organism: Parnassius glacialis (assembly GCA_033319125.1). Taxonomy (NCBI): domain Eukaryota; kingdom Metazoa; phylum Arthropoda; class Insecta; order Lepidoptera; family Papilionidae; genus Parnassius; species Parnassius glacialis. Next base: position 16,466,676 of record JAVANC010000007.1, on the reverse strand, counting down.
CTGTCCACTAACCAGCAAAAACAAGACGATCGTGTGAATAAAGGCCGTAGATCACCTTACGAGTTTGAGGTAAACGACAAGGTATTTGTGATTAAGGCTTCGCAGTCAGCGGGGAAATTAGATTCCTGTATGCGCGGACCTTACAAGGTATTGAAAAGACTTCCACATCGTCGGTATAAATTGGAGCTGTTGGCTGGCTCGTACGGGAAGCGTACAGAAGCTGCAGCTGAAAACATGGTGCCGTGGGCAGGAGAGTGGACTCCCGAGACCTGCGCTGCGTTTTTTGATTGTAAGTCACCGATGTTATTATGTTTGACTATCATGCAAATGTTTTGCTTATGTTTCGTTATATGTATGGGTTAGTGTACTTATACATATCCACGTTGACATTGAGATGTTTTCTCTGTCACGGCAGATGGACCACTCACTTAGTTCTCCATGTTCACGTTGGTATCGTGTGTGATTCTCTACCACGGCAGATGGAAGGTTCCGAAGGAATCTCTTCCATACTTACGTTGACATTGAGAGGTCTTCTCTGTCACGGCAGATGGACTACTTATTCGGAGTTTTTCATGTTCACGTTGGTATCGAGTGTGATTCTCTACCACGGCAGGACAGTTGCCCAAAGGAGGTACTGTCACGGTATACTAGTTACTACCGTAATATAGCAAACTGTATGAGGGCCCTCCAGAGAACGATATGAATGAACGTGGTTAATAGTTTGAACGTTTTGTATGAGAGATAAGCGTAATGCCATGAAGTATGAACTTTTTTTTTGTAAGGAGTATGCTGTTACGAGATATGATAAATTCTAATGTGTTCAATTCATTTCTAACTTCTAGCGGAGTCGGATGACTCGTTACGTGACACTTCGGAGGAGGCCGAGGCGAGGTCAACTCTCAAACACATAAAGGTTGCGGACGGGGACGACCGCCTGTCAGGAGATGCCGTGTTACAAGATGATGACTAAAAGAGGGCGTGGTTTACGGTTGCGTCGCCGACATGGTGGGGTAAAATCCGGTCGCGGTTGCAGCGGTACTTTGGCTCGAACGGTCGGAGAGAGTGGACGTGCTAGGAATTAGATATTTGCTAAGTTGCTAATTAATAATTGAAATTGTAAATGTAATAAGAAGTTTATAATAAAAGTTTTGTTTTGAGTGCATTTTTTTATTTTTGAATTTTACTTCTGGTCGATAATAATATATTATTTGGTAAGAGGTAGTAGTTTATTTTACGCCGCCACTACATGACATTATCAAGATCCTGCCTTAACATCATGATTTCGAAATATGTTCCTCCAAGCAGATAAAGCTTTGTTGAAAGTTTTCCGCTTAGCAAGTGATAAATCTACCTAATTTAAATCAATTGCTACATACAATTACAGTTTTTACGTGGTAGAGCCATGCTGCAGCTATATTAGAGTATAGTTGTAGCACGAATGGGTCGGCTCGACCGGAGTAGGACCACGCTCTCACAGAATACCAGCGGAAAATAGCAGATTAATACTGCTGTGTATCGTATGGTTAGTGTAGAGAATCGGAGACCCTTTTTACTGGAAAAAAAAACATTCCATCTTAGCCCTCACGGGTGACAACGCGTTTGCATTGTGATTCGCAAACGAGGATAGATGTAGATGTCTATGGGCCGCAGCAACCACTTACCATCAGGTGGACTGTGTGCTCGATTGTCACCCTATCCTATAAAAAAAAGAAATGTATGAAAGATCATCACTTGAGATCGGCTGGACCGATTCGATCCGGTTCGACACTCACAATTGGATCCGATAAGTAGCGCTGTTATCGAGATAGTATATTCTAAGTCTATGTTGTGTAGCTTATACACGGTTCATCTTGACGTACGTCCGCTCAAGGTCATGCACGACGCACGAGTACGACGCAAAACGACAATGACTAGGCTATAGACATACGTCAATAATTATTATTAACTAGCTGTTCCCCGCGACTTCACCCGCGTGTAATTTAGGGTTTTAATTATGTTGCACGGAAACCTAATTCTTTTTCTAAAATATATGTAGCCTAAGTTACTCCTTATAACATTAGCTATCATTCAGTGAAAGTCCCGTCGAAATCTGTTCAGCCGTTTCAGAGATTAGCCGGAACAAACAGACAGACAGGTAGACAAAAATTTAAAAAAATGTGTTTTTGTTTTATGTACCGTATATACTTTCGAACGCATTTAGTAAAAAGCCGTTATTTTGACATTACAGTCAGAAACTTCAATTTTATTTATTTGTATAGATAATTTATATTGAAGTCGGTTGTACAAAATTTTTAATTTTAAATTATTGTTTGTTCATGTAGTCCGGACTAGAAGTATTCCACAAACACGTATGAAATTGATATTTTTCAATAAATTGTGTCATATTTTCGCAATTTAACATTTAGATTTTTTTATTTGAAAAAGAATCACCGAATCACCTAGAAAAAAGTTATGAGGTAACACAGATAAGAAAAAACATACAATCGAATTGAGTTTCTCCTCTTTTGAAGTCGGTAGATAACACTTTTTAGTCTTATAGCTGACTGTGTCACTTCTTATTAAATGAAATTTTGTATCAATGTCAAATCTTACATGGCCACTAAAACTGAGATAAAGATTCGTTGATTAACACCTGATACTCTACTAATACTAGTCTTAACTTATGTATTCTTAAATACTATTTTGATTTTATGAAAGTAAATTAAATGAAATACAAAAATACATGTTCAAAAATTTATTTTAAAAATTGGATCTGAAAACAAAATTCTTTAGAAAACCACCTAATTACCCTTATCGACTAGGCCTTATAACCCTAGCTGTATTGTTTTCATCCAGAATCTTTTTTTTTGTGTTCTAAAGATAACACAAACAGCATTCCCCTCTTTTGGCAACACTGGTGGCATTACAAAAATATTGCGTGCTTTTGCTACTAAAGTTATGTTGCATCTAGCACCACAGACTATCTAGTAGATTCTCTAGCACTCTCGATAGAGAGTAATTGTATTCTGTGATCTAGCACCATAGATATAAGCTAATCTAGATCACTGGATGCGCGCACAATAGTGTGTATGCTACGTCCAGCGGCCTTGAGCCACTTGAGCGTACGTCAAGACGGACCGTGTATAAGTCGTTTTAGTGACATTATACTATTTTGTGACATAGAGGAAGGAACTGCTGTTTGTGATGCTGGCTCGGCCTACTACAGCCGGCAGTAAAAAAACTTAAGTAAGCAATTTAAAATTTGCAATTAGCTTATTTAAACTTATTGTAAAGGAATGTAATTATTCTAATAAAGTTTATATATATATATATATATATTTATTACTAGCTGTTCCCCGCGACTTCGCCAGCGTGTAATTTAGGGTTTTAATTATATTGCTCAGAACCCTAATTCTTTTTCTCAAATATAAGTAGCGTAAGTGACTCCTTAGAACATTAGCTATCTGCCAAACAACTTTCAAAACATTTATTATAAACTTCTTATTACATTTACAATTTCAATTATTAATTAGCAACTTAGCAAATATCTAATTCCTAGCACGTCCACTCTCTCCGACCGTTCGAGCCAAAGTACCGCTGCAACCGCGACCGGATTTTACCCCACCATGTCGGCGACGCAACCGTAAACCACGCCCTCTTTTAGTCATCATCTTGTAACACGGCATCTCCTGACAGGCGGTCGTCCCCGTCCGCAACCTTTATGTGTTTGAGAGTTGACCTCGCCTCGGCCTCCTCCGAAGTGTCACGTAACGAGTCATCCGACTCCGCTAGAAGTTAGAAATGAATTGAACACATTAGAATTTATCATATCTCGTAACAGCATACTCCTTACAAAAAAAAAGTTCATACTTCATGGCATTACGCTTATCTCTCATACAAAATGTTCAAACTATTAACCACGTTCATTCATATCGTTCTCTGGAGGGCCCTCATACAGTTTGCTATATTACGGTAGTAACTAGTATACCGTGACAGTACCTCCTTTGGGCAACTGTCCTGCCGTGGTAGAGAATCACACTCGATACCAACGTGAACATGAAAAACTCCGAATAAGTAGTCCATCTGCCGTGACAGAGAAGACCTCTCAATGTCAACGTAAGTATGGAAGAGATTCCTTCGGAACCTTCCATCTGCCGTGGTAGAGAATCACACTCGATACCAACGTGAACATGGAGAACTAAGTGAGTGGTCCATCTGCCGTGACAGAGAAAACATCTCAATGTCAACGTGGATATGTATAAGTACACTAACCCATACATATAACGAAACATAAGCAAAACATTTGCATGATAGTCAAACATAATAACATCGGTGACTTACAATCAAAAAACGCAGCGCAGGTCTCGGGAGTCCACTCTCCTGCCCACGGCACCATGTTTTCAGCTGCAGCTTCTGTACGCTTCCCGTACGAGCCAGCCAACAGCTCCAATTTATACCGACGATGTGGAAGTCTTTTCAATACCTTGTAAGGTCCGCGCATACAGGAATCTAATTTCCCCGCTGACTGCGAAGCCTTAATCACAAATACCTTGTCGTTTACCTCAAACTCGTAAGGTGATCTACGGCCTTTATTCACACGATCGTCTTGTTTTTGCTGGTTAGTGGACAGTAGTGACGACACACGGTGTCTTCGCAGCGCCATAAGCGTTTCACGATTTGGGGTAGCAATATTTATTACAACATCTCGGACAAGAGCACGTATAACTGGGGTGGAAGAGTCGCTTCCGATAAGCAACTGAAGGGGAGACATATTGGTCGTGCTGTGTTTTGTACTATTTTTAACAGTGGTAGAGCCACGCGGTAACTTTTGCTGTCGCACGGATGGGCCTGCTCGAACCGGGGTGGTACCACGACCTCACAGAATACCAGCGTGAAGTAGAGGTTTACCTCTGCGTTTCGCTTGGTGAGTGCAGGTGGCCGGAGGCCCTTTTTACTGAAAATGAGGCATTCCATCTTAGTCCTCAGGGGTCACAACGCGGACTAAGATCGAATGCCTCGTTTCCAGTAAAAAGCGTCTTCGGTTCTCTACACTCACCATACGAAACACAGCTGAGCTGCTATTTTACGCCGGCGTTCTGTGAGAGCTTGGTGCTGACCCATTCGTGCTACATTTGCGCATCTGCATTTTGATTTGTAATAGAGGATAGATGTAGATGTCTATGGGCCGCAGCAACCACTTACCATCAGGTGGACTGTGTGCGCGTTTGTCACCCTTAACCTATAAAAAAAATATTTAAAATAAGTTGGGTCTTCCACAATACATCAGACCAATTTTGACCTCTATGGTTAACTTCGATACGAAGAAGGTTTAGTAAAGTTCGGCAATAACGCTCGGCCTGTCCATTTTCGTGGTGCATGTTTGGCGTAATGAAGTGAATGTCGCTGCCAAACGAACTGACCATATCTTGAGAAGCGGCACTCTCAAACATCCGTCCTCGATCCGCGACCAAAAGTTTCGGAGACCCAAACATCGAAACCGCGTTAGTAAAGGCTTTTTTCAATTCGTCAGTGTCTTGACGACGGAGGGAGTATAGAAGGCAATATTTCGTAAATGCATCAATAATAACCAATACGTGTTTATAACCTTGAGATTCAGGCAATGGACCAAGTGTGTCCATGTGTACTACCGAAAATGGTACGTCTGGCTTAGTCCAAGATTCGATGGGTTGATGAGGAGTACGCGGCACCCGTTTGTGTGACAGACACACAATACAATTCTTGAGATATTTCCTAACAAAAGGGCGTATCCAGTAAAGCAGAAATGACGTAAAATAAGTTCTATCGTTTTATCGTACCCAATGTGGTCTTGGTCACCATAAACACATGAAGCAGACTCGGTCTAAATCCCTTGGGAATATAGCACAATAGGCGGGATTCTTCGCCAATGGGAAAATATTTGACATATTACAATAGTCCATATCGTAACTCGTATCGGGAAGAGTCTAGTTGATCGTTATTAAATTTATCAATGAGATTAAGTGTCTCCTCATCTGCAAATTGAGGTAACTTGGCCCAAGTTTTGGGGTATTGAATATGGCATACCTCCACAGGGTTCCTACTTAGGTAGTCGGCATGGGACATTAAAGACCCTTTCCTGTATTCGAAAGTATACTGGAAATCATGCATGGATAACCACCACCTAGCTACACGGGGAAGCAAGTTCTTCTTACGCTCGGTTAGCTTTAGAGCGTTACAGTCCGTAACAATTTTAATGGGTACGCATAACAAGTACTTTCTAAAATTCTGGAGAGCTATAACAACGGCTAAAGTTTCCAATTCATAGAAATGATATTTGGGTTCTGCGCCTTGGGTTGATTTACTGAAATACGCTACTGCACGCCTAAGCCCACCCTCATGAATCTGTATTAAGACTGCACCGTAACCGATAACACTTGCATCTGTGTGCACCTCCGTAGGCAACTGAGGGTCGTATATGGCAAAGACGGGTTCGTTTGTTAAACGGTCAATAATATACTGACGAGCTTTATCTTGTTCGACTCCCCACTCAAACGGCATGTTCTTTTTAGTTAAATGTGCGATACAAGCTATTCGCTGGGCATAATTTGGAATATATCTTCTGAAATAGCCCGCAAGGCCAAGGAACTGTCTAATTTGTTTAACACTTCGAGGCTTTGGGGAATCAACCAATTACGCATGCTCGACCTAACCTGACCTATTACTGATAACCCTCCCAAGATACTCTATTTCACTGCTAAGAAAGGTACATTTCTTAAGATTTACAGAGAAACCAGACGAAGTAAGGGTTTCTAAGACTCGTTGTAGTAGGGCTAATCCTTCGAGTATCGTATCGGATAGCAAAAGGACGTCATCTATGTACACAAGGACCTTTCTTGAATCGATGAAAGACTTGAGAGTCTTTGAAATGATCTTTTGATAAAATACTGGAGCGTTAGAAAGGCCATAAGGCATCTTAACATATTCGAAGTGACCTTCTGGGGTCACGCAAGCGGTACCTAAACTCGTAAAGAATCTACTTGACCCTAACCTATCAATGTAATCCTCTATGAGTGGCAAGGGAAACTTACTTTTTACAGTGAGTGAGTTCAAAACCCTATAACCTACCTATATTCGATCCGTGCCATCTTTCTTTTTAACCAAGATCACGGGGCTGGCGTATGGTGATTCGGATTCACGTATAATGCCTTTAGCCATTAGATCTTTAACTATACTCCGAACGCGAAGCTTCTCATCGTAAGATAATTTATACGACCTATAACATACCGGTTCATTGTTGGAAACTTCTATTTTCATACTACCTGTCGTGACTGTTGATGAAGCCGTGCCAGTTTTTTTTATAGGTTTAGGGTGACAAACGAGCACACAGTCCACCTGATGGTAAGTGGTTGCTGCGGCCCATAGACATCTACGTCTATCTTCGTTTGCGAATCAAAATGCAGATGCGTTGTCACCCGTGAGGACTAAGTAGGAATGCCTCATTTCCAGTAAAAAGGGCCTCTGGCCACCTGCACTCACCAAGCGAAACGCAGAGGTAAACCTCTACTTCACGCTGGTATTCTGTGAGGTCGTGGTACCACCCCGGTTCGAGCCGGCCCATCCGTGCTACAGCAAAAGCTGCCGCGTGACTCTACCACTGTTTAAGTTATAGGCCAGTTATAAAGAACTTTGAAAAAATCACTGATAACCAACAAAACCTGTTCTTTCTCTTCACCTTTAAGAGGTGTGTTTACATTATTAATATCAAAAGCATGGTTTACCGGTATAGGTTTGCCTGTACTCGTCAGAATTTGAACACCATTTTGTCGGATATATGTGATGCCTTCACGATTCAGAATATCGGTGCCTATAATGACCGGAGTACTGATACAATCGTGAGGTACCACATAAAAATCGGCTTCAATAGATATGTGAGGTAGCTCCACAATTAATGTCACAAACGAGGTACATTCGATAAGCTGACTTCCTATACCTCGTAAAATGCGATATATCGGTCTTTGGTTAACCTTAAAATGTTTCAACAATGAACTCGATACGAGTGATATGCAGGAACCGCTGTCTACTAATAAATCAATCGGTACGCCTTTAATTACTGCGCTTGTAACATCGATTGTCGATCTCGAAACATTACCGTCTAATTTACTACAAAAATTTACATTGTGCGGGTTAAGTTTTGTCGACTTTGAACGTTGTTTGGCAAAACAGTCATTAATTTCATGACCACTCTTTTTGCAAAATGAGCACGTTATAGAATGCGGTGACTGTGTGTTAGACGACGACGACCCCGAATTATTACCTAGTCGCATTCTTTTAGCACTCTTGCAGTCTATACGCTTATGTCCAAACCTCCTACAAAAGTGACATCTTAAGTCGCTAACCCCCTTTTTATTTTCATTCCGTCGGGTAATTTCATTATATAATCATTAATTCAGAACTAGGATGCGATCCACGAGTGATATCACGGGTAGACGGAAAATCATTTTTTGGTTTTATGTACATCGACAAAATTTGCACTAAATCGTTGGGTTGTAACTTTGCATTAGTAGCTGCAGCTTTAATATGAGGATCTGTGATGCCCCTTAATACTATAGCGACAATCAGTTCGTCAGATAAGCTCCTAACCAAACCCAACCTTAACAACGAACGTCTAGCGTATTCGGTGTAAGTAGCATAACTTTTAGAATCTTTGGTCATCACTTCGTAAAGAATAGACGCAATATCGACGGTTCGTGGACACAACATTTTAAATTCTCGTTTGAAATTCGTCCACGAACGATCGGTGCTGGACCACTCGCTAAGCCAAACACGTGCTTCTCCCTTCAAAAAATTACCGATTCGCGACAAACACTCGTTATCGTCCCATCCGTTAGTTTCTTTAGCCCTATCTACTTCCTCGCACCAAACGTCGATATTGTGAAAATGAGGGTCAAAGTTAGAAATATAATAATTATTAAACCTTACTTTAACTAACGAAATGATGGACTCCACGATTCTGCCCGTTGTGCCTCCGCCTGTGGTAATGCTTTCCCGTCATACGGAGATGGGTGCGTGAACTGCCGTCGAGTCGTCATCGCGTAAGTCGTCGGTGGCTGCACCAATCATTAGCGCTTGGCAGTACCGGGTGCGGTGCCTGCCCCGAAGATGTTGACGCGGCCTGTAAAAGTGGCTCGAACGGCGAAGTAAAACGTTCCTCAAGCGTATTCAATCTAGCAAGGATAGTATTCAGCGCATCCTTGTTAGTAGGCGTGAATTGGGGCTTCTGCGTCACTTGCTCTCACTTTCGCTCGAGCTACATGCCGCTGAAGACCCCAATTTTCTCCAGAGAGGTACAACATTTTTCATCATTCATCATTACAGCCCTTCACAAGTCCACTGCTGAACATAGGCCTCCCCCAAAGAATGCCACAAAGCACGGTCCTGAGCCACCTGCATCCATCGACTTCCTGCATATCTTACCAGGTCGTCACTCCATCTAGTGGGGGGACGCCCTACACTTCGCCTGCCGGTACGAGGCTGCCACTCGAGAGCCTTTCTTCCCCATCGGTTGTCGGTTCTGCGAGCCATATGGCCGGCCCATTGCCACTTCAGCTTACTAATCCGTTGGGCTATATCGGTCACTCTGGTTCTACTGCGGATATCCTCATTTCTAAGTTTATCACGCAGCGGATCTCCGAGCATAGCCCTCTCCATAGCTCACTGAGCGATCTTGAGCTTCTTCATCCGGCCAGCAGTGAAGGACCACGTCTCAGTTCCGTATGTCATCACTGGCAACACGCACTGGGTGTACAGTCTCGTTTTCAAGTTTTGAGGTATACCTGACGAAAAGATGTGCCGTAATTTCCCGAACGCTGCCCAACCGAGTTGAATCCGTCGATTGACCTCTCGGTCGAAGTTGGACTTACCTAGTCGGACTATTTGTCCCAGGTAAACATACTCGTCAATAACTTCGAGCTTAGTGTTCCCAACAACTACCGGCATAGGTGTGACATGGACATTAAACATGATCTTTGTTTTGCCCATGTTCATCTTAAGACCTATCCGTTGAGAAACACTATTGAGGTCATTGAGCATAGTGCTTAGGTCCTCCAGCGATTCTGCCATAAGGACTATATCGTCGGCAAATCGAAGGTGAGTGATGTACTCGCCATTGATGTTGATACCGTATCCTTTCCAGTCCAGAAGCTTGAAAACGTCTTCCAATGCAGCGGTGAAGAATTTCGGGGATATGCTGTCACCCTGTCTTACACCTCTCTGCAATTGGATAGGTTTCGTACTCTGGTTCTGTACTCGGATAGCCATCGTAGCCCTACTGTACAAGCACTTCAGCACTTCGATATACCGACAGTCAACTTGGCACCGCTGAAGGGAATGCAGCACCGCCCAAATTTCGACGGAATCAAAGGCTTTCTCATAGTCCATATACGCCAGACATAGTGGCAAATTGTACTCCTCGGACTTCTGTATAATTTGCCGAAGGGTATGTATGTGGTCTATGGTGCTAAAGCCTTTTCGGAAACCGGCTTGTTCGGGAGGCTGGAAGTCGTCAAGTCTGCGCACGAGACGATTCGTAATGACTCTCGAAAACAGCACGTAGACGCGGCTCAGAAGGGAAATCGGTCTGTAGTTCTTCAAGAGAGCGTTGTCGCCTTTCTTGAAGAACAAGACCACCGCACTTCTGCTCCACGTCTCCGGTGTAATGCCACCATGGAGGACGGAATTAAATAACTTCTGAAGGACTTCAAGTACCGGTTTTCCACCCGCTTTCAGAAGCTCCGCTGTAATTCCATCCTCGCTTGGGGCCTTGCCGTTTTTAAGGTGCTGGAGAGCCATTCTAATCTCCAGACTGACTTCCGGGATATCATCGGAATAATGTCGGATAAGACTCGCTCTTGGATCGTTACTCACACTTGCGCGCGGCTCCAACGATGACACGTGTACAGCTGCCCATAGAACCTCTCAATCTCACTCAAAATCTCAGGTGCCCCGGAAACGATGCTGCCACATTCGGTCTTCAGCTTTGACAGTTGGCTCTTTCTGGCAGACAGATCTCTGGCAAAGACTTTGGAGCCTTGGTTCCGCTCGATCGCTTCTTCAATACGAGCTGTATTGAAGTTGCGTAAGTCCCGCTGCATGCATTTGGAGATCTGTCTGTTCAGCTGCCTGTATGCTGTCAAATCTGTTGAAGAATGTAGCTTCATCTCCCATCTAACAGCCATGAGATTAAGAGTGTGATCGGAGAGTTTTTGTGTTCTTCTGCGGCGGGTCTTGCAGAACTTAGCTCCGACCGCATGGACAATTTTCACGAGCTTGTCATTCAAATCGTCCACTTCATTGCAGTCTTCTAGGCACTGAAAACGGTTTTGTAACTCGAGCTGAAAGGTTTCGGGACTTTGGATTAGAGCACGAGGGGGACGGCGCGTTGACTTCATTAGACGAGACCTCTCCAACTTAACGTTTAGGTTCAGTGTGCCGTCTGGTCGTCATAATGAAGTCAATCTCATTTTTTGTCGAACCGTCGGGGCTCGACCAGGTCCACTTCCTGTGTGGCCGCTTCTGGAAGAAAGAGTCCCTCTTTCTCCATGAAGTCGGCCAGCTGCTGGCCCCTTGGGTTCCGTTGCCCTATTTCAAATTTCCCCACTTTCAGCTCACCGTTCTCTCTTGTGCCTAGTTTTGCATTGAGGTCTCCCATTAACACCGTATATTGGGTTTTGGAGGAATGCATGGGTCTAGAGATATCCTCATACATTTCCTCCACCTCCTCATCGGAGTGTGCCGAGGTTGGTGCGTAAACCTGTATGACCTTCAGCGAATACCGTTTGGTGATTCTGAGTATAAGGTACGCAACTCTCGTCGACACACTCCCAATCTTTACAACGTTGTTAACGAGAGACTTGTGGACGATAAATCCGACACCTCCTTGGGACAGATGTTCGCCCTCCCGGTTATAGAACAAGTTACCAGATTCGAGGATTACCGTGTCCTCCCCCTCTCTTTGAACCTCGGATAATGCTATAATATTCCAGCATAACTTGTCTATCTCTTCTTCCAGTTCCAGGATCTTACCAGAAGTGGTTAAAGGGAATATTAGTAATGTATAATAACATTACTAGTATTTAAAAAAAATGGAAGTGAATCTTGCTAATAGCAGAATAAAAGTAAGGAGTACTATGAACGAGAGAGAGAACAGTTAAAACTGAACGTGTGTGGGTGCAAAGGACGTCAGTTTTCACTATCAGTTAAAACTGATCAGTCAAAACTGACAGTTAAAAGTGATCGTGTGTAGCCCCTATTATACTCCTAATTGGTCTACAGAAATATTTCGTATCGTTAAAGTCAACCAAACTAATCCTCAAACCAATCAAATAGAAGACAAACACAATCAAAATATTCTAGGCTCTTTTTACGGCTACAAATTACAAAAAACTAAATTTCCAAACCTTTATCTTATTGAAAAAGTCATTAAAAGAAAAGGAAATAAGCTTTTAGTAAAATGGTTAGGTTTGAGTGATGAAGAAAATAGTTTTTAGTTAAAATAGGGTGGATAAAAGTGAATTAGGTGTTTAGGTATATAAATAACGTATTATTACTTAATAATCTCATTTTATACTTATCGATAAAGGAAGGCAGTGGTATAATTAATAAAGTAATAACCAATTTATAAATAAAATAATAAACAATTTACCGTTTGAGCTACATTTACCCGACTATCAATTTTGCGGCCCCGGAACTAAACTTCAAAAACGGTTACTCAAAGGCGATCGTGGGATAAACAAATTGGATGAAGCGTGCATGCTCCATGATATTACTTACACTAACAAAGATGAATGAATGAATGAATATACTTTTATTGTACACCATGAACAAATATACAAATTTCATAACAAAAATCAGATTATATATGTACAATTTGGCGGCCTTATCGCTACATAGCGATCTCTTCCAGGCAACCAAAGGTGTAAAGGAATACAAACAATAAATAGGTAGTTATATCGCCTCAATCCGTCCCTGGCTCAATATTCCAAACAGCCACATCAGCATATGCGTGAGAACTCGAGTGATAATTCTAAAAGTAATGTAAGACGATATGATAATTGTACTAGATTTATTTTATTAACATTAATATTAATTCATTCTGTAACTAACCACCTTCGAAAGAACATTAAATCATTTTATATTTTAAATTGTGTTTTTAAAAAGACTGTCGAGGTTCGTCGCAATTTAAGTGGCGCAGCCGGTAGGATATCCGTATATATTCTGCTGTCGTGCTAACGCCTTTCGGACCCCAAAATCGGTTTAAGCGTAAGTATAGCAGTCAGGTTCGGATGTCCTCGAACCAAACAAATAACTCCCGCAACGCGCGCGCTATCGTTTCCCAAATCAATCGATTACGCGCATTGTATCATCGGCAGTATCGAAGTGGTCAGAATCAACTGGAGGACATGGGATTGAACATACTGTGAGTAAACCTTTTCACTTCCTGTTTACATTTATCCATAGCATTTTCCGAACTAAAATCATCGGGCCAAATTATTTGCAATTATCTGATTTTGTTGGCACAAAATAGGCTGATAACATTCTTGTTAATAGTTTAAGTTAGATTAAGTAAGATATAATTAATAGAATCAGGCGTTACTTTGCGGAAATCCATTACATAAAAGCTTTTAGAAAAATTTACTTCGCAAATATCCGCGTTATAAAATAAAATGATGTGTAGGTAAGACACCTAGTATGAAGAGCAACTTCATACTAGGTAACTTCACTATTTTCACTTTCCACTTAGCGGTTAACCACCGTAGAGTCTATATCACCTGAGGATGCCTCGTATAGAGGCGAAACACGTGTCGTATTGTCGTCAGTGGTATGTCTTGCCTAGTGTAGTGGTGTTGGGAGTAGCGGTGCTGGGATGAGAGGTGACGGGGATAGTGCACGCAATTGAGGGAAGGCGGGAGGTGCTATTCATACTAGGTAAGACACATCATTTTATTTTATAACGCGGATATTTGCGAAGTAAATTTTTCTAAAAGCTTTTAAGTAAGATAGTTTAAATAAAAATGGCAGTAACTGTTATTCCAGCACATATTATAGATTTAATTACTAGATACGATGGAGATGAAAAATTACTCAATTTATTCATCTCAAAATGTGAATATGTTTTGTTAAATTCAGGAGGCGACAATACTCCGATTCAAAATTTATATAGATTCCATGCTATAAGTAGTAAGCTTAGTGGTAGAGCTGCGACTCTACTTAGTGATAACCCTAGTTTAAGTACGTGGGAGTACCTCCGTTCAGAGGAATGTATTGCTATCGAACTAGAATCTCTAAAAATCAAACAAGAAGAGTCATTTATTCAGTTTTGTACTAGAATACAAAATGTAAAAGTTCTTTATTTGCTAAAGTCCAAAGACATTGTGATGAACGAATAAAGACAGCCAAAATGATTATATATAATAATACCGATTTGAACGTATTTTTGCACAATTTACCCGAAGACCTTATTAGAATTGTCCGACTCAAAGGCTGTTCTACTTTGGAGGTCGCTTTAAGTATAGTCACAGAGGAAATTAACTTCTTAGCTCAGTATAACGCCAAAAACAATAAAGCCAAACCAGTTCAGCAATTAGCTCTGCAAAGTTTCGTGAGACCAACTGCATTTATAAATTCGAATTTGACACCAAACAATAATAATAATAATAGTAGTAATTTCAAGTTTGGTGTACCCAATAACCAGATAGGATATAGGCCTAACTTGATGCATACGAATAAATTCACAGCACCTCAACAAAGCTACCATTTTGCATCACCACAAAATTCAATGCCACGTAATTTCAATTATCAATTTACCCAACAACCACGAGCACCATTCCAAGTTGGTGGATTTAAATTTAGCATTCCCCAACATCAAGCTCAAAAATACGGTATGCAGAATCGACAACATCCTAATCAGTTTAAATACGGCCTTCAACAACAGCCTAATCAATTTAAATACGGCATACAACAGCAACCCAACAAATTCAAATTCGGCATACAAAATCAACCGCCCAATAACGTTTACGACACTGACGTATCTATGCGTACCGCACCAATTAGGTAAAACATGACGACGAATGTTTGTTCTTTAGCGAAGAACCTTCAACATCATGTCAAGATTTCTCTCACGATAATACTGACGGTTACTACTACGACCACTATGATGGTTTTGTAGATGACCCTTCATTCGAAGGCCAATATGTAGAAAATTGTAATGAAATTAATAATGAAGATAATACAGTACCTGAAAATTTTCCGATAGTAGCCTTCGAAAGCCCTCCGAAATGATCCATCTGAATTATTGCGATAGCATTTTAAAATTACCTCATATAGTAATTCCCGAAATACATTCGATATTTCTAATACACACCGGAAGCAGTAGATCCTTTATTAGTCCTGCCAAGGCTAACCAATATTTTGGTGAATTTAAATACACTGAACCTTTCACAGTTGTAAGTACCCATGCGCAAAGCATGCACGAAGAAATAATTCTTATACCGCTTTTAAAAACGTTCAAAAGTACTCTTTCACATAAATTTTACATATACGATGTGGACGGTAGATACGACGGCCTTATTGGGTCAGACTTATTAAAAAAATTGCCAGCTAATATCGATATGAACCACCAAATTCTACGAACACCTAATACTGAAATTCCAATAATTTATAATCCACCTTATGAAATTAATTTAGAATCAAGATCGGAAACACGAGTAAAAATACCTACCAACTTACAAAACGGCGACGCAATCATTGATTTTACACAATTTAGTGAGGGAGTTCGTATGCCATGTGCCCTTATCAAGTGTATAATTTCTTTGCCGAAACCATTATTCAAAATGTGTCGAATGAAAAGCTAATATTAAATTTATAGAACCGTTTAATGTAACTGTATTTGAAAATAAAGAGTGTGCCATAAATGTGATAAATTCCGATTGCGAGATAGATGAAATTTTAAAAGAAAATTTAATTAAACTACGATTAGATCATACAAATGAAGAAGAACGGAAAGCTATAACTAAATTATGCTATGAATACCGCGACATATTTTATAGTGAGAAAATTCCGCTTTCTTTTACAAATCAGGTAAAACATAATATTAGAACAGTTAACGAAGATCCTATATGTATCAGAACGTATCGCTTCCCACCTTCCCAAAATGAGGAAGTACAAAGACAAGTAGACAAACTTCTTCAAGATAACGTAATCCAAAATTCTCACTCACCTTGAAGCGCACCGGTTCGTTTAGTCCCCAAAAAACCAGATGCATCCGGGCAGCCTAAATTTAGAATGGTTATAGATTATCGGCGATTAAATGAGAATACAATAAACGATAAATACCCGTTACCTAATATAACTGACCTTTTTGATAAGTTAGGCAAATCTGTATATTTTAGTACCCTTGTAACTAGAAGTTAATGAAGCTGATAGGCCAAAGACAGCTTTCACAACTCAATCCGGTCACTATGAATTCAAACGCATGCCGTTTGGATTAAAGACAGCCCCTGCAACTTTCCAAAGAGCAATGGATAATATCTTAAGAGGTCTCCAAGGTCTCTTTGCTTAGTGTACCTCGATGACATAATAGTGTATTTGGCTAGTCTTCGGGAACATATAGAAAAATTAAGGAAAATTTTTGACCGTCTTAGAGAAACCAATTTAAAAGTCACGTTAGATAAGTGTGAATTTTTGAGAAAAGAAGTTCTATATCTAGGTCATACTTTTACCAAAGAGGGTTTGAAACCAAATGACGAAAAAATTAAAGCAGTACTAAAATATCCATTACCGCGTACAGCCACCGAAATAAAAAGTTTTCTCGGATTAGTAGTGTATTACAGAAAATTTATTAAAGACTTCGCTAAACTTACACAACCTCTTGCCTGAAAAAGAAAACAAAATTGAAATTACAAAAGAATATATAGACGCATATGAAAGATGTAAAGAGCTTTTAACAAACACCCCACTTTTACAATATCCTGACTTCTCTCGACCGTTCGTTCTAACCACAGATGCATCGAACTTTGCTCTCGCAGGGACCTATCGGTAGTGATAAACCTATAGCCTTTGCAAGTCGTACGTTGAACGATGCTGAAACGAGATACAGCACAATAGAAAAAGAACTTTTGGCAATCGTTTGGGCAGTCAAACATTTCCGCCCTTACTTATATGGGAAAAAATTTACAATTTATACTGATCATCGCCCTTTAGCCTGGTTAAACTCTATTAATGAACCGAATAGCAAACTAATGGAACGATGGAAGTTACGCCTATCGGAATTTGATTACGAAATAGTGTATAAGGACGGGAAACAAAATTGTAACGCTGATGCTTTGTCTAGAATTAAGATTAACGCCTTAACTGATAGCGATGATGTTTCCATGCAAGTGAATGTAGACAAAAACGAAAAAAAACTTCATCGCCATTTGAGCAATGTAGTCTCTAAAATTTTACAGCTAGGTAATTCGAATCAGGCGGGGGACGTAGTTACAGTATCATCCGATTCGGAAACGTTGAGTATTTCCTCTTTACATGGTAGACAATCTCCATATCCGATACCATCTCCAAATCCGCCACAGCTTCTGAAGGACACAGTAGTAACAATACAGTACATTCGGCTAAAGACATAGACACAGCAGGAATCTTAATTCTCCAGGAAGCGATTGATGCGAAACCAAATCAAATACTCATTCATGTCTGGAACAGAAATGAATGTTCGGTTAAGGACTTATCTAGGGATAAACAGAACATATTGAAAGTTCAATTATCATTAAACAATTTGGATTTAATTAAAAAATTCCTGAAAGAGTATATTAGACCTAAAATTTTTTTTATACCGAAGATGTCATACACCGCAAGCAGTTTTCGGAAGTCACAACGTAATTATTCAAAAAGGATAGTGTTAAATTTTATGAATGTACAAAGAGGATAGTCTATGTAGAAAATGAAAATGAGCAACGCGAAGTAGTTCTTAAATATCATTTAGGTAAAAATTGCCATAGAGGCATTAGGGAAACATTAGTACTTTTGAGGCGAACGTTTTATTGGAATAATATGGAACAAACGGTAGCGAGCATTATAAACTCATGTGAGGTCTACAAGAAAATGAAGTACGACCGTAAATCCCTAAAACCTCAACTTCAATTGACTCAAACCCAGTTTAAACCATTCCAAGAAATTTTCATTGATACCTTTTCGATAGAAGGCAAGTATTTTCTAACCCTGATAGACGCGTTCAGCAAATTGGGTCAAGCAATTGAAATTAATAGTAGGTCTACTCCGGAAGTAATAAGAGCTTTAATAAAGTATTTTTTCATTTTACGGAATTCCATCCAAAATCAGCTCAGATCCCGGTATAGAATTTAATAACGTACTCTTACAGGAAATGCTAACATTATACAAAATCAATCTACACATTGGTACTGCGCACAACCCCAACTCTATGGGACTTATCGAAAGGTTTCATTTAACTATTACTGAAATTTACCGAATCGCGAAATACGAACATAAAATTACAGACTCAGCGTCAGTGATGATGTATGCTGTTATGTCATACAATCATTCAATTCATTCTTCGACAGATCTAACGCCTTTTGAAGTAGTATTCGGACACACCGAATCCAATAGTACATTTCCCATTAATTACGATAAGCAATTCACGCAGCAGTTAGTAATGGATCACGCTAAAAGGACCAAATATTTATATGAATATCTCACGGATAAAATAATTGACAAAAAGTTAAACGTGAGAGAAAAACACGCAGGCGAATCACAGTTCGATATAGACGTAGGTGATACTGTGTTCATAAAAGGTGTTAAGACTAGGCGGGGCAAAGATAAACCACGTTACCAAAAGGCTCATGTCACCGGTGCTATAAAAAGAAATGTAGTTCCCGTTGAAACTTATAAACGTATTACTGATGTTCCTATTAAAGACATAAAAGGTCCTTCGCAGATTATTTCTACTGGTGATCCGAACGATGGGAACCCAGGCCCTTCATCAACTTCGCATTGACAAGAATCCGGGATTGTTACCTGTTGACGAAGGTCAAGCATTCGTTAATTATGATAATTGGATAGTTATTAAGATATTAGATTTAAATTTAATTTATGACGAATTAGAATCAAGTATGCATAGATATGGGTTACTTAAAAAGCATGTTCAAAGTTGTTTCGATAGTAAGTCATTTGATTCAGATTTTACTACCGTCCAATATCAAACCGATTATACTATGAATATTACCATCGACAAATTTAAACAATTAATTCCTCCATTACGAACCAAAAGAGGTCTCCTCGATCCGGTAGGCTCTTTGATAAAAGCCATCACAGATAACTTAGATAATAACGACGCTCTTATATATGAAAGATTAATAAATAAGCTACATACGAAACAAAACGTGATTAAAAATAAAATAACAATAGTTTCCGAAATGGTGGGTTCTTTTACAACCATGGCAAATTCTACTAAAAGCAATTTTATACGAGTAGAAGATAATATTCAAAACATTATCCAAGCTTTAAACAACTCCGATTTTCGACAAACGATTACCAAACTCATTCACGTTTATAATATCTTCCTTGATAATTTTCATAATTTATATTTCCATTTGAATGAAATCGAAACAGCCATTGCTTTTAGTAAAATTAATGTACTACACCAGTCAATAATTGATACAGAAGAACTTATAATATTGTTAAAGGAAATAGAACAAACTGACAAATTAGTGTTTCCTGTCACTTATGAAAATATTGTAAAATTAGAAAGATGTATCGAGATAAAAGCCTATATTAAACAGAATCAGATAAAGTTTATTATGAGTATTTCACTTATTAGAAATGAAATTTTTAACTATTATAAATTAGTTCCCTTACCTGTATCACATAATGGCCAGACGACTCTCATCCTACCTAAAAATCCGTACCTACTTGTGAAAGGGTTGAAAGCAACACCGCTCTCCCAGTCATGTCGCGAGGTCGACGAACGTCAATTCCTGTGTCATGAGAACGACATACAACTCTTCACCAATGACAACTGTGTCGTAGAAATCATGCAGTTTCACACAAATATCTCAAGTTGTGACCCGATCCCTGTCACCCTTGAAAATGTGAAGATCTACCTCATGCAACAAAATCGCTGGATAGTTTACTCAAATACAGAAACAGCTCACAGTGGTAGAGCCAAGCGGTAGCTTTTGCTGTCGCACGGATGGGCCAGCTCGAACCGGGGTGGTACCACGACCTCACAGAATACCAGCGTGAAGTAGAGGTTTACCTCTGCGTTGCGCTTGGCGAGTGCAGGTGGCCGGAGGCCCTATTCCCCTCCCCCCCCCCCTCATCAACATGGTAGTGGAATTAAATAAAAGACTACCCCAGGAGGGTACCAGCACCCCTGGAGAATCCCTCGCTGAGCATCCACGACGAAACTACTCCACTCCTGGGCGTGGGTGCTCAGGCTGCCCCGCGTATTCTGGGCGGGGGGGGGGCGAAATTCCGCTCAATAGACGAAACCTGCTCGGGGCAAGCGGAGCAAGAAAACAAAGGCAACCCCTGCCACGCTTACCGTGGATTTCTGCAATATCAGGGGACTTCATTCAAACCTTAACGCCGTCCACTACCACCTGGAGATAGCTAAGCCGGCCTTGCTCTTTCTAACCGAGACACAGGTGTCCTCTCCGGCTGATACTTCGTATCTCTCCTACCCGGGGTACAAATTAGAACACTCGTTTGTGCCCCGGGCTGGAGTTTAAGTGTATGTCAGAGAGGACATCTGTTTTCGACGCCTCGGCAGTCTTGAAGGTACGAACCTGTCCATCCTATGGCTGCGCGTAGACAGCGACGACCATCCCCGCGTCTACGGGTGCCTCTATAGGTCCCATAGCGGTAATGCCGACACAGACCGACTCATCGACCACGTCCACATGGCTGCAGGCTCCGTGCTACAACAGGTCCCATCCGCAGAGATCGTGATACTCGGTGATTTTAACGCCCACCACGCTGAATGGCTTGGTTCTCGTTTAACCGATCATGCGGGTAGATCTGTCTATGTCTATGTCATTTGCTTTGGCATATGGTTTAACACAACAGGTTACTTCGCCTACGTGGATCCCAGATGTGGAAGACCATGTACCTTCCCTGTTGGACCTTCTGCTGACCTCTCATCCGGACGGATATCAGGTCTCCGTCGATGCCCCTCTGGGCTATTCGGACCATTGTCTGATCCGGAGTACGGTGCCACTCACGCTCCAATCGCAGTTGCGATCTAAAGCTTGCCGCCGTGTTTGGCATTATAGGTCAGCTGATTGGGACGGGATGCGGTCTTTTCTTGCATCCTACCCTTGAGGGCGGGTTTACTTCTCGCCGGAAGATCCCTGCGTTGTTGCCGATTCTGTTGCTGATGTGGTACTTCAGGGTATGGAACTTTTTATTCCATCCTCTGTGGTGCCCATCGGAGGCACATCCCAGCCATGGTTTGGTCGCTCCTGTAAAATAGCATCACGCTATAAGCAGGAGTGCTACCAGGCCTGGGCTGACGCATCAACGTCTCGGGATGTAAACACCAGTGCACTTAAAAAGAAGTATAATTCCGCCTCCAGGTCCTTCAAAAGCGTCATTGCCAAGGCAAGGTCTGAGCACATCGGCAGAATTGGCGAGAAGCTAGTTCGCCTTCCTTCAGGAACCCGTGCATTCTGGTCTCTCACCAAGGCCGTCCAAGGGAACTTCTGTCAGCCATCCTTTCCATCTCTGCATAGAGAGGACGACTTACTGGCCCATGCCGCAAAGGAGAAAGCCGATCTGTTGAGCTCTCTTTTTGCGTCCAACTCGACTCTAGATGACGGAGGGAACATACCGCCGACCATCCCGCGATGTGAGTGCTCCATGCCGGATGTGCGATTTACACAGCGCTCGGTTCGCAAAGCACTCTTCTCCCTGGACGTCAGCAAGTCGAGTGGGCCCGATGGAGTCCCTCCCATTGTGCTGAAGAGGTGTGCTCCGGAGTTGGCACCGGTTTTAACGCATCTTTTCCGGTCCTCCTACTCCCAAGGCGTAGCCCCGAACTCATGGAAGACAGCTTTGGTGCACACGATCCCTAAAAAAGGCGACCGCTCAGACCCGTCCCACTACAGGCCTATCGCCATCACCTCCTTGTTCTCCAAAGTAATGGAAGCCGTTATAAACTGCCAGCTCATGAGGTACCTTGAGGATCACCAGCTGATTAGTGACCGCCAGTACGGTTTTCGTCGGGGTAGATCAGCTAATGATCTTCTAGTCTACTTAACTCATAGATGGGCGGAGGCAGTAGAGTCCAAGGGGGAGGCATTAGCCGTTAGTTTGGACGTAGCGAAGGCCTTTGATCGGGTCTGGCACAAAGCGCTTCTTTCGAAGCTTCCTGCCTATGGGCTTCCCGAGAAATTGTGCAAATGGATCACCAGTTTCCTTGCTGATTGGAGCATCAAGGTCGTAGTAGACGGTGCATGCTCTGATCTCAAGCCTATCAACGCTGGTGTTCCACAAGGCTGCGTGCTATCACCAACGCTGTTTCTTCTGCATATCAATGATAATGTTGCTAACTGGTAGCATTCATTGCTATGCAGACGACAGCACTGGTGATGCCTTATATACCGGACGTGCCAATATTTCTCGGGAAAACGTCGCCGAGTACCGGGATAAACTTGTGTCTGAAGTCGAGTCTTTGCTTAACAAAGTCTCGGATTGGGGCCGACTAAATCTAGTCCAGTTCAATCCCCAGAAGACACAAGTTTGCGCGTATACCGCTAAAAAGAACCCCTTTGTCGTATCTCCTCAGTTTCAAGGCACTCCTCTTGCTGCCTCAGCCAGTATCGGAATCCTTGGCGTCGACATATCGAATAGTGTGCAGTTTCGTGGTCACTTGGAAGGGAAGAGCTTACACCTTTCTAAAAGGTCGGCAACGCATTTGCAATTCCCCTGGTGTTGCGGTTGTTCATGGGCGGCGGTAGTCACATACCATCAGGTGAGCCGCATGCTCGTTTGCCCACTATTCCATAAAAAAAAACAGCTATGACTAAATTCTGCGACAATGAAGTAAGCCAAGAGATTCTACTAGGAACCTACCTCTTAACTATGGATGATAACTGCAAGGTGAAAATCAAAGGATACGAACTGAAAAGACATCAGACTCAAGGTAAAGAAATAACCTACCTAAGACAGCCATTAATAAACTTACCAAAGATAATACTCAACCCGTCAAGCACTCTGAAGAAGCCTATGAATCTCGATGGAATTAATATAGCAGACGTACAGTTCCTGAATCTATTACTGCAGAAAAGTATCGAAGAAATTAGTGACAGTGAGTTAGGTGAAAATGGAAAAAGTGAAATTACTAATAAAAGTGTTAGTTTAGTCAACATTATTATTTTAGTTATTATATTAATTATTTTAAGTATTATTTTTAAACATAAAATAATTGAGATCTGTAAAATCTGTAAAATTAGAGATAATCCCGAACTTGTGGAGGGAGGAGTTATATCGCCTCAATCCGTCCTTGGCTCAATATTTCAAACAGCCACATCAGCATATGCGTGAGAACTCGAGTGATAATTCTAAAAGTAATGTAAGACGATATGATAATTGTACTAGACTTATTTTATTAACATTAATATTAATTCATTCTGTAACTAACCACCTTCGAAAGAACATTAAATCATTTTATATTTTAAATTGTGTTCTTAAAAAGACTGTCGAAGTTCGTCGCAATTTAGGTAGGTAGGTGGTAGGTGGTACAATATAAATATATAACATATAATATATACAGATACATACACACATACACATACACATACACATACATACATACATATATATATATATATATATATATATATATATATATATATATATATATATACAACGTGTCCCAAAATTCAACGATAAGCCAACACCGGAGGATAGACCTGCCCCGGACTAATCGGGGAAAAAAATAAAAAATAATATATCCCAATTATATTTTAAGTTATATAAAAAAAATGAAATTCTTCAGAAATTGAGACCGTTTATGATATTTTTCACTACCATTACCACAATTTTATAAATATTTTTTTCTTTTTTTTTTATAGGCAATCTGAATAGTACTGCTATCTACCACAATTCTTAAAAACTCCAGAATAACTCTTGTTTTATCACGAAAATTAATGAAACTTATTTTATTCCCTAAATTTTTTGAAGACTTTTACTTTTAACCAAATTTAACTTATCGTGGTGTAAAAAAAAAGTATGAACACTAGTATGGCAAGTTTTTTTAAAAATTGACGCAACTAACCAACATTCCAAAATGGTATAATACTCTAGGAAAACAAGTTATAAAAAAATATGGGCCTATTATTTCTAAACAGGGGCCAAATTCCTTAAATTGTAATTGTCAGTAATCACTTTTACTACATGCCCAAAATGGGTTCCTGTTACAATTTCTAGGAATTCGAATGGGGCATTAATACCTTAGATGTTAGAGAGAGAGATAGATAAAAAGAGATATTTACGTTAAAAAGAGACAACAACAGGGCAGGTAGAGAAGCTGTTATTATTCTCAGCAAGTCATTTCAGTACGCTCTGCTCGTTTGTTTACTGCGCACCGTTCCCAATTCAACTTACGTGGCCCTCGTACATACTATCGACTTTTGGCTTGGCTTTTTGGACTGGAATCGACCTGCAAACTTAACTGACCTGGCATTATTTGGACTGGAAGTGATCTGCAAACTGAACTGACCTGGCATTATCTTGGACTACGATTGTGTGTTTTGTGATTTAGAGTTCTGGCGCATTTTGGACTGTTTGGCGTTTAACATGCCGCAACCGTACACACCTCAGGAATACGCTAATATGCATTTAATCTATGGAGAATGCCGATGTAATGCTAACGCTGCTAGCAGACTGTATCGAGAAAGATACCCAAATGCTCAAAAATATCCTGATTATCGAGTGTTTATTAATGTGCATCAAGCGTTTTCGGAGGGTCGTATGCCATCCAATAGGAGAAGCGCTAGAAGACCTAGATTGGATCGTGATGAAGAAGTTCTCAATGAGATAGAAAATGACTCTACTACTTCGGTACGTGCCATAGAAGAAGCTACAGGAATCCCGAAAAGTTCTGCACATCGAATATTAAAACGTCACAAGCTTCACCCATATCACTACAGGCGTATACAGACGTTATTACCGCGGGACTATCCGCTACGGGTCACATTTTGCCGTGTAATGCTGCAAAGGCACAGTGAAGATCCCCACTTCATAGAGAAAATTCTATGGTCGGATGAGCAAGAAAGATGGGTATTTAAATCTTCACAACCTACATAGTTGGAGTAATGGAAATCCACACTTGATGAGACAAGACAAATCCCAATATCAAGTCAAGGTTAACCTATGGACCGGCATATTAAATGCAAAAGTAATTGGGCCCTTTGAGTTACAAAGAAACTTAGATGGCAATAGTTATTTAAACTTTTTACAAAATGACTTGCAAGAATTGTTAAACGACGTGCCCTTAAGTGATCTTCAAAACATGTGGTTCCAAAATGATGGTTGCCCAGCACATTATGCCCGTCCTGTGCGAGAATATTTAAATCTAGAGTATCCAGGGCGTTGGATCGGGCGACTTGGTCCTATCTTATGGCCACACCGTTCACCCGATTTGAACCCCCTGGACTTCTTCTATTGGAGTTGTCTTAAAAACAGGGTCTACTCAAAACCCATTGTGACATTGGACGTGCTTCGTCGAAATATCACTCAGGCTGCTGATTACATTAATAGCAGAAGATATGCAAGACAAATAAAACGATCATTTTTAAGGCGATGACGTGCATGTATTAATGCTGGTGGCAAACAGTTCGAACATTTGCTATAATGTTAATAACTTAATAAATTACACGTGAAACTGTTTGTACCATTTGTTTTGAAATACTAAACATTTTTCAAGAACTATTACTTTTATTACACCCGACCGTCATTTGGCCCCTGTTAAGAAATAATAGGCCCATATTTTTTTATAACTTGTTTTCCTAGAGTATTATACCATTTTGGAATATTGGTTAGTTGCGTCAATTTTTAAAAAAACTTGCCATACTAGTGTTCATACTTTTTTTGTACACCACGATAAGTTAAATTTGGTTAAAAGTAAAAGTCTTCAAAAAATTTAGGGAATAAAATAAGTTTCATTAATTTTCGTGATAAAACAAGAGTTATTCTGGAGTTTGTAAGAATTGTGGTAGATAGCAGTACTATTCAGGTTGCCTATAAAAAAAAAAGAAAAAAATATTTAAAAAATTGTGGTAATGGTAGTGAAAAATATCATAAACGGTCTCAATTTCTGAAGAATTTCATTTTTTTTATATAACTTAAAATATAATTGGGATATATTTTTTTCTTTTTTTCCCCGATTAGTCCGGGGCAGGTCTATCGTCCGGTGTTGGCTTATTGTTGAATTTTGGGACACGTTGTATATATATATATATATATGTATGTGTGTATATATATATATATATATAAATATACACACAAAACATATATATCAATATACATATATATACAAAATTCCTCAAACAATAATATAAAGCTGATAGATACAATAAATACATAATCATCAATAGATCGTGATCTATCCTAACAGTGTCCGAACGATTGAGACAAGTAATGCTATAGTCGCTTAAAGATAACAATAGTTTGTGCCTCACGTATATGCATAGGTAGGGCATTCCAGAGCTTAATAGACTGGACAGTAAAAGATTTATTAAAAAATAATGTATTGTGAGTTGGTACACTTAAAATGAATTTTCTAGAAGAGCGTAAAGGTTCCCCCGGATGCCCCACAAAATTAAACTTCTCCTTTAGATAGGGAGGAGTAGAAGAGTGAAATAATACACAGTACAGAATAGAAAGTATAAACATGTTCCGGCGAAGTCGGATAGGTAACCACTTGAGACGTGAGCGAAATTGGGAAATATGGTCAAATTTGCGCAATCCAAATATGAACCGAATACTAATATTTTGAAGTCTCTCAAGCTTATTTAGCTGGTCCTCAGTTATGTCTACATAGCTTGCGTCAGCATAGTCGAGAATCGGAAGGAGAAGACACTGTGCGAGCATAATTTTTGTAGGAATGGGAAGAAATGATCAAAAGCGACAGTGGACAAAGGGCGACAAAAGTTTTCTTACTTACATCATTCAGTTGGCGTATCCAATTTAAGGAATTATCTATATAAATACCAAGATTTTTGACATTGTCAAAGTAAGGGATAACAACTCCATCGAATACAATAGGTGGTACAGAGAACTAGTCAATTCTTGAGATAAAGCTCTGGCTACCAATATTGATAGCCTGAGACTTTTTAGGATTGACATTTAGGCCATATGATTTACTCCACTCGTGAATAAAATTTAGATCCTTATTTAATGTAGCGTTTGCATTCGGCAAATTCTCAACAGTTGACTGGGTGTAAATCTGGACATCATTCGCATACATGTGGTAGAGAAAAGATATATATAAGATTTGGGCGCTCGACAAAAAGTGGATTTAGAACTTTTGAAAATGGCTAAGAGGAGGTTGAAATCAGAAGATGCTAGGAAAGGAGAAAAAATTGCCTCATGGATAGTTAAAAATGCGATGAAAGCGAAAATCCGGGCGGGGAGCGGTATAAAAGTATTTAAGAAAGGGATATAAAAAATACAGTCTCAGTTGAAAAAACTAAAATCCAAAGACAGTCACTCAGCTATAAAATATGCCTATGCAGCTGCAAAGAAAATATTTAATAATAAAAAAGGAATAAGTTTACCCCGTTGTATTCCTCTTCCAAAGTGTGGAGGATTTTTACCACTTATTCCCATATTTGCAGGATTGTCAGCTTTAGGATCATTAGCCGGTGGAGCAGCGGGTATAGCAAAAGCTGTTAATGATTCAAAAGCAGCACAAAAGAAATCTTCAGGAATCTGAAAGACACAACAGAATGATGGAAGCCGTTGCTCTAGGAAAAGGATTATATATTAAACCTCATAAACAAGGAGCAGGTTTATATCTTAACCCCTCAAAAAACTAATTAAACGGCTACCCAGACGGGCGCTCACTAATCTCGACATATTAGAACATGCAAGTGACATTCCATACTTTCGCGGCGTTTTCATGAGAAATAATTTACCTTTGAAACCGAGAAAGATAGAATGTGTAATACTGAATTTGGATAGCTACAGAAATCCTGGAACGCATTGGGTAGCCTTTGTAAAGCACAATAAATACGTAGAATATTATGATAGTTTTGGTAATTTAAAGCCCCCGTTAGAATTAGTTAAATATATGCATAACTTACTTATTAACTATAATTATGCGCGACATCAAGCGTTTGTTGCTACAAACTGTGGACATCTTTGTCTAAAATTTTTAAGGAATTACTGGAAAAAGCATTTATATAGTCTATGAAATAAATAAACGTATCAGTATAAAAATGTCTTTCACTGTCTCTATAACTGGGACAGGAGCCTCTTTATCAACGAACTATTCACCGACAATAGAACTACGAGGAGACTACGAATGTGGTCTTTTGTATTTTTCAACTTTCAATTCTATTCCTAATATAGATGAAAGAAACAATCAATTTTATTATGGTGAAAAAGAAATGATCGAAATTCCTGAAGGGTCTTACGAGCTTTTAGATATTTGTGATTATCTAAAAAATAATATTAAGAACGCAGTACTAAAACTAACTTGTAACAATAATACATTGAGTTAGTATTTTTACGAAGCAATACAAATCTTAATGCGATCAAGCTAATGCAAGCAATTTCATGCGGTGTTAAACGAGTGTATTTACAGTAGGCGACACATTCAGGAGGTAAGTACAATATACCATTTCCACTAAATTCTGTTTCAGTAACTTGGGAGTTATTACATTCAATAAGTAACAGTGGTAGAGCCACGCGGCAGCTTTTGCTGTCGCACGGATGGGCCGGCTCGAACCGGGGTGGTACCACGACCTCACAGAATACCAGCGTGAAGTAGAGGTTTACCTCTGCGTTTCGCTTGGTGAGTGCAGGTGGCCGGAGGCCCTTTTTACTGGAAACGAGGCATTCCATCTTAGTCCTCACGGGTGACAACGCATCTACATTTTGATTTGTAATAGAGGATAGATGTAGATGTCTATGGGCCGCAGTACCACTTACCATCAGGTGGACTGTGTGCTCGTTTGTCACCCTTATCCTATAAAAAAAAAAAAAAAAAAAAAAAACTTATTTTAGTTTTTTCAGACATTACAAATAACCATCTATTATAGCGTAGTGGCTGCCAGATGCTAACGTGACCATGATTTAGTTTCACAAATCGAAGGGATTGAGGTAAGTACTTTTGTAATAATTTCACTTTCACAGGAGGGCATCGCGGAAGAGGAATACAGTATTGGTGTTTGACAAAGGTAATGATCATTTTTTATTACTTTACAATAATCTAGGTTATCTAACTTACAATACATTGATCTATCTTTGCTTATACCAATATATTTGATCGTCGAATATGACTCTGGATTATTTTTGTCATGAGGGACCAGTGAAGGTAAGTTATGATATATGTTTAAGTATATAGGGTTAATGAGAGGGATTTTTACTGCAAACACTACTTTTTCTTAATTGAAGTAACTAGATATTTTGAGGACAGCTAGAGACCCGCCGCCCCGTCGCCCTTTCGTACCCCGCTACCCCCCGCGCACCCCGCACACCGGCGCCGATCCAGTGATGTCGGCGACCAATCAGCGCGCGTGTGGCTTCATTTATCGTCGCACGGCACTACTCACAGACTGAGGCACCTTCTTGCGAGATATAAGAAGGGTGTCTCGGTCTGTGAGCTGTTCATTTCACTTCGGAAGCGGCACTCGAGAAGACTCCAAAGAAGACTCAAGACAACAGATCAAGACTCCACAACTGAATTCTTCATCATCTTCTCATTCATCGTTGTGTACCGTTCTACGAATAACATCTATGTTGTGAATTCGCAAAGTTAAAATTAAAGTTTTGGTGTAAAAAGTGGACTATAACATTTTGAACAGTTATCAATGTGTAAAATAAACATCGAGTAAACTAAATTTGCAATGGACTAATCTGGAATCATAAATTATGGCCCAAAAATCAAAGTTATAAAGTGCAGTGTTATACGAATTTACCCACATTACGTTAATTGTTACAAAGTGCAATCATCCGATCCGAACGCGTAAGCGTGTTCGAAACACGCATCACTTAAGACCTTCTTCTCGCGAACTCAACTAAACGCGCAAAACAAGGCAACGTCCGGGGATTTTATTGCTGTGCGAATTAAACTGTGAGTACTAACCATAACTCATTCCTTGTGTCGGTTACGGGTCATTTGTTGCCGTGCAATTTATAAGTTATACTTTTGAGCATTAAAATAAAATAAGATGACTTCGTTAAATCTGGAATGGGGGTGTTGTACTACAGGCAATGAAGATGACAATTATGTAAAATGCTCAAAATGCAAAGCAGCTTATCACCATCTATGTCTCTCTGCGGGACAGAAAAAGCTTACGCCCACTAACGTCCCTAAGGATTGGTTGTGCCCTAAGTGCAGAGAATCAACACCCAAGGGGTCCAAAAATGATAACACACCAATTCGTCAGCTGCAGAATATCACCGTGCGCCCTTCAAAAAGGCCAGCTATTTCATCTCCACCTGGTAAACAAGACTCCCCTGTAACGCGTGATGGAATCCGCGAAATTATGGAAGAAGTTCTACTAAAGCATATGGAGGATTTTAAGATGCATTTTTGTACTGAATTATCTAGAGTGAAAGAAGAAGTATCTAGCATAAATAAAGCTATGAATTATATGAGCGACCAAGTAGAGGATATTTTGTTAAAATATAATGAGAGCCATGATCTGATCAAAACGTTGCAAAAACGCGAAGGCGAAATGCAATTGAGTATTAAAAATCTCACTGCTCGCATAAACCAGCTAGAACAAAATACTCGTAGCAAGAATATCGAAATTCAATGCGTTCCGGAGAAAAAATCAGAGAACTTAATAGGCATCGTAAAGAAACTTAGCAACGTAGTGGGGCTTGACCTTCAAGACGAAAACATTATCCATGTTACAAGGACAGCCAAAGTCAATCCTGAGAGTAAACGGCCACGTTCTATAATAGTAGAACTAAGCAATACAAGGGTCCGGGACTCTTTTCTGGCTGCGGTCATAAAATTCAACAGGCTGAAGAGCAACAACAGTGACAAGCTTAATAGTACTCACCTTGGCTATTCGGGCCCCACTTCAGCGATTTTTGTCATGGAACACTTATCCCCTGTTAATAAATCACTACATGCTGCAGCCAGGCAGATTGCTAAAGAAAAGGATTATAAATACGTGTGGGTGCGAGGCGGACGTATATTCATGCGTAAAAGTGACGTTTCAAGTTACATATACATTAAAGATGATAGTGTTCTTTCTAACTTAAAATAAAGCTTCATAAGCAGGTTTCAGTGGACTTAGTACGCTTAATGGATAGTTTGTCTGTCTATTATCAAAATACCAGAGGTCTAAGGACCAAAACTCATATGTTCTATATTAAATTATTATTAACAAATTATGATATCATTGTCTTAAGCGAAACATAGCTAAATGAAAGTGTATTAAGCTCCGAACTATGTGATAACCGCTACGAAGTCTTTAGAAGGGATAGGCAATCATCTGGGTTCCATTTTCAAAAGAACGGAGGGGGAGTACTCATTGCTGTTTCTAAGAAATTTTCAGCAACACGAATGATTAATTGGGAAAGTCAATGTGAAGATCTTTGGGTTTTGGTAAAGATACCATACTTAGATTCTTCAAAACAAATAGCAATTTGTGCTGTTTATCTCCCTCCTCCAGTACAACAATCTATGCTAGAACAGTACATAGAAAACTGTAACTCCGTTCTTGATAAATTTGAAGGTAAAATTTGTTTGATTGGTGATTTTAATTTAGGTACTATTGATTGGGATGCTATAAACACGGGTACAATACATAATCAAACTTCAAAAATAAATACAACATTAATAGACTTTTGTTATACTTCAAACTTTAATCAATATAACTTAATACGTAACAGTAACCAAAGAATTCTCGATCTTGTATTAACTGATTTACCAGTATGTAATGTCACATTAGCTTTAAGTAATCTCTCCGTTGTTGATCCGCAACATCCTCCAATAGAAATTGAAATTGTGCTTAATACGAACTACATACTTACTAACAATGTTAATAATAAGAAAAAAAATTACTATAAAGCTAATTATGATGCTATAAATAACTGTCTTGCGGAAATAAACTGGGAGGAATTGTTTTCCAAATGCCTCACTATAGATGAAATCATGGATAAATTCTACACCGTACTAAATAATATTATTAAGATTCATGTGCCCTGTACTGGGTTTAAGCAGAGCAAATATCCTCCGTGGGTTAATAAATCACTCCTACGACTGCTTCGAGAAAAAAACAATTTACATCGCAGGTATAAAATATATAACAATCCTTTAGATGAGGTAGAATTTAAATTACTTAGCAAAAGATGCGAAAAACTGGAACAAAACCTATATAATAATTATATTGAAATGACTGAAAAGACGCTCAACAAAAATCCCAAACACTTTTGGTCGTTTATAAAATCGCAAAAACAGGGAAGTAATTCTTATCCGAATATTATGACAGATGGAGTTGTTTATGAATCCGACGGAACAGCTATATGTAACTTATTTCTTAAATCATTTTCGAAATCATTCGCTATAACAGACTCAAGAACTCAGAATGTAGCCAGTCCAACTTCTACCTATCTCAACTATATAGCACAAAATAGCTTCAGCCTTGGGACTCTTTCGATATCTCGGGAATCAATACTAAAAAAACTACAATCACTCGATACAAGTAAAGGCGCAGGCCCAGATGAAATCCCACCTATCTTTATCAAAAATTGTGCTGTAACACTGGCCGCACCTTTAAAATACATTTTCAATCACTCCTTATTGACAGGTGCCTTTCCAAACGTCTGGAAGGTAGCCAAAGTAGTTCCAATACATAAATCTGGCGACAAGAACTTAGTATCGAATTATCGACCAATCTCAATCTTGTCGACATTGGCAAAAGTTTTTGAATCTGTTGTTTGCCCCTCAATACAAAGCCATTTTCAGCAATACGTCAGCGTACATCAGCATGGTTTTTTAAAATCGAAATCCACTTGCACAAACTTAGTCACATTTGTCGAAGGTATTGCTGAAGCTCTAGATAAACAGGAGGAAGTAGATGTTGTGTACACAGACTTCAGCAAGGCCTTCGACAAAATACCCCACTTACCTCTTGTAGACAAACTTGCTGCCTATGGCTTTACAGGAAATTTTGCTAACTGGATTAATTCTTATCTAACGAATAGACTTTTCTTCGTTGTTGCTAAAGGCTATAAGTCTGAAGCTCATAAGATAACTTCAGGAATTCCTCAAGGATCCCATTTGGGGCCAATTCTTTTTAACGTATATATCAACGATATGCCCAATAGTTTCCTTTCATCAACGCCCTATCTATTCGCAGATGATTTGAAAATTGCCAGAACTATTAAGTCTCAAGCTGATGTTCTTATGTTACAACATGATTTAAATAGGTTAAACAATTGGTGTTGTACAAATGGAATGGAATTAAATATAGATAAATGTTTTTTTATTAAATTTACACGCAAACATAGTAAAACTAAATCCAAATATTATATTGATGGTAAACCGTTAAAAGAAGTTGAAAGAATTAAGGACTTGGGAATAATTTTAGATAACAAATTAACTTTCGTACCTCATATTGAAAGCATTGTTAGGCGCTCATCTAATATGCTGGGTTTTATTATTAGAAACAGTAAAGTGTTTAAAAACTTACAGACACGTATCACTTTGTACAAAGCACTAGTACGCAGTCTTCTTGAATATTGCCCTGTTGTATGGAGACCACACTATGCCACTCACATATTAAGAATAGAACGGGTCCAAAAACGCTTTTTATGGCATTTATCTCACATCTCCAAAGTGTCAAAGCAAAAGTTATCTTATCATGAAAACCTCAAACACTTTAAAATGTCCTCGTTGAGCAAAAGAAGGACCCTTTTGGACCTAATATTCATTTATAAAATTTTTAATAATCAAATTGACTGCCCTCAGTTTCTACACCTTTTTAATTTCAGGATCCCCCTCAGGGTTCCAAGGAAACCCGTTTCTCTATTTTATCCGCCATTCCGCAGGACTGTTTTAGGAAAACATTCACCAGTTCCTCGTTTGTGTAACGCATTGAACACATGGTTTATTAATGATCCCAAGGATGTTTTCTCTCTTAAACTTAACCAGTTCCGTGCACATTTGTCAAAAAAAATCCCAGATTAATTATACCTATCTATTATCTGTTATAACTAGTTTAAAATTAACCTTATATCAATGTAAAAGGTACTTATGTCACATGTTAAAATAGCACGCTGTGTTTATCTGTAACTGATTGTGCATTTAGCTCATAATAATTTATTACAATGTAACTATTAAGTTTCTGTAATGTAACAGTCGTTGGTAGACCAAATAAATAAAATAAAATAAAAAAAATAAAACTGAAGACCTCTCTCTGTACATATTAGATAGTTTATTTTAATAGTGCCGAATATTGTAAATAGTGTAATACAGTATAGTAAAAAGTACCATCTTTTCTTCAAGCAGTCCCCTAGTATAGCTAACCTCAGATCAGTCAATAAGTAATCAGTCATAAATAAATATACAGTCCACTTTTCATCCATTATATTCTTGGTCCATCGCCGCCGGATTCAAGCCAGAAGAAAGAAGTAAGAAGAAACAAGAAAGAAGCCAATTACAGAAGAAAGAACATAATTATAGAAGAAAGAACATAATTATAGAAGAGAGAAGATCATTATAGAAGATCTTCAAGGAAGAAAGAAGTTCGTCGACGAAGAGAGAAGATCGTTTGTACTAATTTCTTCCCTGTTTCTTGTTACGACTACGTCACATACGTCTATTGTCTGTTTCTTTAACCGCGTTTACGCGGCCAGGTGGTTGCTCCCTAACGGTGTCAAACTGTGACCATCTGGTAACGCCCTTGTGGCGGGAACGACATCCAATACGTGCGTCTTTTTGAAGACGATACGTACGTCTTTTTGAAGACGACCGGAGGTCGCAACGTGGGACAATGAGGAAGACACGAAGCCAGAAGGCACGGAACGAGGACGACACGCCGGTAGGAATGCGTATATTCGAAGAAGCACCCGCGTCCCCGTCCGATTATCTCGCGATGGCACAAGCGCCCTCCGCCGCGCCCGCGCCCCAGGCCCCGCTCGCGCCCGCATCTACGCCCGCGCCCGCGCCCCCGCCGCCGCGCCCCGCTATGTCCGTGTCTACGACCGATCGCTTGGGAGAGGTTAGCACATCCGCGCCGCGCACAGAGACACTCGCCGCGATTATTAAAGATCTTCCGTCTACAGAAACTAGTTCGATAGTACGTACCGTCGCGCCTGTAACAGACGTCGTACATAGGCCCGCACCTCGAGCTCCGTCAGTCCACTCCGTTCGTTCAGCCCGGTCGACAGCTAGCGCGATAGCTAGGTTAAAACAAATTGAATATAACGCCGCGGAGGAACTAGCTGCAATTAGGAGGAAGCAATTGCAACTGGAAGAAGATCTTATTAAGAAGAAGTACGCTAGGGACGTCGCGCAACTGCAAGAAGAAACAGATAGGGAAAGTATTAACGAAGACGAGTTAGTTGAAAATAGGATACGCGTTGATAGGTGGTTAGAGAACGTAGAGACTGTGCGGGGGGAGTCGCCTTGCCGCCCGTCTCAGCCCGCGCCCCGCATCGAGTTAGAGCAGACCCTACCGAACAGGGTAACCGGTTACGACCACAGTGAAGATGCCCAGGGGAGGACGGTAGCGAATGAGGTTCAACCACGTCGCGTAGAAACGATACAGAGGGATAGTGGAGTCGCCGTAGAAATGAACCAGGTGAATCGTCGTGTACGGGTTACGTCGCTGTCGCGCGTCCAACGCCGCACTCTATCGCCTACACATAGATCGCCACATCGCCACGCGGATCGTAGATCACCGTCGCCGTATAGGGATGTAGGTGTACATAGATCGCCATCGCCACATCGCCACGCGGATCGTAGATTATCGTCGCCGTGTCATAGGGATGTAGGTGTACATAGGACGCCAGCGCCACAGCGTAGGCTAGAGGGAGATAGGGATAGAGATAGGTCGCTTACTCCGCGAGGGAAAGAGAGGGGTATAGAGCGACTAGCGGAAGCTCTAGAGAATATGATTAGAGTCAGGCCCGCTGCCGCGAAGCAGACGCAGGACTTGCCTATTTTTAACGGTTCGGCCGCGGAATGATTAGCCTTCAAAGCCGCGATGAAGGAATCCACGCGTTTATATGGATTCACAAATACGGAAAATATGGCAAGGTTAAGAAACTGTCTACGCGGTGAAGCTAGGGAGGTAGTATCGGCACTGCTGTTTACCGCGAAGGATCCAGCAGATATTATGCGAACATTAGAGCAGTGTTTCGGCCGCCCGGAAGTAATTATCGATCGAGCGTTAGAAGAACTGAAACGCCTTCCGCGCCCGGGTCAAACCGCTCAGGAATTGAATTCGTTCGCGATTAAATTACAAAATATAGTATGTATTTTACAGAACGTCGACGGCAAAGGGTATTTACAAAATCCAATGCTGACTAGGGAAGTAACTAGTAAACTAAGCCCTCACTTACGGTCGCGTTGGTGCGATTATGCGGAGCACTACGGAAGTGCAGACGAACCGGACATCGTTACACTGTCTAGGTTCATGATGAGAGAGGCTGACCGTGCGTTGAGTCATGCCTATACGTCCGTAGCGCCGACTAAGGAATCGCCCGTAGAACGAGAGGCGCCGCCGTCGAAACGAGTTGTATTAACACGCCGCGTAGAGAATAGGGCCCGCGACGTAAAAACGTTCACCGCCCAGGAGGACACCGGTAGTGCCTCTTGTATGTGTTGCGGGGGTGAACACGTGATCGCTAAGTGTAGAAAGTTAGCGCAAATGGGTGTGGACGACCGGTGGAATTGGGTAAAGGAAGAGGGGGTGTGTTTTCTCTGTTTGAATAGTAAACACCGGCGATTTAAATGTAGAGTGAAGAAATGCGGCGTCGACGGCTGCAACGCCCCCCACCATGCCCTCCTTCACACCCGCAAGACCTGCGCACCTGAGACTGCCGATGAAACCGGATGAGACCGTGCTCGTCGCGTCTAACGTTGGTAGTAATGCGTCCGTATTATTGAAAGTGTGTCCCATTATGTTACGTGGACCACGCGGTAGGGAAATAAATACGTATGCGTTGCTTGATGAAGGCTCGACTATTTCGTTGATCGACGACGACTTAGCGCGCGAGTTAGGAGCGGAAGGTCCGGTAAAGCCGCTGAATATTAGAGGAGTAAACAATAGTCAGCGCGAGGCCGATAGCAGGCTAGTTAACATAGGCATACGTGGCAAGACGCGCAGCGAAATGTATAGAATAAATGCGCGTACAGTAACAAATTTACAGATAGGTTCGCAGTCGGTAAATAAAGAGTGTTTACGGTTGAAACACTTACGCGACGCCAAACCGAGATTATTATTAGGCGCCGACAACTGGCATTTAATAATCACCCGTAATTTAAGGATAGGACGTCGAAGGCAGCCTATAGCTGCACGTACGTTATTAGGATGTGTGATACAGGGAACCGTGCCGCGATTCACGTGTAGGGAGGACGGTGAAACCGTACTACACGTCGTAAGCGATAGCGGACGGTCAGATGAGGACGTCCAGGCGCTCGCCAGTCCGGGTAGGAAGATGTTACGACTGCCGAGACGCTACGCTCCCACGGGGGGAGTAATAGGGAACCCACCGCGCGACGATAAGGCGTACACGCATCGCGACGGTAGGGACAGGCCTACGATCGAAACGGCCAAGGCGAAAGTCGCCCCGATAAAGGCGCAAAGCATACCGCGGTTAGAGTTGCAGGCGAATCTGATAGGCGCGCTACTCGCGGAATTCGTGCAAGGCGAGCACAGAGTGGTAGCCGATAGGGTAGTGTATTGGACAGACTCCACTACGGCGCTCCACTGGATACAGAACGATACGGCGCGTTACACCCCATACGTGGCTCATAGATTAGGGGAGATATCGGAGAAGACGTCACCCGAGCAATGGAGGTGGATACCGACCGCAGACAACATCGCGGATCAGGCAACGCGCATAAATTATACGTACAAGGAAGAGAGCGACAAATGGTTTACGGGACCGCCATTCCTGTACGAAGATGAAGATCGATGGCCTCGACGTCGGGAAGAGAAGGCAGGGGATGAAGATGACGAGTTGGAGGAAGTCGTGGCGCACCAGAGGGACACCAGGGACGCTCCACGCCTGCCATACATCGAGAGGTTCTCTTCTTACGAGAGATTGGTCAGGGCCACCGCTCGGATATTACAGTTCGTCGATGCCATGAGAGGAAAGGCGCACGGACTAACATTGGACCACATCCAGAGAGCAGAGCGGATGTGGATAGAGCGCAGTCAACAAGAGAGCTTTGCTGAAGACATCAGTCGACTGCAGCGAGGAAAGAACTTGGCAACCGGCAGCGCGTTAAGGAAGCTCGACCCCATATTCGAACTACTGCGAGCTAGAGGACGGATCGACGCAGCCGATGTGGACAGCCAAATGAAGAGGCTCATCATACTGAACGGACGCCACCAATTTGTAAAGCTGCTTGTGGAGAAGGCGCATAAGGAAGCAAGCCACGCCAACAGGGAACGGGTAGTGAACGACCTACGCATGAGATATCACATACTTCGACTACGACCGACCGTAAGAGAAGTGGAGCGGAGATGTCTGCGGTGCAGGGTACGCAAGGCGACACCACGGCCAGCGGTTATCGGAGATCTACCACCTGAACGGTTAGGGGCATTCGCGCGACCATTCACCTACACCGGAATCGACTATTTCGGGCCTATAACGGTAACAATAGGACGTAGGCATGAAAAGCGGTGGATAGCGTTATTCACTTGTTTGACGACGCGCGCGGTACATCTAGAGATAGTTTATTCCCTAACAACGGACTCGGCGATATCGGCATTGCGGCGCATGGCGGCTAGGCGTGGGTGGCCACGGGTCATCTACTCTGACAACGGAACAAATTTCCATGGGGCGGACACCGAACTACGACGGGCAATGGAGGAGTGGGCACCCCTGCTGAAGGACTACGCGTTGACTCGGCGGACAGACTGGAAGTTCATCGCGCCGGGCGCGCCGAACCAGGGAGGCGCATGGGAGCGTCTCGTGCGCTCAGTGAAGACCGCGCTCGAAGCCACTCTACACCAGAAGAGCCCGCGGGAGGAGACGTTGGTGACGCTCCTCACAGAAGCCGAGAACACGGTGAACTCTCGACAGTTGACATACGTACCGGTCGACATCGACGAGGAAGAGGCGCTGACACCCAACCACTTCCTGCTGCTGGGACCATCGAGCCTTCCAGTAACCGCGCCGTGCACGCCTAGTGATCGTCGGGCGTGAAGAGCGGCGCAAGGACTTGCCGACGAGTACTGGAAGCGCTGGATGAAGGAGTACCTGCCGACGCTGGTTGCGCGCGGGGACTCCCGGGATGTGCGATAGCGACAGCTACAAGAAGGGGACCTCGTCGTGGTGGCAGACGGTAGCCTGCCAAGGAACGTGTGGCCGCGTGGAATTGTAACGCGGACCTTTCCCGGACCAGACGGCGTGGTGCGCAACGTGGAGGTGCGGACCAGGGGCGGATTGCTGCGGCAGCCGGTCAGGAAGATCGCCGTCCTCCCGAAAGAAGATGAGGCTCGCGAGCTACGCCGGGGGGAGGATGTTGAGGACAGCTAGAGACCCGCCGCCCCGTCGCCCCCTTCGTACCCCGCTACCCCCCGCGCACCCCGCACACCGGCGCCGATCCAGTGATGTCGGCGACCAATCAGCGCGCGTGTGGCTTCATTTATCGTCGCACGGAACTACTCACAGACTGAGGCACCTTCTTGCGAGATATAAGAAGGGCGTCTCGGTCTGTGAGCTGTTCATTTCACTTCGGAAGCGGCACTCGAGAAGACTCCAAAGAAGACTCAAGACAACAGATCAAGACTCCACAACTGAAGACCTCTCTCTGTACATATTAGATAGTTTATTTTAATAGTGCCGAATATTGTAAATAGTGTAATACAGTATAGTAAAAAGTACCATCTTTTCTTCAAGCAGTCCCCTAGTATAGCTAACCTCAGATCAGTCAATAAGTAATCAGTCATAAATAAATATACAGTCCACTTTTCATCCATTATAAGATATTTCTGATACTTTTGAAATAGTATACATGTTATCGAGATTTAAAGGAACTGGGAGTTGTTTAGATTCGGGTAAGAATCTGTAGTTTTCGACCAATTCGAGGTAAGTTCTTTAGGTGTTAGGATAGTAGGATACAGGATATTAGATTTGCTAAACATGATAGCATTAATTATGTCCTCAACTTTGAAGGACAAGGCTAGGAGACTACTTTCTATCATGGAAGTTAATTCCAGCATGCGAGATATAATACCTAATTCTTTTGAAGCGTAAGTTAGATTTAGGATATCTTGGGACAGTCCATCAATTGCGTTTTTCAGGTGTTTTTCATTTAGTCTAATTTTATGCAAAGTTTCGTTAAAAGATCTGAGCGAAGAGGTAGTGACTAGTATATTTTCCTTCATCAGGAGGGCTAATTTCTTTTGGTCTATTTCTACCTCTGTAACGGCGTTGTCATATCGGATGGCATCGTCTACATCCATTGTGCCAAACAAATTTTTTGATGCAGTGCCTACGAATCCTAGAAGTGCAGACCTTCACGACTGGCGAGACGTAAGATGAAAGATGGCTTCGTTGTCATGGGCTATATTATTATAACGGGTGTTCAACGGTTCAAAGAGATTAGTACATTCTGAACGATCAAAGACTTTGCCATCATTACATACTTGTTTGGATTTATCTAGGACTAGTCGCAGATTTAGAATATGTGGACTGATAAAAGATACATCATACGGGATAACTACACTAAGATAACTATCAACTAAACTTAAGGAACCTAAAGGGTCGAAGTAGATACCAGGACTGTTCGTCAAAGACGTAATAAATTCTTGACTCAGCGCGGAATTACTGTAATAGAATATAATTAAAATTAATGTTATGTATATAACTAGGGTTACGTTTCAGATCTAGGAGCTAATTTGACTTCGTCATAGTGATGTGTCACATGACGTCTACTTATGAGTAATGTCAAGGTGTTTCTGCCATTGATTTTTACAACCTTATACGGTCCTTTCCCAATAGGCGAAAGGGCTTTGCGCAGACGCACATGATTTTTGAGATATACGTAATCTCCAACTTTATACTGAACGGGCCGTGACCGGGTGTCGTAATACGTACGTAATATCTAAGGCTTTTTCGCGTGAAAGCTTTAGACGATGGTGTAAGGATTTGAGATATTCTGGATATGTAAGGTCCGATTGTAATTCGTAGATTGAGTCCGGGATAAAAGGCTTCTGACCGAAGAGGAGTTCGCATGGTGTGAAATTAGTAGTGGAATGAGTAGATGTGTTATATGCCAACATAGCGGTATAAACATACTTATGCCAATCAGAATGATTTTCGTTGACATAAGATTTAAGGTACTCTTTAAGTGTGGAGTGACTGCGCTCAAGTGCACCTTCCTTTTGAGGATGGTATAGAGAAGACCAGATTTGTTTAATTTTCAGGAAGTTGCAGGTTCTTTTAAATAGGTCTGCGGTGAAGTTTGTGCCTTGATCGGTTAAAATAGACTTCGGGATGCCGAAGATAGAAATAAAGTGCAGTAGACATTCACATGTCTTTTCTGCAGTCGCATTAGCGATAGGGTAAGCGAGGGAATATTTGGTGAGGTCGTCCTGCAACATAACAATAAATTTGAGTTTATTAAGTCCAGCTTCTGGAAGTGGTCCTACAAGGTCGAGGCTGATTCGTTCAAATCGTTTGGTGGAAGTGGTAGTTATTCGCATAGGTGATTTATTAACTTGTCTTAAGGCTTTATTACTTTGGCATTGGGAGCAATTCTCCACGTATGTTTCGATGTCTGTCCGCATATTTTTCCAGAAATACCTCTCTTTTACTCGGTTATATATTCGCGTACATCCTAAATGTCCGGCAATTGGAATGTCTTGGTTTTCGCGGAGTATTCCAGGTATCTCGGAGGGTGTAGGATAAATTATAGTATTGTGATAAATATGAACTGATATTTGAGTATTGTTAAAGATATAGCAGAACATGTTGTATATTTTTGTCCAGATGTGTTTGTCGAAAGGATTTTGGAAATCAGTAATAGCTAAATTTAGGTTGGAATCAGTGGAATTACGTAATATATCGCATCGAAGATTTAGTAGGCTTTTATAAATGTCTTCATAAGAGCTGTTATGAAAGTTGTATACTTTGGTGAATAGAAAATATATTGTTTTTCCCTTGTGATCGAATGAGATGAAGGAGTAAAGAGTTGTTTCCCTATCTAAGAGTTCCTTAGAGTTTTCTAGGTTACTTAGAATTTCCTCTACGTGAGGGTTGGAGTCATCGAGATCGATGGAAGTAGGTATGACAATGATCTTGCAGTTAGTTTTCAGGATGCTTTCGTTGTGTCCTAGGATGTTAGCGTTACTATTAAAGTCTTTGTTGCCCATTGTCTTTAGGAATTTGCTATAATTATCGTCACGAGAAGGATTTGCTATAGAATCTGGAGATTTGTTAGATGTGGTCGGTGTAGGAGGATCGTCGATACCTGGTAGTGAATCATCGTTTTCCAAGGGGTCTACAGAAGGTAGTTTATCGTCAAGGTCTAAGGAATCAGGGGGTAGTTGGATGTCAAGATCGTCAAGAGTAAGAAGGCTGAATTGAGGTGTGGAGTTATCTTCATTTTGATTAGAATTGGATGGAATATGATCAGAGTCTGATGGTTGCACTGGCTTCACAAGATATGGGGATAAGGCGTCAGCAGCGGCATTAAGTTTTCCTTTCTGGTATTCGATCTCATACTCATATTCCATTAGTTTTAGACGCCATCTACTAGGATCCGTAACTTGCTACTAGGATCTTTATGATTAAACAACCACTTTAGTG
Organism: Parnassius glacialis; assembly: GCA_033319125.1. NCBI lineage: Eukaryota > Metazoa > Arthropoda > Insecta > Lepidoptera > Papilionidae > Parnassius > Parnassius glacialis. The sequence continues at coordinate 16,423,470 of JAVANC010000007.1, read as the reverse complement.
GTCTATGGTCAGTAATGATATTGAATTTTCGTCAATAGAGATATGGGCGAAAAGTTTTACAACCGAACAAAATAGCAAGGAGTTCCTTTTCGGTGGTATTATAGTTACATTCGCTTTTGTTGAGAGTCCGAGAGGCAAAAGCTATTGGCCTATCTTTGCCAATTGGACCTTGAATGAGCACAGCACCGATAGCGTAATTAGAGGCATCACATGTTAGAATGAAAGGGATGGAAAAATCTGGATAAATGAGGATGGGAGCAGAGGTAAGTTTGTGCTTGAATTCGTCGAAGGCGACTTGTTGTTGGTTTTCCCATAGAAAGGAGACATCCTTTCTTAGAAGTTGATTAGAGGTTTAGCAATTTTTGAGAAGTTGGCAATGAAACGGCGATAATAGTATACAAGACCGAGGAAGGACTTAATATCCTTCGGGGATTTGGGAGTAGAAAATTAAGTAACTGCTTTTACCTTTTCAGGGTTAGGTTTTACACCATCTTTAGTTATTTCATGGCCAAGATACGCGACTTCACGTCGGAGAAACTCGCACTTGTCAGGTTGGAATTTTAAATTGTAATTTCGAAGCCTTTGGAATACCGACGAAAGGTTATCAATATGAGAATTTAAGTCGTGAGAATATATGACGATGTCGTCAAGGTAGACAAAGCACCGTATGCCTTGAAGGCCTGTGAGAGCGGTATTCATTAAGCGTTGAAAAGTGGCAGACGCGTTTTTTAAACCAAATGGCATTCTTGTAAATTGGTAGTGTCCTTGTGGTACACTAAAGGCCGTTTTAGGAGCGTCTTCCTCATTGATCAAAATCTGGTGAAACTCTGACGCAAGATCAAGGGTTGAGAAGTACTTGCTCTGTCCTAGCTGATCTAAAATTTCGGATATTTGCGGTATGGGGTAGCTGTCACCAACAGTGATTTCGTTTAATTTCCGATAGTCGATAACTATGTGCCATTTTTGCTGTCCGGATGCGCCAATTTTTTTTGGGACAATCCAGATTGGTGAAGACCATGGAGACTGAATGTTTTATGATTCCCTGGTCGAGCATTTGGTCAATTTGTTTTTTAACTTCTTATTTATGTACCTCTGGGAACCGATAAGATTTTACATTTATGGGATTTTGATCACTAGTTTTATGTTATGCTTAAGGGCATTTGTGTGGGAAAGTTTATCGCCAGGAATAAAGAATATATCCGAGTATTCAGAGCAAACATCGTGAAGAGCGTTTGTCTCTTCAGGATTAAGGTGGGAGACTCTAAGGAGGTTTAACACTTCTTGTGTTCGGAGATAAGAATTTGTGTTTTTTTAAATTACAAACTGTGTAAGTGTTTACTGGATCAAAAGGTTTAGTTATAGAACTTAAGGGAATTAGTATGATGTCTAGACTTGACTGTAGGGTTATAGGAGTTTCAGAGGCATTGATTACTGATACGTTAATTCTTTTGTTCTCTTTGACTGCGACTAAGCAATTAGCAATTAGTAAATCTTCATAATAATATTGGTCTAGTACGAGTCCTTCTTTTATTTCAGGGTTGGAGACAGAGCATTCTATGACGGTTTCAGATCTGGGAGAAATAACATAACTAGGTTCATTGAAATGTAATTCTATTTCATTTCCACCTATTTTTCAGAGTTTCATGAGTGTAGTCGATTGTGCAGCCAAAAGCGATTAGCATATCAGTGCCAACTATACCATCATAAGGTAAGTTTATTTGAGGTATTATATGGAATCTATGTGTGATACTATTTTTATCATTTACTTTTATCTTAAGTGGAAAACGGCCCATTGTAGGTGAAGCTTGATCAATAGGGTCAATACCTTTCAGAAATATTACTTCTGTTGCGATGTCAACTGGTTTTTGTAAAGAAGATCGTTTCAGTAGGCTAACTGTTGCGCCAGAGTCTACAAGGAGAGATAAGGTAGTGTCCGACACTGAGAAATATACAAGGATATGGGGTAAACGTTTCTTGAATGGACCAATGTTAACTTCATAAATTCTGGTTTCAGGAATGGGACGAGGAACAGTTGAGTCTAATGTAGGTTTAGCACATATGGAATGATTGATTTTACGTTTGGTGAGGCCGGTGGATACAGAGGATACAGCGGAAACAGAGGATGCAGAGGGTACAGTGGGTGTGAAGGATACAGTGGATGTAGAGGATACAGTGGATGCAGAGGATGCAGTGGATGCAGAGAATACAGTGGATGCAAAGGATACAGTGGATATAGTGTTACGATCATTTCGCGAGTCCCTATCATAAGGGGATACAGAGGATAAAGCGGATATAGTATTTCGTTTAGTTCGCAAGTCCCTACTATTAGGGGATACAGAGGATACAGTTGATATAGTATTGCGATTAATTCGCGTGTCCCTATCGTTAGGGGATACAGGGGATACAGTGGATGTAGTATTGCGGTTAATTCGCGTGTCCCTATCGTTAGCGGATACAGAGGATACAGTGGATGTAGTATTGGTGCCTTTGATATAGTAATGTTTTGGAATTCGATGCTTGGGTCTCACGAGACACCACCGTGAGTCCTTTATGCGTTTAAATCATCGTTTGATTCACCCTGACCTTCCGTGTAGTCACTACTTTCGTTAATATTTACCGCGTGGATTTGAGCTTGATTGTTTTGATAACGTCTTTGATTATTTTGGTCTCTAAAGCGATTATTATTAAACTCCCGTTTCCTACAATTCTCGATAGTGTGACCCACGTTTTTACAATAACGGCACGCTGGAGGACCTGAAGTAGACGGCCCTTGACTGTTGGTATTGTTTGAGTAGCCTCGCTGTGTAGGGTTTCGACTTGGTTGTGATTGGCGTTGTGGCCAGCGTCCTTGATTAGGCGAACTGGTATTATTTGCCGAACGATTACGCTTAGAAGAGGTATGCAATATATTTTCTTCGGATACAGCGAAGCCAATGGCTTCATTTAAGGTTTCAGGGTCACGGCATCTGACTACCGTTGACAGTCGAGGATTTAAACCACTTACAAATGTATGCAATGCTAAATCTTGCATTGCGGCGACACGGCCAGTCAGTTCACCTTTCTTTTTCGTGGGTATTGAGATATTGATATCGGTTAATAGTTTTGATAATGACGATGTTTCTACGAATAGTGCGAACTGGTTGACTGTTTCACTATTAGTTTGACAACAATCTTGGAGGTACGAGAGTAGTGCAGCGTAATGCTTTTTCTCGCCAAATTGGTTTTTGAGAAATTCCTCTAACTGTTGCCAGTTTTCGAATTCTTTAATGGAGCACGCACTTTCGGCACGGCCTTCGAGTTGGCTTAAAATATATTTTCATATTATGTCTTGTTGAGACGGTGACGCAAGGCTTATTGCATTTCTGAAATTATTTAAAAACGCATTAAGTTTTTCGCGATTTCCATCAAATTTATTAATGAATTTACTTAGAAAATTCATGTCAATTTCTTTTGTTTCTTTAGACATGGTAATAGGCTCGTCCTTAGGTATAGCAAGTTAGTCAAAACAAAGATAACGCGTGAGGTACGGAGTTGAGATTAGAATGGAATGTTGCACTATTCTCGGAACTGAACGATAAAGAAATAATACAATGGAACAATGAATGATTAATTAAATGTTACTAAGTCTAATACTTTTAAACTCTTAATACTTTAAATTAAATTGAAATTATGCGACGGACTTTACAGTTAAATCACTGACACGACGGAGATAGGCAATCGTGTCTTCCTGAAAACAACTCAAAATAATAAACAATGCGTTTGCTAAACCACTAGCTAAGAGAGGGAACTATGGCAAATATTCCCCCTTAGTTCAGTAGTGATAGGCTGGAATTAGTTAATTAATGATGGATAATATCTTGAGGGAGCAAAGAGGAAAACGGGTAATACGTTCGTAATCGATTTATTGGTAATTGTGATCTAGCGACAAAAGAGAAGGCAGACTGCGGTCGTGCCGCTGTAGTTGTACTATCGTAGCAGTGCCCTGTGTGTACGTTCAGTGAAGGAAACCCAGTGTCGATTAAATAACCACAGTTATTATTCCCTGTGAAACCCATAATAGACTTACTAAGGATAATTTGGCTAAAATATACCGGCTGAATTTAAGTAGATTTCACAGTGAACTTTTCACGATATATTTCAAACTAGCTGTTCCCCGCGACTTCGTCTACACTCACCATACGGAACAGCAGAGTTAAGCTGCCATTTTACGCTGGTATTCTGTGAGAGCGTGGTTCTTTCCCGGTCGAGCCGACCCATTCGTGCTACAACTATACTACTAATAAAGCTGCAGCATGGCTCTACCACGTATAAAGCCTAAAGTTACTCCTTAGAACATTAACTATCTGTCAGTGAAAGTCCCGATGAAATCGGTCCAGCCGTCTCGGAGATTAGCCGGAATAAACACAGACAGACAGACAGACAGACAAAAATTAAAAAAATTGGGTTTTTGTTATAAGTACCGTATATACATTCATATGCATTTAGTAAAAAGCTGTTATTTTAACATTACAAACAGACACATTTTTATTTATTTGTATATTATAGAACGATATATCTATAGATTATACAACGATAGTACAAAAATCCATTTTATTTCCGTTTTTGTTGTGAGATGTCAGATAAAGCTTCCATAAACTTTCATTGTATTAAATAAAATAAGTACATATTACGAACGAACCGGACCATAGACTTAGAATATACTGGTGTATAGACGACCTGACAGCCCGAAAACGCGTGACTAATTTCATAGAGATTCATAGAGACTAATTCCACTATAGAAATAATAGTTATACAAATATCTATAATATCGACACACACTTGTCAAAACAGTTTTGTCTCTTTTTAACAAAGCAGTAGCTGCAATAGAAAAGAGAGACATGTACGGTTTGTAAAGTGCTTATTTTGGTAATACCTTCGTGTGACGTCATTAGCTCATCCTTGCGTGACTGCGCCGCCATGTTAAGCGCCAAGTTTTGAGGTAGATCTGCTGTCAAACTGTCCAAAAAGCAGTGGAATAGTGTCGTAAACTCTTATCCATGGTGTCGATAGAAATTATTTTAATAAATTAATTTTGTTCAGAAATGAATATATAATATTAATTATAGTTTATAAATCCTGGATATCATATTTCATCCACCGTTTCATGATTATGCCGGATTTTCGAATTTTGAATGAACAAAATTAATGTACCTGCGAAAATAATAATATTTTTCATTTAAAATCTGAATTAAAAAATTAAATATGATATCCGGCAGGACCGAACATGCTTATATAACTTACTATTTGTGATCAGTTATGTGTAGAACGTTCCTATATACCAATGAATAATATGTAGGTATTGATTTTAAAAATAGTTAATTTAATATTTACTGAACTAATCATTAATATTTTATATTAAAAATATAATAATATGGGATTACAATATGGAATCAAGGATCTCCATCCCATCTCTATACATTTGTTTACTGTACAATATTATTATACAGTAAACAGAGGTATTTGGTATACAAGCAAAAATATTCTTTTTCCTAGTACTCTGTCAATATTCACTTTTATTGTGTGCGTTATAACTTTTTAACTCTTGTTCACATTGATATAAAACAAAACGTGTGTGTGTACTTATGTACGCACGTAAGAAGTTATACTTCTTTAGCGTAACAAAACAAAAATAACTAAAATAAAACACGTTTTATGCATTCATATATATTTTAATAACTACCTCGAATATAGTTATCAGTTCTCAGGAAAACTTAACAATTGACAGACAATTATCAATTGAAGTTGTAAAAAATTCACTCTCATCATTTTTCTCAAACGCGCCAAAAGAAGTATAGCTTCAAAACTTGAGTAAGCAATTAGCACACTCAGAATATTGTTTAAAACAAGTTGCAAGTTAGCAGCCTGCATACTTAACTCATTGTTTGACTGTGTACCTAACACAAAAAATCTGTAGCAGAGTGTGCATTGCGTAAGTGCACATATGCGGTGAAGCTTCGTGAAGCAGCTCAAGCGAAATTTAAGGGATAGCAATCGAAAACTAATTTAACAACCCAACAATATCCTTTGTTTCAGGTGATTGAAAAATTCGTTTGCTCGATAGCAAAACCCACGCAATGGATGTTGTTAAACTATCAAATTGGTATGGTTTTCCATTATAGGTGTGTTACGCAATTAAGCTATGGGTTTAATTTCTATAATTATTTGAAATAACAACAAACTCATATTAGTAAAAATATCGATATTAGCTGCCCATATTGCTGAGTTACAACCCTATAAAAGGCGGCCATTTTATGCGCCAGATTTGTTTGCCATGCCATGTAGTGGCGGTCAAGAATATCCACTACCCAATATCCTCCCGTGGGTGTCGTAAAAGGCGACAAAGAGAAACAGGCAGGAGATGGGCAGCAGCATCTTCCTGATAATAGCCAAAATTTCAATAAAAAAACTGCGGTTGCCAACCCGCTCGCCAAGCGTGGCAACTATGGCAAATATCCCCCAATGACTAAAGCAACAAACAGCCGGCCCCCAGTCCCCGGCAGCCCCGCTATTCCTGGCTACGGTGGCGACCATGGTAACGGCGGGGCAGGTGGTGCTAAGAATCTCCGGTGGAGGTTCGGTTGCCACCTTAGACGACTCGACCTGGCAACGTACAACGTACGCACCCTGAGGACTGACGAGAAGATCGTGGAGCTGGAAGAAGAGATAGACAAGTTGCGCTGGCATATTATAGGATTATCCGAAGTCCGAAGAGAGGGGAAGGACACGGTAATCCTCGAATCCGGCAACTTGCTCTATCACCGGGAGGGCGACCATCTGTCCCAAGGAGGTGTCGGATTTATCGTCCACAAGTCTCTCGTTAACAACGTTGTAAAGATCGGAAGTGTGTCGACGAGGGTTGCGTACCTTATACTCAGAATCACCAAACGGTATTCGCTGAAGCTCATACAGGTTTACGCACCAACCTCGGCACACCCCGATGAGGAGGTGGAGGAAATGTATGAGGATATCTCTAGAGCCATGCATTCCTCCAAAACCCAATATACGGTGTTAATGGGAGACTTCAATGCAAAACTAGGCACAAGAGAGAACGGTGAGCTGAAAGTAGGGAAATTTGGAATAGGGCAACGGAACCCAAGGGGCCAGCAGCTGGCCGACTTCATGGAGGAAAAGGGACTCTTTATGATGAACTCTTTCTTCCAGAAGCGGCCCCACAGGAAGTGGACCTGGTCGAGCCCCGACAGTTCGACAAAAAATGAGATTGACTTCATTATGACGACAAGACGACAACTGTTCAGTAATGTCTCCGTGATCGCGAGGGTGAAAACTGGTAGCGATCACCGAATGGTTAGAGGCACACTGAACCTAAACGTTAAGTTGGAGAGGTCTCGTCTAATGAAGTCAACGCTCCGTCCCCCTCGTGCTCTGCTCCAAAGTCCCGAAACCTTCCGAAACTCAGCTCGAGTTACAAAACCGTTTTCAGTGCCTAGAAGACTGCAATGAAGTGGACGATATGTATGACAAGCTCGTGGAAACTGTCCATGCGGTCGGAGCTAAGTTCTGCAAGACCCGCCGCAGAAGAACACAAAAACTCTCCGATCACACTCTTAATCTCATGGCTGTTAGACGGGAGATGAAGCTACATTCTTCAACAGACTTGACAGCATACAGGCAACTGAACAGACAGATCTCCAAATGCATGCGGCGGGACTTACGCAACTTCAATACAGCTCGTATTGAAGAAGCAATCGAGCGGAACCAAGGCTCCAAAGTCTTTGCCAGAGATCTGTCTGCTAGAAAGAGCCAACTGTCAAAGCTGAAGACAGAGTGTGGCAGCATCGTTTCCGGGACACCTGAGATTTTTAATTGAGATTGAGAGGTGATCTATGGGCAGCTGTACACGTCATCGTTGGAGCCACACGCAAGTATGAGTAACGATCCAAGAGCGAGTCTCATCCGACACTATTCCGAAGATATCCCGGACGTCAGTCTGAGCGAGATTAGAATGGCTCTCCAGCACCTTAAAAATAGTAAGGCCCCAGGCGATGATGGAATTACAGCGGAGCTTCTGAAAGCGGGTAGAAGACCGGTACTTGAAGTCCTTCAGAAGCTCTTTAATTCCATCCTCCATGGTGGCATTACACCGGAGGCGTGAAGCAGAAGTGCGGTGGTCTTGTTCTTCAAGAAAGGTGACAACGCTCTCTTGAAGAACTATAGACCGATTTCCCTTCTGAGCCGCGTCTACGTGTTGTTTTCGAGAGTCATTACGAATCGTCTCGCGCGTAGACTTGACGACTTCCAGCCTCCCGAACAAGCCGGTTTCCGAAAGGGCTTTAGCACCATAGACCACATACATACCCTTCGGCAAATTGTACAGAAGTCCGAAGAGTACAATTTGCCACTATGTCTGGCGTATGTGGACTATGAGAAAGCCTTTGATTCCGTCGAAATTTGGGCGGTGCTGTGGTCCCTTCAGCGGTGCCAAGTTGACTGTCGGTATATCGAAGTGCTGAAGTGTTTGTACAGTAGAGCTACGATGGCTATCCGAGTACAGAACCAGAGTACGAAACCTATCCAACTGCAGAGAGGTGTAAGACAGGGTGACGTCATATCCCCGAAACTCTTCACCGCTGCATTAGAAGACGTTTTGAAGCTTCTGGACTGGAAAGGATACGGTATCAACATCAATGGCGAGTACATCACTCACCTTCGATTTGCCGACGATATAGTCCTTATGGCAGAATCGCTGGAGGACCTAAGCACTTTGCTCAATGACCTCAATAGTGTTTCCCAACGGATAGATCTTAAGATGAACATGGACAAAACAAAGATCATGTTTAATGTCCATGTCACACCTATGCCGGTAGTTGTTGGGAACACTAAGCTCGAAGTTGTTGACGAGTATGTTTACCTGGGTAAATAGTCCGACTAGGTAAGTCCAACTTCGACCGAGAGGTCAATAGACGGATTCAACTCGGTTGGGCAGCGTTCGGGAAGTTACGGCAGATCTTCTCGTCAGGTATACCTCAAAACTTGAAAACGAGACTGTACACCCAGTGCGTGTTGCCAGTGATGACATACGGAACTAAGACGTGGTCCTTCACTGCTGGCCGGATGAGGAAGCTCAAGGTCGCTCACCGAGCTATGGAGAGGGCTATGCTCGGAGTTTCTCTGCGTGATAAACTCAGAAATGAGGATATCCGCAGTAGAACCAGAGTGACCGACATAGCCCAACGGATTAGTAAGCTGAAGTGGCAATGGGCCGGCCATATAGCTCGAAGAACCGACAACCGATGGGGAAGAAAGGTTCTCAAGTGGCAGCCTCGTACCGGCAGGCGAAGTGTAGGGCGTCCCCCCACTAGATGGAGTGACGACCTGGTAAGATATGCAGGAAGTCGATGGATGCAGGTGGCTCAGGACCGTGCTTTGTGGCATTCTTTGGGGGAGGCCTATGTTCAGCAGTGGACTTGTGAAGGGCTGTAATGATGATGATGAGTCACGCTAATTCTTTTGGTATGCGCAGTCCATATACTTCTAAGTCAGTGACTAATTCTGATTCGTCATTGTGTGCGTTAGCTAGTGATGTACATTTTGCTTACTAGGCCTATCGAAAAATGATTGTTAAGGAAGCGGTAAAGATTAAAAAAAATTGCTTAGTGCACGCAATTGATTAACTTAAAAATGAACTGAATTTTACCATGATAGTATAAAATAATCAAAAAATATTCATATAACATTTCCTGGGAATAAGCTGAACCTATCTGCCTTTTGTTTATTTTTATTTCAAATGTATAAAATCCCAGGTGACTGTACCGATAAACTTAAAAAAAACTCCCCAAGAATCGGATCGGAAAGTTGTATTTTCGAGCTATGATCTGTTAAGAAAAATATGCCATTGAAAACATTACTTGTAAAAAAAAACCAAGTCTCGCAACACACAGTAATTTTGTAATCCTATATATTTATATGGGATTACAAAGTTATTAATGCAGTTAAAGTATCGCGAAAACTGGGCCGAAATTGCAAAATATTTTAGTTTTTCCTTGATTTATACTAAACAATAATTGTATTCCAAATTTGAAGCTTCTATGTCTACTAGAAGTGCCTTAGAGTTTTGATGATCGGTCAGTGAGTGAGTGACAAAATTAAGAAACTTAAACTACTGGTTCAAATTTAATTAAATTTGAAATATACCGAGTTTATACAATGCCTACTTGGTTACTGGAAATGCAGGCTTCTAGTTTTATCCACAGCGAAGTTATAGGTTTTGAAATATTGCCTGAACTGCTTAGAGAAAAGGATGGTACGGCCGTGCCGCTTTTTTGCTTGACTTGGTGGGGGCACTGCCGTGCCCCGAGATTTTCTGCTGTGGACAGTTTCCCCGAAATTTTTTTTTGACATATAGTTAATATAAATAGGTAGATACTTAACTTTCATCATGATCATTACAACCCTTCACAAGTCCACTGCTGAATATAGGCCTCTCCCAAGCAATGCCACAGAGCACGGTCCTGAGCCAACCGAATCCATCGACTTCTTGCATGTCTTACCAGGGCGTCACTCCATCTAGTGGAGGGACGCCCTACACTTCGCCTGCCAATACGAGGCCGCCACTCAAGAGCCTTTTTTCCCCATTGGTTGTCGGTTCTTCGAGCTATATGACCGGCCCATTGCCACTTCAGCTTACTTATTCGTTGGGCTATGTCGGTCACACTGGTTCTACTGCGGATATCCTCATTGCTAAGTTTAACACGCAGAGAAACTCTGAGTATAGCCCTCTCCATAGCTCGCTGAGCGACCTTGAGCTTCCTCGTCCAGCCAGCAGTGAAGAACCACGTCTCAGTTCCATAGGTCATCACTGACAACATGCACTGGTTGTACAGTCTCATTTTCAAGTTTTGAGATATACTTGACGAGAAGATGTGCCGTAGTTTTCCGAACGCTGCTCACCCGAGTTGAATCCGTCGATTGACCTCTCGTTCGAAGTTGGACTTATCTAGTCGGACTATTTACCCAGGTAAACATACTTGTCAACAACCTCGAGCTAAGTGCTTCCAACAACTACCAGCAAGGGTTTGACATATACGTTAAACATGATCTTTGTTTTGTCCATGTTCATCTTAAGACCTATCCATTGGGAGGCATTATTAAGGTCGTTGAGCATAGTCCTTAGGTCCTCCAGCGATTCTGCCATAAGGACAATATCGTCGGTAAATCGAAGGTGAGTGATGTACTCGCCGTTGATGTTAATACCGTATCCTTTATATTCCAGAAGCTTGAAAACATCTTCCAATGCAGCGATGAAGAGTTTCGGGAATATAACGTCACCCTGGCTTACACCTCTCTGCAGTTAAAGTCAACTAAGTATATACTTATTTATATTTTATAAAATGTTTAGATGGGGAAATAAAAAGCGGGGACACGAAGTACATAGGGGCTGCTTTGTTTTTCATATTAGTATTACTTTTGATAATTACAAACATTTAATAATTAATAATTAAATACATGATAGAAGTTTATTTTAACATTCGACTTAAATATGAATTTAAACTTAATAATTTAAGTAAGGAAACTTGTAGGAATCAGTTAAATAAGATTGCTCTGTTTAAAGGCCAATATGTTTATGAGGCTTTATCATGCTTCATTTTTATATATGAAGATCTTTTGATCCGTGCAGCTATTACTTAACCACGAGTTCCTCTTCTCTACGACTAACCCTGTAGTCCATGAACCATGTTCTTTGCTGTTTTTTTTAAAACGATACCCCCACACTAGTATTTTCTCCTGTATTGTGAAGACAGTTTACAAACATATAATGCACGAGGCACTAGGCTGTGCCGTTGGTTAAGTAAGGTTGTACGTTTATTTTGGTTGATAAATGGATACTTAGTTAGGTTTATAATGGCTTAAAGAGGATAATCTCAAGATTTTTTATCTTTAATGTACTATAGTTTAATAATGTATAAACATCTGTCTCTATTTTTATCTAAAGTTGTGAAAGTTAAATTTTTGAAGTCTTATTATAACAATATTATACTTACTGATAAAAAACATCTTGAGATTATCCTCTCATTCAAGATAAATATCGACATTAATTTTGATATAGTTGAGTCAATCCCTAGCGTACATGTAAAATATTTTGTATAAAAATGTATTTATTTACCAAATTCATGCAAATTAACGACAACGTGCCTTTTTTTTTGCTAAATATCAAAATTAACAAAATAACTGAAAATATTCTATATTTAAACAGTACCGGTATATAACATAAATTTTAACCAAAAATAAACGCGTCATAATATTGACGACGTCTTGAGAATTTACCTGTGAAATATGCAATTATCAGGATTATTTCTATTATTAACACTACAGTCAATCACAGAACAAGTAACCTTTTTGGAAAAAAGTTACTTGCTAAGAATAACCACTATTACCCTTTTAAAAATTACAAAACATCTAGGAGCTATTTTTTGCGTGCCGATATGTGCCGATCTATCATTCAAAATCGGTTACAGAGTTATGAGATTTGGTATCCTTTTCTAGCTTGCATTTTTACCATAAGGAATTTTTTTCTCCCTTGCTATGTTGGTCTATACGCCAGTATATTGTAGGTTCTGACGCGTGTTTACAGTTCTGACTTCTTTACGCGCGCTCTATTCCATGCTAATACTCTAAGTTTGAATACGATCAAAGATTAATGTTCTATGGACATGTATAAAAAAAAGTATGAACAAAAACATTCCCACATTTGCAACGTGTAACAAAGATATTATAATTATTTAGAATATCATTTAAAACTGAAAATAAATTTAGAAAATATTAAAATAAAATATGAAATAATTTTCCTCTCTTTACTGAAGGTAAGATCTTATCCTTGACGAAAGTGGAAAATTACTCATTCATTTTTCGAAATTAAAAAGTAAGAGGACTTGTCTATGGAAGCTCAGAACGGAATCTTGTAAAAGATTAGGCCATTTCATAAAACAAATGTATAGTAACCATAGAGTAGAGTAATATATACAGGAAATAGTAACTCGGATAAAATATCTTCGGGACAGTTGTATTTATTTCAGCTTTGCATTTTGCTTTAAATTAAATCGTAAACCGTATTGTAGGTATATTGGAAAGGATTGATCTTCGACTAGCAGAAGGGTTAGCAGTCTCTATTCTGCAATAGAAAAAGATTTGCATTGAGAGAAGACGTAAGGTAAACATCGATTTATTTTGTCCTAAAATGGTATCAGGTGACAAATCTTAAAATCCTTAGCTATAATCACTCTAAGCACACAGAAGGTTGTGCTTCGAGTGTTTATAATTATTTTTAGTGTATCCTTGTACGAAATGAAAGTTTGACTTTTGCCACATATTCTCTTGGATGGCAGCTGGCGGACGTACTATTTTGATAGATTAGGGACATTAGATTTCACATAAGTGATAGTTTGGGTCATAACCGTCCATATTTTAGCTCTAAAATAACTGATTTTTGTTCAAAGGATTGTTTTAGATTCCCCGAGATCTTGGATTTCGGATTGTTTTTTCGACATTATAATGTCAAATTGTGAACTTGTCAAAGCTGGGTTGAGTCATTGTTGAGATCCATTTATCAATAAGTTATTGTTAACACCTACAAAACACTGTTTACTATTACATAAATTCAAACCTGGCTTTTAACAGATAAGAAAATTTTGTTTTTATCAATTTTATATTTTTATTAAGTATGTTGTATTGGTTTTCATTGTAGTTAAAAAGTTTTAAATTGGCAAAAGTATGTATATTATTGTTATGATTCATTCATTGAGAAAATAAGTCGTAGGTTCTATGATTATTATTATTTGACTTTCCATCACAAACTAGGTCAAAATATTATTTTAATTATGTATGCATTAGTACTAATATCATGCATCAAAAGTGGAGAGAGCTGTAAAAATGTTAACAAATTTAAGTGTACATATTTATTGTAACAAATAATCATGTCTGTAACAACATTTTGTTGTTATCAGTTCCCTGAATGTAGTTGTTAAAAATAATTTAAATACAAAAACCTATTAAAAAAAAGGTTTAAACACAAAACTTGAACTTGATCAAAAACTGAGAATCTACCAAAATTTTTTTGCAAAATACTAATCATTCATATAACTTTGAGAAGAAGGAAGAAGTCCTTAATATAAAGTGAATATAGTATACTAGTTATTTTTGTTAATACTGATTTTAAAACATGTAAAACTTACTGTTCATCAAACTTGTAAGATTTGGATTCCTATAAATCTGTATAACCATTTGTTGGTTATTGGAGCCTTCTTTGTGATTTGGTTTATGTACTTGATGCAAGAGAAGTCAATATTTGGAGTAGAAGTGTGATATAGGACCACACATGCTACAAGTGGAAGGGTAACAATTGAGTTACTTTTTTATAGGGGCAAACGAGCATGAGGCTCACCTGATGGTAAGTGACTACCACATAGGTATGAGTGGGTAATTGGTATGTTGTAATAATATTTTTTATTTATTTATGAGGAGACTCAACAGCATATTTTTAACAAAACTTACTTAAAAATATACAATAATACACTTAGGCAATAACAGAGTTTCACAACATGTTGAAATGTGTACTTTATGTAAATAAATAAATAATATTATTTATTAGTAGTTCCATTGTGTAAGTATATGTTATATACCTTATTATTTTGTGCAACATCACACATTAGCCATTTCAGTAATACAAATTGTCTTCTCTATGCGTGTTTGCCCCTGAACTTCTTTGCGGTTGGACCGATTTTTATGAAATTTTTTGTGTTTGAGTGGGTCCCTGGATAGTCCAGATTCCCTATTAGATCCAGTAGGTAGTGCTGTTGTTGAAATACAGAAATAACCTGTACGAAACCAGGGCAGATTGCGATTTGTAGTATACATAATATATAAACACTAAATTAAGTTAAGCTCTTAGATCATGAGCTGTGTTAAATTAAGTGCTTTCGGTAGTTAATACAATCATTGATCTATTCTGGAGTGTGTAATAGTAAAAAAAATATCTTATTTCATGTTTTTACAGGACATAATTTATTACAAAAACCCTTTAATATCATATCAAATGTTATTAATTCTGTACACATTTAATATTTATCCTTAAAATTGTTTTGATTTGACGTTGACAGTTTAAAAATTCTTATTTACTATTGTTTATATTAATATAGAATAACATTATCAGTAAATGTTTTTAGTCTCATACTAGTCTTATATATTTATTTTCATATTTAACAACAGTTTGTATACTTTAAATTTGTTGCTCACATACATACATATGTAAAATATTATTATTTCATAAAAAACAAACCAAATTTGTTATATAACTGTGATTTTTCCTCGTAATAAGAAATGATATGTGTTGATAACTAAACTGAGGATGCCTTTCTACTCTTCTACATAATGCACATTATAATGTTTTGATCATGCTAAATAGCCAGTAAGCTAATATTTTACATTTCAAAGAACATTGGTCAAATATGACCTGACCAAAATATGAAACGACCACCAATGATTGATACTCCAAAAAATAGTGACTTAGGTGTATATTCAATTACGGGGTTCAACTTATTTTATTGGAACCGGTAAAATTATTTAGCTTTGTAATGAAAAACCTTATTTCCTTACTACTTCTTATAGGTTTTGAACGCATCTAAATCCGTTCCGTTTTTATCTGTGGTACACATTTCATCATAACACTAAAGTAACACTATTATGTGTTTACTTTTTTAAATACTAGATTTTATTGTAGATTTTTTATTTATTTTTATATTATAATATCATTTTTAGATGGGGATATGGAAAGTATTCCGAAATAAGTTGCAAATGATAGGTTGACAGTAAATATAGAATGCACTAGTACTTAGAACGGAATGTATTATGAGTGTCTCTATGCAGTCTGGTATTATGACAAGAGAGCTGTCAAAGCATGAGAAGTAAATGCACTTGTGTCTTAGATTTTTAGCAGTGAAGAGATGAGAAAGGTTATTGATTCATTTTTGTGGTTTTAGCCATTGATTTGACTTATTTAGTTAAGTATATATTACTGCATAGTTTTCATATCAATTGTTTTAGCTGAGGTTATAGTCATGGCTGCAGTTATGGCTACATCATAACTTCCAAAGTGACGAAATACATAAACGTAACATTCTATGATCCTTGGCTTTTGAATAATATATTTTCAATTAATGATTTAAATTGTGCCCAGGTGGAACGGATTAATCCATACACTAGTCACGTTCGCGATATATTATAGCCAGGTCACAGCATGTATGAGCCGTGATCAATGTTCTTTGCATATAGTAATATGTTTAAATTTAATATAAGAGGGTATATTCAATATACAGAGATATAAAGCCATGCTGCAGTATGAATGATTTGTCTCGACCAGAGACGGGCTATGCTCTCACAAAATACCAATGTAAAATGGCAGCATAATGCGGCTGTGTTTCATATGATGAATGTAGAGAACTGGCAACCAACACTTTACACAGGCAATGCGGTATTCATGCATCATGAGCGACGATGCATCTACATTTTGATTATTTGAGAATAAATGGGTCACAGCATCCACTTACCATCAGGTGGATAGTGTGTTCGTTTCTCACCTTCGTTCTATAAAAAAAAATGGACAATAGAATTTTTAAGATATTAGTATGAAATTTATATATATTTTAAAACAACAATAATGGCTTGAGTTGGTTCCAAATAGTAAAATTCAACTATAAGAACCATAATTCTAAATTTGCCAATGGTTTTTATTACTGTTTAGACAGATATAATATGCAGTTGTAACATTAGACTAGGTTAGGTAAAAGTATATTCAGTTTAGGAATTGTTTAGATAATACATAGAATTTTTTTAAAATCTCATATTGATGTGCTTGTGTTATACATTTTTATTTATAAGTATGTGTTAAGTGTTATAAAACTATTGGTAAATCCAATTGAGCATGCCCTAAATTATTGCCCTAATTAAAAAAATATAAATTATCATGCCCTAATTAAAAAAAATTACGTATAACATGATTATACGGAATTTTTTTTAATTAGTTTAAATACACACAAGTTTTCACTAATAACCTTATTATACTTCCAATTTTCCGATAATTTTATGTCAAACTTCAATTTGAAAAAAGTTTGGAAAATACAAAAGTGCATGATTTACTTTTTTTTTATAGTATAGGGTGACAAACGAGCACACAGTCCACCTGATGGTAAGTGGTTGCTGTGGCCCATATACATCTACATTTATCCTCGTTTGCGAATCAAAATGCAGATGCGTTGCCAACCGTGAGGACTAAGATGGAATGCCTCGTTTCCAGTAAAATGGGTCTCCGGTTCTCTACACTCACCATACGAAACAGCAGTGTTAAGCTGCTATTTGATGCTGGTATTTTGTGAGAGTGTGGTCCTTCCCCGGTCGAGCCGACCCATTCATGCTACAACTATACTACTAATATAGCTGCAGCATGGCTCTACCACGTAAAAAATGCTTATATGATCATCATATCATCGTTCATGACACTCCATAATGTCCAAGACGTATTTAAGTATAAATATTACATCCTACTTACTTTTAGTACATACTACTATTATTTATTGTGTGCTTTTAAAATATTGTAATAAAGATCTCTGATTATTATAATAATCAAGTATGTATGACATTTGTTTTTCGAATATTTTGTATTTTTTGTATAGCGATCTTTTTGAGCCGCTGCAAACAACCGATACAGTATCCACTCACAACGCCGGTTGACGCCGAACTAATCGAGTTAAGCAGTCTCTCTTTACTAAAATGAATTCACTCAAGGCTGCTAAAATACCGAAAATTTCGACATTTAGCAGCCGAAAAAAATTAATTACGACTAAACAAAATAAAATTAAATTAAACTGCCATTTACATTCAATGGCTTCCCACATTATAGATGAAGAGTTTTAAAAATAGATTGAGTTGAACAATTGATATTTTCAAAAGTTATTGTGTTTACGAAGCCATACGGACTTGATAAATCTACACCATAAGCCACAAAAACCCCTTTTCTATGTAAAAATAGCAATTAATGGATTTAAAAAGAAAATTATAAGTTCAACAATAATTTATCTTTCTGACAATGTACCTTTTATATCATTTATATGTATAATATGATTGCTAGATACAATTTCAGCAGTAGATGTTGGAATTTTGAGTTTTAGGTGCTACTAGAACATACCTACGCGCATTGCACTTACGGCATGCAATACATAAATGATGTGATATCACGAGTCCTACTTTTTTATTAAGTAGGCTGCTTCTTGTATTAGTATTTTATTCACCCATTTTACAATGAAATATTTTTTTTAAATAAAAATGCAATCGTTTTTAAAATTAACGAAATTATGCCATTATTGTTAAGGTCAAAGTTTAGATTTGATTTTGTAGAATTTTCACTATGACATATAATATGACATCAAAGATGATAAGTTTAACCTAGTGAAAGTTTTCACCTAAGCTTAAAGTTAAAGTTACGGCCTATATACGTCCTGCTGCTGGGCACAAGCCTCCTCTCATTTCTGAGAAGGTTTTAGGGCAAGGAATTGTCTGCGGCACTGCCCCACTGCGTGTTGGCGAACTTCACATTTTTTTATAGGATAAGGGTGACAAACGAGCACACAGTCCACCTGATTGTAAGTGGTTGCTGTGGCCCATATACATTTACATCTATCCTTGATGACGAATCAAAATGCAGATGCTTTGTTACCCGTGAGGGCTAAGATGGAATGCCTCGTTTCAGGTAAAGCGTGTTAAGCTGCTATTCTACATTGGTATTCTGTGAGAGCGTGGTCCTTCCCTGGTTGAGCCTACACATTTGTGCTACAAATATACCAGTAATATAGCTGCAGTATGGGTCTACCACGTAAAAACGTTAGTGTTTCGTAATTTATTCATGTTTTTCTTATGTTGAGTATAGAAACGGAACCGGAGACCATGTTTGACTCACTAGAATTAAGTATTTGTAGAAATCTCCACTTAAATTTTAAGTAGTGTTTTTTGTCTTGTGGGTGAATACCATGAAAATCAAAATCCCCTGATAGATTGCAATGATGGCACATGAAGATCAACAACAAAATAAACAATATACATCAAAGGTGCAAGATGTCTGGTATTGGTTAATCTGACTGCCGAATGGGGTGATAGGCCGCAAAAAGGCTGCTAAGTAAAAAGTACCATAAAATGTTATATTGTAAAAACTTTTATACTTTAAAAATAATTTATAATATTTTTTTTAATTTAAAGGTGGCAGTAGATACTTGTCTAGTGTAAGCTGACATTTGTATTTGCTGTGAAGGAGTAAATCATTGGCTGTTGGGGCTAGGATGTCAGTGCTGAATCAGAGTGGAGAAGAGCAGGTAAATAACGTTAGAAATATCTTTTAACCTCTGAAAATATAAATAATGCTGTGACCATTCAGGGGTCTTAGGGTCTATCAAAACCTCTCCTTCTCCACTTTTGCTTGTCTTTCTAGGATTTTTATGGTGGTCTGTCCACCATTTCTGCTACATTATCTATATTTGCAATGTCTATCCGCTTGTTACTGTACCTTGCCTGTATCTGTGGTGTGTATTATTATTAATTTTTACATTACAGATAATGTATTCATCTGTAACTGTTACTTACAAAACCTTTCCATTCCTTCCTGCTCTATTTAATATCTCATGTTTGTGGTAAATTGAGAGTGATTGGTGTTGTTTATTAATAAGTTTTTGGAATGAAGTTCCTTATCAGATGGTACGAATTTGGCGGATGAAGATTTAGTGTAGACGACGACCTTGGTGGATATAAGGAAGCGAGATGGAATAATATCCATCGCCCTCGCACTTTTTCTTATCTTGCCATGAAAGAAATATTATTTTATTTTAAATGACGCTTAATTTTAATAGAACGCAAGTAATTCATTTATTTGTATTTGTTAATCAATAATATAATACGTTTATCAATAATAATATACTATGAAAGGAACGTCGTTCCAACTAAGTGGTCCACGATACTGACGCATGTTTTTTTTTTATTTGCAGGTGGAATGTCCACTGTGTATGGAACCACTGGAGGTGGACGATCTCCACTTCTACCCTTGCACATGTGGATATCAAGTAAGTTATTCTAGTTAAAATAGGTATATTTCATAAGGTGCATTACTATTAAAAGTATTTTGCTTGATGATTTCTT
This sequence comes from Parnassius glacialis, assembly GCA_033319125.1. Lineage (NCBI taxonomy): Eukaryota > Metazoa > Arthropoda > Insecta > Lepidoptera > Papilionidae > Parnassius > Parnassius glacialis. Next base: position 16,403,247 of record JAVANC010000007.1, on the reverse strand, counting down.
ATATTTACGTGAACACTACACATTTAAATAAAACTAATTTTACGGATTTTATCGCGTATATTAACTTTTTTACATTCCCGACGTTTCAAGCACTTTACAGCACTCATGGTCACGGGGGGGACTGAGGTGTATGACGTCCCAATGTCATAGTTAACCACGGCTACCTCCAGATTAAAAAATTATTAATTTTTGATCCGATCTACGCAGTATGAACTTACAGTATCATGAAGTCTTGCAGTTGTATGCTTGGGTTGAGATTTAATTTTATTAATTATGGGTCTATTCTTCAACACATAGCTGATGTGAAGAATAGACGCTCCGGAAAGTCTGCAGTCTGTGAACACGTACAGGATCGCCCCCGTCACTACATTAGATTTGATAGACCACAAATCCTCGCTAAAGAACACCAATTCCTTCCAAGGATGATTCGCGAGGCTATTGAAATCAAGAAACATCCTAATTTCAATAGAGAAGATGGCTGGGTGCTACCATCTGCTTGGGATCCCATAATTAATAAAATTAAATCTCAACCCAAGCATACAACTGCAAGACTTCATGATACTGTAAGTTCATACTGCGTAGATCGGATCAAAAATTAATAATTTTTTAATCTGGAGGTAGCCGTGGTTAACTATGACATTGGGACGTCATACACCTCAGTCCCCCCTGTGACCATGAGTGCTGTAAAGTGCTTGAAACGTCGGGAATGTAAAAAAGTTAATATACGCGATAAAATCCGTAAAATTAGTTTTATTTAAATATTTTGCTTGATTTTTCACAATGATAGTGTGGTAAAGATTATATTTAATGTTTTGTTGTGATTGTGACCTAAATTTACAAAAAAAAACTTAAACTTTTTAAGTTATTATTGCATAATAATATTGGAAAATTAAAGTACAATGTAAAACGAAGAAGCATAAGTCAATTTCGATATAATGTAATATGGCATCTATCCTGTCTACTATAGATATGCCGGTTTTGCTGGAACCGTATACGGGAAGGCGAGAACGGTTTATGTCCGGCGTGTCGGAAAGCATATCCGGAGAATCCTGCAGACTTCACTCCACTCAGTCAAGAGCAGGTATCTGTACTAGAGTTTATAAGGCGTTAACTTTTGTATATATCGGTGTTTAAATTCTTCTGCAAAATGTTAATATTATAGAGAAGGCATGCTGTGTTATGTTTTTGACTATAATTTACCATACATCTATAATAATATATATATATATATATATATATATATATATATATATATATATATATATATATATATATATATATATATGTGCGCGTGTGTGTGTATGCTATATGCATCACACTGACTGCCAAATGTTATAATAAATAAAGCATTTAAAATGGAAATGCATTACGTATTTTTTCCATAAGGTGGCTGCAATAAAAACGGAGAAAAAAGCACGAGAGCAGAAAAGGCGGAACAAGACGTTGGAGTCGAGGCGGGCCCTCGCGAATGTTCGCGTCGTCCAGAACAACCTCGTGTTCGTCGTCGGCCTGCCTGTTCGGCTTGCCGACCCCGAGGTATGTGTTAAGTTCAAAGAATCCCCCCTACTGTGTAGAACAATAAAATTGTTCTGCATTCACCATATCAATATTAAAAATCTTTTATGTTTTAAATACATAGCTTGACTTGGCCATTGCACTAAACAATCTAGTTTATGCGATGGCCAAGTCAATCTATGTATTTAAAACATAAAAGATTTTTAACATAGATATGGTCACTATAAGATGTTGTTAGGTTAGCTAATTACGTAATAACTTGAGACAGAAAAACCCTTAAGTAGGGACTGAATAATATTAACCGACTTGGTATTACATGCATCTCACAATTTTTTTACGGTAGAACTGAGTTGCTAGACTTACTTTTTTTTTTACAAGTTATGTTTTTGATGGCATATATTTTTACATACAACCCAATAGAAAAGCTCTCTAATAACTGAGTTGTAAATAAATCGCTATTTAGTAACTAATTTCAGATGCTAAGCTCTTAAGGTTATACTGCCATGTTGTTGCGTTTTGTCATAATAAATTTAATCGATTTTTTAATTTGCAGATACTAAAGCGGCAAGAGTACTTTGGCAAATATGGGAAAATTCACAAAGTAGTCATAAACCAAAGTACTGCATATGCAGGGTCACAGGTGAGTATTTGAATAATCTTTTCATTCAATATAAGTAACATCTCATTCCAATAATTAATCCACAGTAATATCTTGTCTTAATTATAAATTTCATTGGTAAAGAGGAGTATAAAGGTGTGCTTAAAAATCTTGTGTTCAAAATTTCCTTATTGAGGATATCCTTAAAAATGACATATCCTTTAAATTGTTTTTTTATCAGTGCCTAATAAAGTATGCATAATTGGGATGCAAATAAAAGTATATATCCTTCAGATTTTCTTAGTTATACACAACATACTTCTAGCAATATAGAAGTATGTTGCACATATACGGCCTTATCCATAAAATTGATGTCAATTTATAAGAAATGCTTTAAGTTGATCTATCTCTTTCCATTAAATGACTATAGAAAGAGACATATCATCATCATCATCATTACAGCCCTTCACAAGTCCACTGCTGAACATAGGCCTCCCCAAGGAATGCCACAAAGCACAGTCCTGAGCCACCTGCATCCACATCTCACAGAATACCATCGTAAAATAGCAGCTTAATGCTGATGTGTTTCATATGCTGAGTGTAGATAACCGGAGAGACATTTAACAAAAATGAGGCATTCCATCTTAGTCCTCACGGGTGACAACACATCTGCATTTTGGTTTGTAATAGAGGATAGATGTAGATGTCTATAGGCTGCAGCAACCACTTACCATCAGGTGGCTTGTGTGTTCATTTGTCATCCTTATCCTATAAAAAATCCATCAACTTCCTGCATGTCTTACCAGGTCGTCACTCCATCCAGTGGTGGGTCGCCCTTCACTTCGCCTACCGGTACGAGGCTACCACTCGAGAACCTTTTTCCCCATTGGATGTCTGTTCTTCGAGTTTTATGGACGGGCAATGCCACTTCAGATTACTAATCCGTTGGGCTATGTCGGTTACTCTGGTTCTATTGCGGATATCCTCATTTCTAAATTTATCACGCAGAGAAACCCCGACCATAGCCCTCTCCATAGCTCGCTGAGCGACCTTGAGCGTCCTCATATGGCCAGCAGTGAAGGACCACGTCTCAGATCCATAAGTTATCACTGGCAACACGCACTGGTTGTACAATCTCGTTTTCAGGTTTGAGGTATACCTGACGTGAAGATGTGTCGTAATTTCCCGAACTTTGCCCAGCTGAGTTGAATCCGTCGATTGACCTCTCGGTCGAAGTTAGACTTGCTTAGTCGGACTTACTTAGTCAGACTATTTGTCTCAGGTAAACATACTCGTCAACAACTTCGAGCTTAGTGCTCCCGACAACTACCGGCATAGGTTATATATGTTCATCTTAAGACCTATCCGTTGGGAGACACTATTGATGCCATTGAGGTGCTTGGTCCGCTTATGCTTATGCTTAGGTCCTCCATCAATTCTGCCATAAGGACTATATCGTCGGCAAATCGAAGGTGAGTGATGTACTCGCCATTGATGTTAATACCGTATCCTTTCCAGTCAAGAAGCTTGAAAATGTCTTTCAATGCAGCGGTGAAGAGTTTCGGGGATATCACGTCACCCTGTCTTACACCTCTCTGCAATTGGATATGTTTCGTACTCTGGTTCTGTACTCGGATAACCATCGTAGCCCTACTGTACAAGCACTTCAGCACTTCGATATACCGGCAGTGAACTTGGCACCGCTGGAGGGACTGTAGCACCTCCCAAATTTCGACGAAATCAAAGGCTTTCTCATAGTTCACATACGCCAGACATAGTGGCAGATTGTACTCTTCTGTCTTCTGTACAATTTGCCGAAGGGTGTGTATGTGGTCTGTGGTGCTAAAGCCTCTTCGTAAACCGACTTGTTTGGGATGCTGGAAGTCGTCTAGTCTGCGTGCAAGACGATTCGTAATGACTCGAAAACAGCACGTAGACGCGGCTCAGAAGGGAAATCGGTCTGTAGTTCTTCAAGAGAGCGTTGTCGCCTTTGCTGAAGAACAAGACCATCGCACTTCTGCTCCATGCTTCCGGAGTAGTCCCACCATGGAGGACGGAATTAAAGAGCTTCTGAAGGACTTGAAGTACCAGTATTCCACCCGTTTTCAGAAGCTCCGCTATAATTCCACCCTCACCTGGGGTCTTGCCGTGCTTTAAGGTGCTGGAGAGCCATTCTAATCTCGCTCAGACTGACGTCCGGGATATCATCAGAATAGTGTTGGATATGACTCGCTCTTGGATGTTTACTCACACTTGCGTGTGGCTCCCCGTGTGTGAAGTGTACATCTACCCATCAGTCTCATTCAAAATCTCAGGTGTCCTGAAAAAGATGCTGTTGACATCTGTTGCAAGACTGCAGCTTCATTTTCCGCCTAACAGCCATGAAATTAAGAGTGTGATCGGAGAGTTTTTGTGTTCTTCTACGGCGGGTCTTGTAGAACTTAGCTCTGACCGCATGGACAGTTTCCACAAACTTATCATTCATATCGTCCACTTTATTGCAGTCTTCTAGCCACTGAAAACGGTTTAGTAACTCGAGCTGAAAGGTTTCGGGACTTTGGATTAGAGCATGAGGGGGACAGAGCGTTGACTTCATTAGACGACACCTGTCCAACTTAACTTTTAGGTTCAGTGTGTATCTAACCATTCGATGATCGCTACCAGTTTTTACCCTCGCGATCACTGAGACATCACTGAACAGTTGTCGTCTGGTCGTCATAATGAAGTCAATCTCATTTTCTTGTCGAACCGTCGGGGTTCGACCAGGTCCACTTCCTGTGGGGCCGCTTCTGGAAGAAAGAGTTCATCATAAAGAGTCCCTTTTTCTCCATGAAGTCGGCCAGCTGCTGGCCCCTTGGGTTCCGTTGCCCTATTCCAAATTTCCCTACCTTCAGCTCACCATTCTCTCTTGTGTCTAGTTTTGCATTGAAGTTTCCCATTAACACCGTATAGTGGATTTTGGAGGAATGCATGGCTTTAGAGATATCCCCATACATTTCCTCCACCTTCTAATCGGGATGTGCCGAGGTTGGTGCGTAAACCTGTATGACCTTTAACGAATACCGTTTGGTGATTTTGAGTATAAAGTATGCAACCCTAGTCGACACACTCACAATCTTTATAACGTTATTAACGAGAGACTTGTGGACGATAAATGGAACACCTCCTTGGGACATGAGGTTGCCCTCCCGATGATAGAACAAGTTGCCGGATTTGAGGCTTACCGTGTTCTCTCCCTCTCTTCGGACCTCTGATAATCCTATAAAATACAATCGTAACTTGTCTATATCTTCTTCCAGCTCCAGGATCTTCTCGTCAGTCCTCAGAGTGCGTGCGTTGTATTGCCAGATCGAATCGTTTTAGGTGGCAACCCAGCCTTCACCGGAGACTTAGCACCCCCTAGAAAGAGACGTATAGAAATAATTAATGCTTAAAGTACGCAAGCGATAATAATAGTAAGGCCTGTAGTTCTTAAAATAATTGAATGGAATGAATTAAATAGTAGACAAGTGCAATGATCAATCAAACATCGTTTTTATCGCGATAGCACTTCCAAATATTCGTCTTGTAATGTGGCCGCGGTTAAATTGCCATTTTTGTATTTCCATTAAAAAAATATGTTTAAAAGATAATATTTTTAAGTCAATTAAGAGACTTGTGTCGGGAATCGGAGAACGTTTTCACTGGTAACTAAGCATTCTATCTTAGTTCTTAGGGGTGACAACCAAATGCATCTGCATTTTGGAACCAGGTGGACTGTTTACCTTTTTTTTCTTTTTAGAATGTATGTTTGCATCAAAAAACTTTTTACTCTCATACCACTGAAAAGGCCAAAAATCTACTAGGGAAATGAAGATCATCTTTCAGGATTCGTGCTGACTGTTGTAATTTTTGTTGCAGGGTCCGTCGGCATCAGCGTACGTGACGTACGTGTCTCCGGCGGATGCGTTGCGCGCTATACAAGGTGTGAACAACGTGACGCTAGACGGACGCGTGCTGAAGGGTTCCCTGGGCACCACCAAATACTGCGCCAACTTCATGAAGAACCAGCCCTGTCCCAAGCCCGACTGCATGTATTTGCACGAGCTAGGTTAGCACATATTCGACATGTTTCGCTGGATACATTTTGACCTGAACTTGAAAAGACTTAAATTACTGTAGCTAGTGATATTTTATTGTTGATGGCCTATTAGTCTCGTGTTGAACATCCGTTTTTCTTATGTTGAAGTCTGCCCACTGCCACTATGAATCCACTGTCGCTATATCATTCTGTGGGTGTCGTAAGAGGCGACAGAGGAAAACTGAAACAACAGGAGATTGGGCTTCCTCATAACAGCTCAAAATAAACCTAGCAAGCTAACAGCATAGCAAAGTGGCGAAGCATTCAGCTTTGTAGCGGTTTCTAACGGTTGCCGTTGAGCAATCAGTTTCAAAATAGGAGGTTCAGATGCCTGGGTGATCAGTAATCGATTGCTGAAAACAGAATTTTAAAATTCGAAACCGTTCTCGAGATAATCGTGGGACAGACGGACAGACATCGTGAAATCAATAAGTGTCTTCGCAAGCTTCGCCACTTAATAATTAAAAAACCCACCTGCCACGCGTGGCAATGAGGGCATCCACGACTTGTTCTGCCATCAGGGCGGCGCCACTATAGAGTGAGGTAAAATATTTGACAGATTTCATAGCAGAGACGACAATTTCTTAGGAAAATGTAATCTTTAAGGTTTCTTTCTGTATTATTAGTTATATTTTATATTAATTACATTAGAAATGAATAAACCAAACTATAAATATAATTATAAGACGACTTTTTAAAAAAAAGAGTTAAGATGTGCAAAAAATTAAAAATCAAACCACTGACGCATTGTGTTGTGTTTTAATATAATACTCAAGATAATGATAAAATTATTTAAAACTAATTTCTCAATTAACACACACGGTGTAACAAAAAACTTTACCTCAGTCCCAACTAGTGACATCTGGTGAGTGGAAGATTATTAGCCCTCATTAAGGCAAATATTTCTTTAATGAGGGAGATCTATTTATTGTTACGGCGTGTTGATTGTCTGTAATGAATGGATGACTGCATAAATCAGCCCTGATGTTTTGTTGATGTAGTTACTGTTTTATCCCTGAGTACCTGGGCGACCGAGCTTAGTTATGCGTTGGACAAAATATTATTTTCTCAGGAATTGCACTTGTCTGGAGAGATACTTACACAATTAAAATATCAAAATTTCATCCAAATTGTTAGAGCAATTTCGGAGAAACCACTTTACATGTTATATAATATGTATATGTATACATATTTTTTTTTTCAAAAAGGTATTAAATAGGTTTCAATGTATCGAAAAGAAGTGTTTATGCAATGAATTGCTGTAAAATTTTCTAGAAATTTTTCATAACAACCTACGTAACTTTGCAAACAAAACATTTTGTTTGTCTATAGTTGAATACAATTGAAAGCAAAGGAAAAAAAAATAACTACATTGCCGGATTTGTACTTTTGTGAATGGAATACCCATTTGTACTCCAGCATCGTAGGCCTACGCTCTAGCCTTTAGGCTATTGAGAAGGTGATTGTTGTTGCGAAATTACTTAACATATTGCGCGAGCAAGTCAAGTTTGTTGCTTTGTGTGTGAAAAAAGGAAGAATACGAATTTTCCCAAAAATGTGACCCCAACTAGATTGAATTCGCCCCTGGAATCGTCTTATTTATAAATTTCATCGAAATCGGAACCATTTTAAATAATGCAATTACAATCAAATACATTACTATCTTATAGATGCCATAAGATTTTATTGTTACAACTTCTCTCAGTCGACTTTAACAACTTCAAGTTAACGTTAAAAATTCTATGGAATTTCAATAAAGAACACTATCAAATATCGAATTTTAATAATTTTAACCTCGCTTTTGGTGTGTATCTTATTATTTTTTTCATTTTAAGGTGATCCAAAGGCATCTTTTACGAAAGAAGAGATGCACGCGGGCTTACACCAAGTGTATGAGCGGCGGTTACACCATCAACTACTGCAGGGCCAGAGAGACAAGCCAGACGACAAGAACTGTCAGAACTCAGGTATGTAATGTTAATTAACTGGTTAGTGATAATTCGATGTTTCAATTACATTTAAATTACATAGTTGATTTGATTTCCTTTTTTAAAAAGGGGGAGGAAGTTCACTTAATCTGTATAGAACATAGACTAGTACTTATATTACAGAACATAAAAAAGGAAATATATTTATAAAAAAACAATTTTCTCATAATAAAACTAACTTTTAAGGATTTTATCGCGTTTAATTTACTTACAAAAAGTGAAAAAAAAGCCGCAAAGAACCTGATTTCCACCATAAATAATTGATGAGTTTGTTCATTGTTTGTCCATAGCATGTTATACTCCACCAAATCTAAGAAATACCTTTTGTCAGCTGCCACCATTGTTGGACAGGCATTTTAACTGAAAAATCTGTATCTACAATATTCGATTCTTAAGAGATATTGATATAGATTCTTTAGAGTTGGTAATCATTTGTAGTTTGACTAAAACCTATTTAAATTAACACATCAGTTCCCCGTGACTGTATGTGTAGCAATGCGTATTAATGTGAACATAAAATTAAGTAAATTAAATGCGATAAAATCCTTAAAAACTAGTTTTATTCAATGAGTAGTTTTCCCGTAAACATAATCATTATATTTTACTTGTTAAGTTTGAAACAAGTTTGCATAGTTAATATTGATTTCATATTTCAGGTAATTCTAGTACGAATACAGAAAAGGGCAGTTCGAAAGATGGTAATTACTTTTTTATTTGAAGAATATGCAATTTTGATACTAAGTTGAGATAATGTGAAAATGGAAATAATTTGATAAAATGTATTGCCTTATATTGATGAAAACTTCCATATATGAAATGGACCTTACCTTTTGTTGCTTTGTTGTTGTAGGAGACTAGTTTATAGAAAAGATCATCAATTAACAGTTTTCTTTTGTTCTACAGGTAATCAAACAAATCCCATACCAACAACAGTGGTCACATCATCAAATGTTAACATAGTCACTACAGCTAAGTAAGTACAGCACAATAAATGTGTAGAATTTTGTATGTTTTACATATTATAGTGGCACATTTAACAAGGTCATCTTATGTTTTTCATCTTTGTTTCTGTAGTTGGTTCGTTTTTAAATTTAGTTTCTAGATGCCTTTAGTTTTTGAAGACTGTCTGGTTTAGTGTTGAGAGTAAACCAAACAACAGTCTTCAAAAAACTCGCTAATATGTCTCAGATTCAAATCCCATCAAGAGTCAAGATTTGTAAAAAAAAAAGAGGTAGCAGACCTGAAGTGTTTATGATGTGACGTGTATTTGGTCCCGACATCTTTTATTTATCGAATTTACGTTATGTTAGTCACGGGTAGGAGTAGTGTGTGTATCTGCACTAGCATCACTAGCACAAAATGTTTTGACGTATGATGTGTGCATGGTTGCCATCGTACATATCATCAGCACCATTGATTTCTCGAAACAAAGTTAGTATAATGCTAAATTTGTTTCAGCTCTCAATAGTTAAAATCAGATTGTATATGAAATGACACACTTTTATGCGGTAAAACAATAATTATTGTTTAATGTATTAGCTTTAATTTATTATGTGGTAAAGCTATGCTGCATGCAGTTTATAATATTATGGTTGTAGCAATTTGCAAATACTAAAGCGCCGCTTTAGTATATGCAAATTTGCAGTAAAATAGAGTAAAATAGCAGCTTAATACTGCTGATTGGTAAGTAGAGAACCAGAGCGCCTTTTTAATGGAAACAAGACATTCCATCCATCTTAGTCCTCAGGGGTGATACCACATCTTCATTTTGATTCTTAATCGAGGATAGATATTTATTGAATTTATATTTCAATGTCTATGGGCCCCAGCATTCATTTACTATTAGGTGGACTATGTGCTCGTTTGTCACATGTATTCTATAAAAAAAGGTATATCATTTAATTTTGTTTGGCACCAACAACTTTCATCTAAAAAAAATAAAAAAGCTTTAGTCTTCTTTATTTTCTCTTCATATGCCAATTTTTAGGGTTCCGTACCTCAAAAAGAAAAAACGGAACCCTTATAGGATCACTTTGTTGTCCGTCTGTCTGTCTGTCTGACAAGACCCTTTTTCTCAGAAACGCGTGGAGGTATCAAGCTGAAATTCATATCAAATACTCAAGTCTTCTGTCCCTTAGAGCTGTGAAAAAATCAAACTTCTAAGCCAACGCAATCAAAAACTACAGGCGTTTATGCCGCAAATTTTCGACATTCGCAAGGGAATCAAAACCTACAGGGTACTTCCCGTGAACTCAGAATCTTGAAATTTGGTACAAAGCAACACTTTATAGCACAGATAAAGGAAACATTGCGAGTAGCATACATTTTTGGTGACATCATTATAATCAAAATATTTTTAATAATTTTAAACTTATATACCGACGAATTTGTTCGGAACCCACGGTGCGCGAGTCCAACTCGCACATGGCCGGTTTTTTTCCGTTAATTGATGGCTTTATTTGCATCAGTTTTATCTATATATAGCAATGTTATGCTATATAAAGTATTTCTTATAAAAAGGTATAATAAGGTATAATATTTTAAATCAATAAGATTAAAATTTTGTTACATATTTATGAAATATTACAATGTGTGTGCTACACTCTGGCTACTTAAGTATTTTATTTTCATTCTTTCCAGATCGAAAAAGGACACCGCGAATGGTAACAGTGGTAAAGAAAATGGTAGTAGTAATGGGGTCGGTAGCAATAGTAACAACAAAGAAGCATGGCCCAGTCTCAGCTCATCCCCACCCTCCGACAGTCCCGCTAGGAAACAACCCAGTCCAAAACCACAACAGTCTACAGGTAAGTCTCTGCACACAAAAGAATATTGTAAAAGAAGTAATTTTGAATCAGTAAGAACTCATTTAAAGACAAAAAAATTAAGTATTTAAAGTTTTCTAAATGTAATCCCAAAATTCTAACTTTACCAAAGTAACCAAATTTACTCTCTTAAAGCTACATAAAAAGGTTTTTATATTTCAATGTCAGTATTACTTATTTATTTGAATAAAGAACTATAAAAACAACACATTTACAAAATGTTTTTTTTTTTATAACTATATCGACAATTAAATACCCCTTTATTAAAAAAAGGTACTTTTTCGTTTGGATACTTTTGATTTTTTATCAACATTCGTTTTGGTCTGGGCAAACTCAGTAGTAATGTCAGTTTGAAATATTTTTTGTGTATTTATCACATTACGGAATAATGATAATTTTTCATAAGTATAATCAGTCCAAACAGTATTGTTTCTCAATTGGTTTAATTTGATTGGTTGTTTGGGATGACAGAAATAGATAACTTTAAATCTATTCCTTAAATTTTTTGTAGCTCTTTCTGCGATCCTTTTAATTCAGAATTGTCAAAACTAATTTCAATGTTTACAGTTAAGTCACAATCACAAGAAAATGGTATATCAGAATCTTCAAGTCCCACACAACAGCAAACACAGCAGTCTCAAACGAAAAACAAAGAAAACAATCACACAGAAAGCAAAACAAGCAGGAGCAACAAAGATAGCAACACAAATGGACAAAGTAAGAAGAGCAAATCAGAAAACAAATCAAAACAGAAGAACAACAATAGCAATAGTAATAGTATTAGCAACGAAGTCACAGAACCAGAGACAATGGAAAGTTCACAGATATTTAACAATACAGAGAATCACACAAGTTCAGTTTTCGAAAGTGATACACAACACAGTTACCTTTCAAATGAATTAGATGAATTGGAATCAGATAGGCACAGTCTGTTAGAAAATCACGATTTGTTAGACAATAGCGATCACAGTCTTCTAGACGACGACAATACACACAATCTATTAAATGACGCTAACAGTGAAGTGTTAATGATGCAGAGGCATAGGGAAATGCTTGCAGGCCTAGTCGATAACAACCACTTATTGGCGCACAATATGAAATCACCTTTAGTTAATGGTTATGGACTTTTAGACAGGGATTCAGTGAATTATCTAAGTAACGATAGACAGGTTAGCCAAATTAGCCAAGGTCTAATGGATCAGAAGGAATTGATGATGCGCGAGCAGCGCAGCCGTAGTGAAATGCTGATGAGACAGAATGAAATGCTGGCGAGGCAACACAATGTTATGGTGGAACCAAAGCACTATATGACATCATCCAGTATAGGTCTAGAGTCTGCTAGTGAATTATTAGGTAAGAAGATAAAACAGATATTATATTTTTGGATTCCAGATGATGAGGTTATGCCTGTTTTTATTGCTATTCCTGTAATTGTTTGTAAGGCTGTTTCAAGTGCTTTCAATATTCTAATGTATAATATTATGCTGTCAAATTTTACATAAAAAATTTGCAGATATAGATAAATAGTGATTTTTTATTACTCTAACTTAATAGCATAGATAACCTAACTAATGAAAATACAGATAAAAGTTATGTTAACTGTGGGGGCTAAGCACTCTTTTTTTTTAATTTCAGTACATTAGCAATACTGGTTTCGCTCCCACCAGCACGATTAAATGTTAATTGCAATTAAAAAGTAATCTGTAGACACGTGAAGTTCGCCAACACGCATGTAGCGCTGCGGACACTTTCTTGACCTAAAACCCTCTCAGAAATGAGAGGAGGCCTGTGCCCAGCTTAGAAACTTATATAGGTCTGTAACTGAAAGAATGTACTGAGGTGTTCCAAATAAATAACCCTTCTAAATGCCTTTTGAATTTATTCTTGTGTTATTATTGGCATATTATTTAATAATGATAAAACTGTTTGCGATTATATTTGAAATAGATTAACATTAGGAGTTTGAATGGGTAAATTATTATTCGCAACTCAACTCGAGTTATCTTGTGCAGGTGCAAATTTTCATCAGAATCACAATATCCTTCCACCATTCGGTATGCGTGTAGACAGTTCCATGGCATCAAACTCCTTGGGTGGCAGTGCCAACTCAATATCAGCTAATGCACTATCAGCAAATACACTAGCGGCAAACACATTATCAATGAACTCCATGGCTGGCGGATATATGCTCCACAACCAACAGTTGCTACAACAGAATCAGCCACAGATGCAACACAGTGGACTTGTAAATGGATTTGATGGCCCTCAGTCAGCAGTGAGTATTATTTTTATAGTTTTGTCACATTTTATATTATTGATTTATTTTTGACAGACAAATAGCTCTGTTATTAACGCATCAAGTAATAATTATTTAGAAACTTTTAAAACGTTAACCCTGCTATCAGTTCACTTAACATTTCTCTACATGAACTTATTGTTATAATTATGGATAAAATGTTGTTTGTAATGATATAAAAGTAGAAGAACGTTTCCCATCTTCATGAGCACATAGTCCATGCACTTTGAGCTTCATCATCATCGGAATTCTCGGAGTCGACATATCGAGTGACTTGTAGTTTCGTGGTCACTTGGAAGAGAATTCCAAATTGGTCTCTAAAAAGCTTGGCGTGCTCAGCAGAGTGGGACAGTATTTCATACCGGCACACCGCCTGCAACTTTACAAGGCGCAGGTTCGGCCTCACATGGAATACTGTTCCCATCTCTGGGCAGGGGCTTCCCTGTGCCAGCTCCTTCCACCTGACCGCATCCAGCGCAGAGCGGCTCGAATCGTCGATGACCGAGTCCTTTCCGATCGGCTCGATTCATTGGCACTGCGAAGAGATGTTGCATCCCTTTGCATTTTCTTTCGCATTTACCACGGGGAGTGCTCTGAGGAATTGTTCGGATTAATCTCAGCTGCCAAATTTCACGAACGCACATCGCGGCAAAACTCCCGATACCATCCACACCATATGGATGATTGGCGGTCCACCACTGTGTGATTTAGAAGATGTTTTCTTCCTCGCACAACTTCCTTGTGGAATCGATTACCATCAGCGATTTTTCCGGACCGATACGACTTAGGGACCTTCAACAAAAGAGACTACTCCTTTTTAAAAGGCCGGTAACGCATCTGCAATTCCCCTGGTTCCTCTGGTGTTGCAGTTGTTCATGGGCGGCGGTAGTCATTTACCATCAGGTGAGCCGCATGCTCGTTTGCCCCCTCTCCTATAAAAAAAAGTTTGTCACCCTTATCCTATAAAAAAAAAATTTGGGTTAGGATATGTTTTTTCGCTATTCATTATATCGTGGTTTAATGTTACAGAACGAAGGACGCTACCTGGCAGAAAACATGGACAAATTCTTCACAGACTTCCATAAAGCGCAGCAGATGAGACAGATGCTATCGCGTAACCCCATGGACGAGCGCCGCTACCCTCAGGAGCACCCACACCAACACCAATTTCAACAGTCTCCACACTATCCACACAATATGCTCAGTGCTGAACGCTTAGAGATGGAGCACAAACAAAGGTACACATAATTAATCTTTCGAGCTGTTTCTGCAGCACTGGTGCCACAGTAGAACTCGTACCAGGCCTCTGTCACTCTTGCTACCTGCATGAAATAATTACCTACAATCGCGAGCTGCCCCAGGGGTAGATCGCAGTCGGGGCTAGCGTGCTCTAGGTGGTTGAATGTTAAAGTTTTTTAACACTGTTTAGTGTTTAGTATATTTAATTGTCGGATAAAATAGTTGAAGTTTTAATGTAATTTAAGAATAATATATATGTATATTACCTAGCTATTTGTTAAATTATAATGGCAAAACGTCGTTCCTACTATAATTGTTGTGGGGATGGATGCTTAATGAGCAATTAAACGGATTCAGAAATATCATTTTTTGAGTTACCGAAGGACAACGAAAGGTAAATTTGTTTAATTTTTTTGTTAGATAGGTACTTATAGCGAAAAAATAAATAAGTAATAATTTAACTACAGAAGTAATACCTAAGTACTTTATTACAATAGTTAGTTGAAATTTATTTCACTACACCAGTACCTACTTACATATACTTGTCTTTGTAATTAAAATATTTTAAGTTATAATAGCACAAAATACTGAAATTAAATTTTGTTTACAAAATTTTCAATTAAGTAGATTATGATCATATTTCTGTTAGAAATCGTATTTCGGGTTTATCACAAAATACCTCTAGGTCGAAGTTGGACTTAATTTGCACGTTGCAGTGAAGAATTTCGGAGATATAACGTCACCCAACGTTTCATTATAGAGAAATGTATGGAATATGGCTTACACAGTATATCTGACTTTCATTGACTTTACCAAAGCCTTTGACTCAATTTACCATGATTTTTTATTCGAAACTTGAAGAACAAAGTGTTGACCAAAAATATATAAATATCCTAAAATATATTTATAGAAACAGCAAGGCAAGAATAAAAACAGACAAAATGGGGGAACCATTTCCATTGCAAAAGGGTGTCAAACAGGGTGACCCGATTTCACCAATTCTCTTCAATGCAGTTCTGGAGAAAATTTTCAGAAATATGTTTTGGTCACATAAAGGATTAAGAATAAATGGAAGATACCTAAACAATCTGAGGTTTGCAGATGATGTCATTATCTTTGCTGAGACCACGGAGATCTTAGAAGATATGCTCAGGGATAGGGAGGGAGCTCAGGCCATTTTTACTGGAAATGAGGCATTCCATCTTAGTCCTCACGGGTGACAACGCATCTACATTTTGATTCGCAAACGAGGATAGATGTAGATGTCTATGGGCCGCAGCAACCACATCCATCAAGTGGACTGTGTGCTCGTATATCACCCTTATTCTATAAAAAAAGGAAATTTGAAAGTAAGTGTAGAGAAACAGGCTTGGGAATGAATAGGCAAAAATGCAAGATCATGACTAATGGGGAGCACAAACCTGTTAGACTTGGAGGAACCCTACTGGATTATATAGAAGAATTTACATATCTAGGACAAGTCATGTCATTTAAAAACAACTAAGATATGGTGATAGAACAAAGAATAAACAAAACAAGTCATGGAAAAAATTTTGGAGCCTAAAATTTATTATGAAAAGTGACCTATGCATAAAACTTAAAAATAAGACATTTAACACTGCCATCCTACCTACCTTAACCTATGGATCACAAACATGGAGTCTTACTAAAGCTCATTTAAATAAACTAAAAGAAACTCAAAGAGCAATGAATAAATCAATGCTTAAGATTTCCAAAAAAAAGACAGAATCAGGATTACAGAGATCCGGGACAGGACGGGGGTGGAAGATGTCATAACAAAGATTTGGAAAAGCAAAGGGGCATGTGCTGGACATCTCTGCAGACTACCAAATGATAGATGGACTAAAACAATTACAGAGTGGATCCCGATGGACAAAAGAAGGAAAAAAGGGAGACTAAAAAGGAGATGGCAGGACGAACTCTCGAATTTTGACAAATACTGACACAGAACAGCCCAGAGTAGAAAAGATTGGGATAAGTTGGGGGAGGCCTTTCGCGCTAATAGCGACATATAAATAATAAAAATATAATGAAACAACTTAAAAATTTAAAGTAAAACTTTATTTACGTGTAAAATAAATGCTACTAATACTAATAATACTAACGTCACCCTGTCTTACACCTCTTTGCAGTTGGATAGGTTTCGTACTCTGGTTCTGTACTCGGATAGCCATAGTACACTGTACAAACATTTCAGCAACTTGATATACCGACAGTCAACTTGGCACCGCTGAAGGGACTGTAGCACCGTCCAAATTTTGACGGAATCAAAGGCTTTCTCATAGTCTACATACGCAAGGCAAAGTGGCAGATTGTACTCTTCTGTCCTGTGTACAATTTGCCGAAGGGTGTGTATATGGTATATGGTGCTAAAGTCTCTTCGGAAACCGGGAGGCTGGAAGTTGTCCAGTCTGCGTGCGAGACGATTCGTAATGACTACATAACAGCACGTAGACACGGCTTAGAAGGGAAATCGGTTTGTAGTTCTTCAAGAGATCGTTGTCTCCTTTCTTGAACAACAAGATCACCACACTTCTGCTCCACGCCTCCGGAGTAGTGCCACCATGGAGGACGGAATTAAATAGCCTCTGAAGGACTTTAAGTACCGGTTTTTCATCCGCTTTCAGAAGCTCTGCTGTAATTCCATCGTCGCCCGGGGACTTGCCGTTTTTAAGGTGCATTCCATTCTAATCTCGCTCAGACTGACGTCCGGGATATCATCGGAGCATTGTCGGATAAGACTTGCTCTAGGGTCGTTACTCACACTTGCGTGGGGCTCGTCGCGTATGACATCATACAGCTGCCCATAGAACCTCTCCATCTCACTCAAAATTTCAGGTGTCCTAGATACGATGCTGCCACATTCGGTCTTCAGCTTTGACAGTTGGCTCTTTCTGGCAGACAGATCTCTGACGAAGGCTTTGGAGCCCTGATTCCGCTCGATCGCTTCTTCAATAGGAGCAGTATTAAAGTTGCGTAAGTTCCGCCGCATGCATTTGGAGATCTGTCTATTCAGTTGTCAGTATGCTATCAAATCTACTGATGACTGCAGCTTCATATATTAAGAGTGTGATCGGAGAGTTTTTGTGTTCTTCTGCAGCGGGTCTTGCAAAACTTAGCTCCGACCGCATGGACAGTTTCCACGAGCTTGTCATTCATATCGGCCACTGCATTGCAATCTTCTAGGTACTGAAAAACGGTTTTGTTACTCGAGCTGGTTTCTTTGGATTAAAGTATGAGGGGCATGGATGGGGCTCTAACCGTTCGGTGATCGCTACCAGTTTTCAACCCTCGCGATCACTGAGACATCACTGAACAGTTGCCGTCTAGTCGTCATAATGAAGTCAATCTCATTTTTTGTCGAACCGTCGGGGCTCGACCAGGTCCACTTCCTGTGGGGCCGTTTCTGGGAAAAAGTGTTCATCATAAAGAGTCCCTCTTTCTCCATGAAGTCGGCCATCTGCCCTTGGGTTCTGTAATCCGATTTTCCCTTTTATAATAGTATGTTTACCTTGGTCAAATTGTCAGAATTGATTTTGTAAGAAATATATCCCCACAGTAGAATCTGGGTAACATGATATAGGCCAACGGAGTAAGTAAGCTGAAGTGGTAATGTACCAGTCATATAGCTCCAAGAACCAATCACTGATGGGGAAGAAAGGTTCTCAAGTGGCTGCCTTGTACTGGCTACCCTCAAGTAGATGGTGTGACAACCGGCAAGATATGTAGGAAGTCGATGGATGCAAGTTGCCCAGGACCTTGCTTTGTGGCATCCCTTAACTTTCTATGTTCAGCAGCGGACTTGTGAAGACCTGTAATGTAATGGAATAAATTAAATAAAAAAAACTAGCTAAGCTGCTACTTTTGGTAATTTAAGTTTCATCTCACTTGCAATGTGCTACTTATGTGTTGTTTCTGGTTTTTTTTTGTGGTCATAAAATGGTTATCGTCTTTGTTAGTTCTTTGTTATTGATATTTGCAGTAAGATTTTGTGATTTACGACTTCCACTATAACATAGTTTTATAGTCTATGATTATATAACGATGGCATGTAGGCAGAGGGAGATTTAAATCTGTAGAATTTTAATTTAGGCTATTAAAAATAAACATTAATAATATCTATGTATTTCAGAAATTTTGCTTTTATTCTTTATCTTCTGTCGCTGGTCTTGCTATATCGATTTTAAAAGTAAAGTAACTTTGAGGCAGGTTGCTTGCAGATGCTGACTCTATTGAGATTTAGTATTTTAAGCATTGATTTTCTTTTTGCTGGGTGGTAAAAGTTCGTTCGGATTTGTACGTTTGTAATATTAAATTAACTACTTTGGTCCAGTTTCAATAGCCTTAATACTAAATAAGAAGTGTGTGCCTATCAGTGGGGCGTTTCTAGACTGTTAGTTTTCGTCCATACTTACTTTTATTTTTGATTTCAGGATGAACAATATACGGGGCAACGAAAATAATGGCAGCCGCGCGGCTGGCGATGGAGATGATGACCTTGATTTTGATCCATTTAAGGAAACACAGAAGGCCCTTGCAGAGATGATGGAGACGGAAATGATGCTTAATACGATCCCTAGCGGGTATTTAATTATTTGGGATAATTTAATTATTTAGGATTATACTCGTGACAATCTAAGAAGCCCGATTTGACAGCTATAAAAATATTTTGCGTAATGATGGGAAATAAAAATTAGTTGCTATAAAAACCGATTCTCGAGACATACCGATTATCTAGAGTTTGTAATGGACAATGTATCTACATCGTTTAAAATTGATTCTCAAGACATGTCGTTTTAATACATGTACGAGTTTGTAATATTTAACAGTTATTACATAAAGCCAAACTAAGTTCTAATTTGGGCCAGTTTCAAAGCCAAGATGCAAACCAAAATCCGACATACACTGTATATTATGTAAGCACGCCACTGATATCCACCCGTCGCTAGTCAAGAATAAAATTAACAATAAATAAGTGCGTTTGGGTCAGGTAAATAAATAAATTCACTGAATTTGTAACATTTTTATTCCCAATTCTTATCTTAATGCCAACAAACAGTTTTTTTATAAAACCTTCCCCGGCAGATCTAGCATGACATATAATGAAGCGTCCACCCTTTCCCATTGGAATTTTTGAGCTGGATGCTTGCGTATCATATGTCCAAAATTGTGGCACAGGCATTTAACTATGGCCAAAACCCACTATTTTTTAGAATTGTGTTTATAGATGTTGCATTGCCATTATATAAGTTTGCAAATTTAAGGGACACAAGTAATTTACTTATGGTGGGGTATTCTTGTCTTGTGTAGTAGTCGTAAACATGGGATCTAATAGCATCAGCATGAAAATTATCAATACCTGTCACAGGTTTTTGTTTTTTGGGTGTGTAAAGTACATTAATTTCACAGCCAAAAGGCCCGTACTTTTCCTTTATAATATTTCGGACAGTTTTTGTGCCAATTCCAAACACCTGTACGACTCGTTCTTGTACTTGGGTAACTTATAAAAGAGGCTCTCTATTTGCTGACTCCCGTTCAAAGTACTCGTGCAACTTCAAAACCAAGTCACGAGACTGGCTGTTAAGAGTACATCCTCTTTTATACATGTTGTCTAGTTCACACGATAACACCAAAATCACGTAATGCGTAATCAAAGTCCGGAATTAGCTAGCCAAGGTCAACGAATATAGCAGAAACAGTGCAAGAGTGATAGCCGAATCAGAAAATATAATAATAACCAATTACACAAAAACTTCCAAGATAGCGAGAGACCGCGCGAAGCATTGACCAATCAATGACGTAGAGAGAAAAAAAGTGGCCAAGTGCGAGTCGGACTCGCCCATTAAGGGTTCCGTAGCAGTAAGTAACATAATTTACGGTTTATGACGTTTAAAAAAACTACTCACTAGATCTCGTTCAAACCAATTTTCGGTGGAAGTTTACATGGTAATGTACATCATATATTTTTTTAGTTTTATCGTGAACAGTTCCAGGGGGGGGGGGGGGGGGGGCATACATTTTACCCACTTTGGAAGTGTCTCTCGCGCAAACTATTCAGTTTAGAAAAAAATGATAAAAGAAACCTCAATATAATTTTTCAAAACCTATCCATAGATACCCCACACGTATGGGTTTGATGAAAAAAAATGTTTGAGTTTCAGTTTTAAGTATGGGGAACCCCCAAAATTTATTGTTTGTTTCTATTTCTGTATGAAAATCTTAATACGGTTCACAGAATACACCTACTTACCAAGTTTCAACAGCATAGTTCTTATAGTTTCTGAAAAAAGTGGCTGTGACATACGGACGGACAGACAGACCGATGACGAATCCATAAGGGTTCCGTTTTTGCCATTTGGCTACGGAACCCTAAAAATGGAGGTTAAAATAATTTTTTTCAAAATCAAACTATTTCCAATATTAACATATTAAATATAAAAATAAAGTTAGAAATATATGTGGTACAGATTTTGTTATTATATGTTTAAATATTAAATAATATGTTTCTCTCTTTTCTAAATGTAAAAGTATCGATTTTTCAGAACATCGATTTTATTTGGTAAAAATTGGTTTATAACGGTCACAACACTACGGCAACGAACTCAAAGATATCAACAGACATGTCATTGTAATATCGTCCTGTGAGAATATTAATCAACGATTAATTCGTCTTTTTGAGAGCATTTTTCGAATATAAAGTAAAACTTGGTGCTTACTAATAATACTCAATGTCATAGTGTATGGATAACATAGTAATTATTTTGGATTGTGAATTTGATTTTTTGATTTCTTACGTCAACGTTCATACAAAGTTATCGCGGCATGTATAATGAGAAACGTCAAATCGGGCCTTTTAAGATTGTCGCGAGTATAGTAGAAAAATAATATGTATTGTTCATGTTGGTATTTTCCTTATATACGGTGGATATAATCATCAATTTATTATATTTTTTATCATCAATGCCAATATAAAAAAACATGTCATTCATTATTTAACTTGGATTGGATTCTCTTCGCTCCGTGTATTTCTAGTATTGCGCGATTATATACTACAATTTTTTCAGGGATAATATGGAACGTGTACGCCGTGCCCGACTGCCACCCCCTGGCTTCAGCCATATCAACACCTTTGGAATCGGAGTACCTCGGCAACAAGCACACCAAGGTAATCCATATTGAAATCAATGACAAAAATCTTATGAGATGTTTATAAACAAAATAATTTGCTCAAATTCATATTTTAAATTCCCTTCGATTTTTATGGCTGATATTGAAAGACGGATAATTTCTCTTTTAAAGATATGGCATATGATATATCACTGATATTCTAGAAACTCTTTAAGTAAATGAGTTTATAGCAAAGTCATATTTCTTAGAACCTTATAACTTATTCAACTTTTATAAATAAAAATTTTCAGGTTACAATTCAAACAGCGCGATATTCTCTGACTGGACTCAGATGGACCCAGCCATAATGTCAACATCAGTGAATTTTGGCAAGCAGCCTCCTCAGGCTGGCCTCACACAGCAGCAACAAGAATTGTTCGCAAGATTCAATCAGCTTAGTGTACAGCCCAATGGCATCTCCAAGCATCAGGTTTGTAAATGTTTTGTTATACTGTTAAGTAGGGGTACTAGTAAGGTAGAGGAAAGGAAGACTCATGTTAGTGTATACAAATGTGTCCTAAGAGTTGTGGTAAGATAAGATGGTATTATGACAGAATAACAGAAAACAAGCAGTTAAATAACAGCATAAAAATGCTGTGTTTCGTATGGTGATAAACGAAAATTGAAGACTAAGAATTCTATCTTAGTCCTCAGAAAGATGTCGATGTCAACTGGTCACAGCATCCACTTACCACTAATAGACTGTGTGCTAATTTATTACCCTTAGTTGTTTAAAAGAACATCAGAATGCAATAATCAATAAGAACAATTATCTAAAGAAAAGTAAGAACCTGGTATGCACGCATACATTTCCGTCAAGTATGTTTCATTGGTATGCACGTAGACTTAAAATTACGAACAGACCTTTTGGGACAAGTGTTTTTAATGAAAAAAAAAGCTACTAAATGTATCTTTGAAATTTATTTAAAAAAATTTAACAAATAAATTGTGCTTCTATTTATTACTCAGTGGACAGGCTTATCGGTGACCTTGATTTGGTTAAAACTAATCTTGTCAGTCTTGAGCACAGGTGTACTGTTTCCAGTCCCTTGATATTTTATATCTATAGGATGGATTTCGTAATGTGCGCAAAACTACATGCCTTATTTACTTCCACCCCTTTTCACCATCGGACAACTATGCGTTGGGAGGGGGGGGGGGGGTCTTCGCCTCTTTTTTGCAGATATTTCAATATTTTTATATAGTCCAATATATGGATAATCCCTCGTAAAGCGTAGCGCAAATGAGTGGTAAGAATTTACCAGCATCTGTCTTTCTGCCTGATTACAATCTGGGTGACAAGAGTGAAGTGACTTTTGTTACACTAAGTGTAGGTTCAGATGACAAGCGCTCAACGCGCGGTTTGTTAACGCGCGTTTACAACTACATCAGTTTTATTCAGGCCGTACATATGCTAACCGGCAGTTTAATAAAGCGCGCGTTGAACGCTGCGCTTCGAGATCATTGGTTTTCTATGTTACCGTTCAGTTGAGCGCGCGCTTTTGATGCGGATAGACGTATTTTAGGGTTCGCTCAGTTCATCCAGAAATCGTCCGAAATGGAAACGGAAGCTTTTAATACCGAATTATTTATAGATGACCAGGGCGGCCGCGGCAACGCGCGTGCAACGCCTGACAGGCGCGTACCATGTCAATACTATAAAAAACTTACGCGCGTTGAGCGCTTGTCATCTGAACGTACCCTAAGACAGTGTGATTTACCACCTAGGGCTCCATTACCACTTACCACCAGATTGAATTGTAAATAAGTATTGGCTTATAATAAGTATAAAAATGTAAATTATTGATTTGTTTCTCTTACTAATTTAGAAGTAAACTTAAAAATGATACAATTAACTTTATGAGAAAGTTACTCAGGACTGCTCAAGGTTTCTGCAAGAAAAACAAGAATAACTGACATAGCTCCATGTATCAAAAGGTTGATTAAAAATAAATTCAGAAAGCTTAGTTGCGTTATAATAAATGTTATATTAAACTAATAAGTTAACACAAATACTTGAGATTTTGAGTGATAGTTCGATGAATAAGCACTTGATATAAAATTTCATAGTGCAGTGGGAAGTACATACGTTTTCACTTTTATTACACATCATAATGGTTAGTATCGTATAATTTAAAAAAAATAGATAAAAATAGATTTAAAAAAATTAAATCGAAAGCTTGATTCTGAGTCAGAATTTCTGTGAGGCAGAGATCAGAATTTCTGATCTCAAATAATCTATACTCATATAATATTTGTTAAAATTTAGTTTGTTTAAACGCGCTAATCTCTGGAACTACCAGTCCGATTTGAAAAATTATTTTTGTATATTATAGCCAAATTCATATGGAATAGTATAGGCTATCTAGCATTAAGCTATATTACTCAGCTAGCCTTAAATATGGATATTTGTTAAGCAAGTCAAAAGAAAAAGCACTCCCGAAATGATTTATCCGCGTACGCTGGTGTTATCGTTAGGGATACGTAAATACAATGTTCTAGAAAAATATATACCTTTACTCCGTCTAAAAAAAAGTCTGCGATACCATATGTCTATTTCTTATACATAAGCCATAATTTGGTATTTTGTGACAAAAAAAAATATTGAAAATTTAAAAGTGATTTATGAGCGTTATTATTAGGCATGACCTATTTATCCTTACGAACGAAAGTTACTTCATCATCAAAACAATTTTATGAAGATAAATTTTGTTCATTATACCATGTTATTTGAACGCATAGTTTAAGAGATAATGTAAAATTAAAATAATTCAATACATGGCTGGGCGCGCGAACGACGCTTAAACCCTAGCCGTTATAAAATGTTTGAACTAGGTCATGTCGCGCACCTCGGACACGTGATGACGCGGGTGAAACCGCGGGGCACAGCTAGTGAAGGAAATATATATGGAATATGATTTTTCAATAACTTACCTGATGGCTCATAGACACATACAAAAGGACTAACATGGACACCTTGTTAATAGAAAAAAGCGATTCCAGTCCTTGGCGTTTAATAAACGAAACACAGCACCATAATGTTGCTATTTAACAGTTGTTTTTATCCTATTGTGCTGGAGCATTACTATATTGTAGTTGGACGAAGGAATTTAAAAGTTTTAAGCAAACATACACAGGTTTTGTCCTTCTGGGATCAAGCTTTTTTTAAGTATTAGAGCCATGCTGCAGCTATATTATGGTTGTAGCACGAATGGGTTGGCTCGATCGGGCAAGGACCACGCTCTCACAAAATGGCAGCTAAATGCTGCTGAGTTTCGTATGGTGAGTATAGAGAACGGGGGACCCTTTTTACTGGGAATGAGGTCCTTAGAGGTGGCTATTCAATTGCATGTTCAATTGCATTTTCAATCGAGAATTGATGTAGATATATCTTTGGGCCACAGCATCCAGTTATCGTTAGGTGGACCGTGTACTCGTTTATCTCCCTTACTGTATAAAAAATGTGATTAAGCGTGAGTTGAGTAGGCATAAGTCGTGGTATCGTTCGGCGGCAGGTGCCGCTGGTGGGTGCGCAGTGGGCGCCCAAGGCGTGGGGCGGCGCGGCGTACGGCGGCATCCCGCTGCCGCCGGGCTTCGCGCCCGCCAAGGCGCCGCAGCACCCCGCCGAGTGCATCGACGCCAAGTAACGCCGGCACAGTGCAATCTACAAACCTCCTCTCACAGCGGATATTATATTTTCTATCAGTAAAACGTTATTCTCTTTCCGTTGGAGATACGATCGATAAATCTTTGTATTAAGAGAGCATATTTTAAACGAGAGAAATATGATAACAAAGGAATTTGTAAAATAAATTAACCTATTTGTTTTATTTAAAATGTTTATTTTTTACTTTTGTCTGTTTCATACTTCGGTTTCGGCTCGACTTCCCCGCTGTGATTTATCATATTTCTTATTTAACGTTTCGTTTCCGAAAGTATTTGTATATTCGTTGTAGTATTACTTAGTGTCATATCCCTGTTATGAAAGATTATTATTATTTTCTATATTAAAATGAGATGCCAATAATTCGATTCCATTTTGTACCTTATTGCGCCGTTATCAATGAAGATCATTAAAATTGAAGAATAATTATTCATTCTTTTAATGAGCACACCTTCATCACATTGGGTTTCGGAAATATGAATGAATGAAACAAGACAACATAGTATAAGGATTTGTCAAAAATGATATTACATACAAAATATGTATTTTTTTAAGCGATTTAAGGATCTACCCATACGACATACTAACGTCTTTGGTGGATTTTTCCCGCCAAAATCACTGACTACATACTCTACCTTTTGCGACATAGCGAGGATCAATCCGCTATGTAAACAGGTGGGTCTTGATATGTATTATTAGGTTACCGCGTACTGTCCGCAAACATACGCACCGTTTGTGTCTATGTGCGTAGGCCATAAAATTATATTGTCTATTCCAATCCGATTTTTCTTTAGCTACTCTAGTTTAGAAATATTTTTGTTTTATTGGCAAAAGTACCTATAATTACAAACTATATGATAATAGTCCAAAAAAACGTATTAAATAAGTAAATACAACTTTATTGTACATCAAAACAAAAATTACAGGAAAATGCGTCATAATAATGATAATATGCAATGGACGACCTTATCGCTTAAAGCGATCTCCGCCACACAACCTTGGAATGGGAAATTTTATTAGATGTACATATGTGATACCTTTTGTTTACGAATTGTATCGCTTTGGCTCAAAAATGCAAGCAAGTGATATAAGGAAAACTCCGAATATTTATCCAATGAATTATGTTCAAAATTGGTATTCGTTTATTGTGAAAAAATAACGCCTTTACGAATACCCCAATTTACGGGTATATATACCTAGTCAGGTCATAAATTCTGTCACATGTTTAATATAAAATAATTGAAACAAGTTTATTCATTATGTAACCATTTATACACCAAAATGAACTTAACAAAACATAGATTCTTTTGACACTAAAGGTTATTCAAAATGACCTCCGTGATTTTGAATACAGGCCTTCAATCTGCGCGGCCAGTCGTCTATCGCAGCACGAACGAGGTCCATGTCAATATCGGCGGCTGCCTTAATCAAGGATGTCTTGAGTGAATCCAAATTGGGATGAGGCTTTGAGCACGCCTTTTCCTGCAAGTGTTGCCATATCTTGTAATCTAACGGATTCAAATCTGGACTGGAGGAGGGCCAGTCTTCGTGCCGGATGAAGTCGATTTCACGCGCCGCCAGCCAGTCTTGTGTGCTCTTCGCTCTATGAGCTGGCGCCGAATCTTGTTGGAATACCCAGTGCCTGTTATTGAACATGGTATGAGAAACAGGTTCCACAAGGTTCGTCAGGGCTGTATTTTGATACACAACTGCATTCGTTTTTACACCTTTCTCACAAAAATGTACCTCTGTTAAGCCCCAATAAGAAACTCCCAACCATACCATGAGCGAGGATGGAAAATGACCTCGTTGGACACGCGGAATACGGTTGCTCGCTTCTTCACTACTGTGTCCGTACACCTTATCATTTTGTTTGTTGTAGCTCTCTTCTACGGTAAAAATTTTTTCAACTGAAAAAAGAATTTCCCGATATTTTTTTCCCGCGTACCGCTTCAATAAAGCGCGGCATCTCTTCAGTCTCAGGTCCATTAGACGAGCATTCAAACGATGTCCTGTTTTTCTTCGATATGCCCGAAGCCCTAAGTCTTCATTTAACACCCTTTTCACCGTGGTTCTGCTTAACCCCATCTGAAGGGACAACAGTTTCTGCTTACGTTTGGGATTTCTTTGAGTTCGCGCCTTCACAGCTTTTATCACTGCTGGAGTCCTAACAGACCGAGGGCGACCACTTCTTGACCTGTCATCTACACTAGAGTCTTCATTGTATCGTTTGATGGTACGATAAACGAATCTTTTGGTTATATTCAAATTTTTCAGTATGTCAAAAATTTGAATTGGCGCGTAACCGCAACGATGCAACGCAATAACTGCTACACGGTCTTCTTTAAGCGTCCACTCCATATTTAAAAATGAGTAAAATTCTAAAAAGTATACAGTTTTATTTTCATGAACAATTCGAAATTCGAATTCAATAAACTTTTTTGTGGCCAGCATTCTAAAAGAAAAGTTTTTACTGTGTGACAATACTTATGACCTGATTGTGTATATATATATTAAAGAAAATGTACATCTCAAAGTATTTGCAAAACAATAACTAATAGGTTCTTCTATATTAACAGTTTTTGTGAAGAATTTTCCCAAAATAATAACGGAAAGAATGATAAAAAAAAATATTAAAAAAATCAATGATCATAACCAATTAGGCTATTATATATTATCAATAAAGCCTCTAGGATCGGGTCCGTCCCAAGGCACAACAGCGCCGTTATGCCACACATATAGGCCTCCGCCTTCGGGCTCCAAAGCCAGCTTTACCACCACTTTCGCGGCCTGTTCCGGTGTCACTGAGCCGCTACCGCGCGTCATGTCCGTTATTACATAGCCGGGATGCACGCAGTTTACAGCGATTTCTGAAATTTAGAAGGTTTACACTAAATATCTCAGGCTTTTTTTGTCGACTGAGTTAAGGCTAGTGGGTATGAGTTTTTAGCACTGGATAAATTTGTGTTAATCACTCATTGTGTAAACGAACTAATGGAATAGCGAGATTAGTGTTTCGCCTCCTTGCCACCTCACACCACTTAACAGACCTAAAACAAGGTGTTGCTTATGATCAACGCCTATAATGTATGCTATGCTTGGTATATGTGTAGTGGTTCGATTTATTACATATCAACTTAATTTTTTGGAAACTTGCTATTTTATTTGTTTTTGACTTTAGAATTTACACAGTTTCTATTGCTTGATGAGACTGCGTATGTGTGCGTAAACAATTTTTATGCGTGAAATTAAGGTGCCTATTTCAACGTGCTCATTAAAGAATAGACATTTTCAGAGGTCTCACAAAAGTAAAGTTACAGCCCATATACGTCCCACGGCTGGGCACCGGCCTCCTCTTACTTCTGAGAGGGTTTATAGAACAAGGAAATGTCTGCCGTGTTGCCCCTAGTGCGTGTTGGCGGACTTTACATGTCTCCTAAATATTTTTTTATTTCTCAGACATGCAGGTTTCCTCACGATGTTTTACTTCACCGCCGAGCACGTGGTAAAGTCTCACAAAATATAAATTATTATCATAAAATAGCAGAATAATAGTAGCACTAATGTAGAGCACTAGTGGCCATGGTGAGAACCATGCTTTGGCGGTGTAACGGAATCCATGACCCCATTTTATTCCGTTTGTTCTCGTAAGATACATTATAGGTAATGCCAGAGAAGACTGTCGATAGATGGCGGTGTAACCATCTCGCTCACACTAGACGTAAAATACCCAAACATGGCGACGAGTAAAAGCGTCAAAGATACTGGTTCTGCGATAGTCAACCCGCCTGCCAAGCGTTATGATTTCGGCAAATCCTTTGGCAACGGCACAGATCCATGTCCACCAGTTGAGTTTTACGGTTTAGTGATGAAAAGAAGTGTATGGAGAGTACCTAGTTATTAAGCTGTGGGTCCTGGGTTTGAAATTAGTCGGTGCCAACATTTGTGTAACATAAATTGTTGGTGTACGAGTCTGGTTGTATTGTTTGCCCTTGTGTATTATGACCCCACCTACTGTATATCGCCGACATTATCCCTTAATATTTCATGAAGCATACATGCCAGCATGGTTAGGATAGGACGAGTGTTTACGCGTTCACCGGTAGCACTATAAAGTAATACAGACGAATAGATCTTTAATGATTAATCGGTCGGTAATAACTGAACGACTGATGAGGCAGAAAGGTTCTCAAACGGCAGCCTAGTACTACAAAGCACAGTGTTGGGTTAACTCCCACTAGATGGAGTGACGACCTGCCGAAACGCGCAGGTAGTCTATCGATACAGGTGGCTTAGGCCTGTACTGTACTTAGTACTTTATAGCAATCTGTGCGACATATTGTGATGGGCTGGGCTTTAGTGATTCGTCTTATATACCGGAGATCCTTTTTACTGGAAATGAGGCATTCTATCTAAGTTCTCAAGGGTGACAACACATCTGCATTTTGATTCTTAATTGAGGACAAATGTAGATGTCTATGAGCCACAGCATCCAATTACCATCAGGTGGATAATTGCGTGCACGTTTGTCATCTTTCTTTTATATAAAAAAACGTCGTTTTCGGCCAAATTAACCCTTTCGCTGTCCCGTGCACTATATATAGATCATTGCTATGCTTTTACTATTGTGTCTGCAAACGGGACAGTGAAAGTGTTAAGCAACATGCGAACACGAAACACTATGATTCACAAAAAGATTGCCTCAAGTCTAGGACTGACAGTACGCGCGTGTATGTGGATGTGGTGGCGCGGCTGCTTAGTTTTCAACATGCAGTTGGCGCTGCAGTTACCGTGTTATATGATAGCTTTTTATTTCCTTATTCGCATACTTATTTACTTGTTGTTCACTAACTTGACCATAAATAAAATTTGAATGTATTAGCAGATAGCGATCTCAGGTTAGTACATATTTTTTTAAATTGTAATTAGTTTGCAAATTGTTTTTATTTATTTATTTCTTATATTTTAGATTTTGTTTCTGTTTTAGGTTGGCATTAATGCAAAGCCCAGTCTACAGCGGGTAGATAAGGTAAATGCTATTCTGGAGGCGTTGCGGGAGGCTTCAATCAGCAATCAAAACACTAAATAAATTCGTAATTTCATGTAATATATACCACAGCGACTACAAATAAAATGTCAAAAACGTGACATAAAAAAGAAAATACTTTCTAAAGAAATTAGCAAGGTGCAGGATTGTGAGAGAGGTTTGGCGTTTGGATAAAAAGTTGGTACATCCTTTTTATACCCTAGAGCCGGGCGCAGGTGAGCATAAGCAAATCTTTCAATGTTACATACCTCCTGCTACCGAAGCTAAAATAATTAAAAATATTGTACAACCGACTTCAATATAAATTATTAAGAATAACTCAAGAACTATTGGTCAGACCTTGATAAAATGTATATGGGACCACATGAGAATCATCAGCTTTCAGTTAAAGAAAGAGTCATCGAAATCGGTTTACCCAGAAAAAAGCTTTTTTTATAGGAGAGGGGTCAAACGTGCTCACCTCTAACCACCATGAACAACTGCAACACCAGGGGAATTGCAGATGCGTTGCCGGCCTTTTAGAAAGGAGTAGCCTCTTCTTGAAGGACCCTAAGTCGTATTGGTCCGGAAAAATCGCTGGTGGTAATCGATTCCACAAGGAAGTTGTGCGAGGGAGAAAACTTCTAAGTCACAAAAAGGTGAACCGCCACTCATCCAGATAATATTGAAGGTATCGCGACAAAACTCGCGATGCGATGCGATGCGATGGTGAAATGGAGCGGCTGGAATCAGTCCGAACAATTCCTCAGGGCACTCCCCGTGATAGATGCGATAAAATACGCATTGACATGCAACATCTCTACGCAGTGACAGTGAGTGAAGCCGATCGGAAAAAACACTGTCGTGGACGATTCGAACCGCTCAGCGCTGGATGCGGTCAAGTGGAAGGAGCTGGCACTTGGGGAGCCCCTGCCCAGAGATGGGAACAGTATTACATTCCAGTGAGGCCTAACCTGCGCTTTGTAAAGTTGCAAGCGGTGGACCGGCATGAAATACTGTCCCGCTCTACTGAGCACGCCAAGCTTTTTAGAGGCCAAATTTGGTCTTCTCTTCCTAATGACCACGAATCTGCACACTATTCGATTTCTCGACGCCGAGGATTCCGATACTGGCTGAGGAAGCAAGGGGAGTGCCTTGAAACTGAGGGGATTGATTTGATTTTTTGAAAAAACGATAAAGACGGGATACGACAAAGGGGTTTTTTTAGCAGTAAACGCGCAAACTTGTGTCTTCTGGAGATTGAAATGGACTAGATTTAGTCGCCCCCAGTCTGAGAGTGTTTAACAAAGTCTCGACTTCAGAAGTTTGTTCCGGTACTCGGTGACGTTTTCGGTGTATAAAGCACCACCAGTGCTGTCGTCTACATAGCAATTTATGTTACCGGTTTGCAACATATCATTGATATGCAGAAGAAACAGCATTGGTGATAGCACGCAGCCTTGTGGAACACCAACGTTAATAGGCTTGTAATTGGAGCATGCACCGTCTACTACGACCTTGATGCTCCGATCTACAAGAAAATTGGTGATCCAATTGCACAATTTCTCGGGAAGCCCAGGTTTCCCGGTAATGAGGTAACACAAAAAAATAAAATAAAAAAACATACAGTAGAATTGAGTACTGTCTCCATTTTGAAGTCTGTAGAAAACGCCTATATTCAGCACTGGATTGTGTGTGCAATTACTTATAAGGTCTGCTCGAAATAGCCTTTTTGTCGGCGGGAAAGACGAAAAAAAGTTAAGGCATTTTCTTTGGTCCTTTTTTTTGTTGTATATTTTTGTGTTTGTGAACACGAATGTGTTCTAAACCGTTCTCATGACCCTGCCAATATGCGGCGAAGATAGAACACCACAGGGTTTTAGTCGGTGTGAGTCCGACATAAACCGCCCTTGCCCCCGCGAGGTGAGTATGCTTAGGTAATTTGCTCTTGTAAAAAAAAAGGACACTACTAACATCCTTACTGCACGGTCCTGAGCCACATGCATCCATCGATCTCATTACGGCCCCTCCGCAGTGGAGTACTGTTCTTTCTTATGTAAAGTGCAACGGGTCCTGGTGTATGGATCCGCTGCCAATAGTATCTGTCTGGGTCAAAGGTCATTTAGAAGATCCGGCTGGAAGGGAATAGAGAACTGATATAATAATAAAGGCTGTGGTAAATTTCATCTTGATCATCAGAGGTTACAATTGCATTTGACATTTGCAGTTGCGAACTGCAGTTACTATTTGCCTGCAGGTTAACTAATTTGTCAGTTACATATTTTTTTTATTGATTTAAACTTTTATGCACAAAAGAAAAATCGTACATATGGCAGACTTAATGCCTTAAGTTAACTTATTATAAAATAATTAAGATACATACTTCTATCTGCTAGTCTTCGTTGCAACATAAATGTGTACGCGTTTACTCCATTTTTCGACACAACGTATGGAGAATCGCCCCATCCCTCTTCAATATCCTTGCCTTGTTTCACAGCTTCAACGTAATCATTCATTAGTTCTTTTAACTCGTTCAGTGTTAAATTTGGCGAACTGATTTTCGTTCTTAACTTTTCCGATGGTATTCGCGATAAATGTCCCGATGAACTCGATATGTTCACTATTTTTCCGCCGTTGACGATATAAGGTAACATTGCTTCAGTAAAACTCACCAATGCAGTAAAGTTGACGAGTATTGTCTGCTCGGCTTGAAAATCTCTAGGTTCTTTTGCGTCCTTAAGGAAAAGTATTCCTGCATTGTTTATTAAAATATCCACTCTTTGATCTTTATTATTGATGAAAGAACAGAATTTTGAAATATTTAGATTGTTTACAATATCAAGTTGATGATATTCTGGATGTAAATCCAACTGATTTAAACGGTCACAGGCACGTCTACCCCTTTCTTTGTCTCGTGATGTTAAATAGACAATGCCATTAAAATTATTGCACAATTCTTTGACCAGAGCATAACCTAATCCTTTGTTTGCTCCAGTTACAATAGCTACCTTACTTACAGACATTCTTAATCAAATAGGTATGTAGTTAAAATTTTGCTTATCTATTGAATTTTGACGAAAGTCATTTCAATATTATATGGTATGTTACTGATAATAATGTTTACAGACTCTAAAAAGATAAAGCCAGATTTTCAGAATTGAATCTACATAAGTTTTAAACTAAAAACAAATTGAGTAAAAATGTTAAATGCAAATATTGCTTTGCTAACATCAAGTATTCATTTAGGATCTTAATCGCACTCTTGTTATTCAACAAAGCATATTACAATCGTGTGTTACACATAACTTATTATTAATTATTATTATTATGTAGTCTAATTAGGCTTATTATTCTAATAGTGTCGTGTATAAACTATAAACGGTCCTTCGCATAGAATAATTCTATGGTTCTTCGTCTTATCTTACGGTGGCACTTCACATGGCTATTTGTATTTGTGATTGCATGGTGCCGTATTTGGCAAAAAATTTGACGTACGGGCAAACAAACAACACAACCGTCCACACATGGAGCCAAATACCAAAAAATTAAACATGTTTGCTAGCAGAAAGTAGTTGTACCTACCAAATGGACGTTGCACTTGCAGCTCGATTTTATTATTTGAACGCATGTTACTATTATATGTTATGCGTAAAAAAAATACAGTGATGAAAAAACGACCAATAGCAAGGCGTTGGTGGATGCTGACTGCATAAAAATCTAACTATCCGTAAATGAAAATGCAAACCAACTTGGTTGGTACACATCAGCTGCACCTGATCCGGATCGTTCGCTTTTCTTTATTTTGGTTTTGTAACCTCGATACGCAGATGTTAATTTGAAACTGTATAAAAAGGGTTATTATAGTATAAATGAATACATGGTTAATAATAACCCCTGGGAATGAAGTGGTCGCTTCCAAGCTGTTTCAAAAATAAATTTTGTACTTATATAGTTTGTACAACCATTAATGTAAAATTTGCTTTTAAAAAAAAGTGCCGCTGGGTTTCTTGCTGGTTCTTCCCAGGACAGTTTTTTTTCGAACCAGTGGTAAAGTAAAAAATGAATTTCAATAAGAATTACACATGTGATCTATATTGAATAAAAAATTATTCTATTCTATTCTATAGACATAAGTGACTCTTTTTTGACCTGCAGCTCGTTTCCAGGGTCCCAAATGCATGGGTTTATTTGGTAAAGTTCTAGAAACCTTACAACGGTTTTTTTGCTCCAATTCATTTTCCGTAGATACCTAAATAATCACTTATAAAATGATATAAACAGGTCCGTCCGTACTGGTTGACAGTTCGCGCGCTTATGAGCCCGACCATGTGTGGCCACTATATTTGCGTATTTGCCTATTTGTCTCCTTTGATGAGCCTTGAAAAACCGACAGACGATCGGTAAGCCGTATTTGTTATTGGCTATATTTGCCAAATAGGCAAATACGGCAATAATTATGGCAAATATACTCTCCACACATGGTAGTTATTTGTCAAATACCCCAAATACGCAAATACAAATAGCCATGTGAAGTGCCACCATTAGTGGGTATGACAATAGCTTTGTCTCCTCTTATCTCTGAATAGGTACGAAAAAGATCCATGCCCAAAGATTATAAAATAAACTGTCCATACTCCATATCCATACCTCAAATACGGAGGTCCATGCAGTACTATAGAGAAAAGAGTTCTATTGGTATTATATTTTTAGACAATAAAATCAAGATATGAAAAACTATTTCACTACGTATATGATAAAATCACTACGTATCAAGACATCATAATATTAAGAGCGTACGCTCCAGTCGCAGATAGTATCTACTATCTTTGACTAGAGCGTACCATACCCATAGACTTAGACCATACCAGTAGCGGTATGTCGTTATGTGTTTTCTAAATAAAGTAACGTTATCGTACAACGGATAACGTTATCATTATTATATATAATACTATATAAATACTATATTCATAACTGTCTATTTTCCATGTTTCGGCAACTTAACAATTATATACCGTCACAGTACAGTTATCATCAAAATTATTTCCGTTTCGTGATATAAACAGTTAAGATTTAAATACTAATTTAGTTACTGAAATAGACTTTCCATCGTACTTTTTAACTTTTGACATCTTTCTAGGAATTAAGGAACAGATTATTAATATATTGTGTTTTTGGTTTCTTTTTTTTTTCGTATATAATAACAAGTACAAGGCAACACAATTTCGAAGATATTATTTTTTCTATATTTCTATTAAATTCATTGAGTTAGCGATCAACTGTTTTCATTCTGAATGCATCCATAATCTTGCGGGTTATTGTTTTCTGTGCGATTCAAGCGCCACATCGATTGGCGGTAATTGTGAACAGTCTAATCAAAACCACCGACGCGCGCGCATACAAATAATTTCGTGTTACTGAAGCTCGTCTCTCAAGATCTCTTTCACCTGGAAGTGTTGCACGTGCAACCTATGGACTCTTGTGCGATACACTCTGCTGAACTTTTATACTACTATCATTGCAACGACTGCCCCGAGCTCCTTTAGCCAGCCCCTGGATTCGTGGTTGCAGGGAGATTGTAGCGGTAAGTCGCTAAACCCAGTAGAATATCGTACATAAATATTTTTGGTCATTCGATACGGAATAAACATTTTTTATCATTCAATCCGAATTAATATCTTCCAGTTTGTGTTGTCTTGTAGACAAAAGTATTGCAGTATTACGTACTCATTTATTTTACGTGTAAAATTCTAATCCGCCATTTTGTAACGCAAAATGTCGGATGACGAATCGCCGTGTGAACAAGATATTTTCGAAAGAGATTTAATTCTTGATGAGCTTAGTCGTATTATTCAGCTCGCAACAACAAATGAACAACATTTTCGTTCGCGAACTATTGATTTAGCGGCTCACCAAAGAAAATTCAATAAAGTTCAAACAAAGATTGAGAAAACGCTCATTAAAATAAAATCATTTAACAAAGAGGAGCAGATTAAAGTTCGCAATGATTTTAACGATTTATATTATACTATTGTTGCTCATTTAAACAATTTAAAAAAAGGAGGAGCAGCTGCGCCGCACGAGTCGGTCATTTCAAGCATCCGAGGTCATAGTGCAAGCAAACAGAAAAAACCTACCTATATTGCCATTGCCAGAATTTCACGGCGATCCAACCGATTGGCCGTCGTTTTATGACTTATTTCGTTCGCTAGTACATAACAACAGCGCTTACTGTAATGCGGAAAAGTTTAGATATTTGCTACTTGCAGTTAAAAACGAGCCACATAATCTTATTAAATCTATTCCTATCACCGACGAAATTTACTTTGTAGCCTTAGATATTTTAGTGTCGCGTTATGATAATAAAAGAATTATTGCATCGAAACACCTTGACAAAATTCTAGATATTGAACCTTGTTCCGATAGGTTAAGTCATAGTGTAGGAATTTTACTAAATATATATCACGAGAATATAAAGGCGCTTGAAGTTATGAATTTTCCAACAACTCAATGGAGTTTTATACTATTAAATATTTTTTTGCGTAAGATTCCGCTCACAATTCGAAGAACATTTGAATGTTCATTGAATAAGCCATCCGAAATTCCAGACGTATGCGCGTTAATTTCTTTCCTCGAACGGGAAATTTCCGTTGACGAAATAACTATTTCTACTATTGCAAACGTACATTCCGCTAAGAAACCATCGTTGAATGTGGGTAGTTCAGTAAAATTCTCGGGCCGGAGCAACAACGCAAGCGACGGTACGGTGCCTACGGCGCGACGCTCTTTCATTACTAACCTTAATGTACGCATAGAGCAGTCTCGATCTAAAAATAATGGTAATAAGGTTAAAACTTGTTTACAGTGCAACGGTCAACATATATTAACTAAATGTTCACAGTTTCTAAATCTTTCTCCACAAGATAGATATTCATTCGTGCAAAATAAAAACATCTGTTTTAATTGCTTACATGTTGGACACGACGTTCAGAATTGTAAATCAAATTTCGTTTGCCGTTCGTGTTATAAACGACATCATACATTAATTCATTTTTCAACGCAATCGTTATCGGTCATTAGCGAAACGGCGGCGGCGGATAGTGCTATACAGATCCCGCCTACGAAAGAGCGAATGAGAGTTATCACGGCTGAGTCACCTTTTACCTTACCTGCCGACAGCAGCGCGGTACATAATAATTGCGCTTCCAATGCACCTTTAGTTCGTACTAATACAGTCCTATTATCTACAGCGCTCGTTGATATTTGCGTAGGTGAATCAAAGGTATCAACCGTTCGATGTATTGTAGACACGGGTAGCCAGGCGTCCTTTATCACAGAGTCTTGCGTACAACGTTTAGGTTTAGCGCGTAAACATATAAATATTCCGGTTTTTGGCATAGGCGATAGCGATCCTCTGCAACCTAAAAGTATAGTATCATGTGTAATTGTTCCAAAGGGTAAACAGCAGCCCATTGTACCCGTGAATGCATTAATTTTGCCAAAATTAGTTACAAAAATGCCCAGTGTACTTCTGCCCTTTACAGGGTGGTCACATTTAAAAAATTTAAACTTAGCTGACCCTGACTTTCACACACCCCAACCGGTAGAAATGTTACTAGGAGCGGATATACTATCCCACATTTTATTAGGCAACATGATTGCTGGACCTCCGGGGTCACCAATTGCGATGAATAGCGTGTTAGGTTATTTATTATTAGGTAAAATAACGTTCGATACAATCGTTTCGACTCTACTCCAAGTATGTTTTAGCTCGTTTGACAACGACAATCTTCAAAAGTTTTGGGAGCTGGAATCATTTTCTGAGAAACGTACTTACACTCCAGACGAGGAGCTATGCGAATCCTTTTTCCAAAAGACGCATACACGGGACGAGACAGGACGGTACGTCGTCGCCCTGCCATTCAAGCCCAATGCACCGCGCCTCGGCGAATCACGGCAAATTGCATTGGCTCGTTTTCGAAAATTAGAGTATAGATTGGAACGCAATGTGCAGCTGAAAACGGATTATCACACGTGCCTCCAGGAGTATAAGGACCTGAATCATATGGAGCTCGTTGATAGTGAGCCTTTGCAAGGTGCCAGCTATTATATTCCACACCACTGTGTAGTTAAAGAATCGAGCGAAACAACTCGCACACGCGTAGTGTTCGATGCGGGTTGTAGAACGACGAGTGGTTTGTCGCTTAATGACGTTCTTCTAACGGGTCCCAAGCTTCACCTTGATATAGTAGTAAACGTACTTTTAAAGTTTCGTGTGCATGCCGTAGCGTTCACTGCGGATATTAAACAAATGTATCGAAATATACTGATTCGTGAAACTGATAGGGATTTCCAGCGCATCTTATGGCTTAAATCGCCAGAAGAACCTATACGGGATTACCGTCTCCGCACGGTCACATTCGGTGTAAATTCCTCACCGTATCTCGCTTTGCGTACAATTCAGCAGCTCGCTCACGATGAGGCCGTGCATTTTAGGCTCGCGTCTCCCGTATTATTGAATGACGTATTTGTCGATGATGTTGTTTCTGGTGAGGATACGGAGTCTAAAACTCTCGCTCTGCAGCGAGAGCTTATCGAAATTTGTAAAACGGCTGGATTCGAACTACGCAAGTGGCACAGCAACTCGTCAGCGATACTCGTTACAGTATAGCCACCAGCTTGTCATGGTGAGCGGCCCGAATACGTCCCATTTTCTGAAATGGAGAACGACAAAAGAGTTAAGGTCCTCGGACTCCAATGGAATCCGGGATCTGATACATTTAATTTTAAAGTTCAAGTTACCACTCATAAATGCACCAAGAGGTCTATTCTTTCTGAGATCGCAAAAATATATGACCCTCTCGGGTTGCTATCACCGGTAACCTTATATGCCAAGCATTTGATTCAGCTATTGTGGATGGCAAATGTAAATTGGGATGATAATCCGCCCATTGATATCATTAATTCGTGGACACGTTTCATAAACGAGCTGCCGCTGCTATCACAGATATCGTTTTCGCGATACATTTTCAGTAACAATATCTATTCGATAGAAATTCATGGATTTGCTGACGCGTCCCAGATCGCATATGCCGGCTGTGTTTATATTCGACTTACAGGCAAGGACGGCAATATTTATACTTACCTAATTATGGCGAAGACTAGGGTAGCTCCGCTCCGCGTACCCCTTACCATCCCACGTCTCGAGCTGATGGCAGCTCTATTGCTTTCAAAGCTATTAGATAAGGTAGCAAATTTATACAGAGATCGCATCTGCCGCGAACGGATTTACGCATGGTCCGACGCCTCTATCGTGCTGGCCTGGCTCCGTTCATCACCGCATGAATGGAGGACGTTTGTTTCCAATCGCACTAGCGATATTCTATCCCGCGTTCCCGCCAGCTGCTGGCACCATGTTCCGTCAGTCGAGAACCCTGCTGACGCTGCATCACGTGGCTTACTACCTACCGCGATAGTACAATACGACTTGTGGTACCATGGTCCCGCATGGCTCCGACGAAGTCCCGACAACTGGCCGGTTGAGAATCAAACTATGAGCACCTGTGAAGAAAAACGTAACTTAACGCTATCTTCTGCTATGTCTACGGCACTGCCGGTACAAAATGCCGAAATTATAATGCGATTTTCGTCGCTAGGCAAACTCGTTCGGATTGCCGCGCTAATATTTCGTTTTTATAATACATGCAAAAAGGATAAAATTCCGCTCCCGGGTTACGTTACAGTACCTGAATATAATTTCTCATTAAATAGACTAATTTACCTTACTCAACAATCGGTTTTTCAAGACGATATTTTAAAGATATCTCAAGGAAAATTACCTTCTAATCAATTGCGACGTCTTACGTCCTTTTTAGATAGTGACAAACTGTTACGTGTAGGAGGTCGAATTCATAAATCATAATTATTGTTACCATTTGAATCTAAACATCAAATAATTTTACTGAAAAAACATGCTTTAACTAACTTATCGACGACGCTCACATAAGCTATCTGCACGCAGGACCTCAGTCCGTGCAATACTTGCTGTTGCAGCGCTATTGGATATTGTATTGCCGCGACATCGTGCGTCAACGCATACATCGCTGTGTCCGTTGCTTTCGTGCTCGTCCAACGCGTGATCAACCGATTATGGGACCACTACCAGCTTCGAGAATACGTCCGGCTCGTCCTTTCCTTAAAACGGCCGTAGATTATGCATGAATAAAATTATGATTAGCAAAATACCATACGACATTATGCTATGGAAATAGCTAAAGTAAACTAGTCTAGCTGTTTCTACACTAGTTAGACTTCTAATCTTTTTTACAGCATATGCTGCAGAACTAAGTCTGCTTGCTAGTTTTGATATATGGGGGCTCCATTGAAGCTTCGCGTCTAGTGTGATTCCAAGAAAAATGGTGGTATCTACAAGACTCAGTTTCTCCCCATTTAAAATTACATTAGTATTTAATTGTTTGACATTTGGAATCATGAATTTCATACATTTTGTTTTAGTACCATTTAAATGCAAATAATTAACTTTGAACCAATTTACTTATTTAGATATAGCATTATTTACTTCGTCATATTTTAGTAATTGTCGACTTAATTTGAAAATTAAAGAAGTGTCATCTGCAAATAATACTATATCATGGTTATCCCCTACTATGTAAGGTAAGTCATTAATGTACACAAGAAACAGAAAGGGGCCGAGAATCGAGCCTTGAGGCACGCATATTTGTACCATCGACCCGGAAGAGCTCATATTGTTAATGACAACTTTTTGCGTTCTCTTACTTAAATATGAAATAATTAATTTAAGAGCATCACTTCTTACACCGTAGTGTTCAAGTTTCCTGATTAATGTTTCATGGTGAACACAATCGAAGGCCTTGGATACGTCACAAAATATACCCAAAGCATCCTGTGAATTCTCCCATGCATTAAAGATATATTTAATCAGCTCAACACCGACATCAGTTGTCGAGCGACCCCTTGTGAAACCAAATTGATTTTTATGAAGTAAATTATTTATATTAAAGAAATTTAACATTTGATCAAGAACAATTTTTTCAAAAATCTTACTAAGTTTTGGTAGTACAGAAATAGGTCTAAAATTGGCGGGGTCTAATGTACTACCAGATTTAAATAAAGGTATTACTTTACTATGCTTCATTATCATTTAGGAAACACACCAGATTCGATACTAGTATTAAAAATAATAGCTAAATGAGGCGCGATTGTATCTATTATAGACGCAATAACTTTAACGGAAATCCCCCACAGATCCGCAGTTTTCTTAACATCAATAGTTTTAAAATATTTTACAATATCTTTTGATGACACTTTATGAAATGTAAAATTCTTTGTACACGCATTTACATTTTGTTTAAGTAATGATTCGGCGACGGCAGGAGAAGAATTCAGTAACTTAGTGGTCAAGATCGGAATATCAGTAAAATATTTCTCAAAAACTATTGCTACGTCCTGATC
Source organism: Parnassius glacialis (assembly GCA_033319125.1). Classification (NCBI taxonomy): domain Eukaryota; kingdom Metazoa; phylum Arthropoda; class Insecta; order Lepidoptera; family Papilionidae; genus Parnassius; species Parnassius glacialis. The sequence continues at coordinate 16,361,298 of JAVANC010000007.1, read as the reverse complement.
TGATACAGTTAATTTGTTGTTAACACTTAACTGGTAATTTGAATTGCGAGAGTTGATCTTACCAGTTTCGCTATTAATTATACTCCATGTCATTTTAATTTTATTGGAAGCCGTCTTAATTTTGATGCTCAATGCAAAGACTTGGCTATGGAGCACACTCTTTTAAATATTTTTGAATATTTTTTTACATATTCCCTAAATTCGACGCTATGATTATTTGACCTTTCATGGTAAAGATCATATAACTTATGCTGCTAACTGCTCTTATGGACTCCTACTGTCGCCCATTCATTGAATGACTTCCGACTGTTCATATTTTATAGGATAAGGGTGACAAACGAGCACACAGTCCACCTGATGGTAAGTGGTTGCTGTGGCCCATAGACATTTACATCTATCTTCGATTACGAATCAAAATGCAGATGCGTTGTCACCCGTGAGGACTAAGATGGAATGCCTCGTTTCCAGTAAAAAGCGTCTCCAGTTCTCTACACTCACCATACGAAACACAGCAGCGTTAAGCCGCTGTTTTACGCAGGTATTCTGTGAGGTGTGAATAAATTGTGGACGTCTGAAAAAAACACGGTTCCACTTCTAAATGCGATGTTGTTAACAAAGGTAACAATAAAAAAACTTGCCCAGAATTTTATTCTTATTTAAAATCATCACCAACTTTATTAAAGCAAATTTGTTCCACTGCCAAATGTATAAAGTTATAGTTTTTAGAGTATAAATAAACCCATGTCCCGTTATGAGTTAAAAAATAAATGGTCAGCTTAGTTATAGGGGTTTTTGAGTTGTAATTAAATGATACCCGGGTAGGTATTACTACTTAGTAAAAAACGTAGTAGGTAACTATTTACATAAGTACCTTTTATCTAATCATAATACCTACATAGGTAGCTATTGTGATTATTATACCTACTAAGATATTGTGGTTAGGTATTAGGATTATTTTTAACTGTATACTATACTGATAATATTGAATTAGCTTTTATAGTGTAAATTATAATATTTGTCGAAATGTTAATTATGGATTCGAACCTTACATGCTGATGGTGCTTCATTTTTTTATTTGCATTTACTTTAAAGAAAATACACGCAAATAGCTTCATCGCGCAGTAAAAAACACAACAAATATATTATGCATAACTAATACGAAAAATTATACCCAAAACAAACAAATAATACTACCTATAAATAACCCAAAGAGATTTAAAATATATACATGCCCACATAAATATATATACATGCCCATAAATATATACATGCCCGCTCTATAGTATATATATACTATAGAGCGGGCATTGGAAAAATTTATATACAAAAACTTTAAGCTGGTGCGTGTGTGACGCCCTCTAGCTAAAAATAGCAAAACTACGCTATTATTTATTAAGACAACATTTTAGCTATTCCCCAGTAGGTGACGCTTAAAATATAAGATCGTTTTAGGAATGTTACCCTTTCGATACCAAAGTATCGATAATGTTGTTGAAGGTTACTAAGCTTGAAATGCTTTAAAATATAATAATAGGGAGTAAAATGATTGTTTCATTGTATATATCTATTTATCATGACTTCCATCACACGAAAAAAATCACTTTAACTTTTTATGCCTCTATTTTATACTGATCCTGCTTTTATATCTTTAAATAATTATAGTGAAAAATAACCGGTTACAATGTAATAACAGTGACAAAATCACCTGTTACAGTGTAGGTAATAGATAATCTCTATTTTACTTATTCTACAATAACTCAGCTTCTAGATTGACAAATCTTTTCAGCTATTAATTATTTATATATTATACGCTTTCAAATGGTACTTTCATCTTGTTAACACTTGGGCCCAAGAATGTATGGAGACGTCTTCTTCTCCTTTTATATTATTTTGTCAATTTCATCAGCTGCACTACTTAAAAGACACTACCCACATCAATAAAAATTGTTATATTAAGTTTTTACCTTATTTCCTAACTCAGGCTTAACCTACAATTTCTTGAATCTAATATCTTTAACAGTACAATTTTTTTTAATGTCACAAGCCTATAGCACTCTCCTATCACTGTAAGCCAGGATCTATAATGGTTTTGTCCTTGAATACCACCAGACAATGAAGCCCGGTATGTAAAAGAGAAGACTTGCTGTATTGCTGAACATCAACACAGCAAGTATCCTCAGCATGTTTATAAGCAACACAGAAAATCTCATCATCATGCCTAAAAAAATTTCCCACCCTTCCACATAAAGTAGGCTACTTAGCATAGTTGGTATATGCTACTCATTTTTGTTAGTATGGGTACTGTATCTTTGACTGTTTTACCTCCTCAAATATTGTAAATGATTAAATCGGCATCCTGTATATAATTTTTATCGATAACCCCAATCGATAAACGTCGTCCATCACAACTTTAAATAAATAGTGACGCTACAGGATAACAGAGGGCGCTTAGTACAATAAAAATAAATTTTCTAGAACAATCTACTAGAAATGATAAAATTTAAAGATTATTCGGTAAATATACGTTATACTTACGATAACAAACCAAAATCACGTTCATTTTTTGCTTCATATCGTGACTTACAATATCTTAATGCACAACCGGGCATATTTCCTATAAAAATATTTTTAAAGATATGAAAAGAATTCGTCTTGACTTTATGACGATGTCACTAAGACTAACGGAGATATATCCTATAGGACATTAGGACATAAGTTACAGACGACAATTTTGCTGCTGATGTCCGGTCTATTACTACTACTACTTAAATGTCTTTGAAATAACCTAATGAGTAATAATAATATTATCGACTGATAAGATGACGTGAGCGAGCATTTGCGCTGGCCGGCGACGTGACTAACGACACGGGTTTCAACTTCAAGAGCTTTATTATCGCGCCTACTGACTCCAGCAACCGCGTGGACAGTGAATACGTCCAGTTTTTAAAATAATTTCTTAATAAAATCAAATTTAGGTCTTTTGAAAAAAAAAATTATGATAGAAATGTTCATTAACAAATTGCCTATCCATTAGTGTCAATCGCTAAATAAAATAATGCTCAGTTTACGACGAGATGCATGTTATCAATAATTATTTCACATTTATCTGGTTTCGTTGTAAGGACATTATTTTAATATTTATTCCTTTAAAAAAAATTGGATATGACTCTTATGGAATGAAGATTATGTAGAAATATAATGTGTTTTTTATTAGACTATATATCTTTTTAATAAAAAGTAGATAGCTCCTAAAAACCGCACAAACATCGACTAGCGCGACATTTTGTTCAACCATGCGCCTTAAGGGCTGGGACACCCTAAGTGTTCACAGGTCTCGTAGAATCTAGCAATAGTTTGCAGTTCCAACGAAACTTGTGTGTACGCTTCTATATATCGTTGCTGTAAATGTGACTTCAGATTACCTGAATTCGACTGAAAACTAAATCCGTTTTTACAAATTTTACAACGCGCTTTTTTACTTACATTATATTTTTTTTCGAAAAACTCCCAAAACACTTGTGTTTTATCGCGACAATGTTTCTTAATTATATTACAACCATAGACGTATAAATAAGACTTTTTTTTCTTTTTGATTATTTATACGTCCATGATTACAACCTAAAACGAAACTACCTACACTAAAATAAATATTTACAAAGTTTTTTATTTGATCGTTTTTAGACTTCTTTTATGAACACTAATATCACAATGCGTGCTTTATGCTTCCAAATAAACTTGGAATTAATAAATAAAGCAAACTTATTAAATAATAATATTACACCCAAAATTTATTATTGCACTTGTCCTCAGAGACAATTAATAATAGTACCTACTACGACTCAAGTTCAAAACTTGAAGGAGCGGTCAGTAATAATATTTGGTCTTAAGGTGAAAGCTCCAGGGTGGCTCGCGAAATTCAAATTTTCTTACGTTTTTTGCAATTTGCAGGTCAGTGTCAGGGTGTATGTTTAAAGAAATATGATTCGCGAGCGTAACGAGTATGTATTTACAGAATTATAATCATCAATACAAGCTTCTAAGTTCGTATAATTCTTCTGAGCTTCTACGTCTGTGTCGAATATGCCGAATCCGCAGTAAAATCCATAAGAGCTGGCGTACCACAATGCAGCTGTCTTTCGCCGATCCTGGACGCGACTTATACAAATGATATCCCTACTCTGGCAGGACACCTTCGCGAACGGGAGGACGACGTAGAGCTGGCGCTATATGCGGACGATAGCGCCTACTTCACCTCGTCCAGAAGAGCCCATCTCGCCGCTGCCAAGATGCAGCGCCTGCTGGACCTGTTGCCACCGTGGCTGGATGAGTGGAGGATGACCGTAAATGTTGGGAAGACGGTCGCCCTCCTCACCTGCCGCTACCGGAACTTCCCGCCTCCGTTGACGCTGAGAGGCCAGGAGATTGCGTACGAGAAGGCCGTGACCTATCTTGAGTGCCGGATTGACAGGATGTTGTGTATGACTGCGCACGTTGACATCGTCGTCCGCAATGCCAGATGTGCGCGGGCGATGCTCCGTCCAGTCCTGGCATCCAAGTTACCTTTGAAGACAAAGACGAAACTATATAAAATGTATATAAGACCGAGGATTACTTACCCCGCTCCGGCCTGGTACGCACTCCTGATCGAACGGCAGAGGCAACGGCTGCAGGTTCAGTAGAACCTATCCCTACGGACTATTGTCGGTGCAGGTCGCTACGTCCGGAACGACGTTATAGCAGCAAACTTGAAGATAGAAAGTATCCAAGACTTCGTGGTCCGACTGGCGCGCCGTATATTTGACCGCGCCGAAAACGAGTCACATGAACACCTGAGCAACTTTGCGCCGCTACACGCTCGGCCACCGGACGGGTGACCTCTGCCAAGAGAACTCCTCTCTATAGCGATTAGAGAGTCGAGTTACAACCCTCAATGCCGCAGACAGGCCAACTTAGACGCCTGGCCGAATTAGCCGCCAATAAACGAAAGGACTACCTCAGACCGAATTAGGCGCCTTTTTCAGGAAATCGGCCATATTATACCACCTTTTCAGGCAGTGGCCATATTACCCGACTTCGTGAAAAATTTTTCATGAAAAATTTTAAACCTACATACAGCGACGGGAAATCGAAACCGCGTCGCTGCTTCACCCAACAAAGCCATAACGGCTCCCACGACCGGTGCATAGTAATGCACCGCGAGGAGATTCCGGGTAATGGGGTTAGCCCCGAGGCCCGAGACCTGAAGTATGCGGCAGTGCATACATGCGGAGAACAGGATATCAAACAAGTCGTTCGGGACCAGCTACCAGTATTATATATAATCAAGAAAGAAAACATATAGGGAAGTGATAGGGAAAATGATTACTCTCTTACGGAGCGGTTTGAATATCATTGATGTTTTATTCCCGAGGGATCCTTCACCTTTAAATATTAATATACAGTCCACATTATGCTAACGTAGCACATATTGAAGAATTAAGGCGTTGGGACCGGGGCGACCTCGGAAGACCCGTAATCCCCGTCTGAACCTTTTTTAAGAAAAGGAAGCAGCAGACACTCTCGTGTGATACTCCTTCACGGGATTCATATACGCCTCGTTGACCTCCCGAACCTAACGTAGGTGTCATAGGAGATTCAGGATCAAGACCGACCGAAGGAAGACCTCTGTTGGCCCTTGTCTGAACCGATGCTGTTGACGCGTTCCTTTTCAAGTGGTCCTTCGAAGCCGGATCAAGGAATCAGCTGTTGGATGTTGACGCGTTCCTTTTCACCTGTAGAAAAATTATCGTAGATTTTTGTCAGATTTTGAACTATTACACGAAGATCTTCATCTGGTGACGTTAGCAGAATGTAAGGCTGAACAACACTAAATATTACGAGAATATCATCCATTGCTCTGTAGCGATGGTCTAGTTCCTCGTAAAATCTGTCAAGACATTCTAAAATAGCTCTTTGCAGCTCCTCTGGCAATGTTAGTCAAGCATATCGGGTCATTTCTCCTGGTAAACGTTTTCAAAATCTCCTCATTCCTCTTCTTCCTTCAATCGAAATGTCCACATTTTCACATTTTTTGTTACGTAGGAAATAGCTTTTTCCACTAGTTGAATACGTTCGGCTTTGAAGAAAAATTTTTGGACTTTGATTTTTATCACATACTTTTCCAGTGATAATCTAGATTATTATTATATTATTTAGTATTTACTTTTGTGTCTGATCTTTTAGGAGTTTACACCAAAAGGAAAGATAGCATAAAAACCTGAAGTCACACAAAACTCGTAACAGTGTAGATGCTGCTTACTCTTGTATCGACATTTTCTCTTTTGGTGCTGGGATCATATATATTTTCGAGTGTTTATACTAGTTTTTTAAATCATTCTGCAGTGGTTTAACAGCGTCGTGATGAGCAATCCATCTTGTCTCTAAGAGTCTTTTGACGGATAAGCCTACACTTTTCATTAAAGTTTCCTATTGACGTGTGGATGATGAAAAGAACCTTTAAACTCTTTCTACTGTTCCGAAAAAAAGTTAAACTTGAATTAACGCTCCCTATGTGAGTGCACTCCACATAGATTTAGCGAATGATTAGCACAAGGCGTTTTCTACGTGGTAGAGCCATGCTGCAGCTATATTAGTAGTATAGTAGTAGCACAAATGGGTCGCCCCACCGGGTAAGGACCACGCAGTTACAGAATACCAGCGTAAAATAGCAGCTCAATACTGATGTGTTTCGTATGGTGAGTGTAGAGAACCGGAGACCCTTTTTACTGGAAAAAAGACATTCCATTTTAGTCCTCACGGGGGACAACGCATCTGCATTTTGATTCGCAAACGAGGATAGATGTAGATATCTATGGGCTACAGCAACCACTTACTATCCGGTGGACTGTCTGCTCGTTTGTCACCCTATCCTATTAAAAAAAAGAACAATATATTCATCAAACAACGTCAAATTTTAAAATAGTGTTGTCATATGTAGCGTAAAATGCACCCCCTAGTTTTTAGAGAAAGAACATTCGGGTTTTAGTGTTTTTTTCGTGTTATTTAATAATCTGCTTAATTGAAATACAATATGGAATATACCAACTATGATTAGCGATAAAAAATGTAAGATCATCGTTTTAGCATACGTCTAAAATATTACTTTAAGTCAATAACCGTCTAAACGTTGGTAATGTTTTTATTTTGTGTAAGCATTTATCAATGTTAGAAGGAGATAAAGTACAAAACTCGGTGCCTTTCTTTCTAAGAAAAATGAAGGGTTACAATATTCCAAGCACTCACTCCCTATATTATATTATAACCTCCTTGATCTACAGTCAACGACTGTCTAAAAGCTTATTCTGCTGTCAAAATCTCTTGTGATATAGTTCAAGACGAATGAACAAACCGGAACAAACAAATACTTTTTTTGTCAGAAACCTCCGCTGTCTCCCATACAATAACTCACCAGAGTTTTATTGTAATCGCATGAATGCTATAGGAATGCAAAGAAGACGAATAAACTAACAAAATATTGTAATGTTGTATAAATCTTGTACTGTTAGTTTCTGTTAATATTTTTGGCAAAAGACCTTGTAGCCAATGCCACTATATATGAAAAAGAAATCACTCGGGTAGGGATGGGCAAGGGAAAAAATATATGGATATATATCGAAGCTATATTTTTGAACAGTATCGATATATCGTCATCATTTGCATGATGTAAAGATAAGGCCTAAAATTCTATTCAGTGACGGTTGTACGACGAAAAAAACGATACAAAATTCAAAATGTGTTATGCAACTTACATTTCATTGTACACTAATTCTCCATTCTGCTTTGATATTCTGCATTCATGTTTTGCATCACTTTATACTATTTTTTTCATTCTGTTTTTGATTCTCTGCATTTATATTTTGCATCACCTTTATTTATATAGGATCCTGTAACGTTTTTACACAATAACATATCATTTTACTGCGTATTTTCACACTATTTAGTACTTTTAAACTAGCTGTCAACGAAGTCCTACCTTTTTTTTTGGTCTTTTATTGAATTCTCTGTAACTCTACAATTTCAGGCTTAGTGTACGTTGTCGTGCATTATAGTATGTGCCATATCGATTGAGAAAAACGGACAATGACCTCAGATATGAGCCGAGTGTCAAAAGGCGTAACTTACAAAATCTCAATTTAGATGTGATAACAATATTTAAATATTGATATTATTCCCACTTCTAGGTCAGCACATCTGTTTTGTTTTTTTGTTTCTTAAATAATATTGTCTGTGGTTCCTATAAACATAGTAAAATCTTACGGTACATCGCGAAAAATGTGTTATATTTTATATTTCAATTTATGGTAAGTAACGCAGCAATTCATTTAATAACAGTTTCATATTAAAAAAATATTTGAAGCAATATAATCACCATATTGAGCTTTTGCAAATTCATCCCTTTAAAATAAACAAAACGCGCGTTACGTCAGTTCGTTCTAAAAGAAACGTGACAATGGCAGCCAGAGATGCGTCACCTTTTTTGGGCCGGTCCGCCATTTTGTTTTCATTCGTGTTCGGATAGCGCTTGCGTGTGTACGTCTCGGGTAATTCATAGCATTCATTGCATTGTTTTAGTTGAGTTTTTACTGTTAAATTTGTTATATCGTTAAGTTTTTGTTTTTTGAATCTGTTATATTAGTTTTACTGTGACGGTCGTTACTAAATCGACATGAGTTCAGGAGAATTTGGTGAAGGACCCGGTCCTTCAACATCAAGTGGAAAGAGACGTCGCCGACCCATAATAAACGTAGCAGGTACGTACAAATAGGTACAAATGCGACGACGTAGCCTTTCTATTTCTTAAAGCGCTCTTTTTATGTGACCATGTGGTATTTATTTTCTAAAACAATATGTATTTATGTGATGTAGTACTATGGTAGTATATTTTTGTCATTTATTTACAGGCCCATCTTCTGGAGCACCTTTAACGTCACCAGTAAAAAAGAGAAAACCTACCACTTTGTCGGTCGGGGAACAAGAGATTATCATTAATGTATACAAATATGTCAAAAACACCTGGCCCGAAGACGTGTATCCTTCAAACGTTAATATGGTAGAAAAGGTTTCGGAGATCTCAGGAGTCAGCAAGAGCACTATATATCGCGTATTAAGCGTGTATAGAGATTCCCATAAAATACCAGAAAAGGGAATAATTAATAAAAGAAAAAAGTCTGTAATTGACAAGTTGGACGATTTTGATAAATCGGCTATAAGAGCGAAAGTGCATCAGTTCTTTCTTGCAGGAGAATTACCGACTTTAGACAAAATTTTGCTCAGTATAAATCAAGATGACCAGTTGCCAAACTTGAGCAAAACTTCCCTGCGACGTGTGTTGCGCCATTTAAAATTCAAATATATAAAGAGAAACAGAAAAAGTGGTCTAATAGATCGCCCAGAGATAGTTCTGTGGCGTACCAGATATTTGAGAGAAATACAAATATTAAGAAACGAGGGACGTAACATTTTTTACCTTGACGAAACATGGATTAACGCAGGTCATACTATGGGAAAGGTATGGGAAGACACCACAATTGAATCTTCTCGTCAATCACGGTTAGAAGGCTACTCTACTGGCGCGAAAGCCCCTTCGGGTAAAGGAAAGCGATTAATAGTTGTACACGTTGGCAATGAAAATGGCTTTTTGGAGGGATGTGATTGGGTATTTGAATCATCATCTACTGGTGACTACCATGAGAGTATGGACGCTCTCCATTTCGAGGACTGGTTGAGAAAAGTAATAGAAAAACTGCAAAGCGGCGATGTCATAGTTATGGATAACGCTAGTTACCACTCCAGACGTTTAGAAAAAACCCCAACAATGTCTTGGCGGAAACAAAATATGCAGGAATGGCTAGAATCTAAACAGATCGACACAAAGACCCACTTAATGGAAAAAATAAAGGCAGTTAAAGATAACTATCGAAGTTACGTCACCGACGAGATGGCAAAAGAAAAAAGCATCACAGTGGTAAGGTTACCTCCTTATCACTGTGAGCTTAACCCCATTGAACTTGTGTGGGCAGATGTGAAAGGGTACGTTGCACGAAAAAATACAACTTTCAAGTTAAAAGATGTTAAAAATTTACTTAAAGATGGTTTAACTCAAATCACGCCAGATAAATGGAAAAACTGTGTTCAGCATGTCCTTAAGGTTGAACAAAAAATGCGTGGCATGGATGATAGAATTGACCAAACTGCAGATCGCTTTATAATTAATGTTACAGATAGTTCATCAAGTGAAGATACGAGTGATGATTGCACCGAATAAAAATAAAGTTCTTATATAATATTAAAAATAAAGTTTTATCTTTTGCATAAGTACGTACTTATTCGGTGTCGTTATCACTCGAATCTTTATATGTGTTATAAATTAATGTTTTTTGTTGTTAAATGAATAAAGTACTTTATAACAATAGATGATTTTTCTTCTACAGCGATCTTTCACATAACTTTTTAATAATAGTTAATAAATATATATTATATCAATCATTATAAAAAAATCATTATAAATAAAGAAAGTACTACATATAAAATGTGCCTATATATTGAAGGTTTGTAACCCCTGCTTAAACGACCGAAAGGTCATTGTCCGTTTTTCTCAATCGATTTGGCACATACTATAGTTTTTCCTATGTGATTTTTATCTCGTTTCTTACTTAAATGTAATAGTTTCTTAATAACAGTCCTAAAACTAAAAATTCCTCAATTTGACAACCATTGTTTTTGTGGTTGTTATGGTAACTTTTATTTAAATTCGTCTCTGGTATGATGTTCTTTCTACATAAATACTTTTTGGCTGTAGGTCATTTACAATAAATTTCGTTTGTAGTTTGTAGAGTTACAGAGAATTCAATAAAAGACCAAAAAAAAAGGTAAGACTTCGTTGACAGCTAGTTTAAAAGTACTAAATAGTGTGAAAATACGCAGTAAAATGATATGTTATTGTGTAAAAACGTTACAGGATCCTATATAAATAAAGGTGATGCAAAATATAAATGCAGAGAATCAAAAACAGAATGAAAAAAATAGTATAAAGTGATGCAAAACATGAATGCAGAATATCAAAGCAGAATGGAGAATTAGTGTACAATGAAATGTAAGTTGCATAACACTACAATATCGAATTTGATACGAGTTAGATACTATAAAATATATATATATATATATATATATATATATATATATATTGATATCGCGATTTAAAATATTGACGATATATTTTGATATTAATATAAAAAATATCGATATTTCGATATATCGCTATTTTTTTACCCAAGCCTATACTTTGGTTATCGCAGGTTATCGCCTTATCAGCTGTTGTTAGCTGTTGTTAAATAAATATTTTTTGTATTTAAACAAAATTCACAATAAAATACATTTTTAGATTACACTGAACTGATAAACTTGACTAGTGCTTCTTATTAGTTTGTGACATAGTAAATAATGCACTTTGGTTGAGTTGTTTTTGTTGTTTTTTTTTGTGTTCATGAAGTTTCTAGATCATAGAAATAATATACATATTAGTTTAAAAGAGACTAGATTTTTATACAGTAATACAGTAGGTAAGAATGTCCCCTTGGCCTTCATTTGGAGACGAAGTAGTTTTACGTTCTATTGACTGGTTAGAAAATTTTCCATGGCGAAATGAAAATTCTGTAAGAGCCGAAAATAATAAATATGAAATTTTTCTGCATTTGAAAGATTTTACACCTGAAGAGATATCAGTGAAGACCTCAGATGGATATATTGTGGTAACGGGTCAGCACGAGGAAAAGAAGGACGAGTACGGTTTTGTGTCCAGGCGATTTGTTCGTCGGTATGCAATACCTGAAGGATGTCGTCCAGAAAGTGTGGAATCAAAATTCTCTTCTAATGGGGTGCTTACAATTACTGCGATAAGACAACCAGTTATTAAGCGCGATACTGTTATACCGGTGTCTCATGAGGATTCTAGTGGTGTAAAGTCAAAGTTGTAATTATTCTTTCCCTTTTATAAAGCTTATTTCAAAAAAATGTTAACTACTAGGTTAACAACTAGAACTGGGATTTTTGGGTTACTATACTACGTTTACATATAGAAAGGTGTTGAAAATGTAAAGGTCTTCTATTTAGGTACTTGTCAGTCTTTGTGATATTTTATTTGTAAAAAAAATGTTTTAAAAACTATTTATTGACATTAATATTGATGTATCAAGATAGAAAGTAAGTAGAAAGTAACTTAAAATAATAAAATACTAATTATTTAGTAATATATTGTTTTATTATTCATAGTAATTTTATTAGTGCTGGGGGGGATCACACCCGGGTTGTTAGCATACTGAAACCCTCTCAGTAATGAAAGGAAGCTTGCGGGGATCACATCTGGGTTGCTAGCTTACTGAAACCCGCTCAGAAATGAGAGGAAGCTTGTGGCTAGCTGTGGGACGTATACAGACTGTAACTTTCACTTTCACTGGTTTTTATTATTAATACAGATGAATAGTATCTTTTCATTATAGAAATTTCTTTGAAGTCTTTATTCATGCGTATTGCACAGCCACACTGCAGCATTTTTTTTATAGGAGAGGGTGACAAACGAGCACACGGCCCTCCTGATGGTAAGTGGTTGCTGTGACCCATAGACATCTACATTTATCCTCAATAAAGAATCAAAATGCAGATGTGTTGTCACCCTGTGAGGACTAAGATGGAATGCCTCTTTTTCCAGTAAAAAGGGTCTCCGGATCTCTACACTAACCATACGAAACAGCAGTGTTAAACTGCTATTTTACGTTGGTATTCTGTGAGAGTGTGGCCCTTCCCTGGTCGAGCCGACCCATTCGTGCTACAACTATTTTATTTATTTTTTTGTTTTATTTTATTTATTTAACAAAATCCACAGCACTTTTAGATGTAATTGTATGTGCTCGCACGTATGTGTGGGTGTGGGAGTGGATGCGTGTGCGTGCGTGCGTGCGTGCGTGCGTGCGTGCGTGCGTGCGTGCGTGCGTGCGTGCGTGCGTGCGTGCGTGCGTGCGTGCGTGCGTGCGTGCGTGCGTGCGTGCGTGCGTGCGTGCGTGCGTGCGTGCGTGCGTGCGTGCGTGCGTGCGTGCGTGCGTGCGTGCGTGCGTGCGTGCGTGCGTGCGTGCGTGCGTGCGTGCGTGCGTGCGTGCGTGCGTGCGTGCGTGCGTGCGTGCGTGCGTGCGTGCGTGCGTGCGTGCGTGCGTGCGTGCGTGCGTGCGTGCGTGCGTGCGTGCGTGCGTGCGTGCGTGCGTGCGTGCGTGCGTGCGTGCGTGCGTGCGTGCGTGCGTGCGTGCGTGCGTGCGTGCGTGCGTGCGTGCGTGCGTGCGTGCGTGCGTGCGTGCGTGCGTGCGTGCGTGCGTGCGTGCGTGCGTGCGTGCGTGCGTGCGTGCGTGCGTGCGTGCGTGCGTGCGTGCGTGCGTGCGTGCGTGCGTGCGTGCGTGCGTGCGTGCGTGCGTGCGTGCGTGCGTGCGTGCGTGCGTGCGTGCGTGCGTGCGTGCGTGCGTGCGTGCGTGCGTGCGTGCGTGCGTGCGTGCGTGCGTGCGTGCGTGCGTGCGTGCGTGCGTGCGTGCGTGCGTGCGTGCGTGCGTGCGTGCGTGCGTGCGTGCGTGCGTGCGTGCGTGCGTGCGTGCGTGCGTGCGTGCGTGCGTGCGTGCGTGCGTGCGTGCGTGCGTGCGTGCGTGCGTGCGTGCGTGCGTGCGTGCGTGCGTGCGTGCGTGCGTGCGTGCGTGCGTGCGTGCGTGCGTGCGTGCGTGCGTGCGTGCGTGCGTGCGTGCGTGCGTGCGTGCGTGCGTGCGTGCGTGCGTGCGTGCGTGCGTGCGTGCGTGCGTGCGTGCGTGCGTGCGTGCGTGCGTGCGTGCGTGCGTGCGTGCGTGCGTGCGTGCGTGCGTGCGTGCGTGCGTGCGTGCGTGCGTGCGTGCGTGCGTGCGTGCGTGCGTGCGTGCGTGCGTGCGTGCGTGCGTGCGTGCGTGCGTGCGTGCGTGCGTGCGTGCGTGCGTGCGTGCGTGCGTGCGTGCGTGCGTGCGTGCGTGCGTGCGTGCGTGCGTGCGTGCGTGCGTGCGTGCGTGCGTGCGTGCGTGCGTGCGTGCGTGCGTGCGTGCGTGCGTGCGTGCGTGCGTGCGTGCGTGCGTGCGTGCGTGCGTGCGTGCGTGCGTGCGTGCGTATGATATGAAATACCTAATCATTAAGTATTTTCAAAATTTCTCGCACAAAGTTTGGTTTACTTCCATAGAATATGTCTACACAGTGAAACGTTTTGTTATATTCTCTGTGTATCCGAGAGACTAATGAATTTTGGGCATAATTTGTTTTTGTATGTGCAATCGAAAAAAGCTTTGTTTGTCGTGTTCTGGTTCTAGGACAAATTACGCACGCCAGGCGTGCCATCGATTACTTTTGCGTGTGGCGTATGACACACGAGTCGTGTCTTTTTAAAAATCGTTATAACTCGCTCAAATTGCGTTTTTGAAAAATTTATCCAGAACAAAATTTTTATTATTTTGCAAGTTCGTGCATGCGGCTTCGTTTCTGGATATTTTGAAATTTTTAGGGATTGACAACTTTTTTTTAACTTGTACATGGTACTCTTTTTACTTTGTGGGTTTTCAATCATGTTGTGGAAAAATTGTCTAATAAGTAACAAATAATAGCACTCATTGCGTTCGCTCACAAACTCTAGTTGTAAATAAATTACTGGAAAACAAGTGTCCTGTTAAAAAAAAAAACAATGCGTTTGTCTTATTGTTTAATTTTGCTTAAAATGGTTGAACTGCCGTCGTATTACTATCATATGGCCGAATAGACCTACGAAGTACCATGTGCTCTTGTGATATGGTATAAGGTTTATTTTTGCTTGAAACAGTTTGAAACCTTTCATGCATAAAAAAAGTTCGCTAATAAATAGTATTTTGTACAATCTGCCGCCGTATAGCGCCGGCGTTTGTTTCTTTTTGAAAACACTTGTTTTGCTATTCTTACTAATTACACGTTTTCGAATCAACTTTACTTTTACATTTGTATGACATTAAATAATATTGCATACCTTAAGCGAAAGCGCAAGGTAATGTTCTACTATCGCCTAAAAATTAAAATTCCAACATTTTATCGAATAAAATCGTATCTAGCAATCATACTATACATATAAATGATATAAAAAGCACATTTTTAGAAAGATAAATGATTGTTGAACTTATTAATAATTTTTTTAAATCGATTAATTGCTATTTTTAAATAAAAAAAGGGTTTTAGTGGCTTATGGTGTGGATTTATCATGTCCCTGTGGCTTGTAAACACTATAACTTTTGAAAATATCAATTGTTTAACTCAATCCATTTTTTAATCTCTTCATCTATCATGTGAGAAGCCACTGAATGTAAATGGCAGTGTAATTTTGTTTTGTTTAGCTATAATTAATCTTTTTCGCCTCCAAAATGGCGAAATTTTCGTTGATTTGGTTGCCTCGTATATAAATTGTTTCTGTAAATGGGGATCTACAGCCACAGAGTAGTTTACTTACTAACTCAGTTCGCCATTGCCACAGATTACTGTATATATCAGTTCGCCGCATTAGCTTGCTACATTTCTATTTATCTATGGTTCGCCGTCAGTCGCCGTCGTGAGTGGACATTATTTCGGTTGTTTGCAGCGGCTCAAAAAGATCGCTGTACAAATATTCGAATAACCAAATTTCTTAAATACTTGATTATAATAATAATAAGAGATTTTTTTATTACAATATTTAAAAGCACAGAATAAATAATAGTAGTACGTACTAAAAGTAAGTAGTATATTTTTTTTGTCATGGGTGACATTTTCATGCTTTTCGAGGGTGTCGAAACCGATAGGGTTGTCGAAATGTAAATCCAAGATGGCGGCCGCAATAGGTATAAATTTTTTCATCATGGGTGTCATTTTCATGGTTTTCGAGGGTGCTGAAGCCGATAGTGCTGTCGAAATATAAATCCAAGGTGGAGGCTACAATAGGTATAAAATTTTTCATCATAGGTGTCATTTTAATGTTTTTCGAGGGTGTTGAAGCTGATAGTGCTGTCTAAATGTAAATCCAAGATGGCGGCTGAATTAGGTACCAATTTATTCATCATGGGTGTCATTTTCATGGTTTTCGAGGGTGTTGAAGCCGATAGTGCTGTCGAAATGTAAATCCAAGATGGCGGCTGAAGTAGGTACCAATTTTTTCATCATGGGTGGCATTTTCATGGTTTTCGAGGGTGTTGAAGCTGATAGTGCTATCGAAATGTAAATCCAAGATGGCGGCTGCAATAGATATAAATTTTTTCATCATTGGTGTCATTTTCATGGTTTTCGGGGGTGCTGATGCCGATAGTGCTGTCGAAATGAAAATACACGGTGGCGGTTGCAATAGATATCAAGTTTTTCATCTTGGGTGTCATTTTCATGGTTTTCGAGGGTGTTGAATCCGATAGTGCTGTCGAAATGTAAATCCAAGATGGCGGCTGAAGTTGGTACCAATTTTTTCATCTCGGGTGTCATTTTCATGGTTTTCAAGAGTGTTGAAGCCGATAGTGCTGTCGAAATGTAAATCCAAGATGGCGGCTGCAATAGGTATCAATTTTTTCATCATGGGTGTCATTTTCATGGTTTTCGATGGTGTTGAAGCCGATAGTGCTGTCGAAATGTATTTAAACTACTTTAATAATTCCGTATAATCATGTTATACGTAATTTTTTTAATGCGCTTAAGGTATGCCCAATTGGATTTACCAATATATTTAACATTTGTAAATATTAATGAATCATAATCCTTATTTTTTTCCAAATTAAGATTCTTGATTGTTTGATATTTACAAATATTATTATTAGGTGAAAATTTAATTTAATAAAAACCAAGGTTTTCTAGGGTGATTTAGCTGTACCTACTTATATAAATATTTTTTTTATAAAACAATAAATAGTACAAAAAGTTTGTAATCTCTTCATAAAAAAGTCAGTTACTCTCAATTTCAAAGAAAACACGTAAAAAACACGTAGTTACCCACTAAAAACAATTTCTCACACCGCACACAGAACAAAAGAGTTTTTAGAGCAAGAAAACATAGAATTATTAGACCATCCGCCGTACAGCCCCGACCTAAGCCCTAATGATTTCTATACTTTCCCTAAAATAAAGAATAAATTGCGTGGACAGAGATTTTCATCACCTGAAGAAGCTGTGGACGCCTACAAAACGGCCATTTTGGAGACCTCAACTTCCGAATGGAATGGTTGCTTCAATGATTGGTTCCATCGTATGGAAAAATGTGTCAAACTTCGCGGA
The DNA here is from genome assembly GCA_033319125.1 of Parnassius glacialis. NCBI lineage: Eukaryota > Metazoa > Arthropoda > Insecta > Lepidoptera > Papilionidae > Parnassius > Parnassius glacialis. The sequence goes on along the minus strand of JAVANC010000007.1, from coordinate 16,343,970 downwards.
GAATACTTCGAAAAGCAAAAAATACATTTTTAAATAGTAATGTTGTGTCGATTCCTTGATTCCCGAAATTTTCAGTGCCGCCCTCGTATTTATAGTTGTAGCACAATTGGATTGGCTCGACCGACGAAGGACCACGTTCGCAATTAAATTAATTCTCGTGGTGCCAGCCCGCGTTTTGATGGCTATGTTCTGCAAGTTAAGCCTAGCACTGTAATCTATGGTAATAACATACTTATGAAGCATATGACTACGACCTATCACATAATTTGAATTCGGTAACCTTCCTTTGCCGAAGTAGCTCCGATGGTTAACGCTCGCTCATAGATTTCTGTATATATACTAGAGACGCTCGCTGTAAATTTCATTGTACCCGGGCAACCCTGGTTCGATCCTCGCCGCACTAATTAATTTGTTAATTGCAATTTTAACTGCTGATTTACCACGTGCTTTTTTTTTATAGGATAAGTTTGACAAACGAGCACACAGTCCACCTGATGGTAAGTGGTTGCTGCGGCCCATAGACATCTACATCTATCCTCTATTACAAATCAAAATGTAGATGCGTTGTCACCCGTGAGGACTAAGATGGAATGCCTCATTTCCAGTAAAAAGGGCCTCCGGCCACCTGCACTCACCAAGCGAAACGCAGAGGTAAACCTCTACTTCACGCTGGTTTTCTGTGAGGTCGTGGTACCACCCCGGTTCGAGCCGGCCCATCCGTGCGGCAGCAAAAGCTGCCGCGTGGCTCTACCACTGTTAATACGAGGGTGGATTGAAAAGTACTCGGCCTAACCAAGAAAATAAACACATACTAAATCAGTTATATTTTTATTTTTCTACATAATCACCATCAAGTTCAATGCCACCTCCCCTTCCAAGCATTTAGACCGTTGAAAAAAAATTATTCTTCCTTAGAGTCAAAATATGCGTCTACAGCTGCTTTGACCTCGTCGTTTGTCAAAAATCTTTGACCTCCCAAGTGCTTTTTTTAGGTTAGGGAACAGAAATAAGTCTGATGGTGCCAGATCAGGTGAATACGGCGGATGCGGTAACAGTTCAAAGCCAGTTGTGAATTTCAGCCATTGACTGTACTGACGTGTGAACACGGGCGTTATCTTGATGAAACAGGACTTTTCTTCTGAGCATTCCTCGACGTTTTTCTTTTATTTCCTCTCGTAAACGACGTAGTAAGGTGCAGTAGTAATCAGAGTTTATAGTCTGACCCCTTTCAAGATAATCAATCATAATCACACCTTTCGAGTCCCAGAATACTGAAGCCATCACCTTATTTGCCGACAAAATCGACTTAGCCTTTTTAGGGGGTGGTGAACCAGGTCTTCTCCACTGTTTTGATTGTTGTTTTGTTTCCGGTGTACAGTAATGAACCCATGTTTCGTCTATAGTAACAAAACGATTCAAAAAATCATCTGCATCGGCTTCAAATAACTCCAAACAGTCGCGTGAAATAGTCAATCGCGTCCTTTTTTGTTCAACTGAAAGCAGTCGCGGAACCCACCTCGCAGACACCTTGTGGAAACCCAACTCGTTGACAATGATGTTTTGAGTTCGTTCATAAGAGATGCCTATAATCTCGGCTATCTCTCTAATTTTTAATCTGCGGTCTCCCATTATTAAATCAAGTACTTTTTTAATATTTTCGTCAGTAGTTGTCGTCGAAGGCCTTCCAGAGCGGGGTTCATCTTTCACACTCTCTCTACCACGCTTAAATTCTGCTATCCATTTTTGACGGATGAATATGACAGAGCACAATCGCCTAATGTACTGACCATGTCATCATGGATGGCTTTTAATGATAGCCCCTTCTTATGGAGGTACTTAATGACGGCACGCTGCTCGATTTGCTCCATTCGCGGAAATTATGTCCGATTACTTTGTTAATAAATTTATAAAATCACAACTAATTATCGCACACGTTTCGAACTTCACACAATGAACTAGTCTGAACTGAACTAAATAATGTGGGTAGATTTGATTTTTAGAATTGAATGGATCTGTGTTAGGCCGAGTACTTTTCAATCCACCCTCGTACCTCAGCGGTGAAGGAAAACATCGTGAGGAAACCTGCATGTCTGAGAAATATAGAAAAAATTTCGAAGACTTGAAGTTCGCCAAAACGCATTCGGGCAGCGCGGCCACTTCCTTGTCCTAAAACCCTCTCAGAAATGAGGGAAGGCCTGTGCCAGCAGTGGGACGTATTAGGGCCGTAACTTTAACCTTCTATTACTATTCAATAATTTATTCCTAATTAATGTTATGTACTATTTGGTCAAGTTTAAGTGCCTTTAGTCGAGTAAAAATAACCTGTCGCTATTACAAATACTCTTAGGAAATTCACGGTAGAGTCACGTTGCAGCGTATTATGGCTGCAGGACGAATTTACTAGCTCGACCGGGAAGAAACCAGGCTCGCACAGAATACTCGCGTGAAAAAGTAGCATAATACTGCTGTTCCGTATGGTGTGTGACGAGAACAAAAATCAAATATTACGGTGATAGAGCCACGCGACAGCTTTTATTGACGCTCGAAGGTCCGACCTTTAACATGGTGGCGGAATCACATAAAACACTACTACCAGTGGCGTAGCGTGCCTTCGATGGGCCCTGTATCAAAATTTGTTGGGGGGCCCCCAATGAAAAGTGAAGATTTCATAAAAGAAACAAAAACGCTTGCATTGAATTCAAATTATTATATATTGATTTAAAGTTATTCATCATCATCATTACAGCCCTTCATAAGTCCACTGCTGAACATAGGCCTCCCCCAAGGAATGCCACAAAGCACGGTCCTGAACCACCTGCATCCATTGACTTCCTGCATATCTTACCAGGTCGTGACTCCATCTAGTGAGGGGACGCCCTACACTTCATCCGCCGGTACGAGGCCGCTACTCGAGAACTTTTTTTCCTCATCGGTTTCCGGTTCTTCGAGCTATATGTCCGGCCCACTTCAGCTTACTAATCCGTTGGGCTATGTTGGTGACTCTGGTTCTACTGCGGATATCCTCACTTCTAAGTTTATCACGCAGAGAAACTCCGAGCATAGCGCTCTCCATAGCTCGCTGAGCGACCTTGAGATTCCTCATACGGCCAGCAGTAAAGGACCACGTCTCAGATCCCTAAGTCATCACTGGCAACACGCACTGGTTGTACAATTTCGTTTTAAGGTTTTGGGGTATGTCTGACGAGAAGATGTGTCGTAGTTTCCCGAACGCTGCCCAGCCGAGTTGAATCCGTCGATTGACCTCTCGATCGAAGTTGGACTTACCTAGTCGGACTATTTGTCCCAGGTAAACATACTCGTCAACAACTTCGAGCTTAGTGCTCCCAACAACTACCGGCATAGGTGTAACATGGACATTAAACATGATCTTTGTTTTGTCCATGTTCATCTTAAGAGCTATCCGTTGGGAGACACTATTGAGGTCATTGAGCATGGTGCTTAGGTCCTCCAGCAATTCTGCCATAAGGACTATATCGTCAGCAAATCGAAGGTGAGTGATGTACTCGCCATTGATGTTAATACCTATCCTTTCCAGTCCAGAAGCCTGAAAACGTCTTTCAATGCAGCGGTTAAGAGTTTCGGGGATATAACATCATCCTGGCTTACACCTCTCTGCAATTGGATAGGTTTCGTACTCTGGTTCTGTACTCGGATAGCCATCGTAGCCCTACTGTACAAGCACTTCAGCACTTCGATATACCGACAGTCAACTTGGCACCGCTGAAGGGACTGGCAGCACCGCCCAAATTTCGACGGAATCAAAGGCTTTCTCATAGTCCACATACGGCAGACATAGTGGCAAATTGTACTTCTCGGACTTCTGTACAATGTACAAACTGTACAAAATTCTGTACAATTTGCCGAAGGGTATGTATGTGGTCTATGGTGCTAAAGCCTATTCGGAAACCGGCTTGTTCGGGAGTAATGACTCTCGAAAACAGCACGTAGACGCGGCTCAGAAGGGAACTCGGTCTGTAGTTCTTCAAGAGAGCGTTGTCACCTTTCTTGAAGAACAAGACCACCGCAACTCTGCTCCACACCTCCGGTGTAGTGCCACCATGGAGGACGGAATTAAAGTGCTTTTGAAGGACTTCAAGTACCGGTTTTCCACCCGCTTTCAGAAGCTCCGCTGTAATTCCATCCTCGCTTGGGGCCTTGCCGTTTTTAAGGTGCTGGAGAGCCATTCTAATCTCGCTCAGACTGACGTCCGGGATATCTTCGGAATAGTGTCGGATAAGACTCGCTCTTGGATCGTTACTCACACTTGCGTGTGGCTCCAACGATGACGTGTACAGCTGCCCATAGAACCTCTCCATCTCACTCAAAATTTCAGATGCCCCTGAAACGATGCTGCTACACTCGGTCTTCAGCCTTGACAGTTGGCTCTTTCTGGCAGACAGATCTCTTGCAAAGACGTTGGAGCCCTGGTTCCGCTCGATCGTTTCTTTAATACGAGCAGTATTAAAGTTGCGTAAGTCCCGCCGCATGCATTTGGAGATCTGTCTGTTCAGTTGCCTGTATGCTGTCAAATCTACTGAAGACTGTAGCTATATATCCCGTCTAACAGCCATGAGATTAAAGGTTTGATCGGAGAGTTTTTGGGTTCTTCTGCGGCGGGTCATGCAAAACTTAGCTCCGACCGCATTAACAGTTTCCACGAGCTTGTCATTCATATCGTCCATTGCATTGCAATCTTATAGGCACTGAAGACGGTTTCGTAGCTCGAGCTGAAAGCTTTCGGGATTTAGCACGAGGGTTCAGTGTGCCTCTCACCATTCGGTGATCGCTGCCGGTTTGCACCCTCGCGATTACTAAGACATCACTGAACAGTTGTCGTCTGGTCGTCATAATGAAGTCAATCTCATTTTTTGTAGAACCGTCGGGGCTCGACCAAGTCCACTTCCTGTGGGGCCGCTTCTGGAAGAAAGAGTTCATCATAAAGAGACCCTTTTTCTCCATGAAGTCGGCCAGCTGCTGGCCCCTTGGGTTCCTTTGCCCTATTCCGAATTTCCCTACTCTCTGCTCACCATTCTCTCTTGTGCCTAGTTTTGCGTTGAAGTCTCCCATTAACACCGTGTAGTGGGTTTTGGAGGAATGCATGGCTCTAGAGATATCCTCATACATTTCTGCCACCTCCTCATCGGCGTGTGCCGAGGTTGGTGAGTAAACCTGTATGACCTTCAGCGAATACCGTTTGGTGATTCTGAGTATAAGGTACGCATACCTCGTCGACACACTCCCAATCCTTACAACGTTGGTAACGAGAGACTTGTGGACGATAAATCCGACACCTCCTTGGGACAGATGTTCGCCCTCCTGGTGATAGAACAAATTGCCGGATTCGAGGATTACCGTGTCCTCCCCCTCTCTTCAGACTTCGGATAATCCTATGACATTCCAGCGCAACTTGTCTATCTCTTCTTCCAACTCCAGGATCTTCTCGTCAGTCCTCAGGGTGCGTGCGTTATAAGTTGCCAGGTCGTAGGCGGCAACAGAAACTCCAATGGAGATTCTTAGCACTCCCTGCCCCGCTGTTACCATGGTCGCCACCTTAGCCAAGAATAGCGGGGCTGCTGGGGACTGGGGGCCGTCTCTTCGTTACGTTCATGGGGGGTATATTGCCATAGTTGCCACGCTTGTCGAGGGGGTTGGCAACCGCAGTTTTTTATTGTTGTTTTGCTGTTATCAGAAAGATGCTGCTGCCCATCCTCTGCCTCAGTTTCCCTCTGTCGCCTTTTACGACACCCACGGGAAGATATGGGGTAGTGTGTACTCTTACCCGCCACTACACGAGTTTTTGAGTTATTACTTACAATTAATACTCCTAGGAACTAAGCTAGCCAAACAATTCAAATCAGAAACAGAAACAGAAACTTTTTTATTCAATATAGATTATAAATAATACTTATTGAAAGTCACCCTTTTGTATAATTACCACTGGTTCGAAAAAAAACCTCTGTCATGGGAAGAACCAGCAAGAAACCCAGCGGGACTTTTTTTTAAATAACAGCTTACAATCATGTATGTTACACAAATTAACAACACAACAAATTAGAAATAGCTTGGGAGTGATCACCTCACTTCCAGGGGTTATTATCATCTATAAATTCTTTAATATTATAATAACCCCTTTTATTCAAACTTAGTTTAATAAAGTTTTTGAACTTTGAGCAGGTCAAATTTTGTATATTTACTGGAATTTTGTTGTAAAAGAGTATACATCGCCCCAAGAATGAATTACTGACGCGATGGAGTCGAGTAACTGGTACTACTAGCTTGTGTCTGTTTCTAGTATTTACAGAATGAATATCACTTATTTTTGTAAGACTAGTTTTATTTTTGTGTACGTACATTACATTTTCATAAATGTATTGAGAGGCCAAAGTTAATATATTAATTTCCTTAAATTTTTGTCGCAGCGACTCTTTAGGCTTTAAATCATAAATTGCTCTTATGGCCCTCTTCTGTAAAACAAATATAATTTCAGTGTCAGCTGCGTGTCCCCATAGCAAAATACCATACGACATTATGCTATGGAAATAGCTAAAGTAAACTAGTCTAGCTGTTTCAACACTAGTTAGACTTCTAATCTTTTTTACAGCATATGCTGCAGAACTAAGTCTGCTTGCTAGTTTTGATATATGGGGGCTCCATTGAAGCTTCGCGTCTAGTGTGATTCCAAAAAAATGGTGGTATCTACAAGTTTCTCCCCATTTAAAATTACATTAGTATTTAATTGTTTGACATTTGGAGTCATAAATTTCATAAATTTCGTTTTAGTGCCATTTAAATACAAATTATTAACATTGAACCAATTTACTAATTTAGATATAGCATTATTTACTTCGTCATATTTTAGTAATTGTCGACTTAATTTGAAAATTAAAGAAGTGTCATCTGCAAATAATACTATATCATGGTTATCCCCTACTATGTAAGGTAAGTCATTAATGTATACAAGAAACAGAAAGGGGCCGAGAATTGAGCCTTGAGGCACGCCCATCTGTACCATTGACCCGGAAGAACTCATACTGTTAATGACAACTTTTTGCGTTCTCTTACTTAAATATAAAATAATTAATTTAAGAGCATCACTTCTTACACCGTAGTGTTGAAGTTTCCTGATTAATGTTTCATGGTGAACACAATCGAAGGCTTTGGATAGGTCACAAAATATACCCAAAGCATCCTATGAATTCTCCCATGCATTAAATATATATTTAATCAGCTCAACACGGGCAGCAGTTGTCGAGCGACCCCTTGTGAAACCAAATTGATTTTTATGAAGTAAATTATTTATATTAAAGAAATTTAACATTTGATCAAGAACAATTTTTTCAAAAATCTTACTAAGTGTTGGTAGTACAGAAACAGGTCTAAAATTGGCGGGGTCTAATGTACTACCAGATTTAAATAAACGTATTACTTTACTATACTTCATTAAATCAGGAAACACACCAGATTCGATACTAGTATTAAAAATAACAGCTAAATGAGGCGCGATTGTATCTATTATAGACGCAATAACTTTAACGGAAATCCCCCACAGATCCGCAGTTTTCTTAACATCAATAGTTTTAAAATATTTTACAATATCTTTTCATGATACTTTATGAAATGTAAAATTCTTTGTACACGCATTTACATTTTGTTTAAGTAATGATTCGGCAACCGCAGGAGAAGAATTCAGTGACTTAGTGGTTAATATCGGAATATCAGTAAAATATTTCTCAAAAACCACTGCAACGTCCTGATCTGATTCGGTTAATTTGTTGTTAACACTTAACTGGTAGTTTGAATTGCGAGAGTTGGTCCTACCAGTTTCGCTATTAATTATACTTCAAGTCATTTTAATTTTATTAGAAGCCGTCTTAATTTTGTTGCTCAAATGCAAACACTTGGCTGTGGAGCACACTCTTTTAAATATTTTTGAATATTTTTTTACATATTCTCCAACTTCGACGCTATGATTATATGACCTTTCATGGTAAAGATCATATAACCTATTTCTGCTCTTATGGACTCCTGCTGTCGCCCATTCATTAAATGTCTTCCGATAAAATATACACTTTTCGTGCCTTTTGTTCGGCGAACATAGCTGAAGACGTTTCGGCTGCATTCATAACTGAAGACGATTTCAGTTTTACTAAATGCTTTACTTCTATAGACAATAGTGATAGCCTTTCCTGTCCCATAGAAATCGTTGGAATTTTTGCTCACACACGTTCGGGGCCCCTGTAGCCCGGGGGCCCCGTATCATTGATACGGCTGATACGGCGGTAGCTATGCCCCTGACAACTACAGAAAGGTACCAGCACCCCTAGTATTGGAGAATCCCTTGTTGAGCATCTACGCCCAAGCTAACCTACTTTTGAGGCTAAAATTCCGCTCAAGACAAACAGCTGCTCGGCACAAGCAGAGCAATAAAACAAAGGCCACGCCTGCACCATTAGGGTACTTCTGTCGAACCTTAACGCCGACCACTACCATCTAGAGACCTTGTTATTTTTAACAAAGACGCAGGTGTCCTCTCTGGCTGATACTTCGTATCTTCTACCCGGGGTACAAATTCGAACACTCTTGTGCCTCGGGCTGGAGTTTGCGTTAGAGAGGACATCTGTTTTCGACGCCTCATCAATCTTGAAGGTATGGAATTGTCCATCTTTTGACTGCGACGACCATCCTCGCGTCTTCTAGTGCCTTTTTCGATATTGCCGACTAGAACCGACTCATTGACCACGTCCAAATGGCTGCAGAGTCCGTGCTACAACAGGTCTAATCCGCAGAGATCGTGATCCTCGGTGGTTTTAACGCCCACCACGCTGAATGGCTTGTTTCCCGTTTGTCGTTTCATGCGGGTATATCTGTTTATGACTTTGCCTTGGCATATGGCCTGACACAACTGGTTACTTTGCCTACGCGGATCCTAGATGTCGGGGCATATGCACCTTCCCTGTTGGACCTTCTTACCTCTAATCCGGAGGGATATCAGGTCTTCGTCGATGCCCCTCTTGGCTCTTCGGACTATTGTCTGATCCGAAGTACGGTGCCACTCACGCGCTCTCATCGCGGTTGTGTTCCGCAGGTTGCCGCAGTGTTTATTGGCGCTATAGGTCACAGGACGGGATGCGGTCTTTTTTTAACATCCTACCCTTAAGGACGGGTTTGTTTCTAGCCGGATGATCTCAACGTTGTTGCTGATTCTGTCTGTGGTACTTCAGAAAATGGAACTTTTTTATTCCATTATCTGTAATGCCTAACGGTCTCGGTCATTCTGGTCTTTCCCCAAGGCTGTCCAAAGTAATCTTTATAAGCCATCTCTCCACAGGGAGAACGACTCACTGGCCCATGCCGCAAAGGAGAAAGTCGATCTGTTAGACGCTCTATTTGCTTCCAACTCGTCTTTCTATGACGGGGGAAAACACCGCCGACCACCCCACGGTGTGAGTGCTCCATGTCGGATGTGCTGTTTACACAGCGCTTGGTGCGCAAAGCATTTCTTTCCCTGGACATAAACAAATCGAGTGGGCCTAATGGAGTCCGTCGTATTGTGCTGAAAACGTGTGCTCCGCAGTTGGTACCGGTTTCAACACGTCTTTTTCGATACTTATACTCTTTACGCGTAGTCTAGCGTAGCTAGCGTAGTTGCATCCGATCCTTAAAAAAGGCGACCACTCAGACCTGTCAAACTAGAGGTCTATCGTCATCACCTCTGTTCTCTAAAATATTGTAAACCGTTATTAACTGCTAGCTCATGAGCCACCTTGAAGATAACCAGCTGATTAGTGACTGTCAGTACAGTTTCCGTCGGGGTCGCTCAGCTGGTGATCCTCTTGCTGGCTTACCTAACTCGTAAATGGGCGGAGGCAGTAGAGTCCAAGGGCTCTGGCCATTATTTTGGACATTGCGAAGGCCTTCGATCAGGTTTGGCACAAAGCGCTTCTTTCGAAGCTCTCTTATGGGCTTCCCGAGAAATTGTGCAATTGGATCACCAGTTTTCTTGTAGATCGGAGCATCAAGGTCGTAGTAGACGGTGTATGCTTCGATTACAAGCTTATCAATGCTGGTGTTCCACAAGGGTGTGTGCTAGCACCTACGCTGTTTCTTCTGCATATCAATGATATGTTGCAAGTCAGTAACATTCATTGCTATGTGAAAGACAGCACTAGTGACGCTTTATGTAATACACCGGTCGTACCAATATTTCTGTATGAAGTCGAGTCTTTGTTGAACAAAGTATCGGATCGGGGGCGACTAAATCTAGTATAGTAGTTTAATATCCATGTTCCCTACAGCTGCTACTTAGTTATGTGCATGTTTTTATTGTCTTGGTTATACATTATCTTTAAGTATTTTTATTAGTATTAGTATTATTTTTATTTGTATTTTTATAGTATTTCTAACAGTGGTAGAGCCACGCGGCAGCTTTTGCTGTCACACGGATGGGCCGGCTCGAACCGGGTGGTACCACGACCTCACAGAATACCAGCGTGAAGTAGAGGTTTACCTCTGCGTTTCGCTTGGTGAGTGCAGGTGGCCGGAGGCCCTTATTACTGGAAATGAGGCATTCCATCTTAGTCCTCACGGGTGACAACGCATCTGCATTTTGATTCGCAAACGAGGATAGATGTAGATGTCTATGGGCCGCAGCAACCACTTACCATCAGGTGGACTGTGTGCTCGTTTGTCACCCTTATCCTATAAAAGAAAAGTATTATTTTTCACATATTTCTTTATAAGCTATTGTAGCTCTGCCCTGTCTTAATTTTTAATATATTTTGTAATGCTGTGTCACCTATAAGGGTGCACACATCAGTCCCTAGATTAAGTCCACTTTCAATAAAATGTAATAATGTGTGCACTGCTGGTGTTCTATGAATAAATAAATAGTATAGAGCAACCCCCATAAGCCACAAGTTCGCGCGTTTACCGCTAAAAATAAACCCCTTGTCGCATCTCCTCAATTTCAGGGCACTTCTCTTGTTGCCTCAGCTAGTAACGGAATCCTCGGCGTCGATATATTGAATGATGTGTAGTTTAGTAGCACTTGGAAGAGAAGGCTAATTTTTTTATAGGATAAGGGTAACAAACGAGCACACATTCAACCTGATGGTAAGTGGTTAGATAGAAAGAAGGTGGTAAGAGCAGGACAGTATTTCATACCAGCACACTGCTTGCAACTTTATAAGGCGCAAGTTTCTCACAGGGAATACTGCTCTCATCTTCAATCGGTTCTTCAAGAAAGGAGATTACTCCTTTTTAAAAGACCGGCAACGCACCTGTAGAATAGAATATAATATTTTTTATTCAATATAGATTATAGTAAATAATACTTATTGGAAGTCATTTTTTATTTTTACCACTGGTTCGCAAAAAAAATACCTCTGTCCTGAGAACAACCAGCAAGAAACCCAGCGGGACTTTTTTTTAAAAAGCACTATTTACAATATAATAAACAAGAAACAGCATGGTAGTGATCACCTCCTTTCCAGGGGTTATTATCAGTCTTGTACTCTGTAGTAGTATAATGACCCCTACTAGACAATTTTTGTTTAATAAATAATTTAAACCTTTCGATAGAAAAGGTCTGCATATTTTTTGGGACTTTGTTGTAAAAGCGTATACATTGCCCTATGAAGTAATTACTGAACCCTTTGGAGTCGAGTAACTGGTATAACTAACTTGTACTTGTTCCTAGTATTTACAGAATGTACCTACATCACTATTTTTAATAAAACTATTTTTTTGTGTACATACAATAAGTTCTCTTAAATATATTGAGAGGCCAAAGTTTATTTATTTATGATATATCTACTTATTACTATCATTACAGGATTGCCCTAATACGATAGATAAGTAGCGGTGGGTAGTAGCGGCTTTTGAAACACTCTATTTTAATAGAGGGTTTTGAAACACTCTATTTTAATAGAGGGCCAAAGTTTATTTATTTATGATATATCCACTTATTACTATCATTACAGGATTGCCCTAATACGATAGATAAGTAGCGGTGGGTAGTAGCGTATTTTTTGGGTAACGAAACGAATATCAATAGCGGCTTTTGAAACTTTATTTTAATAGAGGGTTATGAAACACTCTATTTTAATAGAGGGTTTTGAAACATTATTTTAATAGAGGGTTTGAAACACTCTATTTTAATAGAGGGTTTTGAAACACTCTATTTTAATAGAGGGTTTTGAAACACTCTATTTTAATAGCAGTCTCAATAGTGTTTCAACGACGTGTTTAAAGACGTGGCGAATGAAACTATGGCCGTTGCACGAGAAAGCTTGATTAGTTTGTTTGGTGTTCCCGTTTCGTTAAGATTACTATTAGCGAGATTTTAGTGTTAAGAAGATTTATATTGCAATGAAATCTCCTTCATACTTTATCCAGGCTTAGGACTGGCTGGTGACAAGTTAATTAAGTAACAATCTATACTTTTAGACTCAAATAAAATAACATTACATATATGCAATTGTATTTTCTTCTTATCTTACTACACATATTATTATTGTTGCACAAACGAAATATACTATACAGGGTATTTTGGAACGCTCCCGAAAACTAAGACAGACGACAGTACCAAGTACACCTTTGATGATGGGTGGAATATAAAATCGATCCTGATTAAAGAAAAATCATCTTTTCACAACGTTTTATTAGCTTTATTCATTCTCTATCATGTTAGTACAGTTAATGAAACGATAATTTCATAAAAAAAATCATGAAAATTCTGAAACATAAAACCAGCAGTGGAATTACTGAATTGATATCACCTGACTAGAGGTCAATGTACGCGCGAACGCAAATTCGCGCGGCCCGCAACTGGCGGGCCATACCACAATACCTAATAATTTACAACACTTGTCTAAATACCTAACTTATCTACTTAACCTGCTATTTTGCCACTGTGCTTGTCTCCACGTAGCCACTTTAATCCGAATTTACAGGTTAAATAACCCAAATAACTGGTTCGATTTCCCGCTAATGAAAAAATACTTGTATGAAATGTAACCAAGATTATAGTTATGCGTTTTTATTCATCGTGTAGATATGTTTATTATTCTCATGTATTCAGTTATGTACCTATTCAGATCAGTTCAGTACTAAGTTATTTAAAAAAAATTAGTTATGAAACAGCTTACCGCTCTAAATCCTCCGTGGTCTTATGAGTTGCGGCTCAAATTGTGCTCCATTCATTTCAAGGCAGATTTGGGCTCGGTGTCATGCATTTCGTCAGCACTATCACACTCACGATTAAAAACCCTTTCTTTCACTTACCCCACAGAAAGAAGTCTAACAGGGTCAGATCTGGTGAGCGAGGTGGCCAAGCGTGTGATCCCAGTCCGCCAAATCCAGCGATCATCAAATAATTCGGTGAGGCGCTCACGGACGAACCTCACGACATGTGGAGGTGCACCATCATGCCGGAACCATGTGCGGCGATATTCAGCCAACGATAGGTCGTCTAAAATGTCAACCAACTGTTCATTTATAAAGTTTAGGTATCGCTGTCCGTTCAGTCACTGTGGCAGAAACACTGGTCCCAGTATGCGATCCTTAAATAAACCTGTCCATACGTTAACCGACTATCGGGTTTGGTGCCCGGTTTGTCGAACAGCGTGCGAATTAACCTCTGAATACACGTGTGTATTTCTTCGGTTCCACAGGCCGTTTCTGGTAAATGTCGATTCACTCGTCCAGATAATGTGCTCAATGGAACCAGGCACACGTTGTTGCTGGTCTAATAACCAACGGCAGAAAACTAGTCGGCGGTCGTGATCACCGGGAACTAAAGCTTGCACTTTGTGCAATTTGTATGGGCGCATTCGGTTACGTTTCAACACTTTTTGCACTGCAAAGTATGACACACTTGTTCCATCCCGACGTCTTAACAATTTATTTAGCGATACTTCGTGTACCCAGGTTCGGATACATAACATGTTGCCGTATTCACGGGTACTGTAAACGTACGCCTTAGGCATTATTAAAACAAAAAAGAAACAAAAAACGTAACAACAAGAATAATACCAACACGTAATCACAAGTAATAACAATAACAATTTAATAAACAAAACGATTGAACTGTCGCTCGCGCACGCGTGTACAAAATCAACATGGAACTGTCTCAAAAACTAAAATTATTAACGAACTCCGACAAAACTGAAACCTACTGCGTCACAGCGTGAGGCGACACCAGCCGGCCGGGTTAGGCATTCTGTTGTCATAATAAAGAAGGACGCAACTAACAAAAACGTAAAATGGAAATAAAAAATAAGTAGATGAATTTTTCTTTCAGACACTGTGTCTAGAGTATATTAAAAAGTATGTATATTAAATTTGAAATATATACGTAGAGACATGAAGATTTTAAGAACGAACTTATTTTTTTGATAACTTGTTTATTTATTTAAATAAAAATAATTTATTTAATAAAATATATATTAAACAAAAATTTAAAAAAGAATTTTGCTTTTCATCTTAGCTTAAAAAATACACCTGGCAACACAAAAACATCTAAGGAAAGACGCATATTATAAACATTTGCGTCTTTCCAACCTAATAAATAAAAAACTGCCATTCCTTTAAGAGGCGTATTACAAAAAAACGCGAAATTACAAGGTTTCCTCGTTGAAATTTTATGTTTATCGTTCATTTCTTGAAATAACAATTACCTGGTAAAAATAGTTCGTTTTCTCTCCTCAAATAAGCTCGGAATGGATTTTAGATAACTTATTTATTTAATCAGTAATAATCATTCTCCCGATGCATGTTTAGGCAAAAACTCTCGAAGACATGATTTGGGAGCTCTAATTTGTAGATTCTATTGAATATCGACCATCAAAAAAAATATTTTTATCTCCCAAATATCCTTCACTTGAATAATAATGGAATACATTTTCGTTATATGCTTTTCACAATAGGAAAAAAAATTCGACATAATTCAAAAAACGACCAAAAAAGCTTCGATGCAAGCCTCTATATTTCCGAAGTTCTACATCACTTAGACGTAAAATTTATACCAAAATAATCATCAACATTTGCTTAAACTATGCTATTATTTTTACTTTTAAAATCGTTACTATTATATTATAATTAATTAAATAAAAGTACTATATATTTAACTGCGTCGGCCATCTGAGATCATTAACGCGCGAGCGAGCGCTTGCCGAGGGTGGACCTGCGTCATTTATTTCGGGCGCTGCATGGTTTCGATACTACCGTAGTGTGCGTCGATTACTATCGTAGTGTGCGTCGATTGCCTGCATACTAGAACATTGTCAACTACGACCGCAATTTTTGATCGATCGGTTTAAAACTATTTTATATAGTTATAATTTAGATCACGTCTCTTCCATTAAACATGGTAGGGTCAACGAGTCTGCAGCATGTGCACAATTGAGCAAACAAAAAAATATTATTATAGAAAAATGTGGTCTATTCATTGACCTAGATCATTGTTATTTGAGGGCTTCACCTAATGGTTTATACAGCAACGGTCTTATTGAAGTTAAATATCCTATTTCAGCTTTCGGAATAGATTTTGATACGGCCTTTCGACAAAAAAGAAGTTAAAAGTTATAAATTCAGTGATTCAAGTGTAACATTAAATCAAAATAATGACTGGTTTTACCAAATCCAAGGCCAGCTTCATTTAGCAAATAAAAATGTCTGAATACTTGCCATAATATGTATTGGCCCAGATTAATGCAGTAAAAGTACTAAAAATTTACAAATACGACCAATTTTAGATTTTCAATATGTTACCCAAGTTACAAGCCTTTTATGAAAAGTGTGTACTGCCTGAAATTATCGAATCGAGAAAAGTTCGGTCAATGCCGTCGCAGCAAATATTTTTCTTATAGGCGGCCCAAAGACATCTACATCTATCCTCTATTACAATTCAAAATGCAGATGCGTTGTCACCCGTGAGGACTAAGATGGAATGCCTCATTTAGCCTTTGCCTCACATGGAAGTAAAAAGGGCCTCCGGCCACCTGCACTCACCAAGCGAAACGCAGAGGTGAACCTCTACTTCACGCTGGTTTTCTGTGAGGTCGTGGTACCACCCCGGTTCGAGCCGGCCCATCCGTGCGACAGCAAAAGCTGCCGCGTGGCTCTACCACTGTTTATAGTAATTGACTGTAAGTACCGATTAAAAAAATATTAGTTACATTTGGTTGTTATATTTATTAAAACAGGTTGCAACCGTTTATTTATTTATACCACTATTCTACCGGTAGTAGACATAATCGATTATTAACATTCGATTACAGCGTAACAATTAAAATATTTATGTGTACTTATTTTGACACTAAATTTCATAAATAATGAATAATATATCAAAATGGTATATAATAATAAATAATAAATTATATAATAATATAATAATAAATTAATAAGATAAAATTAAAATGACACACCAAAAAATATTCCATCCACTTAAGTCCATCCTAAGAAAACTTTGTATTATGGAAGATCAAGATCGTTTAATCGCCATACTCACAGTATTATAGTGCGAGCGAGTGAATAGATATGAAAGAAAGTATCGGTCGCGTAGTTCACCGCCCGCTTGGTGCGTAAAATACCTAAATTTGCGAAACGCCGAAATGTAAGAGGGCTCTTAACATTTTTACATATTTTGGAAAGGTCATTTGAAGTTGAAAGAACGCTAATAGTAATTTCATTATCATCATCATTTCAGCCCTTCACAAGTCCACTGCTGAACATAGGCCTCCCCCAAAGAATGCCACAAAGAATAGTAATTTACTACGTTTTTTCTTAGTAAATAGTAGAAAAGCATTGATAGTGAGACACAAAAAATAACAACCTGCAACTCTTTAGTAATGATTTTAAAGGGGATATCATACAAGACTTACTACGATAAAAATTTATTAAAAATTTTGTACAACCGACTTCAATATAAATAATTAAGGATAACTCAAAAACTATTGGTCTGACCTCGATCAAATTTATATGGGACCACATGTGAAACACCAGCTCTTAATAATAAGATATAAGCTCTTAATAATAAGATATAGAATAATAAGACAAGAATAATCGAAATTTAAGTAATCGATGCAAATATTGTTAAAGATGACGTAGCAACTGGTTAAATAAGTATTTTCTTTTATGTTGAATTTGTATAAGTCTTTTCTACTAAAAAATGTCATCTGTGATCAACAGTTACGTCTAAAATTCTTACGATATTTTCTAAAATATTGATATATATTAAATATTAAAAAAAAATTAGTATCATGTGTCTAATGGTATATTTAACTCATTTATTCAAAAATTGTTAGATGTGCCCTTTTTTCTTATGACGGCAGCATTGTTTCTCACCGAGCTAGATAAAGGTCGACAGTGAAGGGAGTGTGGGTACAGTCGCGTTCTACAGTACTACATGGTATTGGGCTATTGTTTTATAATATTATAGTAATTAATTGTTTTATTGTAGAATCATAATAGGAGTTTTACTAGCTACTTAGAACTTTGGAAGAGGTTGGAATTGAAAATGGATAATGTTTACTTGAGCATTATTTGTTATTTCTATCTTAAAATATAAAGTAGTTTGTAACAAGAAAACTTACGCTAAGGGTGACACGCCGTCCATTATGTCGTCTTGGGTCACATGGAAGCCAGATGTTGATGGTGTGTTGGTGTTACTGGATGCTACTTCATCATCACTTTCATCTTCGCTTGAGCTTCCGTCATCAGGTCGATCACATGGTAATTTTTTCGGTATTCTTCCTCAACAATTTTAACTTTACTGCACAATTTTCCCCATTCACCTTCTCCTATCATATTTACCTTTTCGTTCACTAGTTCAGTCATAAAACAATAGATATAAATAATTTTTATTTCCTTCCTTTTAAAAACCATCGTCGCGAGTCGCAAAGTAAGCTGTGTATGCGACTGTATCTTGGGAGCGAACAAAGCGCGGGAACAATAGCATGCAGGCACAGTAATACTGGCGGATTGTTCCCCCGCCGCGCCCCCTTCGTACCAATATGTGATAAATCGCTCAGTGCCCAAGTTCAAGGCCAGCGTTCTTTTTTCAGCGTTTGCGTGTACATTGATCAGCTGATATGAATTCAGTAATTCCACTGCTGGTTTTATGTTTCAGTATTTTCATGATTTTTTTTATAAAATTATCGTTTCATTTAGCTGTACAAACATGATGGCGCGTGAATAAAGCTAATAAAACGTTGTAAAAAGATGAATTTTTTTTCATCAGCATCTAATTTATTTGTGACCCATGATCAAAGATATATGACGGGACCAGCACCATTGCACGTGCGGCGCGGTAGCCGTTGGTGCAGTTAGACAGAATTCTTGTAAATAACACGTGTTCCGCACACCTGCACCATTGCACCTGCAGTGGCGCTCGTTTTGCTTGTATAAAACGGACGGCGCAGCCGCCGTTAGGGCAGTCTTGGCTCTGACGTGGAACGGTGCGCTTGTCGTATTCCGTTACTAGTTTATCCTTGACTCGTTGAATAATTTATTCGTGTAAACGGATTAATATTATTCCTAACTACAAAATTAGTCTCTGTACTATACTCAATTACCCTTTCTACATCAGAAGTGGGATAAAGTCCCCATTTTTGCCCACATTTATTCTTCGAATAGTATAAATATTATTACATTTGTGGAAGACTGTAATGCATTCCGCATTGATGGATCTGTTTTATGTTAAATACCGTAATGAAATTTACTACGCTACTTACGATATTTTCGTATCATTAAAGTGTAGAGAAAAGATAAAGTGAAATTATTTAAGCCAATTTTTTTTAATTTGTTCGATTTGTATTAAAAGTACCCCGCAAGTATTTTCATTATTTCTTGATGTACCTAAGTATGTTAACAAATGTCGAAAAAAGTTGGAGGCTTTCTAATTAACTTATTCAAGTTATGTTGTAATTTGATAATTCACGTGAAACATGATTATCATTTGCTATATTTTGAAGTTCAAAACGTTTAAGGGATGTACCAAAATAAAGGATTAACTTTAACACGCTATGAATTAAAAATAATAAGTGACATTTTTGTGTTCTAATGTGTTGATCAGTGTTGCAGTTTGCTCCGAATATTGTGTCGTAAACAAAATTGGGGTTTGATGTCGAGGGATTCGTAGAAGTCTCAACAACAATGATCTATGAGGAAGATGTAGTGACGGCTAATCGAACATGGTCAGGTACGGCCGAGCGCTGGTAAGATTGAGCCTACACCGCTACAGTCGGTAACTTATCGGCTGATCTTACGGCAGGGCAATTCAAGCGGTCGCCGAACAAATGGTGCTTTGGCACTGTAAATGGACGTCTGAGGTAGACTTTTGTAGATTTTGCGCAGTTGCCTCCTTCCCTTTGCAATATGTTGTGGTATTTGCCTCTACACATAGTTTCTGTTTTTTTTTGCAATATTTTCAAATGTTATACAGTTACCGTTTGTTAAGAGAATATGTGATGAATTTTGGAAGCTCGGAATTCCATGGTTCGCAATAGGTTTATCTCGATTTCTTTCAATTTTGCAAAGCAGTGCGACGATTTGCTAGCGCTAGTACGGCGCGACGGCTCGCTGGCGCGAATGTGGAACGAACGCAGCAGAACGAAAAGCTGGAGTGCGTTTGCCTGGAGTTAGCCATATTGGCGCGTCCATGACTTAAATGAAGTCTGGGATGGTCAACCATTGTAATATTTAACAAGAGTTAATATCTGTTAGCAGGTGGTGATAACTGATAGACCGTGGGCTGTTCACTGTCAACCGCACGAGGACGTGCGACAGTCAGAGTTAGCCGTGTCTGTGCATCTAGATAATACTAGAGACGTTGCAACACTCTAGCTAAGTAATTATTCTTGTGCAGGAAAGGAACATGGAGTTGCAAAGAGGCTGGTCTGTGCTGCACTGGGATGTGTCGTGTTGCTGTTGGTTTACATACTTAGGTGTTATTATGTCACTACGTCCCTCAAGATACACTTTTGTATGATTGTGACAGGGACATGTTTGCGGTATGGTTGGTCTGTACCTGTTCTATACCGAATTGAAAAAAAGAGTAAGAAAAAAAATATTTGGCTGTGGCAATGATATGGCTACAGGGAACAGTGATTCCGGACTAGCAAATAGTACTTGAAAAAAAAATAAGAAAAAAATAGTTCTTACTTGATAGTAAGAACTATTTTTTTCACTCTTTCACTCACTTTAATCACTGTTCCCTGTAGCCATATCATTGCCACAGCCAAATATTTCTTTTCTTACTCTTTTTTTGCAATGATTTGCAGGGCTTAGTGCCGGTCCAATGATTTGGCTAAAGGGAATAGTGATTCCGGACTAGCAAAAACAGTACTTTAAAAAAAAAGAGAAAATAGAAAAGCTACAGACTAATCATTCCGATCTCGCATAAAGTTGATTAAAGTTTTGTGGGGCTTACTGCCGGTACAAAACTGATTTTCACCCAAGTCTGAAGGGTCAATATAGACCGGACCAGACGCTGTTATGTCAGGATAGTCGAACGATGTTTTTTTTTGTGATGGAGCGCGTGCGAGGACGCACGCATGTCAGTATGGCCGTGACGGGACCAGCACCATTGCACGTGCGGCGCGGTAGCCGTCGGTGCAGTTAGACAGAATTCTTGTAAATAACACGTGTTCCGCACACCTGCACCATTGCACCTGCAGTGGCGCTCGTTTTGCTTGTATAAAACGGACGGCGCAGCCGCCGTTAGGGCAGTCTTGGCTCTGACGTGGAACGGTGCGCTTGTCGTATTCCGTTACTAGTTTATCCTTGACTCGTTGAATAATTTATTCGTGTAAACGGATTAATATTATTCCTAACTACAAAATTAGTCTCTGTACTATACTCAATTACCCTTTCTACATATACTTGGTGCTGTTGCCCGTCTTAGTTTTCGGGAGCGTTCCAAAAATACGCTGTATTAGCAACAAAAAACAAACCAATATACGAGACGAATTTAGACTTGGTCAAAAGTCAAGACCACGCAAATTCAAGCGATTCGAAAATATTTTTTATATAAAAATAACATGCATTCTTACTTTCTTATTTCTAATATAACATTTATCTGAAGATAGGTCAAATGCACAAGCAATGTAGGTGGGTGCGAAAGAGACAAAACTTATCACCCGCGCTCACTCGACATTCGATGGCCGGTGGTACTTGAACAGCCGAAGCTGGCCGAAGCCGTTGCCGATGCGTCGCGAAAATAGCCGAATAAATCATTTGTTATGCCTCCTCTACACTACTCGCGAAGTAGATCGAATTTGGACGAGGCGAATAGTGTAGAGGGGTACTTCGATTCACTTCGTCCAACCTCGCTTCGCCTCGGGCGAACTTTTTTGCGCCAGAGTCAAAGGACTTCGCGAAGTACCCCGAAGTTACACGAAGCGTCTCACTACACTACTCGGCTTACGTCAGTTTTTTTTTATAGGATAAGGGTGACAAACGAGCACACACTCCACCTGATGGTAAGTGGTGGTTGCGGCCCATAGACATCTACATCTATCCTCGTTTGCGAATCAAAATGCAGATGCGCTGCCACCCTCGAGGACCAAGATGGAATGCCTCATTTCCAGTAAAAAGGGCCTCCGGCCACCTGCACTCACCAAGCGAAACGCAGAGGTAAACCTCTACTTCACGCTGGTATTCTGTGAGGTCGTGGTACCACCCCGGTTCGAGCCGGCCCATCCGTGCGACAGCAAAAGCTGCCGCGTGGCTCTACCACAGTTATGATTTTTTTTAATATATATATATAAAAAAGTATATGTGAATCACTTGCTCTCGCTTCGCTCGAGCTACATGCCGCTGAAAGCCACAATTCCCCCCATTAGAGGTCTAAATTTTTAATACTTAAAATTTCTGATACCGTTTCATTCGGAATTTCAAATACAAATGGTTCAATAATATAACAACAAAATATGAAGGCTAATCTATTTCATCGTTAAAAATGCAAGGTAGTACAAAAAAAAACCAGTTACTTTAATAATAAGTACTAATCGTTAACGGTCTGAAACTATTTTTTTTCTTCTTCTCGAATACAAAGGTAGTTTAAATGAAAAGATGAAGTGTTTATTTACATATATTTTATTGGAAATCAAACAATCATTTTGTTTTCAAAATACCATTTCTTTTTATTTTGATTTGATTTGACACACATTTTATTTTGATATTTTATTTTATTTTGATTGTATTTAATCTAATTTAATTAAGACATTATTTGATTTCGATTGATTTTTTGTTTCATTGTATTTTATTTTGACATTCCTATTATTCGATTATTATTTTATTTTATTTTTGATTTTATTGTAATTTAATTTTGGGTATAGATTTGATTTTAGTTTTGATTTAATTTAATTAAATTTATTTAATGTTCTCAATTACTAATCTAATATAAGTCATACTAACAACTTATGGATCTTTGATATCTGAAATAAAGAATTATTATTATTATTATATTTCTTAATACATAAAACATTTTTTAACGCACATATTATTTTCTTATGAGTAAAACAGTTATACAGTAAAGTATCTTTACAATAAAGTTCACAAAGAGTATTTGAATAGGGAGCTCCTAAGCAACTTATATCTATGATAGTATTATTTTCATCACAAATATCTTGCAGCCATTTAATTTTTTCACATCCTTTAAAAAAATCTTTTTATCTTGTCTTTATAATTCTGTGAAACTCTCTATAATCAACAAAGCCCTCACTCCATCGATACCCTCTGTGCTTTTCAATCCAGCCAATTTGTTTTATCTCTTCAGGAGATAGTGAAGTGAATGGGTAAGGAGGTTTAATTAGGAATATGTTGGTGTACTCTAGCCACTAGAGTACACCAATATATTCCTAATTAATTTTTTAATTAATAGCCACCTATAGCAAACTCCTTTACTATAAATTTATTTTTGCTATTTTTGAAGTCGATATGATATTTTCTTAACGATATTACTCAGTGGTTTGTATTCGAATATACAGTCGTTTAATATTAAGCAATAAGCGGTTGATATAGTTCATATTTAGAATTTCTTTATTTTTTTATTTTATTTACGGTTTATTATTTCGATTTTCGATTTTATCTGAAATTTGAATTTAAATGATTTTAGTTTTTATTTCGATTTTAACTGAAAAGCAACAATACATAGATAAGTAACACTGATTAAACTATTAAACTCAGTTTATTATAATAAAATATAGTTCAGATGTAGAATTTCTTTATTTTATTATTTTATTTGTGGTTTATTATTTCGATTTTTAATTTTATCTGAATTTGAATTTATTTTTGCTATTTTTGAAGCCTTGAAGATCGACGATTATTGTATTGCTATTCATGATATTTTCTTAACGATATTACTCAGTGGTTTGTATTCGAATATATCTAGTCAGGTCATAAATTCTGTCACATGTTTAATATAAAATAATTGAAACAAGTTTATGCATTATGTAACCATTTATATACCAAAATGAACTTAACAAAATATAAATTCTTATGACACTAAAGTTTATTCAAAATGACCTCCGTGATTTTGAATACAGGCCTTCAATCTGCGCGGCCAGTCGTCTATCGCAGCACGAACGAGGTCCATGTCAATATCGACGGCTGCCTTAATCAAAGATGTCTTGAGTGACTCCAAATTGATATGAGGCTTTGGACACGCCTTTTCCTCCAAGTGTTGCCATACCTTGTGATCTAACGGATTCAAATCTGGACTGGAGGAGGGCCAGTCTTCATGCCGGATGAAGTCGATTTCACGCACCGCCAGCCAGTCTTGTGTGCTCTTCGCTCTATGAGCTGGCGCCGAATCTTGTTGGAATACCCAGTGCCTGTTATTGAACATGTTATGAGAAACAGGTTCCACAAGGTTCGTCAGGACTGTATTTTGATACACAACTGCATTCGTTTTTACACCTTTCTCACAAAAATGTACCTCTGTTAAGCCCCAATAAGAAACTCCCAACCATACCATGAGCGAGGATGGAAAATGACCTCGTTGGACACGCGGAATACGGTTGCTCGCTTCTTCACTACTGTTTGCGTACACCTTATCATTTTGTTTGTTGTAGCTCTCTTCTACGGTAAAAATTTTTTCATCCGAAAAAAGAATTTCCCGATATTTTTTTCCCGCGTACCGCTTCAACAAAGCGCGGCATCTCTTCAGTCTCAGGTCCATTAGACGAGCATTCATACGATGTCCTGTTTTTCTTCAATATGCCCGAAGGCCTAAGTCTTCATTTAACACCCTTTTCACCGTGGTTCTGCTTAACCCCATCTGAAGGGCCAACAGTTTCTGCTTACGTTTGGGATTTCTTTGAATTCGCGCCTTTACAGCTTTTATCACTGCTGGAGTCCTAACAGACCGAGGGCAACCACTTCTTGGCCTGTCATCTACACTAGAGTCTTCATTGTATCGTTTGATGGTACGATAAACGAATCTTTTGGTTATATTCAAATTTTTCAGTATGTCAAAAATTTGAATTGGCGCGTAACCGCAACGATGCAACGCAATAACTGCAACACGGTCTTCTTTAAGCGTCCACTCCATATTTAAAAATGAGTAAAATTCTAAAAAGTATACAGTTTTATTTTCATGAACAATTCGAAATTCGAATTCAATAAACGTTTTTGTGGCCAGCATTCTAAAAGAAAAGTTTTTACTGTGTGACAATACTTATAACCTGACTGTATACATTCGTATAATATCAAGCAATAAGCGGTTGTCTGATCTTGTATTTCTTGGTCTGTTTCGATTTCAAATCTCACATCGATCGAACCTTTTAAAGTTTCGTGTTGTCTTGAACAAATAATGGAGCCACGTCTTTGAACCCCTTTAAACCCATCAACGGCTCTGATCGTCGTCCATGATACGACTGTTGAAATCTCGCATATTGATCGTATAATAAAGTAAACTTATCTTCTGAAAAACTGACATTAAGCCCCTCATAAGGATAATATGATGAATATAAAAAGACTCTTACATCTCGTACGTGGCAATGATAATTTCAAACTCTGCCATTGATAATTTCGCGTTATGTTTGCGGTTGGTTTGCAAGGCGATGACCACAAATCGTGGTTTCTCTATTTTCGATGAAGTTTTTATAGACCAAGTATGTTTACGTGTTTTGGGTAGCAATGGATATTCATATCAAGTCCCCGGAACGGAATGCCAATGGAATAACTCTATCTTTCTCTAAATGTTTTAATAGGCTGATTCTTTCACGATCTGATACTTTGATGTGTGGAACTCGCCAAACAATTTTATTTATTATAATATCTTCTATAACTTCACCTGTATTTAACTTGATCGCATTAAGATTTGTATTGCTTCGTAATAATACTAACTCATGTTTACAATTAATTATAATTTTTTCATAATCCTCTGCAAATCCTAATATCTTGTTCAATGGTATAGACGCGGAAAACGCTCCACCACTAGTATTGCTTGTTCCGCCAGTTGACCAGCCCCAAACTCGAGCACATTTGGATTTATTTTCATTTAAGGATAGATAAGATTTTATTGTAGTAGTGACACGAGCATTCTTAATTTTATCTATTTCTACTCCATTAAGTTCATAACGTATGTCTTAAAAAAGAAATAGCACGGGATTATAGACAAAATGTACGTTTGATACCTTTTCTTTTGTGGTGCTGTTATAAACGCTCACCTTTTCCTCGATATATAAACTGCTGAGTGAAGGTAGTACGTACAGGCCTTGTTGATTAATAGGAATACGTATTTCGTTATTCTTGTTAAAACTAGTTACATATGGTTGTATGAATGATACTCAAAACTTTCAATGCTGTTATCGTATGATGTTTGTTGAGATACGTTTAAAATATTCATTTTATCAAGCCAACTAGCTTAAGAAATTCTTTGTTAGACTTGGTAAGCTTCTTTTTAGCTGAAGAGGTGTGCTTTTATGAGATGCTCTTTTAAAACTGGCTTGGATACACGAAGTAGACGGGCTTTTATTGAAATTTATCATACTTTTTTTCGAAAATGTAAATACAGTTATACTTCTTCACCTCGTAAATTTATCTCTTTATTCTCAGCGTTCAATAACTTTATATTTATAGTGCTTAAGGAACTTTAGTGAACAGAAAAATAAATCAAGTTTCTAGGTATTTCAATTATTCGATAACCAGGTGGTACATTAGGTGCAAATTCATAAATTATATGGTTTGTTTTCCCGTTGACAAATGAACTACTAACTACATCGCATTTAATCCGCACGATGGTTGTCGATAGAATATTGACAGGATACTTTGATTCAGTACTTATATTTGCTTTTATTGTTTCCATACCAAAGCCTAAAATTTTACCCAGTGATTCGCTTCTATTAAAGTGCACATCTTTAGAGCAAAAAATATTTGTTTTCAATGTATTATTGTTACAAGTTAGTTTTAGTACAGCGTTCTTAATATTATTTTTTAGATAATCACAAATATCTTGAAGCTCGTAAGACCCTTCAGGAATTTCGATCATTTCTTTTTCACCATAATAAAATTTATTGTTTCTTTCATCTATATTGGGAATAGAATTGAAAGTTGAAAAATACAAAAGACCACATTCGTAGTCTCCTCGTAGTTCTATTGTCGGTGAATAGTTCGTTGATAAAGAGGCTCCTGTCCCAGTTTCACACAGTGAAAGACATTTTAATACTGATACGTTTGTTTATTTCATACACTATATAAATGCTTTTTCCAGTAATTCCTTAAAAATTTTAGACAAAGGTGTCCACAGTTTGTAGCACCAAACGCTTGATGTCGCGCATAATTATAGTTAATAGGTATGTTATACATATATTTAACTAATTCTAACGGGGGCTTTAAACTACCAAAACTATCATAATATTCTACGTATTTATTGTGCTTTACAAAGGCTACCCAATGCTTACAGGATTTCTGTAGCTATCCAAATTCAGTATTCCACATTCTATCTTTCTCGGTTTCAAAGGTAAATTATTTCTCATGAAAACGCCGCGAAAGTATAGAATGTCACTTGCATGTTCTAATATGTCGAGATTAGTGAGCGCCCGTCTGGGTAGCCGTTTAATTAGTTTTTTGAGGGGTTAAGATATAAACCTGCTCCTTGTTTATGAGGTTTAATATATAATCCTTTTCCTAGAGCAACGGCTTCCATCATTCTGTTGTGTATTTCAGATTCCTGAAGACTCTTTTGTGCTGCTTTTGAACCATTAACAGCTTTTGCTATACCCGCTAATCCACCGGCTAATGATCCTAAAGCTGACAATCCCACAAATATGGGAATAAGTGGTAAAAATCCTCCACACTTTGGAAGAGGAATACAACGGGGTAAACTTACTCTTTTTTTATTACTTTATATTTTTTTTGAAGCTGCATAGGCATATTTTATAGCCGAGTGACTGTCTTTGGAATTTAGTTTTTTCAACTGAGACTGTATTTTTTATATTCCCTTCTTAAATACGTTTATACCGCTCCCCGCCCGGATTTTCGCTTTCATCGCATTTTTTACTATCCATGAGGCAATTTTTTCTCCTTTCCTAGCATCTTCTGATTTCAACCTCCTCTTAGCCATTTTCAAAAGTTCGAAATCCGCTTTTTGTCGAGCGCCCGAATCTTTGTTGGTTTAAGCAATATCATGGAGCATGCATGCTTCGCTCAAACCTAACCATTTTACTAAAAGCTTATTTCCTTTTCTTTTAATGACTTTTTCAATAAGATAAAGGTCTGGAAATTTAGTTTTTTGTAATTCGTAACCGTAAAATGAGCCTAAAATTTTTTGATTGTGTTTGTCTTTTATTTGATAGGTTTGAGGATTGGTTTGGTTGACTTTAACGATATGAAATATTTCTGTAGACCAATTAGGGGTATAAACTTTGTAAAAATCTCCTTTGTATTTGCTTATACGAACGTAATCGCCAACGTGAAACTCTGGTCCTTGACGTATCTTAGGCTTTTGAGACTTCTTGATGTTTGACATAACTAAAATTGAATTTGAATCATTAACGTTGATAGGCTTGAATTTTGTAATGTGATGTAAAGTATTATTATACCGCTTTACAACAAAATCTAAATTATTTTTGAACCATTGATATCGTCCGCATAGACTGAATATTTTGTAAAGGTGAGTTTTTAAAGTTCTTATTACTCGTTCTACAATGGAGGCCTTTTTAACGGAGTACGTGGAATAATGAATTATTTTATAATTTTTCATTAAATTCTTAAACGAATCATTATAAAACTCTGTACCAAGATCTGTTTGTAAATTTTTAGGCTTTCGTCTGGTTGCATCGTGTTTTCCAGTCTACTAGACTTGGAAGTGTTCGCCATCATCATCAAGACAGCAAATATGTACGTAACACTTAGGCTCCTCACTCATTAAACACAATAGAATAATAATTAATTTGTTATATTATGTTAGAGTAAAGTTATATTATGTTTCGCTTTATAAGTTTTTCATATGAGTGTTCCTGTATATATTTTGTGTTACATTTTTAGGTATTCCAACCCCTTCGAGTCAGACGCTGAAGTACAGTTGACTTCGCAAAAGAAGAAAAGCGGTTAAGAAACCAGCTAATGTATTAAAGACTAAAACAACAGTTCCTAAGTCCAAGAAATGAGTTGAATTATTCGGAAGCGAGTCGGAATCTAAGGCTGATACATCATCATCACTCACCCCCAGCTTCAACCAGCAGGAAAAGTAAATTAAAAGTTTTTCCAGATTCTGAGGTAAGCAAATCTTATTTAATTTTAGTAGTTTGAGATGCCATTCACATGATGAAAAGTTAGTTTCTATTTGATTGGATGTTGTGAATAAATTATCAGTCATAGGTTAATTTTTTTTTTTATGAAAACGTATTTAATTATATTCTTAGACGATCGATGTGATTGATACAATTGTTAGTGAATTAGACTACTAACTCATGTTATGAGCATCGTATAAAAATATATTTATGCGGGGTAGGAGGGAATATAAATATTGTTCATTGCTTATCAGTATGCTTTTGTTTAAATAGTATTTTTATTGTTTTCAGGATGAAGATTCTGAACCTATCCGAGCGAGGATTTTAAAAACCTACTTATCATTCTGAACAGGTTCGGGATATATTCACCGGAGCGAGCCATCGAAGCGAGGAGAATATTACATCGAAGTGCGCATCTCTAACTTCCGCGAGCTGGAGGCTATTCCATCAACCGACCGCTGGCAGCACTCTCTGATCAGCTTTAAATCAGCTGTCGGTGAGAAAACCCCAACGTGGAAGGCTGTTACCCAGTTGGTATCATGCATCAAAGAAGATTATCACAACGTTCGTCCAGTTTTGTATCCAACTAAGGGTTAGTTTAATAGTTTAATCAGTGTTACTTATCTACGTGTTGTTGCTTTCAGTTAAAATTGAAATAAAAACTAAAAAAATTAAATTCAAATTCAGATGAAATGGAAAATCGAAATAATAAACCATAAATAAAATAATAAAATAAAGAAATTCTAAATCTGAACTATATTTTATTATAATAAACTGAGTTTAATAGTTTAATCAGTGTTACTTATCTATGTGTTGTTGCTTTCAGTTAAAATCGAAATAAAAACTAAAATCATTTAAATTCTAATTTCAGATAAAATCGAAAATCGAAATAATAAACCGTAAATAAAATAATAAAATAAAGAAATTCTAAATCTGAATTATATCAACCGCTTATTGCTTGATATTAAAGGACTGTATATTCGAATACAAGCCACTGAGTAATATCGTTAAGAAAATATCATGAATAGCAATACAATAATCGTCCATCTTCAAGACTTCAAAAATAGCAAAAATAAATTTATAGTAAAGGAGTTTGCTATAGTTACTCTAGAGTACACCAATATATTCCTAATTAAACCTCTTTACCCATTCACTTCACTATCTCCTAAAAAGAAAAAACAAATTGGCTGGATTGAAAAGCACCGAGGGTATCGATGGAGTGAGGGCTTTATTGATTATAGAGAGTTTCACAGAATTATTAAAACATATTTGAAAGATAAAAAGATTTTTAAAAAGTATGTGAAAAAAATTAAATGGCTGCAAGATATTTGTGATGAAAATAATACTATCATAGATATAAGTTGCTTAGGAGCTACCAATTTAAATACTCTTTGTGAACTTTATTGTAAAGATACTTTACTGTATAACTGTTTTACTCATAAGAAAATATGTGCGTTAAAAAATGTTTTATGCATTAAGAAATGGTGTTTTGAAAACAAAATGATTGTTTGATTTCAAATAAAATATATCTATGTGTTGTTGCTTTCAGTTAAAATCGAAATAAAAACTAAAACATTTAAATTCAAATTCAGATAAAATCGAAAATTGAAATAATTAGTTTTAATAAATAAATTCGTTTTCCTCTACACAATTGAATAATAATGTTACATAATGAAACAACAATAAAATGAAATGTATAACTTTTATTATATTTTACAAGCTACATTACTTAAATTACTAGTTCTCACATAATTTTTCACCTATTTTTTTATAAGACAATTTGTTGCATCTAACACTTCATCATATTGAATCCACAACATATTGAACACTTAGATTAGCACTAAGAGCGTGGATGACATTTTCTTCTTGCTCGTT
Organism: Parnassius glacialis; assembly: GCA_033319125.1. Taxonomy (NCBI): domain Eukaryota; kingdom Metazoa; phylum Arthropoda; class Insecta; order Lepidoptera; family Papilionidae; genus Parnassius; species Parnassius glacialis. The sequence goes on along the minus strand of JAVANC010000007.1, from coordinate 16,313,335 downwards.
AAGTTCGCAAATGATGATTTTAATTAGACGATGACCTCGTTTATCATTATCTCGGCGGATAATGTATGATGATGATGATGATGATGATTCTTGAGAACGGTTTCTCTTCCTGTAACATTTCTTTGATTTCGATTGCCGCTCTTCATTAATAGCTATTCTATTTGGTGGTTATTCGTGATGCTGCTCCTTTCGCTTGTAATAAGTTAGTGTAAATTTATCCACATCCTGTGCATAGTAATACGGATTAGTGATAGGATTAGAATCATTGTGTTCCTCAGTGTTGGCCATGATCTGCAATTAACAAAAACAAGTATGAAGTCAAAAAAGGTAATGGCGGCTGAATTTCTAAATTGTAAAAAAATGATTAAACTCACCAATATAGATGATATTTGACGAGCGTTGTAATCAACGTGCACTCGCTATGAGAATAAAACAATAATGAAACAATTGAGGGAGGGTGGGAGGCGTTCTTCAATCCAGGTATGACAAATCATTGTATTTAGTTAGCGGATGGTTGCAAATTAATTAATATCTTTATTGTAATAGATTTAGGATGTTAAGTTTTCGGGTCTTAGGTTTTTTTTTCGTTACGGAATTTATTTATTCGGTTGCCGCGCTCAAAGCCCGCGATAAAAGCTATGCAATAGCTTAAAAACGTTTACTAGCAATAACCACAATGAAATTAGGCTAAACAAGTTGTATTATTAGAAATTAATCATATAGATGCGGCAATACCATCAGTATCTCGCAAACGCTCTGAATATAATGTTCAATGACTCAACTGGAAGTGGAAGTACACTTGTTCCCGTAGGATAGAACTGTGAGTATGTAGACGTTAATTTGGTTAAACTAAAAATTTTGCACCTCTACTGGAGAGAATTGGGGCCTTCAGCGGCATGTAGCTCGAACGAAGCGAGAGCAAGTGACGCAGAATCCCCAATTCACACCTAGTTATAAATATTAAATATGTAGCTTTCTACATAATTATTTATTTAGTTAATGCATTGATGTCGTACTGTTCACACAATTAGGTACCTACCTATGGCAGCTGCCTCTTGAATGGTATTCATGTTAAGGGTGCGGGAGACTCAAGACGACTGAGCGCTTCGCGAAGTAGCACGAGTGTGTGGTCACGTTCTTCGGATGTGCCAACTCGGAAAAATTACAACTCGAGTTAACTCGAGTTGAAATTAACTTAACCCGAGTTTAAATTCGAGTTACGCAACTAGAATTAGCAGTACGAAACAGAGTAAATAATTTGCTATAAATTACGTATTTGGAACGAAGTTCTTTATCGGGCGGTACGGGTTTGGCGGGTGGGAGCTAAGCGACAAAAAGTGAAAGATTTTTTCGTAATTACTTACCCCTTGTGTCAAAGTTTAGACGGCCTTGGCAGCGAAATAAAGAAGTGAGATGGAATAATATCCATCTCCCTCGCACTTTTTCTTATCTTGCCATGAAATAAAAATTATTTTATTTCAAATGACGCTTCATTTTAATAGACGCTAGTAATTCATTTATTTGTATTTGTTAATCAATAATATATTACCTACGTTTATCAAAAATAATATAGGTACTACGCAAGGAACTTCGTTCCAACCGAGTGTTCCACGACACTCTCGCATTTTATAAATTTGTTTTTTTTATCTAGCTCTTTGGTAGGTTGTATATATAATTACCAAATTTATTATGTTGGCTTGACATAAAAAGGTAAAGTTAATACAGAAGTAGTGTCACATACTTCTGTATTTTTGGTTTTAATCTTAGTTATAGTAAGTAGGTACCTTCATTTAACAACAAAACTAGCTATATATCAGTCTTCATGAAACAATTTTAGCCTAGCTTTAAAATGTAGGTACATAAGCTATTAATAGTTTAATTATCACAGTCAAAATACTCATAAATATTCTCTTTCTTTTATTTTTTATATAGAATAAGATTGTTAAACGAGCATATAGTCCACCCGACGGTAAGTGTATACTGTAGCCCATAGACATCTACATTTATCCTCAATTAAGAATGTAAATGCAGATGCGTTGTCACACCTGAGGACTGAGATGGAATGCCTCGTTTCCAGTATAAAGGGTCTCCGGTTGCCCACACTCACCATACGAAATACAACAGCATTAAGCTGCTATTTTACGTTGGTATTCTGTGAGAGCGTGGTCCTACCCCGGTCTAGCCGACTCATTCGTGCTGCTACCACAATATAGTTGCAGCATGGCTCTACCACGTAATTCAAAATATTTGTTGGAAGTTAAGTGTTATATTTTACGTTAATTTAAAATATTATGTATCTTACAACTTAACTAATGTTTTTGGGTATTACAATAATAGGTCTGTGACTTACATAACAAAATGATAAGAGAAATTAAATCACATAACTTAGCTACTATACAATTCTAAATAACAAATTGTTTTGGATTTGTATTTAGCTACATACTCTTTGATACACAAAGCGCGCACATAACGAACGAATTACGCGCTTACTTTTTTGCTGGCTCACTTAATCCGTTCATGTACAGCAGCCCAATCTCGAGTTAGGGAGATCCAACTCGAGTTAACTCGAGTTAGCCGCAACTCGAATAAACTCGAGTTAACCATCAATACGATCGACTTCGACGATTATGACGACTTATGTCATACATAATAAGTTTAAGAGCTATGTTTTTTACACTATAATGATGTAGCTTCCGGATTAACGTCTCATGGTGAACGCAGTCGAAAGTCTTGGAAAGATCACAAAATATACCCAAAACATCTTCTGAATTTTCCCATGCACAGAAAATATTAATTTAATATTGGTTAGCTCAACACCGGCATCAGTTGTCGAGCGACAACTTGTAAATCCAAACTGATTGTTATGTACTAATTTAATTACATTAAAAAAACTTAACATTTGATCTAGAATAATTTTTTCCGTTGCCGTTGTTTCGTGTTGGCAGTACATTAATAGGTCTAACATTAGTGGGGTCCAATGTACTGCCAGATTTAAGTAAAGGTATAACTTTAATATGTTTCATTAAATCAGGAAACACCAGATCCGATACATTGAAAATAATAGCACGTTGGGGTGCGATCGCATCTATTATAGACGCAATAACTTTAACAGAAATCCCCCATAGATCTGCTGATTTCTTAATATCAATACGAGTAGTTTTGAAATATTTTACAATATCACCTGATAATATTCAATGAAATGTAATTTCTTTTTTACAGACATTTAAATTTCGTTTGAGTAATGACTCGGCGACAACAGGGGATGAATTTAATGACTTTGTAGTCAAGATCGGAATGTCGGTAAAATATTGTTCAAAAGCCGTTGCAACGTCTTGATATGATTTCGTCAAATGTTGTATGATTTGAGTAATGATCTAAATTTAATACTCATGGAAGAAGTTTCAAGGAGATTGATATTAAAGTCTCCACATACGACGACAGATTTATTCAGTTTAATAAGTTTAAGCAAACCTTCCTCTATTATTTTTTCAAAACAATCATACATAGAAACATACTGAAAACACCTACAACAATGAAGTGCTCGAACTCAACACATGTCATTTCTACAGTTTGCTCAACAGAGAGGCTCATAAACGTTCTTTACTTATTAATAACTAGCTGTGCCCCGCGGTTTCACCCGCGTCATCACGTGTCCGAGGTGCGCGACATGACCTAGTTCAAGCATTTTATAACGGCTAGGGTTTAAGCGTCGTGCGTGCCCAACCAAGTATTGAATTATTTTAGTTTTACATTATCTCTTAAACTATGCGTCCAAATAACATGGTATAAAGAACAAAGTTTATCTTCATAAAATTGTCTTGATGATGAAGTAACTTTCGTTCGTAAGGATAAATAGGCCATGCCTAATAATAACGCTCATACATCACTTTTAAATTTTCAATATTTTTTTGTCACAAAATACCAAAGTATGGCTTATGTATAATAAATAGACATATGGTATCGCGGACTTTTTTTAGACGGAGTAGAGGTCTATATTTTTCTAGAACATTGTATTTACGTATCCCTAACGATAACATCAGCGTACGCGGCTAAATCATTTCGGGAGTGCTTTTTCTTCTGCCTTGCTTCATAAATATCCATATTTAAGGCTAGCTAAGTAATATAGCTTAATTCTATTCTATTTTTCAAATCGGACTGGTAGTTCCAGAGATTAGCGCGTTTAAACAAACAAAAAAACTCTTCCGCTTTATTATATTATATTAGAAGTATAGATTTATTAGCTAATATTAACGGGGTGGCCCAATTTTTTTTCTCTTTTAAAGTAACTGACCACCTGGTGTTTACTTAAATTAAACATATTATAGTTATAATCTTCTATCTATATTATATCTATGTTGTTACTATTTAAAAACAATTCAATTTCTAATTCTTTGCCCAACATGCCTTGCATATTTTGATGCACCAGGTGTATACAATTTTTATGATTTTTTTTGTGAGAAATTATACAATTAACTATTTGTGGGCTACATTCTGAATAATTCAAATAGTTACTATTATTGCTAAAAATACCTCTATTGTCTCATTTTCTAATTTAAATTACTTGGAACTGATTCCAAATTCAATGTAAAGTCATTAAACTGCTCAATAGAAGCAGATGTCTGTGTCATCGGTATCGGATATTTAAAATATAAATAATAAGATAGCACATTTGCTATCAGTCTTATACTTGGATAGGTAATACTTATCTCCAGTCATAAACTTCTTAATTAAATTATTTATGTCAATCACATGAAATCTATCATTTTATAATTCTTACAATTGAAGGTGAAATTTAAATTACTATCACATATCAAGTTATTCATTAATAAATTTAAATCATATCTTAGATTATTTTCCTGTGGCCGCCCTTTTAATATAATGTAATTCCCTTTGTATTACAGTTGATTATGGGCAACATTTACCATAATGCCTTCTCTACATGTCGACAGATGCATCAGCACAAAACTCAGCACAAGCCGTCCACACACGTGTAGATCGTTCAGTCTGCGTTAATCAGTGTTAATTCTCGACAGACGCAACTCACATGCACGCAACATTAAAAAAATGGGTATTGAGCCGTAGCTACCGCAGCTATTTATTTATTTAGTACTTTTAACTACTACTTGAGTGTGCATCGCAGTAGAGTTATTTAAAACAAATGGAACTCGCAACTCCTATAATAATGATGCGTCGCCAGACGTGTGGACAGACGCCGTGCACTCGCGCTGAAACCCTTTGTTGCGTGCCACAAAAACCGACAACAAACGGATTAGGGGCAGAAGCATCTGCCGACATTAAATACCTACCACAGACGAGCAAATTCCCCCGTCTTCACGTCGGCGGACGCATGCCTGTTAGCTCCCTCTCCTATAAAAATAATGTCTGCACTTCAAAGAGCATTGTTCGCCGTGCTGTTCATAACAGAATTTGAAGTGCCTCAAGAACTCAAAATCCTGAATACTGAGGGGGGAGCGAAGGAGGGAGCTTATTATGTGTGGAATTCCACCCGTCCGTGATGATATCATAGTATCATCACGGACGGGTCGAACGTTATACTACGGTAGTTTAGTGTTAATTTAATAATTAATTGTACCTAGTTAACGAGTTAATAAATGTCGTGTATTTTATTGGAGCTTTATTTCCTTCAAATCCCCTTCAAAATAAAATTGAAGATCAGCGTAATCACACGTAATATTATTTAACGGTCATATAGCAACTAACCTGCTACACAGAGTTTTGATAATGTAGTAATTAGCGAAAGATAAGCGACGATTTTGGTGATTATAAGTTTTTTGCTAACACATTGTTTAGCATTAATTCGTTTCGTATTATGATAAAGACCATTCTCAGCTGTGTAATGTAATTTAATCAAATTTGTCTGTTTATGTTATGTTATTAAAGAAACGTTTTATTTTTTGGGTCATAAGACTCAAATTATTATACACAGTATCATTCCTCTCAAGGCTACCTAATCGATTAGATTAGCCTTGACGGTATACGGTCAGTTTGCCGGCATCTTCGTTTTAGTATCAACGTCAAAGGTATGTTATTGTTTACTGTTTTTCACATCAGAGTTTCGATATAAAATTTTTAATAGATCTTAATATTAAAGGGGTCGTGTCTTTTAAAAATCATCAAAAAGAATTATCAACACCACAGAATACTATTACTTTTTTTTTTGAAGTTTATGGCCTGGTATCTAGACCTTTAGGCCAAGAATACTATTACTCTCTGCCTAATTGCACAGAGTACATTTTAACCCCTTACGAAAAAGAGGGGTGTTATATGTTTAACGTGTGTATCTGTGTGTATGTCTGTATTATCTGTTAATTCGCAAACGAGGATAGATGTAGATGTCTATGGGCCACAGCAACCACTTACCATCAGATTGACTGTGTGCTCGTTTGTCACCCTTTCCTATAAAAAAAATATATACATATAATATAGTGAGAGTGAGAGCGAGAGGTCCAACATTAAGAATATGCCAATTTGCATTACGACTCGAAATTGTTATTCTAAGAGTTATTTGTTGTTATTGTTATTCTAATATCTGAAATTTAATGATATTTTCAAGATTTTTAAAACAGGGGTCAAACAATGCAAAATAAAAATTATTATATACAACAAAAGGTGAAAATAATAGTCAAATTATCTGTTATCGGAAAAAGGAAGGTGAATGTAAGAAGGACAACACCGGTCTGGATATTTCACAAACATGAGCGTAAGCGAGATAGTTATACTGCCATCTATTGAAGCCATAAGATTTTTCTGGAATTTTCTACAGTCGCCTCTAATAGGTTTAAAAAATTCTTACGCCGCCGTATACTGTTATTTATTCTGTACCGCCGTCTACTAGATTGTTAGATAATTCCTATTAACATGTAGCATACTAGTGTGAATGAATGAATTCATCATTCATCAAGTCGTTTTTATAATTTGGTCATTGGATTCCACCGCGCATACGCAATTAAAATGTTATTCAAAAATTAACTTTTAATAAAAAGTAAAACCAGACTTCTAAGAACTAAAAAAGAATAAAACAATTTCACATCTTTGTCTTCACAGCCGAGTTCAGAATGTAAATGAGATGTCACCTTAAGGTTTAAGGTGAATGCCTCATTACCAGTAAAAATGGTCTCTGGTTCTCTACACTCATCATACGAAACAGCAGTACTCAGCCGCTATTACGTTGTTATTTTGTAAGAGCGTGGTCATTCACCGGTGGAGCCGACCCATTAATGCTGCAACTATAATATACCTGCAGTGTGAAGTGGCGGTGTAAGAATATCCAAAGAGAGGCGACGCAGGGAAACTGAAACAGTGTTTTCCTGAGAACAACTTAAGATAATAACAAGTGTTAACACAACCGACTTCAATATAAATTATTAAGGATGACTCAAAAACTAATGGTCAGGTCAGACCTTGATCAAATAAATCTAAATGTAAAAAAATATATGGGACCACATGAGAAGCACCAGCTTTCAAATAAAAAAAGAATCATCACACACATAAAAAACATGCAGTCGAATTAACTACACCCTCCTTTTTTAAGTCGGTTAAAAAAACTACGATAGCCAACCTGCTTGCCAAGCATGGCAAATATGGGAAAATCCCCTCTATGAAGCAATCTATGGGGGAGGCCTATGTGCAGCAGTTGATTTTTATAGGCGGTAATAGATGGGATACGACATTAAAATATTTGCCGTCTGCAATATTTTTGTTTTATTAACCTTTCAATCTGTAATTTTTTTTCATCTGTATTATGAGTATCATCATCGTCAAACCTATAATGAATTTACTATTTTTGGTAGTGTTTTCTTACCTTGAAATAAAGATTACGAGTATCAAATTTTGTGGGATTTCAGGAACAAGATGTCTGGAATGCAAACTGAAACCCTGGCGGAATACATCCTGGTGGAGTACCGCTGGGTTATTGTGATTACCGTACTGCTACCCATGTCTCTGCTATGGAAAATCTGGTCTACTGTCCGAAATTACATCGTTTTTAAAATGAACAGTGCACCGAAAATGCATGATAGGAAAGTGAAGGATGTTCAGAGGCAGGTTGGTTATAATATTGCTTTACTCGTTTGTTACAACGTTTTTCCTAAATAAAATACACACAGACAAACATCCAGACTCAGAACCGTTATTCGTATGCAATTAAAAATATAATGGGGCCATACAAATATGCTTATTTCCAGCGGGATTTGAACTCGCGCTCCGTAGCGCCGCAGCTAAATTCTTAGCCACGCTATTGAGCCGTCTTGTAAAGTACTAGATCTACACTAGATGGTTACACGTAGGCACCAACATAGGCCTTATATTAGATATTTAGTTGTGTCTCGCCAGCAACGCCAAGTCAGGAATTTACATTTGGAAAGTGCCAAAATTAGGGGCTTTTTAGATGCTAATTAGGTGCCAAGTTTAAAAATTAGGTGCTCTAAAATTTTCACCGCAACGAACGATTGAAATTTGCGTTGCTGGCAGAACTTATCGCTAGCAAATGAAGTTATTAGATATACGACAAATATTAATAGCAAGGAATAAGTACTAATTAAGTGCTGCAAGTATATTTAATGACAAGGCGCCCCTGAAAAAAATAAAGTCGTTATTCAGTACAAAGCAAATTCAAAAATCAGGGTCAACATTTATTTGATGGAAAGTTATATTAAATAATATTACAGATAATATTAAACCTGATAAACAACAAAAAATTAATTTTATACGTGGTAGAGCCCTGCTGCACCTATATTAATAGTTGTAGCACGAATGGGTCTTCTCGACTGAGAAAGGACCATGCTCTCACAGAATACCAGCGTAAAATAGCAGCTCAATATTAACCCAACATCAGAACACAGTAAACACGAATCAAAGCCAATGGAGAGGGCACGAATTACTACTAACTATTTTAACATTCAATTTCTCACACGCAATAAAAACCATTCCAATATCGTGTAGTTGCGGCAAAAGGGAACCACTACTCCACAGACATCACATAAAATTATGTCTGTTCCCATATCATCATCATACCAGATATATTAACTTCCAAAGATAAGGGTAAGGGTTACTTCATCAACATAATATTAACAACTTGTTCTTTAGAAAAAATCTCATCCATTTCTCTTTACTGTTGATAAAAATAATTAGGTTGTTCAGAAAAATAAAATAAACATAAAATTTCTTGTACTATTATTTATTCTGTGGTAAACTTACTCTTTCCTGGTCCTGTTCCTTGTGCAATTTATGTGTGCCTTTAAATAACATATTTTGTTTACAATAATGAAGGAAGTACGTAGAAACATCCAAAAATAAATTTACTAAATAAGGTGGCTTCTTTTTAAGGTGGCTATTTATCTCATAAATTTTAAAATTCTAATTTAAAAATTTATTTAACTTCCAGATAAAAGAATGGTTAAAAGGTGAACGTAGCACTAAACTCTGCACTGCACGTCCAGGCTGGCAGACGATGTCGTTCCGACAAGCACTCTACAAGAAGACCTTCACTAATATTAATGTTAACATGGTCGACGTGCTAGAAGTCAACACAAAAGATTTGGTGATTAAGTAAATGTGTAATTTAATTTAATTTTATAGAAGTGCCACCAAGCTTGGGGTAGCAGCATAAGCTTGTAACGCCTTTTTGTATCTAATACCTTTCCAGGCTGCAGAATCAAATTGTTGAAGTCGGTTTAATGAAGCTAGTCTCCTTATCGGCTGCAGGTATCAGAACAGGAGATAAACGAAAAAAATACGCGTTGTAAAAAGCGACAGTAGCCGAAGGGGCTATTCATTAATTACGTAAGGGACCCGATGGGGGATGGGGCGTTTTAAATATCTACATGCCCTTATCCGGGGGGTAAATCGCCGATATCATCCTTACGAATAATTAATAATATTATATATTACCCCTAATGAATAATGATGCGAAGTGCGATCTCTGAGGTCGTGGATTCGAATCCGCAGTTCGACTACTGTCGTGAACCACTCCTAACACAAGCATTTTAAGGTTACCTGGAATGGTTACCGCGAATTTTAGTAATGTTTAAGCATTTGCTAGTATTTTTAATATAAAAAATAAAAATAGAAATGAATATACGGCTCACCTGATGGTAAGTAGTGATCCCTGTCACCCATGAACATCTACAACATCAGATGAATGGCAGGTACTTTGCCGGCCTATTAAGAATGGAGTAGGCTCTTTTATTATAGGTCCCTTAGTTGTATCCGTCCGGAGAAACCGCTGGCTACAGAAAATTTTACAATATGGTTACTGTGGCACAATATTCCGTGTAAAACGTACAGTGTATAGCTAACCAGTGGATCGATGGTGGAATTCAGTAGCTGAAATGAATTCGAACAATTCCTAAGAGCACAGGCGCTGATATATCCGGTAGAAAATGAACAGAGATGCAACGTCTCTTTTCAAGACCAGTCTCTTTCCATTACATGTAAGTGAGGTGGGCCAAAATAAATTTTATTAAAAAATAAACACACTAATTCCTTCACAGCCTATTTTCTTTAAACCCAATATTAATCCATATTTAAATCTTAAGATTCTATTTCTTAATAATTGCAGACTGTGCGCTGTGAGCCATTAGTAACAATGGGCCAATTATCTAGAACACTGGAGCCGTTAGGACTGGCGTTGCCCGTGGTTCCAGAGCTGGACCAGCTTACTGTTGGCGGCTTAGTGATGGGAACCGGTGTTGAGTCGTCTTCGCATATCTATGGATTATTCCAGCATATATGTGTGCAGTACGAACTAGTAATGGCTGATGGATCTGTTGTTACTTGTAGTAAGGTATTTCAATTTTTTTTTGTAAACCTTCAATTACAAAGCATACCTGATCTGAGTAGAAATTGTTGTGCTTACACTACATCGAAAGTTAGGTTATTTCAAACGTCAGATTATTTATAAATCAAATCGTTGAAAACCATTGAGTTATATGTACTACGTACTAGAGAAGCCATTTCGAACATTGACTATGTTCAACTGAACTGTAGGTACTGCAATCCGTACAAACTAAATATTGCGTAAATTGAAGATTTGTGAATTCCATAAAATAATTATTATTACATTTTATTTAGAAATATGTTTGTTTAGATTAAGATATTTTATATTAAATTCTTATATTTATTTTATATTAATATCTTATTTTACATCAAATTAAAGTCATAGAGTAGGACACAATTTTTGTTTGGAATGGCTTCTCTAGTACGTAGTACATATAACTCAATGTTGAAAACTTTATCATATCGCACACAATAGCACACAAAATTGCCTTATGGGAGATTAATACTTAAAAGTTCATCAAAAACCTTTAGCTTATTAATTTCTAGGTCAAAGGATGAAATGGCATGATGTGTTTTGCTGCATTATCGAGGATATAGAAATTACAGTTTGGTTTTAGATTCTGTGATATGTGCAGTACTGTAAAGTTCAAGTATATCTGTTATATAACTGTAATCTGTTATATAAGAAAGAAGCTTCTTTCTTAATTCGATAAAAATTAATTTGATTGCAGACTGAAAACCCTGATTTATTCTATGCTGTACCGTGGTCATATGGCACTCTCGGATTCCTGACATCAGTAGTGATCAAATTGGTTCCCGCTAAAAAGTAAGCAACTAAGCACTAAGATTTCTTTTCTACCGTCTTCAAAAAGGAGATGCTACTCTGACGACTGTATGTTTCTTTTATGTGTATTACCTCATAACTTTTTACTGGGTGAACCGATTTCGATGATTCTTTTTTTATTTGAAAGCTGGTGCTTTACATGTGGTCCAATATAAATTTGATCAAGGTCTGATCAATACTTTTTAGGTTATTCTTAATAATTTATATTGAAGTCGGTTGTACCAAATTTTTAATTTTTAATTACTAGTAAGGAGTTTACTGTGTTTAGTTGTCAGTCAGTTATTAATAAAATCTCTATAAAATATATTTTTAAATTAACTTATGATTATCAGTACAGGACGAAATATTGAAAGGGCACTGTGGCCACGTTTTAAAAGGCGACGGAGGAAAATGAAACAGAAGATGCGCAGCAGCATCGTCCCGATAACTACTCGCGATAATAAAAAAACTGCGGTGCTGCATTCATAGCAAAATCAATATGAGACAATGTATGGGGGAGGCCTATGTTCAGCGGTGAGCTGTTATACACCGTAATGGATGGATGGAAGCGTGTCAGTTATGGGAAATCCATCCTACAATTGGGAAGGCCTATGTCCCACAGTAAACTGGTTTAATAAAGTAGGGGATATCATTATATTACATAAAGTGAATTTTGTATTTGGTTCTACTCCCAATGCAATTTTTTTATAGGATAGGGTGACAAAAGAGCACACAGTCCACCTGATGGTAAGTGGTTGCTGTGGCCCATAGATATCTAAACCTATCCTCGTTTGCGAATTAAAATGCAGATGCGTTGTCACCCGTGAGGACTAAGAACGAATGTCTCTTTTCCAATAAAAAGGGTCTCCGGTTCTCTACACTCACCATACGAAGCTCAGCAGCATTAAGCTGCTATTTCACGCTGGTATCCCCCGTTCGAGCAGACCCATTCGTGGTACAACCATTATATAATTGCAGCGTGGCTCTAATACGTATATTTTCACAATAATACATATGTTCTCACAGAATACCAGCGTAAATGCTTCTGTGTTTCGTACGGTGAGTGTAAAGGACTGGAGACCTTTTTACTAGATAAGAGGCAGTCCATCTTAGTCTTCAGGGGTGACAATGCATCTGCATTATGATTCTTAATTCAGGATAAATGTAGATGTCTATCACCTACATTTATCCAGAATTAAGCATCACACAGCACATCAGCACCCACTTAACATAAGGTAGATTGTATGCTCGTTTGTTACTCATATTATATAAAAAAAATATCCATTAATGTACATAATAGAAAAGTAACTAAAATATTTCGTAACGACTTCCATTAAAATATATATTTAAAAAAAATCTCAACCAGGTACATCCGATTAGAATACCATCCATATACAAGCCTGTCGGAGCTATCGTCACGGTTTAGACAAGAGGCCCTGAAGGAGAATCCACATCAGTTCATTGAAGCTCTTCTCTTTAGTAAGGAAAGTGGCGTGTTTATGGCTGGTGATATGGTTGACGAAGTTGGAGCAGATGGAAAGGTCAGCAAAGTAACATTATTTTCAAGCCTCCGCGTTGCTGTAGAGAGTGTTGGAATATTTCACGTTTTCTAAATATATTTACTTACATAACATGGCACTCAAATACAAAAAAAAATTAGTGGTAGCCGCATCGGAATCAAACTTGGGTTGCTCGCGTACCATCAAGTTAAGGTTTGCAGGTCACAAAGATACGACAGCTTATATATTTACTAGTATCAAGTAATTATATTAGAAAAATAGTTATATCTTTTAATTTTTTTCTAACGACATACACCGGCTTCGCACGGGTAGCACTAAGTATCTTCGATTGGATGACCTGACGGCCCTAATCATGTTGATATTAACACTTTCAACGCTCAGCTATCACTAGCAACGTAGTTACATCGAGTTCGATTCTGGGGCGGTATCTAAGATCATATTTTAGTGGAAAAATACCACTTTAAAGCTAGATATTTCACAAACGGACCCCTGAATCGAAAAGATGATGTTCCACACCCCCAGTGTGTTTGAAAGACCTATCCAACAAAACCTTTATGATCGAATAGACGGTTAAAAAAATCAATCTCCATTTACTTGTATGGGAAGTATCCAAAATAAAAATGTTTTTTAAGATTTTATTTCAGTTTTCTAGGCGTGATTAATATCTAAAACTATGCCAAATTAGAGATTTGTAGCAACTAGGATTCTAGGTAGGGAACCTCAATATATGTCCTGCGATGCAATATATATATATATATATATATATATATATATATATATATATATATATATATATATATATATATATATATATTATAATATAAGTCAAATAATATTTCCAACAACATATATAAATTGCAGCTTTATTGAAATAACGTAAAGTATAAAGAAGAACTGTATTTGTCAACCTATCTGCCATGAGATTGGGACCGCCACTGGTGTCTGCCAATGTTATTTTTCAGTAACTTTTATAACCTTTCACACCGGAGCATCTCTATATTAACCGCCGGTAAAACTAAAGAGTCCCCACTTCATGTACCGCAGATATAGGGGATTAACTGAAAAAAAAACGTGAAGCTTATTGAAATACCGTAACTCAGCCGCTCACTGGCTCTTAGGCCATGGTACTTGCGAAAAATATTCAAAATCTTTCTCATGAATCAGTCAGTCTATTGGTGAAAACCAAATGAAAATCCTTCTAAGATTAGCGCGAACATACATACAGACAGCGCTTCTTCAGGCAGACGTTGCTCTGCCCTTTTCGACGACCATTTGTCATATAAAAATCCTTAAAATCGCAATAAAAATATTGAGGATCACTTATTGGAATAAAAACTATCCCATCCCCTAAGTTAGAGCAAGCATTACACATTTACAATATATTATTAGAATCATTTGAGCTTTTTCGGAAATTTGCGTTATTTTTATAGAACGAGGGTGACAAACGAGCACACAGTCCACCTGATAGTAAGTGGTTGTTGTCGCTCAAAGACTTCTACATCTATTCTCGATTACGAATCAATATGCAGATGCGTTGTCACTCGTGAGAACTAAGATGGAATGCTTTGTTCTGGGAGAGCGAGGTCCTTCCCCGGTCGAGCCGAACGGGCCGATAAATTATAAAATCTTTATCTATATATCCATTTCTATGTTCATTCTTTGAGATTTATTTAAAAAAAATACTCGCGTCATGAGATGCTCTTATGAATCCAATTTATCACCAATTATAATTCATCTGTATGTTATTTTATTTCAGTTGAACCCAATCGGTAACTGGTACTCGGAGTGGTTTTTTAAACAAGTCATGCGACATTTAAAAAATTGGCAACAGGGAAGAAGGAATACTGCGGTTGAATATATTCCGTTACGCCATTACTATCATCGCCATACGCGTAGCTTGTTTTGGGAATTACAGGTGATAACTGATAACTGCATTCATATTCGAAATAACAAATAGTATCTTTTTTATGTAATCAATACGGTGCTGTGTGATGTGAACAAGTTTACAGTCTTTCTTACGGTAAATATACTAGTTTTAGTTTTTGTTTGTCTCCAATTTCATTAAAAAGCCAGCCAAGTGCGAGTCGGACTGGCGCATGAGGGGTTCCGTACCATCGTAAAATACGTTTGTAGTAGGGGATCCCCCTTTAATTTTTAATTTCTTTGTTGTTATAGCGGCAACAGAAATACACATTCTGTGAAAATTTCAACTGTGTGCCTATTGCGGATCATGAGATACAGCCCGCTGACAGACAGACGGACGAACGGACGGACGGACGAATGGACATCAGAGACTTAGTAATAGGGTCCCGTTGTTTACCCTTTGGGTACGGAATCCTAAAAATAGACTTTAAAGCACTTGGTAACCTTTCTGACTGAAACTCAACTTGTCACATTTGAGGACTTAGATGTAAAAGCTTATATCCTACACTACAGTATTAGTGCGGGATATAGGCTTTCGCTTTACACAGGACTCTCTTACCACAATAATATAAGCACTGCTACTTAACAAAATAGTAGTAAAGACATAACCTACATACGTCCCACTGCTGGGCATTTCTGAGAGGGTTATAGAGCCAGGAAAATGCCACCGCACTGCCCCAATGCGTGTATCCGAATTTTTTTGAATTCTCAGTAATACAGGCTTTCTCACGATGTTTTCTTTTTTCACCGTCGAGCACCTGGTGTATCAGCACTTAAAATAGTAATAAATAATTTCATTGGTTCCAGTGGGGATCGGATTCGGATTATTCCGTACTGTGTAATTTACAGCGTGCGCTTAAATCTGAGCTACCACAACTCAAACAATATGTAGGTTGACAATTCAAACGAATTCTTAAATAGAAACGTCCGTCCAATCACGTTTTAAATTAAATATCATAAATATGTATATCTTTGAATTAACTTTTAATTTAATCCATAGGATATCGTATCGTTTGGCAACCATCCGATATTCCGGTATATTTTTGGCTGGCTAATGCCTCCGGAGGTATCGCTTCTGAAGCTGACACAGCCTGAAGCCGTGGGCAAGTTGTACGACCGCGCACATGTCATTCAGGACATGTTGGTGCCGATTGATACGCTGGAAAACGCTATAGAATGTTTTCACAAGGAGTTTGAGGTTAGATATCTTCATTTGAATTATTTACATATCTTAATACCGAATGCATTGAAAAACCCGAATGTGGCTTTACAAAATTAACATAGACGCTTTTTATTTTGTACGTTGTCGAGTAACGCTGCAGTTGTAGTTGTGTTTTAGTTGTAAGACGAAAGGATCGATTCAATCGGGGAAGAACCACGCTATTACCAGTATGAAATACAAGCTTAATGCTTTGTTTCGTATTAAAGTTGGTAAAAATTACCTAGCGTACATCCGCTCGATAAAATAAAATGACGTGTCTTACCTAGTTTGAACCGCTAAGACTGAAGCGAAGATGCCTCGTGAAGAGGCGAAACACGTGTAGTATTGTCGTCATTGGTGTGTCTTTCCTAGTGTAGTGGTGTTGGGAGTAGTGGTGCTGGGATTAGTGGTGACGGGGATAGTGCACGCAATAGAGGGAGGGCGGGAGGTGCTCTTCAAACTAGGTAAGACACATTATTTTATTTTATCGGGCGGATGTACGCTAGGTAATTTTTACCAACTTTAATATAATGGATTTCCGCAAAATAACGCCTGATTCTATTAATTATGTTTCGTATGTTGAAGTATTCCATCTTAGACGTCAGGGGTAACAACGCATCTGCATTTTGGTTCTTATCGTGAATAGATGTAGATGGCGATGTGCCACAACTTCTACTACCATCAGGTGTTCTGTCTGTCCGGTATAATAGACAGTAATGCCAGGATTGATTCATGCTATATTTTATTCGAAAAATTTAGAGTATTTTTTTGTGAAATCGACAAATTGATGAAATAATTAGTCATTGATGGTTATTTAAATTTAACTATTCAAATTACACTACATTAATAGATGCTACCCATGCGTAGCCAGAGCGGGTCGCTAGTATTGAATAAAACTGATTTTATGGATTTCATCATCATCATCATTACAGCCCTTCATAAGTCCACTGCTGAATATAGGCCTCCCCCAAAGAATGCCACAAAGCACGGTCCTGAGCCACCTGCATCCATCGACTTCCTGTATGTCTTACCAGGTCGTCACTCCATCTCGTGGGGGGACGCCCTACACTTCGCCTACCGGTACGAGGCTGCCACTCGAGAACCTTTCTTCCACATCGGTTGTCGGTTCTTCGAGCTATATGGCCGGCCCACTGCCATTTATGGATTTAACTTACATCAAATTCTCTGTGATTTATTTTGCTACATTCATGGTATGGGGATTTTTACTATGACTTCTTTAAGTTTTAAATTAATTAATTTATTCGCCGCTTCACCTCACAGTAGCTTAAAACCATGAAGTGGTAAGCCTGTTTTTGGATTTGATTATATTATAATATAAATCACAGGATCTCAGTTTGATGGTAGTATTCAGCCATCTTCTTCATTTTTTAAGTAAAGTGAAGTTACAGCCTATAAACGTCCCACGGCTGGGCACAAGCTTCCCCTTATTTCTAAGAGCCGTTGTTAGGGCAAGGTAGTGTCCGCCGGCAAAGAGTACCCAAATTTTACACTTAAGTTCAATTGTATAAGTAATGATATACCGTTATTGCAGTTTTTGAAAATACGAGCAAATAGGGTTTCTATTTTTATTTGAAATTATTCCAAATTGAATTTGATTTATGGGCGACAACTACGCGTACGCGCGCTCCTCTGTGTGCGATTCAATTCACAACGTTTTGTCGACCGATCGACCCTTAATAATGTGTGCGTGCGTAGTAAAATATTAGGCGTTAGATATTTATGAATGACAACCAGTTAAAATAATGCATTACCACACTTTTTAAAATTGAGAGATAAAAAGGACAGAAAGTTTGAGATTTTTTTAAATTAATTATTCTTCACCATTTACCAAAATTACTTATTCAGAACCTTCTCTGCGAATTTAGCGGGTTATTGCAAAATAATTAAATAATCCTGTATATTCCTTGCATAAGTAAATATTTATTCATCTATACTAATATAATAAAGCGGAAGAGTTTTTTTGTTTTTTGTTTATTTAAACGCGCTAATCTCTGGAACTACCAGTCCGATTTGAAAAATTCTTCAGATTCATGTGGAATAGTATAGGCTAACTAGCATTAAGCTATATTACTCAGCTAGCCTTAAATATGGATATTTGTTAAGCAAGTCAGAAGAAAAAGTACTCCCGAAATGATTTATCCGCGTACGCTGGTGTTATCGTTAGGGATACGTAAATACAATGCTCTAGAAAAATATAGACCTTTACTCCGTCTAAAAAAAAATCCCCGATACCATATGTCTATTTCTTATACATATGCCATAATTTGGTATTTTGTGACAAAAAATATTGAAAATTTAAAAGTGATATATGAGCGTTATTATTAGGCATGGCCTATTTATCTTCACGAACGAAAGTTACTTTATCATCAAGACAATTTTATGAAGATAAACTTTGTTCTTTATACCATTTTATTTGGACGCATAGTTTAAGAGATTATGTAAAATTAGAATAATTCAATACTTGGCTGGGCGCGCGAACGACGCTTAAACCCTAACCGTTATAAAATGCTTGAGAACTAGGTGATGTCGCGCACCTCGGACACGTGATGACGCGGATGAAACCGCGGGGCACAGCTAGTAAGCAATAAATAGCTTGATTTTTTAAGGATCTACTAATACAAGCAATTTATATTTTAGGTGTATCCCATATGGCTTTGCCCATTTAAAGTATTTAATGAACCCGGTCAGTTGCGGGTGAGCTCCGGTAAATGGCAGATGTTCGTCGATATCGGTGTCTACGGTGTGCCCAAAGCCAAGGGCTATGAGACGGTAAGCTTGAATGGGTATAGTATATTATAACACTTCTTCTTGACTGCCTCATTGGTCTAGTGGACGTAAAAGCAACTGCTGATCATGAGGTCTCCGGTTTGAATCCCGGGTTCTCAGTAGCTGCCCGGAAAGCACGTAAATCCGTTAGTTCTACGCCTGATCTCTCTCCGGTCGTGTCGGTTTATCGTCCAATCAGACTATGAGAGTGAGGAAATAGAGAATAGAATACAATGGAATAACTTTTAATCTTATTGAAAGTCATTTTTTTATTTACCACTGGATCGGAAAATACCTCTGTCCTAGGAAGAACCAACAAGAAACCCAGCGGGACTTTTTTTAAAACATATTTCACTTTACAATAATTTTCTTATTTTGTTCGTACTTTTTGTACAATTTTATTTTATAGGAGAAGGGTGACAAACGAGCACACAGTCCACCTGATGGTAAGTGGTTTCTGTGGCCCATAGACATCTAAATTTATCTTCGATTACGAATCAAAATGCAGATGCGTTGTCACCCGTGAGGACTAAGATGGAATGCCTCATTTCCAGTAAAAAGGGTCTCCGGTTCTCTACACTCACCATACGAAACACAGCAACGTTAAGCTGCTATTTTACGCTGGTATTCTGTGAGAGCGTGGTCCTTCCCCGGTCGAGCTGACCCATTCGTGCTACAACTATACTACTAATATAGCTGCAGCATGGCTCTACCAAGTATAAAATTTTTCTTCAATAAAACATTTAACCTTATTTATTGGCAAATTTTGTACATTTTCTGGGATTTTGTTGTAAAAGCGTATACATTGCCCTATAAATGAATTACTATTTCTGTGGAGTCTAGTAACTCTGGTATTACAATCTTATGTTTGTTCCTAGTGTTTAAAGTATGAACATCTTCATTCTTATTAAAGTTATTTGTGTTTTTATATACATACATAACATTTTCATAAATATATTGCGATGCTAAAATTAATGTTTTCTAAAATCTTTATTTATTTAATTTTTTCTCTAAGGGCCTCATTACAATTTAAGTTATAAATCGCCCGTACGTCTCTCTTTTGCAAAACAATTATAGCTTCGATATCATTGGCATTACCTAATAGCAAAATTCCATAAGGCACCATAAAAGTGACTAAAATAAACTAATCTAGCTGTTTCAACATTGGTGAGACTTCTAATCTTTCTTACAGCATTAGCTGCAGAACTAACTACTAAGTCTGCTTTCTAATTTAGATATATGGAGGCTCCATTGTAGTTTCGCGTCAATAGTAATACCAAGAAAACAGTGATATCCACAAGACTCCCAGAAGAGAGTGCACAAACATGTGCATACACTCGGGCATTATAATCCTATCCTGCGCAGATGGCTAGTCTCCGTTGAGACTGGCCGCCGAGACCGAAATTCGGTCTGAAAGAGAACATTATAACACTTCTTATAGTACATACGGTTTGTTGAGTGGGCAAGCGACTCAATTACTCTTTTTTTTTTCTTTTGGTTGTGTCAAAAAGCAGATAAAAGTAATCTTAAGACAGGATGGCCGGAAAGGCATCTTCAAAAATAACTAAATGTTAATACTTATTTTAAATTGATTCATAACTCTTAAATGTAATATTTAAACATAATGCTTGTGTACTGTTACTTTCTATTAAATGACAACCTTAGCTACGCAGTCATTATCACATCATTACAGACCATCACAAGTTCACTGCTGAACAAACCATGGGCGACCTGAGCTAGCTGCATCCATCGACTACCTGCATGTTTCAACAGGTCATCACTCCATCTAGTGGGAGGCCATCTGACACTGCACTTAGCACTATTTTTCCCCATCGGTTGTCGATTCTTCACAGATCTGTACGTAGTGTAACTAATTAACGGACGTGGTTCTGGTTTTCAACTAAAGTTGGTAATATGTCCAAAAATACTGAACCTAAATTTAATAAACAAAATTGAATTGATGGGAAAAACCATCGTAAGTGTCACGGTAATCCGTCTGCCTAGTGTATGGTGTATCGCAAAACATATCTTAGAATAAAAGTATACCAGCTGACGCATTCGTAGAAAATACCTATATTCTGCCGTCAAATTAAAGAAGCTGGTGATTATGACCCATACGGCTGAATAGTGTCTGAGGAGCAAGTGTCTGGTACTGTAAACTGCCAGACTCCTGGGCAGAAAAGGAGCCCCATTTCTTGTGATGGAAGATGCGGCAGCCAAAAATAAATGTGATCCCAATTTAATTTTCATATTATACAGGCTGTCCCAAAAAAGTACGTTGGAGCGAAAGTCCAGAGGAAAGACAATCCAACGCGATTATTTGTAGCTTGCGAGTTATGACTTTTTATATAATTAATTGAGTGGCCTAAAATAAAATTAATAGAAAACCTTGTTTATTGTTTTGCATAATATTATTTATTATAATATAGCTAGGTTTCGCAATAGAACAGTTCCGTTTTGTTGAAAGAGTTTTTCCAGTAATTAACGCCCCAAATTATGTTGCCACTGTATGTGTGGTGATTTTGGCAAACTGCCTTCCTATTGAGTGAAAGAAAGGTCTACCTCCAACTTTGGGCTTATGAATGGGTTGAAATATTGTTGGTTGTTTGGTTGATTGTATAGGAGATAAATTCGAGTTGAAACCCTGATCCCATCCATTTGAATTTTTAGTAGCCGATTACAATATAGTATACTTATAGGTGATTTTTTTTTTCTTTTGCTTCAGGTATCTTCAACGAGGCGTGTAGAGGAATTCGTGATTAAAAACAAGGGTTTTCAAATGTTATACGCTGATACGTACACCACGTTAAAGGAGTTCAGACAAATGTTTGATCACACATTGTACGACAAGCTACGTAACTCATTGCCTTACTGCAAGGACGCTTTCCCCGAAATATACGGAAAAGTGAACAAGAGTGTTAGAAAATAGTGTAATACTTATAAATTGTTTTGTGCATTTTAAAATAAAATCTTTCTTATAATTTAATTTACCTATTTAATACGTACGTATCGGAGCCATTGGAAAAACACACAGTACCGCTACTGACGTACTTACATGTATGTAAGTACGTCAGTGTACAAGCTTTTTTTTAAAAATAAACGCGAAATAAGTCGCGACCCTGTACCGTTTGCCAATTTACTTGCGGACATAAGTCCTTATGTCCGGGACGGGGGTTTGTTTAGGCCAAATATAGGCATTTGAAAGTTGCATCCAATAACGCTTGCCTCGGCGCGTCATCCGATGGTATTGAGGTGACGTAAACACCGCCGGGGGGGGGGGGGGGCGGTCGTGTGCCGCTTCCCGGATTTCGGCCGCGTGGGCCGGTGACAGTATCTTGACCGCCGCGGCCTGGTTGACAAGTATTGTCGCGCGATGGCCGTTAGGCCGGTCTGTTAATTGTTTTGAGAAGTTAATATGGTAGAGCCACGCGGCAGCTTTTGCTGTCACACGGATGGGTCGGCTTGAACCGGGGTGGTACCACGACCTCACAGAATACCAGCGTGAAGTAGAGGTTTACCTCTGCGTTTCGCTTGGTGAGTGCAGGTGGCCGGAGGCCCTTTTTACTGGAAATGAGGCATTCCATTTTAGTCCTCACGGGTGACAACGCATCTACATTTTGACTTGTAAATGAGGATAGATGTAGATGTCTATGGGCCGCAGCAACCACTTACCATCAGGTGGACTGTGTGCTCGTTTGTCACCCTTATTCTATAAAAAAAAAATCTTTGAGTTGCGTGCCTCCTATGGTGTTATCTTACTTTGTACGTTTCGTGATAACGAGGCTTGTCTTAAAGTCTAGAAAAGAATTGTTGCGCGACGGCCGTTAGGTCAATTGTTTTGGGAAATTAATATGAGACCCTTGTGTCGCGTGCCTTCTATGAGTTGTCTTAATTTGTACGGTTCGTGGAAACGAGGCTGAATTTTGAGTTTTGAGCGATGATCTGATATACGTCTGGAAGAATAAAATGTGCGCGATCGCCGGGTCGGTCTGAAGTTACGTGATAATAGCTAGGTCGCGTGCAAAAGGGCCTCTAATTAGTGTAATTTTTGTTAGTACTTTTAGGTAACGACGAGGCGTTTTATTGAGTTTGAGTGAGTAACTTAACCTCGGTTGCAAGTAATTTACGTCAATTTGTATAGTGATCGCATGTTGAAGTGCATGTTTAATATCGTACGAAATAATTCTTGCTTTGTCGTGTGGAACGCTGAACTTTGTGACTCGAGAAGAGATCGCGTTTGTGCTCGATTATAATTTGTTCCTAAGTGAACATGGAACGTTGAACTTTGACCGACCGTTCTTTGGTTGTACCGCGTGTCACATGTTTGATTTCGATTAACGTGGATTTAGTTGAATTGAGGTTGATTAAATGTACAATAAAGTTGATAAACTGAAATAGTGAAATAAAAGCAGAAGGTTTCAATTGGTGAACGCTCACTGGATGGATCGCACATCTTTGGAGAAAAGTAGCGCCTGTGGATCTGCTGTCCGATTACATCGGGAAGTCACGTTACATTTTACACACATCCTCTCGCACACTACTTCCATACACTTTACTTACCACCTGACTGATACCCTATGGTCAACCCTAACTCCGGAATTCGGTAAGTTGTATTGTTGCTTACTTGTTAACCCTTATATATACTAAATATCCACAGGCCATTGGGCCCCGCCCTCTGTTGCCCGTCGAGGGGGCTACTATGGGCCCTAGCCCAGTCGACCTTTGCCGGGGCAACTGGGGGCGTGTACAATTACTAATATTCCTTTTAACCACTCGTGGTAAGCTTAAAATCCGCGCCTTGTCGTTAGGCTACTATCGCTTTTAGTAGTCGCTTGGTTTATACTTCCGCCACGATAGCATGTAAGGGACTTAAGTATAATGTCACCTTATACCCAGTCTCATAAATCTCGAATGGTTGCAAATGTATTTATTTAAAGAAACGTAGCACGTAAAATATTTTACTCGTGAAAATTTGTTTTTACAGCTGACAGAAAGTAATGGAATGTACATAAGTCGACTTTTTTACATAGTCGACAAATTTGCCACCTCACAGATTGACGATAGCAAACTTCCAACGTGCAGTACTCATATTTTGACAGAAGATAAACCTTTCTATAATTCATATTATATCGTTATAATTCAAAGCTCCTGCGTAGGCTATTTAAAATCATACCGAGACAACATAGATAGACAACTGCATTACAGCTCGGCGTTCGGTGCTTATGAGAATGATACGTGTCGTTGGCAAAAATTATTAACCATTATCAAGTTTTGTTTGACATAGATTAATTAATAGAATCAGGCTTTACTTTGCGGAAATCCATTATATAAAAGCTTTTAAAAAAAATTTACTTCGCAAACATCCGCGATTTAAAATAAAATGATGTGGTCAACCCTAACTCCGAAGTAAGTTGTGTTGTTGCTTGCTTGTTAGCCCTTATATATACTAAATATCCACAGGCTATTGGGCTCCACCCTTGGTTGCCCGTCGAGCGTACCGCTATGGGCCCCGGGATGGTCGACCTTAGCAGAGCGTGGTTGATTGGTTCTCCCGGCCGTAATATGAAAAAAAATAGTAGGTAATAAATACGTACGTAGGTAATATAAATATTGTTTATGTTTTGTTAGCGGATCAGGAGTTTAGTTTGGGTTTGGGTACCTACGTGTCAGGTATTTCGGGTAGGCAGATTAAATAGCCGAAGGGTCGGTCGCTTCAGCGAGGCATCTTTGTTGACCGACTGTGTAATTTGTATTTAACTTGATTTAATAGTAATTGTATTTGTTAATTTGATTTGTATTTGTGCCGTGTAGTGTAATTTGTTAATAATTTAATAGTAATTGAATTTAGTAGTGATGCCATCGCACAAGCCACCGGCGCTTCGCCTAAGGGCGGAGCTGCACTGGGCCGCGAACGCCCATAATTTGCTAGGGCGACCCGATCGGGTCCATAGTTTAGAGAAGCGGCTCGAGCAGGTCACGGCCCAAAGGGCCGTAGTGGAGGAGGCTTACACTGAGCTCGAGGCCTCGGATGCGGAAAAGGGAGTCCTAGACTCCTGCCTCGCGGACTACGAGTGGTTCTTTGCGCTCACGGACGACTTGATCGAGGCGGGAGCCAAGTATGCTAAGGAAGCGCGTGAAGCTCGGATGAGTGGCCTGCCCGAGTCCCTTCGGAAGCAGCCTACTCAGCCGGAGCTGTTGGGACGACTCCCAACTCTGGACCTGCCAAGGTTTTCCGGGGTCCTCTCCGACTGACTGACCTTTGTTAATCTTTTTGACAGCCTAGTGGACACCCGGAGGGACTTGACACCAAGCCAGAAGATGGCGTACCTCCTAGCCTTACTGGAGGGGGAGGCCCTGGGCGTCGTCGGCCATTAGAAGTTGTCGGACGACGCCTACCAGACTGCCCGGGAACTCCTCACCGGAAGGTACGCCAACGTCCGGCAAATTGCGGACGAATACGTTAGGCAGCTCCTAAGCCTCCCGCTGCTTAGGGACCGGGCCAGACTACGTCCGGACTGGATTCACGATCCAGTCTTGGTGGCCTGTAATGCGTTGAGGCGGCTGGATTTACCGGTGGACGAATGGTCCTTTTTGTTGCTCCACATCGTGCTGTCCCGCCTGCCTCTCGACCTTCGGATACATTTTGAAGAGTGGTACAGCGGGGTGGCGCCTCCTTTATTCCGCCCTTCAGTGATCTGGTGCGGTTCTTGGAGGAGCAGTGCCGGCAGATTGAGAACGCGGCGGGCATCGTCGACGACTTACGAGCCGTGCCCAGTGAGAGGCGGAATCCGCCGGGCAAGTCGTTGTCAACCCTCCTAAGGCCGATCGGAACTCCCGCGAGAGGGCGCCGCTCCCTACCATCTTACAGTGGCCTAGTGGCTAGGGAGGTGCCCCCCTGCTCCTATTGTTGAGCATCCGATCACCGGGGGACGTCGTGCCCGAAGTTATTAGGTAAGCCGGTTCCGGCAAGGCTAACTATCGCCAGGGAGTGCCGCTGGTGCTACTCGTGTTTGGAAGGGCACCTCCAACGAGACTGCCCGCACCAGCGGCCCTGTCCGCACTGCCAGGGCAACCACCATGCCGTTTTTTGCCTGGGTGCGAACGGCGCTTCCTCTCGTGGCTCTGCCGGTTTCTCGACTCCCACGGGCGCGGGCGCTCAGCCGCGCCCTCTCTTGGGCGACGCTCGGTGCTCACCTGCCGGCCACCGTGCCCCTGGTTTTGAGGGGGGTCCCTCCCCCGACCAGTCGGGGGGTCGTTCCCCCAGGGTCAGGGGGGTCGTCGCCCCCCCTCGGCGTGTGGAGAGGAACTTTACAGCCACTCAGCAGACAGCTAGACCCTTCTCTTCCCCGTTAGCTGAGTGGCCGCGACTGTGATACCACCGTCCCCCCTTTGATGGAGGCAGCCCCAGCTAGGTAGCTGCCACCCTAGCTCCCACCACGGACGCCTCGACTGAGTCTTTGAGCCGTCAACAGTCCACTTGTCAAACTGTTCTATTGCCGACGGCCTCAGTGAAGGCGTGCAACCCGAGTGGCTACTGTTTAACGGTTCGCGCTCTATTGGATTCGGGTTCACAACGCTGTGTGGCCTCCACTTGGTTGGTGAGAAGACTAGGGCTCCCCTGGAGCGTTGAATCACGCTGTCAAAGAGTATTAGCTTTGGTTTTTCCGCGAAATGTTTCTTCGTTGTAGTGGTTGTGAGTAAAAGGGTGAATTTAACATACTCTTTGAATACGAGTACATATGTTTGTAAATATATTTAGTCGCTAGCATCTGCCTGCGACTTCGTACGCGGATCCTGTTGCTTATGCCAGCGACAACGGGGTCGTCAAAATCGAAGATCTGAAACGTCTGATGTTGAATTCTAAGAGCCCGGGGACGGGAAAACAACGTGATTCACGAGACGATTCGAGACGTTCTAGATCTGTCATTTTTGTAAGTCAACAGGAAATGCCCATCAGACTAAACAACTTTTGCTAAGACGTCATTCCTATATATGTTATAGTGTCGCTGGGCTTTGGATGGAGTGTAACTCCTTGTGTGTTATTAAGTTAATATATTGGTAATATTGTTTAGATCACGTTCACATGAGGCTTAAGTACTTATAGAATAAAAATACTTCAGCGCAAAGCTTCCGGGTAAACTATGTTGAAAGTTGACCCGTCCGACACGTGAACATAAAGATTTCTAGAACTGCCAACCGGGGAAAGAGCGACGTACAACTGACCACGCGAGAATAGAATAGAATAGAATAGAATAATTTTTATTCAATATAGATCACATGTGTAATTCTTATTGAAAGTCATTATTTACTTTACCACTGGTTCGAAAAAATACCTCTGTCCTGGGAAGAACCAGCAAGAAACCCAGCGGGACTTTTTTTTTAAAGCAAATTTTACAATAATGGTTGTACTAACTATATAAGTACAAAATTTATTTTAGAAACAGCTTGGAAGCGATCACCTCATTCCCAGGGGTTATTATCAACCATGTATTCATTTATACTATAATAACCCTTTTTATACAGTTTCAACTTAACAAAACATTTAAACTTGCTAATAGAGAGAGCCTGTACACTTTCCGGGACCTTGTTGTAATAGCGTATACATTGCCCCAAGAATGAATTACTAACTCTGTGGAGTCGAGAAACTGGTATCACTAGCTTGTGTTTGTTCCTAGTGTTTACAGAATGCACATCACTTTTTTTACTAAAACTACCTTTGTTTTTGTGAACATACATTAAATTTTCGTAAATATACTGAGAGGCCAAAGTTAATATATTTATTTCTTTAAATTTATCTCTAAGAGACTCTCTCAGTTTTAGATTGTAAATAGCTCTAATGGCCCTCTTCTGTAAAACAAAAATAGTTTCTGAATCAGCCGCATTTCCCCATAGCAAAATCCCATAAGACATTATGCTATGGAAATAACTAAAATAAACTAATCTAGCTGTCTCGACACTAGTGAGACCTCTAATTTTTTTTACAGCATAGGCTGCAGAACTTAGTCTGCTTGCTAGTTTGGATATATGGGGGCCCCACTGAAGCTTTGCGTCGAGAGTGATGCCAAGAAAAACAGTGGATTCAACAGGGCTCAGTTCTTCCCCATTTAAATTCACATTGGTACTCGTTGTTGTAAATTTAATACATTTAGTTTTATTTCCGTTTAAATGTAAATTATTAACGTTAAACCAATGCACTAATTTTGATATAGCATTATTCACTTCGTCACATTTAAATGATGGATGTTTAAGTTTAAAAATCAAAGAAGTATCATCAGCAAATAATACTATATCATGATTATCCTCTACAATAGACGGTAAGTCATTAATATACACTAGAAATGGGAATGGGCCGAGAATTGAGCCCTGAGGGACACTCATTAGTACAGGTGAGCCGGAAGAACTTTTACCATTGATAATAACTTTCTGCATTCTATTACTTAAATATGAAATTATAAGTTTAAGCGCTGTGTTCTTGACACCATAGCGAGAAACAACTGACACCGAGATCTACTCCAGCAACACGAAAAGTCTGCCCTTGAGCCTTATTAATTGTCATTGCATAACACAATGATACTGAGAATTGCGTTTTTTTAAATTGGAATGGAAAATTATTTGGTATTATGGAAATTCTGGGAATAAAGACGGTTTCTCTTGCACCGCAACCTGTTAAAATTTGAGCCTCGATTATATTTTGTTGCAACTGGGTTACTTTTAGCCGAGTTCCATTGCAAAGTTGTGGTGGTCTTAAATTTCAGAGCAGAATAATCAGAATTCCAATTTTTAAACAAATTTCATGACAAGGAAGTCCGGGAATATTTAAAGAATTTAAAAATTCTAATCGGGTAATTAGTGGCTTCTTGTTCATCGACCATTCTATTTATTGAACTATAAACTTTGATTTCCCCCTGTATATTCGACAATATTTTGTTATTAATCTCAGATGCCTGATCATTGCGAGGAGTTAAAATGGATCTTTCGCATAGCCAAAAATTGTCCCTATTTAATATAATTGTTACGTCGCCGTAAACCGACGATATAAGATGTGGTTGGGATTGCACTATACAACATAACTTAGGCGTCAGAATAAGTTTTCCTTGGTGTAGTTGTGGATAGGTACCTTCTCCAATCTTTAATAATTTATCAGAAAATTGACGATCATCAAGGTTATCTCCAGTTCTCACTCGCATGTTTATAGTCAACTGTACCGATTGTATATCTCGCCACAAATAAGAGCTTTTTAGGCAAGCCCTAACCTCATCAGCTCGGGTTCCTCGTGGTATTACCGGAAAGGTTTGTCGGAAATCACCACAAAATAAAACCGTGATACCGCCCATTGGTCGATCATTTTGTCTTATATCCCTTAAAGTTCTGTCTACCGCTTCTACTCCTTTTCGGTGGGCCGTCGTACATTCATCCCATATGATTAAATTACGTAATACCTTAGCTTTGTCGCTATTTCTTGAAATAATACTACAGGTTGGACTTTCCGTGCGATCTAAATCAATTAGTATTTTAAACATAGTGTGAGCAGTTTTACCTCCTGGTAGCAATGTTGCAGCTATACCTGATGAAGCCACGGCAAGAGCAATTTTACGCTGATTTCGAACATAAGCTAATATTAATTTAGTCAAAAAGGTTTTCCCAGTTCCTCCAGGTGCATCTAACACCATATTGTTCCCAAATTATTCTGAACACTCTCGCACACGCGATCATAGACTGAACGTTGTTCTGCAGTCATCATTGGGACACGGTTTTCTAATATTGCCAGCAGTTCCATTGAGTTGTAACCAATCTCTGCAGAATATTCCCTATTGGTAACCTCTCCGACTGAGGTTGGTGTTGGCAAACCATATTCACAGAGTGATTTACCGCCTACTGTTGTTAAGTCTTTCTGAAAAGCTAATAAGCACAGATTTATGGGAAGATCACAGAAATTATCATTAGTTGCGCCTTCATCATTGTGAGATATATTCCGAAGAAAGTCTTCTGCAAATTTTTTCTTTATATTTTTCCCATAATTGTACAGCATTTGACAAATTACAAAATGTGAATAATGTTCCAAAAAATGGCGTAACCGTCGTGGATTCATCACTAACACAGGATTCTGCTAAAGCGTCATCCCAATGCTGATCATTTTCAAGCAAACGACGCGCTTGACAAGCTGCATGATAAGTTGAATAAACAACATCGTCTACTTTTCTCAAATCTATAAATGATATTGGTCCGCGCAATAATAATCGCAAATAGAAACACTCAGCGTTGTTAGGATGAACGGTATACACTTTACCAAGAACATGTTCTTTGAAAATACCTGACTCGCCATCTAAGGGCCTGCCACGGCGTCTACGATTAAAGACGTTGCTTATCGTAGGTATAATACGATGGAACTTCCTCATACAAAAGAGATTTTGTAAAATCATCAGTTTGGCAAAGTCGAAAGAATGCTAATAAAGTTGTTTGTCTAGGGTTCTCTAATCGTTCTGTAATATTTTCGGCATTGAAATATATACGATGACCGCCTTCAAGATGAACATCCAGATGAGTCACAGGTGGATATCTTTCGTGAATGTTGAAACTTAAGATCCGCCACACAGCTTCTGAAGAGCTGATATATCTGCCTGACTGAAATCTAGTAACTTCATCATGCATATTTCAACATTTATGTGAACTTGAAATGCTCTAGACATCACAGACGAATACGGAACGACCCACCTATTATCTAAAGTAACCTGTTGTCCAGACACTCGCTTTTCAACAGTAAAACCACCATTGTCTCTTGAACGGCGACGATATAATGGGTATCCATCATGTCCTGTTACAGTTTCATCCACTAATGCTTTTGGATATCTTTTAGTGCAACGACCGTCTTGCATGCAAGGAGCATTCCCGTTAAATGCACCACATGAAACATGTATCATTAGAGTTTTAACAATGTCGTATAAAACGGGATCTGCAATCGGATCTGGAATTTCAGCACTGATTGAACTGTCTACATCATTAGGTCGAACCTTATCTTTTAACCACAGCAGGATATGTGTGTGAGGTAAGCCGAGTGTTTGCCACTCAACACTATACATATAACACAATACATCTCCAAAAATGTTATCTTTGGTAAGTAGATCTATCATTGATTTTAATTTTAAATGAAAAACTCTTGCGATAATATCATGGCGGTCATGCGGTGCTTGACTCTCAATAAGCTCCCGAGTGATTTCATCCCACTTGGCATTGGTAGTTACACTAATAAATAAGTCGGGACGTCCATATTTTCTTACGTAACAAAAAGTATCTTGAGTACGTTCGTGCATGTAGCGTGGACCACCAATAAAAGAAGAGGGTAAAATAACTAAGCGGCCCACATTTACCGTATCATTATCTTGCTGCATGGCGTCGCGAAGGTGCACGTATTCTTCAGCGCGCAGCTGCCTTTGATTAGATCGTATATAAACGAATCTTTCGGTTTCAATTTTTGCGTACATGTCAACAATAAACTGATTGAATAAGCCACGAAAACGTTGAAAGTATACAAATCTATTCCGTCTCACTTGCAAGTGGTAACAATAAAATTGAAGGCATAACATCTTTTTATCATAATTAGGTGCGCCTGTACGCGGATCAGTTTGGTATAAAGCGAAATTAAAATCATCTATTACAAACCCTTTTTGTAATAGGAATGGTTGGATATTATAAGTTGGAGGTTAGACGGAACTTTGCGCTACTTAAGTACATATACTTGATATTACGTGGTAGATTAAACAATCCGGAAATTCTGGAATCACTGCGGTTCCTCGTGCCTAATTCTAGGCTGCGACGGGGGCTGAGGGGAGGGATACTGGACTTACCAGTTGCTCGTACAAATATCTTAAAGTACGCACCGGTAGTTCGTGCAGCTAGAATGCTTAACATCGTAGCACAACGATTAGACATATTTAATTGTACATTGGCGGAATTCGAGAGGGTGACATTAAACTATTTGTCTTTTTTAAATTAGTGGCCACATTGTTGCATTAGGCTCCACGCCTGTAATTACAATTGTGAGTTAGTAAATAAATAAATAAATAAATAAATCTTCCCCTCGAGAGTATATCAAAGGATATTGCAAACTGTCGTAAGCCCTGTGGGTTTCGTAAATACATTGCAAACGATTGTCTCTGGAACGGATAACGATATCACGCCTACCATATTCCTGGTCGACCAATACTACAGCAACTTCATTCGTGGATGGAACGTTATAACGCCCAGGGTGTTCCTGATTTGGACGTCTATCGGCATTTATAACAATTTTATAATTGTTATCACCATCTTGAAGAAGAGCTTCTAATGCCGATTTAAAACTGCATACATACGAATTAACCTGATGCAACATGTTCTGAAGTTGTGAAATAAGTTCAGTATTTAAATTCGGGAAATATTGATTTCTTATATTCGACTGTTCGTTGTAGTCGGATACAAAATACATTTGAAGAAACTTAGGTTGGTCTTCAGGCAAAAAGGATCCTATCAAATGGTAAACCTGACCTTGTATCTTAAAAGTAGGCATGAAAGGACCTTCTGAGATTTGTTGAGCACCAAAGGATGTCATTTGAAACGCACTATTATAAGTGCG
The DNA here is from genome assembly GCA_033319125.1 of Parnassius glacialis. NCBI lineage: Eukaryota > Metazoa > Arthropoda > Insecta > Lepidoptera > Papilionidae > Parnassius > Parnassius glacialis. The sequence continues at coordinate 16,280,678 of JAVANC010000007.1, read as the reverse complement.
AATATTGTCTAAGAACTGTTTAGATTGCACATGTTCCCCTAAAAGTAGTGACTTCAAAGGTTCCGGTGGATCTTCGAACGAAGGCAAATTTATTTTACCTCCAGAACAACAGAAACCAGTCGACTCCTTACTCCACTTTGAAGCATTACAAAAAGAACATACCACGTTCATATCGCCTGTTACAGAAGATGATCTGTAATCAATTGTGAGGTTATAAGCAAACCCACTTTTATATTTGTCGGACCACGCCACCGAATTTGTAGATTGATCTTCTATGTGTACACCTATAGTTCGGCCGTTCAGAGAATGCGTTCCTGACACGTCGCGATTGAACTGACGACGTAACTTTGTAATGGCGTTGCAGTTACGATAAAAATATTTTTGCTGGTTGTTTACCGTTTTAACAATTGATGAGCATTAAAACAACATTATTATATCAATAATCAATGAATGTTATAATTTTGTGCCAAACTGAGTGTCAAATAACTTGGTAAACAATATTTTTCTAAATCTATACTGCGCTATTACAAGGTTATGTAAGCGCTTTATATTTAAAGTGCTGTGCTAACAATAACAGGCAATAACAGTATCGTAATCTGTTCTTATACAGTTATACTTTATAAAATAATCTGTTTGGTTTTTCTTTTTAAGAATTTGAAAATAATGGACTATAAGATAACTTTAATTAAATATAAAAATAAAACTACAACCAAACCGAGCGCGCGAAAGAAAGTAGCATTTTTATATTTAGGTTGAAAATAGTAACCCCAAATGGCGTTATGGCCATAAAGGCAAAAGGCCGCCATTTTGTGACGCTAAAACAGTCGTCTGTTGTCGTTTCATGCGCATAGACCACGTTCTTCAAGTGTTTTCGATCTGTTTTTATTTGATTACCCGGCTTTCGTTTAATGGACTGTTTCTGCTTTTCAAACTGACATCGGCGCTAAATTGGACTTCGATTGTGTTTTGTAATGCGTTTTTTTTTACTTTTGGTGCATAATAATGCCTAAACGTGGACAAACATTGAAAAGTGGAGCCCGTGAGTTAATCATCAAGCTGCAAGATTACTTTGAGCGGGAGCGGCAAAATGGCGGACCCCTGTTACCTGTCGAACAAGTACAAGAACGCGTCTCTCAGGCGCTTGGAGTTAGCAAACGACCGATAACAAATATTAATAAAGAAAAGTTCGGCTCTACTGGCACGGAAGATAATATTTTACGTACTCCGAAGAAGAAACGTAGAACTAAACCCGTGACAGATATTGACACCTTTGACGCCGATGCAGTCAGAAATCATATATATGGTTACTATTCCACAAATGAATATCTCAACAGGAAGAAGCTTTTGGCATCGTTAAGAGAAGCTGGACTGTTTAGCGGGGGTGAAACTGCTTTAAACAAAATCTTAAAAGATATTGGTTTTTCGTAAAAAAAACAGACAAAAGAAAAATTTTATTAGAACGATACGACATAATTTTAAAACGGATAAGTTTTTTGAGAGAAGCAAAAAATATTAATAACTGGGATAATGTCGTGTTCATTAACGAGACATGGCTAAACGCCAATCACACGGTTTCCCGTTCTTGGACGGATGATACACAAGCGTCGACGTCGAAAGTACCAATGGGTAAGGGGGCCCGTCTGATAATATGCCACGCAGGTTCTGCAAAATACGGCTTTGTGGAGAACGCGTTACTGGCATTTCAATCAAAAACCACAAATGACTACCACGAGGAAATGAATGCCACTACATTTAAAGAGTGGTTCCAGAACGTGCTTTTGCCCAGCCTACCAGAGCTTTCTGTAATATTCATGGATAATGCCTCCTATCACTCGGTTCAAATACAGAAACCACCTACCCAAGCTAATAAAAAATAAGAAATGGAGGCTTAGTTACAAGCAAAAGGCATTGACGCAAATATGCAGATGCTAAAACCAGAGCTAATTAAATTAGTTAAAGAAAATAAAGCGGCAAATGTGCGATACGAAATCGATGAACTGGCTCTGGAGTACGGTCATCGCGTTCTAAGAATTCCACCGTATCTTTGCCAATATAACGCGATTGAGCTAATCTAGGCTCAAATAAAAGGTTCTTCCCTGCCATTCAGCACGAAAAAGATGATGACCCTATTAAAAGAAGCCTGCGGGGAAGTCACAAGAGATGACTGGGCAAAGGTTGTTGAGAAGACTATAAACCTGATTGTGGAACATTTTGTCCGAGATATCAGGATTGATTCTGTTATTGATAATAATATAATTATACATGTAGGCGAAGATGATGATGAAGACACTACCTCCTCAAGCGAATCGGAGTCTGATTAATATTCTATACGCACATTCAATTCAATGTACTTTATTGCATAGAAATACAGATTGTAACTTTGTAACAAAGAATAAATAAAACAATTTTATTATTAATATTACCTTTTTTTGGTTTCCACTTAAATTACTAAAATATAAATTTTAAATGATTCCGCCAATTTAAAACGAAAATAATCTTAAAAATAACGCGGCGGTTCATTTTGGAGGAACGGTAACGAACTCAGTGTTATGTTGTGCCCATCACTAGTCGTGACTAACTGATAGGTGTCAGGAACGCATTCTCTGAACGGCCGAACTATAAGTCATTAAGACTATGTCGAAATCTGTCTGCAGTAAGACGAACCTCTCGCTGTTCGTCCGTTTCAAGAGACCGAATATTTTCAATTCTTAATCTTTCATTAGACAAACTTATTAATCGTTCTTGTCTCAAAGAATTGTAATATTCGCGTCCCGACTCTAGTCGTTGTTCATGCTCATGTTCATCTTCAAGAGATCGAATAATATTATGGTGCACGCTATCATTTGTCAAACGGTCTTCATATTGAGTAAAAGTACATGCCGTTCGCGATCAGCTGTGAGACGTAATTCCCTCTCAGTGTAGGTTTCGGACTCGCGAGATAATGTATGCCGTTCGCGGTCAGCTGTGAGACGTAATTCCCTCTCAGTGTAGGTTTCGGACTCGCGAGATAATGTATGCCGTTCGCGGTCAGCTGTGAGACGTAATTCCCTCTCAGTGTAGGTTTCGGACTCGCGAGATAATGTATGCCGTTTTAACCGATGTGCTCTTTCCTCTGCCGATTCTTGAGAACGCACATTTCTCATTCTCTTAGCTTCTCTCGAATTTCGAGATAAAGATAATCGTTTTTAGGTGGCATTGTGTATTTTATTTTTAATCGACGGCATTCAGTTACCTAACAAAATAATCTACGTTAGAGGTCCTAACTATAGCTACCATACACTTAAAAAAATCTAAATGCCTACTTAAATAATAAAACGGATCCTAAATAAATCCTTAAATCCAAAATTAAATTCTTAAAAATATATAAGTAGGTACCTAAACTACGTCTAATAGAATAAAATAACCTATTTGATACCTAGGTAGGTACCTATTTAAAACTACAGCTAAATAAAAAAAAGTTTAATTTATAATTAAGCTAATACTAAGAAATATTTAAACACTACCAAAATAACTAATACCTATTTTATAATGTAGTGGCGGTTAAGAATATCCACTACCCCATATCTTCCCGTGGGTGTCGTAAAAGGCGACAAAGGGACACAGGCAGGAGATGGGCAGCAGCATCTTCCTGGTAACGGCAAAATACAATAAAAAACTGCGGTTGCCAACCCGCTCGCCAAGCGTGGCAACTATGGCAATATACCCCCCATAATTGTGGAGCTGGAAGAAGAGATAGACAAGTTACGCTGGCATATTATAGGATTATCCGAAGTCCGAAGAGAGGGGGAGGACACGGTAATCCTCGAATCCGGCAACTTGCTCTATTACCGGGAGGGCGACCATCTGTCCCAAGGAGGTGTCGGATTTATCGTCCACAAGTCTCTCGTTAACAACGTTGTAAAGATTGAGAGTGTGTCGACGAGGGTTGCGTACCTTATACTCAGAATCACCAAACGGTATTCGCTGAAGGTCATACAGGTTTACGCACCAACCTCGGCACACCCCGATGAGGAGGTGGAGGAAATGTATGAGGATATCTCTAGAGCCATGCATTCCTCCAAAACCCAATATACGGTGTTAATGGGAGACTTCAATGCAAAACTAGGCACAAGAGAGAACGGTGAGCTGAAAGTGGGGAAATTTGGAATAGGGCAACGGAACCCAAGGGGCCAGCAGCTGGCCGATTTCATGGAGAAAGAGGGACTCTTTATGATGAACTCTTTCTTCCAGAAGCGGCCCCACAGAAAGTGGACCTGGTCGAGCCCCGACGGTTCGACAAAAAATGAGATTGACTTCATTATGACGACCAGACGACAACTGTTCAGTGATGTCTCAGTGATCGCGAGGGTGAAAACCGGCAGCGATCACCGAATGGTTAGAGGCACACTGAACCTAAACGTTAAGTTGGAGAGGTCTCGTCTAATGAAGTCAACGCTCCGTCCCCCTCGTGCTCTAATCCGAAGTCCCGAAACCTTTCAGCTCGAGTTACAAAAACGTTTTCAGTGCCTAGAAGACTGCAATGAAGTGGACGATTTGAATGACAAGCTCGTGGAAACTGTCCATGCGGTCGGAGCTAAGTTCTGCAAGACCCGCCGCAGAAGAACACAAAAACTCTCCGATCACACTCTTAATCTCATGGCTGTTAGACGGGAGATGAAGCTACATTCTTCAACAGATTTGGCAGCATACAGGCAACTGAACAGACAGATCTCCAAATGCATGCGGCGGGACTTACGCAACTTCAATACAGCTCGTATTGAAGAAGCGATCAAGCGGAACCAAGGCTCCAAAGTCTTTGCCAGAGATCTGTCTGCCAGAAAGAGCCCACTGTCAAAGCTGAAGACCGAATGTGGCAGCATCGTTTCCGGGGCACCTGAGATTTTGAGTGAGATTGAGAGGTTCTATGGGCAGCTGTACACGTCATCGTTGGAGCCACACGCAAGTGTGAGTAACGATCCAAGAGCGAGTCTTATCCGACATTATTCCGATGATATCCCGGACGTCAGTCTGAGCGAGATTAGAATGGCTCTCCAGCACATTAAAAACGGCAAGGCCCCAGGCGAGGATGGAATTACAGCGGAGCTTCTGAAAGCGGGTGGAAAACCGGTACTTGAAGTCCTTCAGAGGCTCTTTAATTCCGTCCTCCATGGTGGCATTACACCGGAGGCGTGGAGCAGAAGTGCGGTGGTCTTGTTCTTCAAGAAAGGCGACAACGCTCTCTTGAAGAACTACAGACCGATTTCCCTTCTGAGCCGCGTCTACGTGCTGTTTTCGAGAGTCATTACGAATCGTCTCGCGCGCAGACTTGACGACTTCCAGCCTCCCGAACAAGCCGGTTTCCGAAAAGGCTTAGCACCATAGACCACATACATACCCTACGGCAAATTGTACAGAAGTCCGAGGAGTACAATTTGCCACTATGTCTGGCGTATGTGGACTATGAGAAAGCCTTTGATTCCGTCGAAATTTGGGCGGTGCTGCAGTCCCTTCAGCGGTGCCAAGTTGACTGTCGGTATATCGAAGTGTTGAAGTGCTTGTACAGTAGGGCTACGATGGCTATCCGAGTACAGAACCAGAGTACGAAACCTATCCAATTGCAGAGAGGTGTAAGACAGGGTGACGTCATATCCCCGAAACTCTTCACCGCTGCATTGAAAGACGTTTTCAAGCTTCTGGACTGGAAAGGATACGGTATCAACATCAATGGCGAGTACATCACTCACCTTCGATTTGCCGACGATATAGTCCTTATGGCAGAATCGCTGGAGGAACTAAGCACTATGCTCAATGACCTCAATAGTGTTTCCCAACAGATAGGTCTTAAGATGAACATGGACAAAACAAAGATCATGTTTAATGTCCATGTCTCACCTATCCCGGTAGTTGTTGGGAACACTAAGCTCGAAGTTGTTGACGAGTATGTTTACCTGGGACAAATAGTCCGACTAGGTAAGTCCAACTTCGACCGAGAGGTCAATCGACGGATTCAACTCGGTTGGGCAGCGTTCGGGAAATTACGCCACATCTTCTCGTCAGGTATACCTCAAAACTTGAAAACGAGACTGTACACCCAGTGCGTGTTGCCAGTGATGACATACGGAACTGAAACGTGGTCCTTCACTGCTGGCCGGATAAAGAAGCTCAAGGTCGCTCAGCGAGCTATGGAGAGGGCTATGCTCGGAGTTTCTCTGCGTGATAAACTCAGAAATAAGGATATCCGCAGTAGAACCAGAGTGACCGACATAGCCCAACGGATTAGTAAGCTGAAGTGGCAATGGGCCGGCCATATAGCTCGAAGAACCGACAACCGATGGGGAAGAAAGGTTCTCGAGTGGCAGCCTCGTACCGGCAGGCGAAGTGTAGGGCGTCCCCCCACTAGATGGAGTGACGACCTGGTAAGATATGCAGGAAGTCGATGGATGCAGGTGGCTCAGGACCGTGCTTTGTGGCATTCTTTGGGGGAGGCCTATGTTCAGCAGTGGACTTGTGAAGGGCTGTAATGATGATGATTTTATAAAATAACAACCAAAGAAATCTAAAAATAAATTATTAAACGTAAGAGTAGACTAAAAGTCGCGCTGATAAGCACGGTTTGTTAAAATCAATTATTGTCTGTCAATAATGTCGAACACTCTGAACGTCTCTATTCGCATCAACAGCCGAATATTGTATGAAGCTCGCACTCGTAGCTCGTACCCCCCGCCTTTTTATACCTCCCGCCGCGAGCCGCGTCGAGCGCGGCGACCGTTACACAAAAATAATCCTTATAGCATGATTCAGTATTCACACGCGATGGCTTATTAGCGTATTTCATGTATAACTTTGGTGTTTATACGGATTTCTAGGATTCTTTTTTATTGAATAGATAATAATGTTAACTTTTTTTTTAATTAGGTATGTGTGAGAGTGTTATAAACGTAAGAGTAGACAAATATAATCAGAAAGCTCCAAACTGCTAAGCTATCAGGAGTTACACGTGTTATTGTGAGTCAACCATAAAAGATAGACATATGCTGTCGTGGGATATTTTTTATATAATTTTAAGGAAAACATTTCCGTTATACATAATTTCTGTGTAGCTTTAACCATTAAGGCTGCACACGCGACGGAATTTAAAAAATGGAGTAATTTCTCCCGTTTCCACAACATTTACCTTCACTGCTCTGTTCCTATTGATCGTAGCGTGATGAAAAGTATACTATAACCTGCCCATGAGTATGAAGAATGATTGTACCAAGTTTCGTTAAAATCCGTCGAGTAGTTTTTGTTTCTATAACGAACATACAGACAGACAGACAAACATTTTACTGTTTGCATTTTTGGCATCAGTATCGATCACTAATCACACCCTGTGCCTGCAGTCTCGACATAGATAACAACGCCATAGCTAACTGCCGATTGCTAAATAATAACGTAAAAAAATGTTTGCCGTAACGATGCTTACGATAAATGCAAGTCTCTACAGCCGAGATACCGATCAAAATTCTGACATATCTTCACTATATGATGTTGTTACGCTAAGAAAAAACGTATTCATAGTGCGGAGTTTTCTTAAAAAAATATTGGCTGTTAAAAAATCTCTTTGAATCACAGGGAAAATTGGTAGACATAATTTTATAAAAATAATTGCTTTTCTTTGAAAATTGTACAGAAACAGTAGAAACATTATTTTATAAAAATAATTTTCATAGCAACTTACAAGCAGATTTTACCGTTTCTAAGAATTTAACTAACTTGTTAAATATCAAAGGATATAAAAGTTTGATTCCTTGCAACACTGTATTAATGTCAAAATCAGTACAAAACAAAAGTTGACAATGCGATGTCTCATTAACTTCTTGTTGATTGCAAAAATAATTAATTCTTAGTACCTACGTATCATGTTCTTTTTTGTATCATGTTCGTGATATTTTCAATGGTGGGGAACAGTTATGCAGGTGCAGACCCGGTTTCGAGCTGCACGTAAGTACAACCTACAACACCTAATTTCGAATCTATCGTTGTACCTATATTGAATGCTTTGTTAAAAGACTATGTAATGTTTACATTTTGAATACACTTCTATCTATTTTTCAGACGTAAACGGACACCACGCATAACAAGGTGGCAGATTGAGCCACTTCTGTCGAAGTCAGCAGCTCGTCCATTTTTGTTTATAAGAAACTTTACCGGCCTGCAGGGCAAGAATTTTAAAATGGGCTGGAAGAAAGTAGCCGACGACTTCAACCAGCTCCCCCTTTCAAGACGCTAGAGCAGTGGATAACAGTTAAGTTTCTATTAAAGAATTTTCTAGATTTTCTTCTAATAGCTTATACATAAATCAGCCAGCACATTGTGCAGCATTAGTGTAACTAATATTTACTTGAATACATAATGATTTATTTTGTAGGTACGTAGAGACTAAAAGCGGGGCTCACTAAAGCAACAAAGTTTAGGAAAGAAAGGATAAAGACTAGCAACTGAGGCATTACCACTGAACAACAGGTGCATGAAATAATAATGCAGTCACCAGCACCACAAATAAGTAAGTATGAGCTTTGTTATTCATTTAATGCCTACTTACATTATATATTTCTGTGCTCTGCTGTTTTATCTACTATATAAGAGATGGGAAGTATCCTGTGTTAATTCAGGATATGATCTATATATTATGTGCCAAAGGACAATGACAAAAATGGACCTTTATATTTTAAAATTAATGAAGCAATGAATCTATGCAAGTTTATATTAATTATAATTATAAGTTCATGTAAAAAATATTGGGGCTCTAGAATACGGGAGTCACAAGAAATAAATTATTTAATTTATTAAAAAATAGGTTATCTTGCATTAGCAGTACATTATTTGCCAATTAATGTAGTGATTATATTATATACTTTGTTCACCAGACATTTTTTGACATGACAGCCCTTATAATTTTTTAATTGTTATTGCTTTCATCATTGTAACTAGTTTGTATTCAAAGTAAAAGTAGGTACCTTTTCTTCAATAATCGAAATTGTCCCACAGCTGGTCAACCTTTCACATCTCTCTTCTAGCAAGCAATAATTAAGTAAAGACAACATAAATAATTATGTGTAAGAGTTTGATTACTAACAAAATACCATTGACTATGGAATAAACTTTAGTACTTCCATGTCACCTATACTTTACTACACCTATACTTTTTTACATATACATATAAAAGTACTTATTATAGGTACTTATATGTACTTTTTAATACAAATAATATTCAGATACAATTGAGCAATAACATATACTCATAATGAGTGTTTTTTTGAATAATACATACAAACAGTCAGGCCTGTCACCCAGAGGGGTAGGCAGAGACTATGAACTTCCATTTGGCACGATCCTGATCTTTTTTTTAATAATAATTTTAGGTTAGTTTCTAGTTTTAGGTTATTTGCTATTTTTAAGTATATCTTTTTTCTCCCACTTTTTTAGACTTACATCCCACTTGCTTTTTTGTTAGTTTTGTAACGATCTACAACTATTAATAAGTTTCCATGATGAACACTACTCCTATCAGTGGATCCCAAAATACATGCATTCTTGCCATCCTCCTTTCATATGAATCTCTTCTGCCGTTATAGCATGATTAAGTAAGAACAAAAATCTGCAAACCAGCATGCTAAAAAATTTGCAAGCATTTAATCTATCTATATTTTTCGTTACAGATGCTGGCTGCCTAAATGCAGGCTGGGGCAGCCAAAGTGCAAGCTGAGGCGTCTGTCTCTTTTATTTGGGCAGTAAAATAAGAGATGCATTAATTTTATTGTGAAATAAAAATAATAAATAAATTGAGATGTTTAATGTTTTGTTTCAATTCACACATTATTACTATAGATAATGAAGTAAAAACAGTATTTATGAGTCATCTTTGTATGCACTCTGCAACAGCTAGCCCAGTACCAGTCATTTGTCCTGTGATAAAAACATAAAATTTTAAGTTTATTCTAATATAATAAAGACAAAATAGTATAATCTAATATGTCTCAAACAACATGATCACCTATATCTTCTACGCCATCATCATTGAAGCTATGAACAATTATTTCTGTGGATGTGGTAAAATATGGTTCCATCAATCTGAATTTAATATGCATGATGTGTAGCACTGCACATGCATTGACTATTAGGATAGCAGTGTATGGCTCATACATTGACTAGTGTTGATGAAATAGACACCTATTAACAGACTAATTTACCAAAGAATATTTTTGTTTCTGGCTCCCAAGGCATTGATTTTTCATTGAGGTCATCAACCATGGCACCAGAGGATATCCATCATCACTTAAAAAATTAAACATAGAAATTGCATTTGGTAGCCTTATAGATATATTCTTCCAAATAAACTTTAACTCGCCAAGTAAATGTACAGTGATCCCCATTGTCAAAATATCACCTCATGGTTGAGCATATAAGTGAATTTGCCCAGAGCGTTGTGTCTAGCTCCTGGCCATTTAGTGTTGATGTTTAAAATTAATAAGTCGTATCACACACCTAAAATAAACTTAATTAGATGTACCTATTTGTGCTAAATAAGTAAATAAATTTATTAATGATGTTCCAGAGTGGAACTAGGTACTTGCATTAAATTTATAATGTAAGCTCTTAAGACTAATAAGTATTATTTAAATTTGACCCAAATTGCTGAGTGAAATGTTTTTTCAATAACACTTTTCTTACTGTTAATAATATGGGGAAGATACTTTGTTCATATGTTCAAGCAAATAAATAGGTAAAAAATAACTACTGAAGATAAACTTACAGCTTGTATATTTAATGAATGGCCCTCATGTTCAACACTTACATTTGTTAGTACATTACTTACTTACATTAGCTATTTAGCTCCAAAACTGCATAAAGAGTTTATGCAGTTTTGGAGCTATGCAGTCTATGGCTCCAATTGCATTTGGGAATTACTGTTGGGCATATTAAATTTTTTCTTTAGCTTCTCGCCGCTCTTCATAGGTCATAGGGAATTTCATATGTTTTCTCAATAATTTTTGATTAACAGCATGTATTACTCGAATAACCAATTTTTTGCTCATGCTGCCTAATAGTACCCACTACCATAAAATAGAAGTGCCGTCAGTAGGTACCTATTTAGAAGGAAATGAAAGTAAAAGTTAATACAATCGACAAATAGTGTTAGTTTTTTAAAGGTATAGATAATTACATGATGACACTCACTTGAGAATCCACAGAATGTCCGCACGGCTGTTGTTCTTGAAAAGATGGTCCAAATTCACCTACAAGCTAAGTATACATATCTTTTGTAATTCTGTAAAGGTATAAACATTGACTATCTTCTAAATCCAAGGGATTTTCACTTTCGCGCCGGTTGCGTACTATTTGCCGACGTATAACCATAACACGCCAATGTTCGAGCACTGACAAATTCTATGTTAAATATATATTTGAATAAATGTTAAAACATCAATTCAACAGTTTGCGATCGTAAGGAACACTTATCGGGCTGTCAAAAATGGTTGATAAAATATTTCCTAACTTAACAATAAATCGTAAAGTTTTCAATAATGTGGTTACGGTAACGTTATTAAATTGATAACTTTGACTGTAGAGACTACCAAATATTGTTATATTAGGATTGTTATGACTTAACAACCGATATAGGTTGTTAGGCGATCGATATCTATGTCGAGACTGCAGGCACTGGTTGTTATTTTGGAAATATATTTCATGTACAGAATTGATCTCTCTACAGATTTATTATAAGTATAGATTGTGTTGCTTTGTTGAGGGGAAAATTGAATTTGAGTAACACTATTTGTGCCGAAAGAAATAAAAATCAATCCTCTCGTTTTTTCCACATTTTTGTTGGCATTGTCGCAGATATTTATTTTGAAAAATATGACTATCTCTTGTTTGTCGTTTTGCTTAATTTGTCTGTTTTGATTTATGCGCATCAAGAAATAAATTTATTACAGTTTGTTTTCGTGTTTTACATAGTAGTTTTGAGTATTGATGCTTTTGAAACTTGGTTGAAATATAAGCATAGAACTACATGTCTAAAAGGCTAGCTAGGTGGGAGATTATCAGATTGAAATCAGCTGCTGCACAATTGAGTAAATGGTTATATAGTAGATGGCTTGATTATGTCTACTTGCGTGAACAAAATTATACTAAGGTCTATCTGTGCATTTTGTGTGCCTCTCCACTGAGGCCGTTCACTTAGAACTTGTAAGTGTCCTCAGCACTGAAGCCTTTGTGGCCACGATGGGCCGCTTCGTAATGCGTCGCGGTTTGCCGGATCTGATCCGGTCTGATTGGGGAACGAATTGTAAGGGCACGGATAGATATTTGAAAGAGGTCATCAAATTTCTGTCCAGCGACAGGACTTATTTAGGTGCTGCGATGTCCAGGAAGGGCATCCAGTGGATGTTCGACCCTCCGGATTGCCCACATTGGGGCGGTATTTTGAGGCGGTACTCAACTCTCGGCCCCTCTGTCCCCCCTCTTCCGATCCGAAAGATTTGGAGGTTCTAACCCCGGGCCACTTCCTGAGTGGTCAGCCGTTTAACGCCCTGCCCGAGTACGCCGTCAGGGAATTGAACTCTTCGCGGTTGAGCAGATTTGACTGCTGCAACAGATGACTCAGAGTTTTGGCATCGATGGTCTCTGGAGTACCTACATCTTTTGCAGCAGCGCGTTAAGTGGTCTGACAAGACGGATCCTCCTCGGGTTGGAGACCTCGTGATGGTTATAGAACCCAACGCTTTGTCTTTGTATTGGCGCCGTGGGTGCATTGTTAAGTTGTCGTATGGATCTGATGGGGTGCCAAGGGTGGCCGAGGTTTTGGTTGGAGATACGGTCTTGCAACGTGCGTCGCGACCCTGTCCCGTTTGCCAATTTACTCGCGGACATAAGTCCTTACGTCCGGGACGGGGGTTTGTTTAGGCCAAATATGGGCATTTGAAATTTGCATCCAATAACGCTTGCCTCGGCGCGTCATCCGATGGTATTGAGGTGACGTAAACGCCACCGGGGGGGGGGGGGAGGCGGCCGTGTGCCGTTTCCCGGCTTTCGGCCGCGTGGGCCGGTGACAGTGTCTTGACCGCCACGGCCTGGTCGACATGTATTGTCGCGCGATGGCCGTTAGGCCGGTCTGTTAATTGTTTTGAGAAGTTAATATGGAATCTTTGAGTTGCATGCCTCCTATGGTGTTATCTTACTTTGTACATTTCGTGATAAGCCTCGTGTCTTAAAGTCTAGAAAAGAATTGTTGCGCGACGGCCGTTAGGTCAATTGTTTTGGGAAGTTAATATGAGACCCTTGTGTCGCCTGCCTTCTATGAGTTGTCTTAATTTGTACGGTTCGTGGAAACGAGGCTGAATTTTGAGTTTTGAGCGATGATCTGATATACGTCTGGAAGAATAAAATGTGCGCGATCGCCGGGTCGGTCTGAAGTTACGTGATAATAGCTAGGTCGCGTGCAAAAGGGCCTCTAATTAGTGTAATTTTTGTTAGTACTTTTAGGTAACGACGAGGCGTTTTATTGAGTTTGAGTGAGTAACTTAACCTCGGTTGCAAGTAATTTACGTCAATTTGTATAGTGATCGCATGTTGAAGTGCATGTTTAATATCGTACGAAATAATTCTTGCTTTGTCGTGTGGAACGCTGAACTTTGTGACTCGAGAAGAGATCGCGTTTGTGCTCGATTATAATTTGTTCCTAAGTGAACATGGAACGTTGAACTTTGACCGACCGTTCTTTGGTTGTACCGCGTGTCACATGTTTGATTTCGATTAACGTGGATTTAGTTGAATTGAGGTTGATTAAATGTACAATAAAGTTGATAAACTGAAATAGTGAAATAAAAGCAGAAGGTTTCAATTGGTGAACGCTCACTGGATGGATCGCACATCTTTGGAGAAAAGTAGCGCCTGTGGATCTGCTGTCCGATTACATCGGGAAGTCACGTTACATTTTACACACATCCTCTCGCACACTACTTCCATACACTTTACTTACCACCTGACTGATACCCTATGGTCAACCCTAACTCCGGAATTCGGTAAGTTGTGTTGTTGCTTACTTGTTAACCCTTATATATACTAAATATCCACAGGCCATTGGGCCCCGCCCTCTGTTGCCCGTCGAGGGGGCTACTATGGGCCCTAGCCCAATCGACCTTTGCCGGGGCAACTCGGGGCGTGTACAATTACTAATATTCCTTTTAACCACTCGTGGTAAGCTTAAAATCCGCGCCTTGTCGTTAGGCTACTATCGCTTTTAGTAGTCGCTTGGTTTATACTTCCGCCACGATAGCATGTAAGGGACTTAAGTATAATGTCACCTTATACCCAGTCTCATAAATCTCGAATGGTTGCAAATGTATTTATTTAAAGAAACGTAGCACGTAAAATATTTTACTCGTGAAAATTTGTTTTTACAGCTGACAGAAAGTAATGGAATGTACATAAGTCGACTTTTTTACATAGTCGACAAATTTGCCACCTCACAGATTGACGATAGCAAACTTCCAACGTGCAGTACTCATATTTTTACAGAAGATAAACCTTTCTATAATTCATATTATATCGTTATAATTCAAAGCTCCTGCGTAGGCTATTTAAAATCATACCGAGACAACATAGATAGACAACTGCATTACAGCTCGGCGTTCGGTGCTTATGAGAATGATACGTGTCGTTGGCAAAAATTATTAACCATTATCAAGTTTTGTTTGACATAGATTAATTAATAGAATCAGGCTTTACTTTGCGGAAATCCATTATATAAAAGCTTTTAAAAAAAATTTACTTCGCAAACATCCGCGATTTAAAATAAAATGATGTGTCTTACCTAGTATGAAGAGCACCTCCCACCCTCCTTCAATTGCGTGCACTATCCCCGTCACTACTAATCTCAGCACCGTTACTACCAACACTACTACACTAGGCAAGACACACTACTGACGACAATACGACACGTGTTTCGCCTCTACACGAGGCATCCTCAGGTGATATAGACTCTACGGTGGCTAACCGCTAAGTGAGCGGTGAGTCAATACAACTGCCTTTTATACAGACCGCTGACGCAACCGCTCTCTACTCAAGCAGCGAGCGACTGCGTCTTGCGATCAATCACCGCCGGACTTACGCAGCCGTTTGTAAAATTAAAAACAAATCGCCGCGCAACGCCCGCCTACTCTCCAACCACGCAACCAATCGCCGATCACCGTGAGGGTGACAAACGACCATATTGCGAGGCTCTCTATTATTAGAGAGCAAGCTTAAAGATATTTAAGAGAGGTGAGTTAGTAACATTTGTTTATTCATTCAGCAGTGCAACGTTACTATTATTACTTTTTAATATCTCTAACTGTTCCAGCACACACAGCCGCAGCCCTTTATTACACGTATGTAAGACTTTAAAGGAGTGGTCGTTGGCTAGGTTGTGTCCAGTGTCCAAAAGACGTTTGGCAAAATGGGATTTATCGGGATTGCAATTCCTGTACACGGCTAAATGCTCTTTATAACGTGTCTCGAAATTGTGACCTGTCTGACCCACGTAAACGGCGTGGCATTCGTCACAAACAAGTTTGTAAATACCTGACTTTTGACGAATATCTAACTTATCTTTATTATTACAGATATTTCTAAGAGAATTGTTTGTTTTGAACACCACATAGACACCGTTTTATTGAAGAGTATTAGCTACTTTTTCAGATATGGGGCCTAAGTAGGTCAAACTGCTCACATATCGACGAACACGTTGAGGTTGAACCGTGTACAGAGAGTTGCGAACAACATGCTTTTGTTTCTTTTTAATTAAATTGTTAATGAGATTTTTTGAAAAACCGTTAGAGACCGCTATTTGATAAATTATATTAAGTTCTTTTAAATAATTTTCTTTACTTAATGGGACAGTGAACAAACGGTTAATGTAACAATAAAAAGCGGCTACTTTATGTTGCCACGGATGACACGATGACGCGGGGATGACCGTGTCGGTATGAGTTGGCTTTCGATAAATTTGGAAAACATGTGACGATTCTTTTCTTGTTATTGTTAAGTCGAGAAAATTAAGGGAATCTTGTTCCTTGACACTATTTATTTTATGGAGGAAAACATCCAGTTGTCTCCTTGTGCCAGTCCAGCAAATAATTATGTCGTCTACATATCGATAGTAATAAAAGATATTTTAATTGACAACTATATGTTGTTTTTCGAAATTATCCATGAAAATGTTCGCCATAAGGGGACTTAGAAGGGACCCCATAGCTAACCCTTCTTTTTGTAGATAGAAACGGTTATTAAACCGGAAATAGTTTTGTTTCATACACAGAGAGGTTAAGTTAAGAAGATCATTTGTTTCCCCGGGATGTAGACGACGTTTATCAAAGAGATCTGCGAGTATACGCAAACAGTCAGGTGATGGGAGATTTATGAAAAGACTATGAACGTCTAAAGATAACAATATGGATTTAGGAGGAATACGAATATCTTTAATTTTGCACCTATATTTGAGACAACTGGACGAATAGGAACATGTTCTTTATGTATTTTTGGTAACCCATATAAAATGGGTGCTTAAGGATTCATTGGAACAAGACTGCTCCGAGACAGGTTGTGATCGGGAAAAACATATGATGACTGTTGCATACATAACTTAATATCCGAAGTAAACTTTTTGGTTGGGTCAGACTCCAATACCTCAAAGTCATCCCCTTGGATAACATTGTTAACTTTCTAGCTGTACCCACTACTCTCCATAATAACAACAGTATTACCTTTATCGGCTTTAGTAAAAATAAGGTATCGGTATCGGCTTTAGTAAGATAAGAGAAAACGACTCAAACACACCCACACACAGTGAGAGTGTGTGCGTGCGTGCGTGCATGCGTGGGTGCGTGCGTGAGTGCGTGCGTGCATGCGTACGTGCGTGCGTGCGTGCGTGAGTGCGTGAGTGCGTGCGTGCGTGAGTGCGTGAGTGCGTGAGTGCGTGATGGCGTGAGTGCGTGAGTGCGTGAGTGCACACACTCACATACAAACACACACTCACACACACACACTCTTACACACACAAACACACACACTCACATCCTCTTACACACACAAATAACACACACTCACAAACACACTCTTACACACACAAACACACACACACTCTCTCTTTCTCTCATACACACACACACACACACTCTCTTTCTCTCATACACACACACACACACACACACACACACACACACACACACACATACAAATACACACACACACGCACACTCTCACACTCGCGCACTCTCACACACACACACACACACTCACACACACTTGCACACAGTCATACACACACACACACACACACACACACACACACACATACACACATATAACCACTCACTCACACACACGCACTCTCACACACTCTCTCTCACACACACACACACACACACACACACACACACACACACACACACACATACACGCACACGCACACGCACACGCACACTAAAAAGCATGCACGTTTTATTAGTTATCTAAAAGTATTTCATAAGATTTTGTTTGTGAAGTTGTGGAAAAGATTTATTATTATTATTATTATGTGGTATCTATAAATTTTTCTCATCTGGTTGGGCAATATATATATAACTGTAAATAATCATGATAAACGTACATAAATATTAATAAAATAAATACAAAAAATACATAAATAAATAAAAACCCAACCAGATGGAAGCCCTCGGCAGGGGAGACCAAACGACCGAAGGTTAGGGGGAAAGGGAAAGAAACCGGCGGACGATGCAGGCGGTGTCGAGGAGCACCGCCTTCTGCATTTGAGCTTGGAACGGTCGGTCACGGAGTCTCAGTCGCCTCAGATGACCCGAGAGGCTGACTGGAATTAACCCATTCGCAGAGACGACTACAGGTATAATTTCGGCAGGCAGTCCACCCCACATGTCGGTCACCTCGTGAGCCAGGTCCAAATATTTTGTCAGCTTATCTGCTTCGGCTTTCACGAGGTTCTCGTCATAAGGAATGGTAATGTCGACCAAAAATATCCTTGACTGTGCTCGGTCCATCAGCACAATATCAGGCTTATTCGCAAGAGTAGTCCTGTCTGTGATGATGGCCCGGTCTCAGTAGAGCCTGGCGCGGTCATTTTCGAGTACGGCTTCCGGCAAGTTCTTATAATACGGCAGTTTCCGATCCACGAGACCGTATTTCAGAGCAAGCTCCTGGTGTAGAATTCTGGCTACTAAGTTGTGCCTGTGCAAATACTCAGAGTTAGAAAGCGCCGAACAACCGGAGATGACATGCCTAAGTGACTCACCGGGATGGCGACAAGCTCGACAGACGTCGACGGTGCCATCCTTTAGGATGTATCTCCGATAATTGTTGGTCGTAATAACCTGATCCTGTATCGCACAGAAAAAACCCTCGGTTTCCCCAAAGAGGTCACCGAAACGTAGCCAGTGGAGGGAGGCGACTGTGTCTACGAAAGGCTCGTGTAGAGCCTTGTCCCGTGGAGCTTCTTCTCCTTCCATACGGTCTCCCGGTCGGAAATGCTCTGTACTGCCGGGTCCTGCCATTGCTCGTTGGCTAAGGATAGAGGGGTAAGTCCTTTATCACAAGAAATAACGTCCGTATAGTATGGATCATCCGCTCTCGTCAGAAAGTAATTACGGAGGCTGCATACTTCGCAATTATGCATGGTAAGCGCGCTTAAAAAGCCGCGCCCACCATGCTTCCGCGGCAAGTACAGCCTCATTACTGACGATCTCGGATGATGCATCCTGTGGGACGTCATTATAGTGCGGACTTTTCTGTCCAGAGCGTTTAGTTCGGTCTGAGTCCACCTGAGTATGCCAAAGGTATACATGAGAACAGGCTTGATCCAACCGTTATATGCGTGCGTCTTATTCACATCGGACAAAAGACTGTTAAGCACTTTGGTCAAGCGTGAATAAAACACATCGCAAACTGACTGTTTCATACCCGCCTCATCTACACCGATGTTCTGTGACATACCCAGGTATCGGTATGTTTCAGCCTCGGAAAGGGTCCTTATGTTGATGGGCATAGATAAGTCTATGCCCTCAGAGTAAGCAACCCTTCCCCTTTCAACATGGAGGACCGCACACTTATCCGTCCCCAGCTCCATTCTAATAGAATTGCTAAAATCACAAGTGATGGTTAGCAATTCCATAAGATGAGAGCGACTGGAGGCGAATAACTTGAGATCATCCACATAGAAAAGGTGGGTCACTTTTGTACCTCCCTTTCGAAGCTGAAATCCCCTCCCGGAGCCCTCCAGTAAGGTACTGAGAGGGTTCAGAGAGAGAGGCAGAACCAGATTGGACTCAAACAATCGCCCTGGAAGATACCTCTTCTTATCTTTATGTGGTTCTCCGAAGCCGTCATCCGCTCGCCTAGATGACAAAGGATCGTACCCCACTGCCCCATACACTGCCCGAGGCAGTCTCTAACTGTACAGTCAATCTTGTACAGCTCGAGGACCCTCTTAAGCCACGCATGAGGCACCGAGTCGAATGCCTTTTTGTAGTCTATCCAGGCGGCGGAGAGGTTCCGACGGTTGCGTTTAACCACCTTGCCAATCACCGCGTCAATGAGGAGTGGTTCCTTGGTTCCACGACCACCGCCCCCACATCCTTTCTGAGCGCGCGACATCACCTGATTTGAGTTCAGGTGACGACTGATTCTCACGCTCAAAATGGATGTTAGTGTCTTGTATATCGTGGGTAGACGTGATGGGGCGGTATTTGCTCGGGTCTATGGTATCCTGATCTTTAGGAACCAAATGAGTGATCCCAGTAGTGAAGAGGCTCGGGAGCGACTTCTGGTCGAGACCCTCTTGAAACTGTCGGGCGAGCACCGCGTGACACACCACGAACCCCTTCAGCCAGTAGTGATGCAGCCCGTCGAGACCCGGACTTTTCCAGTTCGGGGCCCTACGGACCGCCTCAACTACGTCATCCGGCGTTATGATGACGGGGTCCATGGGCGTAATATTCGCATACTGACTTGCCACAACTTTCGTCCAAGGGTTTCGCTGTGTTTTACGGGCTCTGACCACAGGCCGCGTCAGAATGCGATAGTGTCGGCCTGATTCGGTGCTGGGTCCGTTCCACGTACCATTGGCCGCTCCAATGATTCGTAGAGCCTCTTTGATTACTCTGAAAGAGACAATTCTGGTTGAACCTTGTCGACCTCTCGGTATATCGCCGAATCCGCTTCCCCCAAGCAGCGATTCTCTGCTTCAGGTCCTCTATGCGGTCCGTCAGTTTTTGCGTTATATCCGACTGGGACAAACGGATATTTGTCCCAGCAAACGCCATCCTGACGGTGCGCAGAATTCTCGGTTTATTATTGCCCGACCCGAAGCTTATCAGCCTGCCGATGAGGGCCCTTGCCTTTACGATACGGTCCTCAATCCTTCTTCTCCAGGCTGGGATGGCGCTACTTTGTCTAGTAGCGCGTCCAGCCGTGGGAAGTTGGGCGCCAACAATACGGCAAACTGCCAGTGCGGCGCCAAAAAGAATTGAGTCCGTCTCGCAAAGGTCCCGGCTGGCTTCCAAATAAGTCACCAGCATTGGGTTGAGAGCCCGACACGACAGCCCGATTTCGCTTGCTTAGGGATATGCGCGGGAGTCGCGGTCGATTTTCGAGAGGCGTATTGCGCGTTTCCACAATCGCCTCCTCCAATTTACTCCTCCTCTGCTCTAGTTCTTGGGTGACCATTCCATCATCGCCTGAATCAACCAGAGCGGGAAGATCCATGGCGGGAAATAGCCTCACACCGTAGTCGTTCGAGTTCGGCATCATCAAATATTTTCGAGCGTATGATGTACCGAACTCGGTCTGCCAGGTTTTGCTCTGTGACGGAAACTGACGGCTCAAGCTCAGCAAAAAAGCGATGCATCCGAGCCCGATACGCTATCCCTCCAGTTTCTTCCCCTTTCACTCTATAGTACGCCCGCAATGCGTTTATGTTCATATTTTTTGTCCAGCGCATGCGGCTTACTCCACCAGCGGCGGGTGCCGCTTGCCGAGTCCGAGAGGACCCCGCCGACACCAAGCCGTCTGGTGGGGATGATGGACGCGAGGGGCTGCTAGATGGTCGTGCAGCACCTCGCGCTCGGCTGGCGACTCGCATGCTGTCGCGTCCAGCGCCAGCTCCAGACGCACCCCGGCGACCCCCAGGCAGCGGCCCTATTTGCGTTCTATTTTTATCCATCATCCATTAATTTATTATTACTATTATTTATTTAAAGTGTTTCCGTTTTCTCAGTTTGTTTTTAACCAAACTGGATTAATGGTTACTACCACGGGACTAAGCCAAGTGGGCACCATGAACGTGTTTGGTTATGGGTAGTTTTCTGTTGAGATACATTTTCTAACTATTCTACAAGTATTAAGTAAAACTGCTTTTTGCAATTGAATATATGTAAGTTTTGGCATATCAAGAGTTTTTAATGATTGATGAAGCGCTTTTGGTATTACACCAGTTGTAGAAAGGACTATAGGTACTATAATGGCATTATGTAAGTTCCACATTCTAATAATTTCATGTTTTAAATCAATGTATTTGGAATTTTTTTCATTAATTGTAGTCTGTAAGTTATGTGAATTAGGTATAGCAATGTCAATAATAAAAGCAGATTTATTCACTTTGTCTACTAATGTTATATCCGGTCTATTATAGTGTATTGTTTTGTCCGTAAGTATAGCTCTGTCAAAATACATTTTGTGAGTCTTATTTTCAAGGACTATTTCAGGTTTATATTTATAGTATACTTGAGTAGGCTGGTCAGTTAGTTTCCACTTAAGGACAAGTTTCTGGTGAATGATATTGGCTACGTGATCATGCCGATACTTATAATCTGTCTAAACGATCGTTTTACAAGCACCAGTGATGTGTTGGATTGTTTCAGAAGCATTAAAACAACGTCTACATGTGTCGACATATAGATTTTTTATTTTAATGATGTGCTTTTGATAATTACGTGTTTCTATGACTTGGTCCTGAATTGCGCACATAAAACCCTCAGTCTCAGGGAAAAGCTCATCACGTTGTAGCCATGCGTTCGACGCTAATTTGTCTACGGTAGGTTGGTTCAACTCTTGGCGATGTCTTCCATGTAGAGACTTTTGAGTCCATATGTCAGTTTTTGTGTTATTACCTGTAAGTAACTCATTTTTTTTTGCAATGTTTTATCATACATATTAAGCGGTGTTAATTTATGATCGTTCTGTACTATAGCATTTTGTAGTGTTGATATTGTAGTTTTATGATAAAAGTAATTTCTGAGTGTTGTTATTTGTCTGTTATGTAAGTTAGCTATGTCTATTACACCTCTTCCTCCTTCATTTCGTGGTAATGTTAGTCTTTGTATGCACGATCTTGGATGGTGTTTACGGTGCTTCGTAAGAGATGTATTAATTGTGCGTTGTAGTTGTTTCAGTTCAGTTTTGGACCAGTGTATTGTGCTAAAAGAAGAAGTTAGTATAGGAAATGCAAATGTGTTAATAGCTTTAAATATATTTTTAGAATTTAATTGAGATGTTAATACTAAGCGAAGTCTATATCGGAACTGATCTGTTAATGTATTTTTAATTTCTTTGTAATGAATTTGTTTCGACTGATTATTATATCCTAAATACTTATACACTCCGTTCTCTTCTAAAGATTTGATTTGCTGTCCTGTTTGCAATTGGTGATTGTGTTCATAATGCTGTCCAGCTCTAACCGAATTGATGTTGCACTTATCAATACCAAATTCCATTCCAATATCCCGTGAAAATGTTTCCGTTAATTTAACTAACTGGTCTAATTCATCTTGATTAGTAGCATATAGCTTAAGGTCGTCCATATTACGGCCTGCAGCTACCTATCCAAGAGTAGAATCTTCCGGGACCCATGAGCGGAAGACCTTACAAGCAGATGCAGGTCGGGCCTCCTAACGTGGCCACGTGGAATTATCCTATCACAATTAACTATATGGAAAACGTTCTGTCCTACTATAATTCAATAGTAAGAATAGTCAAACAGAGCTTACTTACCTATATCCAAGGCGACTGCAATGGTTGTAAATAACCTTTAGTGTCAGTCTCCATCATTGTTAAATAGAGGTAAAGTACGCAATATGAATTCATTCATTTCAGACTCCATTTCTTACGCATATTACGTTTACTAATGGTGGGCACAGGTTCCATAACAGAAGTTATTTTCTGTGCATCATCCTTCAGCAATTGGCTACTTGATGATGATGAGGAAGGTAAAGACTGGTATAGTGTATGGCTTTGATTTCTGCCTATCATTTTCGGGGGTATATAAACTATCAGTATCACTAAGAGTATCGGTATCCGTAGATATAGCTTGAGTCGTTTGACGGGAAATCTTTCTCGCCCGGAGACTGTCTGCGCCCCAAGAGACAGCACCATCTCGTCTTCCGTCAGACTCGATATGGTTACTGGATCTGCCGGGAACTGGGGGCCGTAGTTTACGTCGTGCACTCATATTTTTGTTCAGCCTGGTTTGGGATCGTTAGTTTGGAAAAGGGTTTTTAAATATTAACAGGCAGATAGATAATCCTGGCTTATTATTGCTACACAGTTTAGTTGTTCTGACTGCAGTTAAGTACATGCCTTTTCCTTAAGTCCCCCTCCCCCCCCCCACGACGACAAGGTGATCCCTTGGGGGGGTTATTATTATTATTATGTTGTATCTCTAAACTTTTCTCATCTGGTTGGGCTGTATAAATATATAATTGTAAATGAAAATGATAAACATACATAAATATCAACAAAATAAAATAAATACATAAAAAATACATAAATAAATAAAAACCCAACCAGATGGAAGCCCTCGGCAGGGGAGACCAAACGGCCGAGGATTAGGGGGAAAGGGAAAGAAACCGGTGGACGATGCGGGCGATATCGAGAAGCACCGCCTTCTTCATTTGAGCTTGGAGCGGTCCGTCACGGAGTCCCAGTCGCCTCAGATGACCCGAGAGGCTAACTGGGATTAACCCGTTAGCAGAAACGACCACAGGAATAATTTCGGCCGGCAGACCAACCCACATGTCGGTCACCTCGTGAGCCAGGTCCAGATATTTTGTCAGCTTATCTGTTTCGGCTTTCACGAGGTTCTCGTCATAAGGATGGTAATGTCGACCAAAAATATCCTGGACTGTGCCCGGTCCATCAGGACAATATCAGGCTTATTCGCAAGAATAGTCCTGTCTGTGATAATGGCCCGGTCCCAGTAGAGCCTGGCGCGGTCATTTTCGAGCACGGCTTCCAGCAAGTACTTATAATATGGCAGTTTCCGATCCACGAGACCGTATTTCAGAGCGAGCTCCTGGTGTAGAATCCTGGCTACTGGGTTGTGTCTGTGCAAATACTCAGAGTTAGAAAGCGCCGAACAACCGGAGATGACATGCCTAAGTGACTCACCGGGATGGCGACAAGCTCGACAGATGTCTTAATAACCTGATCCTGTATTGCACAGACAAAACCCTCAGTTTCCCCAAAGAGTCCACCGAAACGTAGCCAGTGGACGGAGGCGACTGTGTCTACGAAAGGCTCATGAAGGGCTTTGTAGAACCTCCCGTGGAGCTCTTTCTCCTTCCATACGGTCTCCCGGTCGGAAATGCTCTGTACTGCCGGGTCTTGCCATTGCTCGTTAGCTAAGGATAGAGGAGTAAGTCCTTTATCACAAGAAATAACGTCCCTATAGAATGGATCATCCGCTCTCGTCAGAAAGTAATTACGGAGGCTGCACACTTCGCGATTATGCATGGTAAGCGCGCTTAAAAAGCCGCGTCCACCATGCTTCCGCGGCAAGTACAGCCTCATTACTGACGATATCGGATGATGCATCCTGTGGGACGTCATTATAGTGCGGACTTTTCTGTCCAGAGCGTTCAGTTCGGTCTGAGTCCACCTGAGCATGCCAAAGGTATACATGAGAATAGGCATGATCCAACCATTATATGCGTGCGTCTTATTCACACCGTACAAAAGGCTATTAAGCACTTTAATCAAGCGTGCATAAAACACATCGCAAACTGACCGTTTCATGTCCGCCTCATCTACACCGATGTTCTGTGACATACCCAGGTATCGGTATGTTTCAGCCTCGGAAAGGGTTCTTATGCTGATGGACATAGATAAGTCCATGCCCTCCGAGTTAGCAACCCCTCCCCTTTCGACATGGAGGATCGCACACTTATCCGTCCCCAGCTCCATTCCAATAGAATTGCTAAAATCACAAGTAATGTTTAGCAATTCCATAAGGTGAGAGCGACTGGAGGCGAATAACTTGAGATCATCCATATAGAAAAGGTGGGTCACTTTTGTACCTCCTCTCCGAAGCTGAAGTCCCCTCCCGGAACCCTCCAGAAGGTACTGAGAGGGTTCAGAGAGAGGCAGAACCAGATTGGACTCAAACAATCGCCCTGGAAGATACCCCTCCTTATACTTATGTGGTTCTCCGCAGCCGTCATCCACTCACCTAGATGACAAAGGATCGTACTCCACTGCCCCATACACTACCCGAGGAAGTCTCGAACTGTACAGTCAACCTTGTACAGCTCGAGGACCCTCTTAAGCCATGTATGAGGCACCGAGTCGAATACCTTTTTGTAGTCTATCCAGGCGGCGGAGAAGTTCCGACGGTTGCGTTTAACCACCTTGCCAATGACTGCGTCAATGAGAAGTGGTTCCTTGGTTCCACGACTACCGCCCCTACATCCATTCTGAGCGCGCGAAATCACCTGTTTTGATTTCAGGTGACGAGTGATTCTCGCGCTCAAAATGGATGTTAGTGTCTTGTATATCGTGGGTAGACCACGTTATGGGGCGGTATTTGCCCGGGTCTGTACTATTCTGATCTCTAGGAACCAAATGAGTGATCCCAGTAGTGAAGAGGCTCCGGAGCGACTTCTGGTCGAGAGTCTCTTGAAACTGTCGGGCGAGTACAGCGTGACACACCACGAAACCCTTCAGCTAGTAGTGATGCAGCCCGTCGAGCCCCGAACTTTTCCTGTTCGGGGCTCTACGGACCGCCTCAGCTACGTCATCTAGCGTTATAATGACGGGGTCCATGGGCGTAACATTCGCACACTGACTCGCCACAACTTCCGTCCAAGGGCCCTCGCTGTGGTTTACGGGCTTCTGACCACAGGCCACGTCAGAATGCGATAGTGTCGGCTTGATTCGGTGCTGGGCCCGTTCCACGTGCCATTGGTCTCTCCAGTGATTCATAGAGCCTCTTCTGATCACTCTGGAAGAGACGATTCTGGTTGAACCGTGTCGACATCTCGGTATATCGCCGAATCCGCTTCCCCCAAGCAGCGATTCTCTTCTTCAGGTCGTCTATGCGCTCCGTCAGTTTTTGCGTTATATCCGTCTGGGACAAACTGATATTTGTCCCAGCAAACGCCATACTGACGGTGCGCACAATTCTCAGCCTATTATTGCCCGACTTGAAGCTTATCAGTCTGCCGTTGAGGGCCCTTGCCTTTGCGATACGGTCATCAATCTTTCTTCTCCAGGCTGGCATGGCGCTACTTTGTCTAGTAGCGCGGCCAGCCGTGGGAACTTTGGCGCCAATAATGCGGCAAACTGCCAGTGCGGCGCCAAAAAGAATTGAGTCCGTCTCGCAAAGATCCCGGCTGGCTTCCAAATAGGTCACCAACATTGGGTTGAGAGCCCTCACGACAGCCCGATTACACTTGCTCAGGGGCATGCGCGGGAGTCACGGTCGATTTTCGAGAAGCATACTGCGCGTTTCCAAAATAGCCTCTTCCAATATACTCCTCATTTGCTCTAGTTCTAGTTCCTGGGCGACTGTTCCATCATCGTCTGAACCAACCATAACTGAAAGATTTACGGCGGCATCCACGTGTGCTGGTTGCTCTGCAACTTGTGGCGCCGCATCCTCAGCCGTAGCATTGTCATCCGATGAGGGAACAGCCTCACGTCGTAGCCGTTCGAGTTCGGTGCTATCGAATATGTTTGAGCGCAAGATATACTGAACCCGGTCTGCCAGGTTTTGCTCGGTGACGGTTATAGATGGCTCCAGCTCAGCAAAAAGTCGATGCATCCTAGCCCGATATGCAAAACCTCAAATTTCTCCCCCTTTCGCCCTAAAATACGCCCGCAATGCGTTGCTGTTCATCTGCATTGACCAAAGCATGCGGTGTACTCCACCAGTGGCGGGTGCTGATTGCTGGGCTCGCGAAGACCCTGCCAACACCAAGCCAGCTGGTGGGGATGATGGATGCGAGGGGCTGCTAGATGGTCGTGCAGCACCTCGCGCTCGGCTGGCGGCCCGCATGCTGTCGCGTCCAGCGCCAGCTCCAGACGCGTCCCGGCAACCCCCAGGCAGCGACCCTATACGTAGTCTATTTCTTTCCATCATCCATAAAATGGGCGTCAATTAACGGGAGATGCCCAGGCCCGGCACCGTTTCATGATTTGGCCAAAAGCACAAGCGGGCCCAAATTAGCACCCTCAATTCTGCCGAGGCACGGCGCTCACACCTCTTGGCAAGGTGCTGACTGACTGCGCTGACGTAGCAGTTTTGTTACATAACCGTTACGTCAGCGGGCGATGTGGTCGTAACTTCCCTACGCCTTTATTATTATTATTATTATTATTCAATTATGTAATGTAGTCATATCTTTTGTTCTTAAATTGTGAACGAAAATTGTGAAAAAAAAGAACGGAGTTTCGCCCCTGAGGACTGAGATGGAATGCCTTCTTTTCCAGTAAAAATGGTCTCCCGGTTCTCTACACTCACCTTACGAAATACAGCAGATTTTACGACCTTTTACGTACACATTTTACGCTGGTATTCTATGAGAGCGTGGTCCTTCCCCGGTCGAGCCGACCCATTCGTGCTACAACTATACTACTAATATAGCTGCAGCGTGGCTCTACCTCGTAAAACATTAGTTTTATTCAATATAGATTATTATAAATAATACTTTTTGAAAGTTACATACTCATTTGTTTAATTTACCAATGGTTTGATAAAACCTCTCTGCTGAGAAGAAAGGGACTTTAAAAAATAACAGCTTATAATCATATATATCAAACAATTAACAACACAAAACAATCTAGAAATCACCGGTCACCTCATTCCCAGAGGTTATTATCATCCATAAGTTCTTTAATATTATAATAACCCTTTTTATACAAACTTTGTTTAATAAATTTTTTGAACTTTGAGGAGGTTAAATTTTGTATATCAAACACTACTAAACCCTCTATCCGGATTAGTAAGCTGAAGTGGCAGTGGGCCGGCCATATAGCTCGAAGAACCGACAACCGATGGGGAAGAAAGGTTCTCGAGTGGCAGCCTCGTACCGGTAGGCGAAGTGTAGGGCGTCCCCCCACAAGATGGAGTGACGACCTGGTAAGACATGCAGGAAGTCGATGGATGCAGGTGGCTCAGGACCGTGCTTTGTGGCATTCCTTGGGGGAGGCCTATGTTCAGCAGTGGACTTGTGAAGGGCTGTAATGATGATAATGATGAAACCCTCTATCCTATAATCACGGCTTAAAATGGATAGAAAACCTGAAGCGAATAAACAAAGAAGATTGAGAATGTAATTCTCATAAATTGTCTCGTTACTTTGGTGGTTTTGTACAGATATATATTTACGAGCTGTCTGACATTTTTAAAGCATTCTGACATTTCTTTTATGGAGGAGAGTTAATGATGAAATAACTTTGCGATAGAACTCTGGGGATCTGGACTCTACAAAGTCTATGAAGGCATGTTGTAGCTTCTTGAGAACAATTTATTTTCCCTCGCAGTTAATAATAATAATAATACTTTATTTCGACCATCAATAGTCATAGATTGTTAGTAAAACTTACTTAGCCTAATGTTAGTATGGAATAAAATAGAAGTTGATATTAAAATGTTAGTCAAAATAGTACTTATCCTATATTAGTAGCTTAACCTACCCCCTGTCTCACATAGCGAACTCCAGGTGGGACTCTCCTGGTGCTGGTGTGTGCAACATTCCAAGCCCTCCAGAGCGGGCTATCCAGCTTCACAGCCAATGCGTCGAGAAGGGTGTTGGAGCTCCTCACTAGCCTGCTCATCATGGACGCGGCACGTCTGCACATGATCGCGTAGAAGTCGTCCACACGAGCATCCGCAAACATAGCCGACGCACCGCAGTGTGGAGGCTTCCTCAACATCACCCTCAGCACATTGTTGTACTGAACACGCAGTGCACTGTAGGCCCGCCGCGTATAATCAGTCCACAGACTGCTGGTCTCAAGCTACTTTCCCGTTTTAGTTTTTGCCATAGGATTTTATAAGACACTCGGTCGAAGGCTTTAGACAAATCCAGGAAACACGCATAAACCTGAGTCTTCCTATCCGTGTAGTACCGCACAGTCTGCTTGAGACACAATATTGCGCTTTCCGTTGATAGTTCAGGCCTAAACCTGAACTGAGCATCATGTAATTTAACTGCCTTACTTAACTGTGTATCAAGCAGACTGTCCAGAATCTTAGCCGAGATGGCCGCCAAGGATATCGGCCTGTAGTTGGTTTCATCCGCTGCATCGCCCGTCCTATTCTTAAGGATAGGCACGACCACTGTCATCATCATTGTATCGGGTAAGTAACCATGACCAACACATAGGTTGTAGAGTAACCTGAGGACTCTGTGAAGGTGCACACCCGCATATCTGAGGTGTTCGACGCTGAGGCCATCGTGACCTGGTGATTTCCCACGTTTCATATTGCTCCAAATTGCGAAATTCAATAACAATCGGTTGAGGAGTTGACTAGTTACAATTGTCTAGTGAGTACGAGGGATGAGTGATGATTTCTAACTGCAGGGCTTGTAATGTTGAAACAGATTGTGGAGCAGTGTGAGGTCTAGCGTTTTCTTGCAGCAATAATGGCGAAAATTGATTGACGAGTCGGGATTGCTCCTCTGATAGTTTTGCCATCATTTATCGGAGATTATTACAACAGACTGTTACTGATACACCGGATTTCAAAAAGGTACAGTGAATTTCACCATGAAGTTACCACTAAATAGTAGCCTAATGCAGGGTAAGCTTCGCTTTAGGGCATTGTTCCGGTATTTGGCCTCCGAGACGTTAACGTCGCGATGGAAACTGATGATGCATACCAGTACCTGCTAGGAAGGATTCGCCGTTTCGCAGTCTTGTGAAAGGGGTGTTACGGTGACATCTTTCTGGGTAAGGTGCTGATTCCAATTTCATTATCGAGCTTTAGTTTATTTCACAGTTAATGATTTTGATTCTCACATCGAACAATTATCAAGCGTCTTAAATTAAAAATATTAAATTGTAATTTTCAAACTAATAGAATTAAATTATCTACGTATACGTGCCCTTCTGATAAAACAACATGCGTATATGTTTTAGGGTTCCGTACTCAAAAAGTACAATCGAAACTTTTTGAGGTGTTTGTTAATCCGTATGTTAATCTACATGTGTTTTACAATTTCTAGTTAATTTAGCATATTTAGTCAAGTAAAACGACGTCGACTATCAAGTAAGACGACGCCGACTGTCTAGTAAGACGACGTCAACTGTCGTTTTATCAAGACGACGTCGCTTGAATGAGACGACTTTACCGTTTAGTTAACGTCATCTGATACTACGTGTCATTCTCATAATAACATTAAATGACGTATATCCTGAACGATGTTGTTCGATTTCCTTTCAGAATTATGTCGAAACAGACAACATTGGGAGAATTAGCTGTTCGTCCCTGCCCAGCTGGAGAAGAGGAAAGTTTTGCAGCAGACGTCAATATAATTGACCAATATTTTCCGGATGACTGGAGGTCATGGGAAGTTAATAAATACAGTTTTCACGAACTATGTGGGGCCGAAGTCTCTTCTAAAATTGAGGGCAAACTAAGTAGCTCTTTGTCTGAGAGGATGTATATATAAGGACAAAAATCTTGCACTGGCCTCTAGGCCGAGCTTTAGTTAATTATCCTCATCACATTATGAAAAAGATACATGACTCCGGGAGATATTATTACGCCTTTGTTGAGACAGTGCGCACAATAAAGAGTAAACTGAGGAATCGTAGAAGTGCGTCATTCGAACTACAGACCTCTCAACAAGATCAAATAATCTCCGGCAATTCTGCACTTTCAGATACAAAAACGCCAGAACGTACTACAGGCAGAAAAAGATCTCACGAAATAGGTATAGAAGCGGAGAGTTCTCCAATAAAACAACCGACTCCATTTCGAGGGCAGGAAAGCAATGAACATTTGTTAATAGCTGTTTTGAATCAACAAATGGAAATGTTTAATCGTCTAATAGGTACTCAAAATAAACAAAACGATAACTTTGGAAAAATATTGTCAAACATCATAAAAAATGACACCGTAAATCCCCCTGACCCAAACGAGTCGTTTGATTCATTACCAGACAGTACACAGTCTGATGACGAACACCAGCCGCCTCAATATAATTCTTTTTCACGAGGGGCTCCGTCAACTGATAATCTTTCCACGAGAGAATCCGAATTACGAGCCAAGATATCCGAAGCGCAGAGAGAACTCGCTGCATTGCAATCAGGGAATAACGAGACATTTGATTTTGACCCAGCACAAATGTGACTGAAGCCAAGGTAGCTCAAACTGATCCACAATACCTGAAGCAAGGGATAGACTGTCAGCGCTTTGGCCAAGAAGGATGGCATGACGTCAGATATGAGCGAACCCTTAGCGTTCAGAAGAACTAACTTCGCACCATTTGGTAAAGCATGCACTGAAGGCAATCTTTTTGAAAAATCCCCCGACAAAGAAAGCCATCCCCTGGAAAATAAGCGACCTTTTGGATTTCCTTAGGACTTACATTATAAACGAAGACAGCCTATTTCAAATTTTTAGACATACCTGTGTCCTTCTCCTATTAGCTTCACGAAGAAGAGTACACGATCTCATCTAATTGAGCATTAAGAAAGGGTTGTTTATGGATAACGGAGATGAGATAATTCTATGGCCTAAATTCGGTTCCAAAACCGACTCTAGCACTTATAGACAATCTGGATGGGTATTAAAGAACAATGCAAACGAAGATCGACCGATATATTAGTTCAGATATACAGAATGTGATAATTTTGTACAAGGTCTGCAAGCATGTTATTGGTCGGTATTTTGCTGGATTTGAGAGATCATTACGATCTTTAGGTATCATAAAAGTTGTACCTGAAGTTACGTAGGATGGTCTTGTTTTAGGATCCTGTATGAAAGTATTTATGTAATTATAGAGAAAACTATGGGTAGATGTAAATTTTTTGTACCAATAACTATGAATGTTGTCTGAACCGGGTGCTTTCCAGTTATGTAAACGAGAAAGTACTTTATGGAAAATTACTGGGGATAAATGATCAAATGTCATTGCTTGAATATTTGTGTTGCTGTTTGTCAGTTCTGTTTGTATCCACTCTGCTTGTGCGTTATGTTCGATTGGTTGTTCCCAAATTCCTGCCCAGAAGTTTTGTAACGTCTCTGAGTCAGGGTAGTTATGATCATCATCATTATGGTTGTTATCCTGAACGTTAGATGTCGCCTGTCTAATATTGTGGTAGAATAGTTTTTCATTGCGGGTGAATTGAGTGTTTTGTAGTTTTCTTTGGGAACAAGCTTTGTATCGTTGTAGTCGGCCTGCTACGACTGACAGTTTTTGTTTAAGCGTGTCTAATGTGTGAGCTGCTTGTTTATTTGGTTCTTCATGAGCAGTGTGGATACTATATTGTTCTAGTATCTTGTTAACGTGTTTAATTATTTTCCTACTTCTATTGCCATTGATGAATTGTGTCATTTGTGCTATCTTTGAACGTAAATCATTCTTCTCTTGGTTGAAGGGTTATCTTTGCTCCGTTAACTTTTACCGTAGTCCATGCTGCACAATATATAGTAGTTTGTAAGGTATAGAAGTCAGTTTCTTTGTTAACGTTTTCTGGTAATATTATTTTGTTTAGGTAGGTAACTATACGCGCTAGTTTATTAGAAGCTTTTTGTTTAGGACTAAAAAATCTTTTTGTAGGGCTAGTTTCTTTATAATATTGGAATGCTTGTTGGAACGTCTCATCTATTAGTGGATCCCTATCTAGGTTTGCTTATGGGTTAGGTTGTATTTCTTCTGCAATGTTGATTTCAGTATGATTTAAAGTAAGTGAAGGTTCTTGTGTTGAGCTGATGTCAATGCTGTTTATAAATTGAGTTTCAGAATTACTGTTGCGGTTTGGGTTTACTAGCGTCGTTTCGCTTGTAAAGTTGGTATAGTTAAAATTATGTAGTCGTAATTCTTCAGATACTTCTAGTTTTAACGAATTTAATCTGTCACTAGTGACGTAATTATAGTTTACAATTGCTCTCCTTTGATCAGCTATTCGTTGTTCGTTAAGATGAGCAAGTGCAGGAAATCTGTTGATAAAATCTTCATACATGCGTCTTCTATATACTGTTTACGTACCCTTCTGATACAACACCATGTGTATATGTTTTAGGGCTCCGTACTCAAAAAGTACAATCGAAACTTTTTGAGGTGTTTGTTAATCCGTATGTTAATCTACATTTGTTTTACAATTTCTAGTTAATTTAGCATATTTAAGTGTTCGAGCCTACGCTTCAACCACTTGAGATTACGCTACTAGAAATACGTCACTCACACCTTCAAACAGTCTGTTATCACTGTGTATCTGTAGACTGTTGCTATCTCTTTCACTCATAACGCAGCGCCCGGCGTGCGGCGCACGCGCCGCGCTCCTCAGTACGCTTTTGAAACTCTTAGCACTCGCACGTATCTTTGAAAATTTCATGTAAGTAACAAATCATTTTATATCGAAACTAATATGAATACCGCTCGGCGCCTCCGGCCCAGCGAGATATGTGTGCCACCTAGCACCTAAAAGCATGGTTGCTTTTTCTGCCGGATCGAGACGGCATGTCGTATCGACTTTGACAGTCACTGTAGTCTGTGGACGGCTACACTATCTACCGTATGAGTGAGACCACCTGACCCGTCGTTTGAAAACGACGACGGCGACTATCACTTCATTATGACGACGTCGTGTCGCCTGTCGTTTCAAGTAAGACGACGTCGACTGTCAAGTAAAACGATTCGACTATCAAGTAAGACGACGCCGACTGTCTAGTAAGACGACGTCGACTGTCGTTTTATCAAGACGACGTCGCTTGAATGAGACGACTTTACCGTTTAGTTAACGTCATCTGATACTACGTGTCATTCTCATAATAACATTAAATGACGTATATCCTAAACGATGTTGTTCGATTTCCTTTCAGAATTATGTCGAAACAGACAACATTGGGAGAATTAGCTGTTCGGCCATGCCCAGCTGGAGAAGAGGAAAGTTTTGCAGCAGGTTTCAATATTATTGACCAACATTTTCCGGGTGACTGGAGGCCATGGTAAGTTAATAATTTCAGTTTTCACGAACTATTTGGAGCCGAAGCCTCTTCTAAAATTGAGGGCAAACTAAGATTCGCTATTCCGACCGCTGTAGCTCTTTGTCTGGGAGGATGTATAGAACCATAAGGACAAAAATCTTGCACTGGCCTCTAGGCCGAGCTTTAGTTAATTATCCTCATCACATTATGAAAAAGATACATGGCTCCGGGAGATATTATTACGCCTTTGTTGAGGCAGTGCGACAATAAAGAGTAAACTGACGAATCGTAGAAGTGCGTCATCCGAACTACATACCCCTCAACAAGATCAAGTAATCTCGGGCAATCGTGCACTTTCAGATACAAAAGCGCCAGAACGTACTACAGGCAGAAAAAGATCTTAATAAAAAGAGAAATAGGTATAGAAGCGGAGAGTTCCCCAATAAAACAACCGACTCCATCTCGAGGGCAGGGAAGCAATGAACATTTGTTAATAGCTGTTTTGAATCAACAAATGGAAATGTTTAATCGTCTAATAGGTACTCAAAATAAACAAAACGATAACTTGGGAAAAATATTGTCAAACATCATAAAAAATGACACCGTAAATCCCCCTGACCCAAACGAGTCGTTTGATTCATTACCAGACAGTGCACAGTCTGACGACGAACACCAGCTGCCTCAATATAATTCTTTTTCACGAGGGGCTCCGTCAACTGATAATCTTTCCACGAGAGAAACCGAATTACGAGCCAAGGATATCTTGGCTCGTAATTCGGTAGCGCAGAGAGAGCTCGCTGCGTTGCAATCAGGGAATAACGAGACATTTGATTTTGACCCAGTCACAAATGTGACTGAAGCCAAGGTACCTAAAACTGATCCACAATACCTGAAGCAAGGGATAGACTGTCAGCGCTTTGGCCAAGAAGGATGGCGCGACATCAGGTATGCAGATACTCAGAAGCAATTCCCAGCTTTACCAGCGTTTTGCGCATTGCAAGTAAATAACCTCCTCGCAGGCGTAGCACCTAATTGGAAATCTTCTGCCGTTCTTGAAAAATTCGATATGATACCAGGTGTGATAACTCACGGCCTCTTACAACAGAGGAAAATCTTTCGAGATTTGGTGGACCAGCTACCTCGTGAAATGAAAAATAAAATTGGATTCTTCATGCTGATTCATAGTTTAAGAAAAAATCGGACGCCCTCTTGCAGTATGTTTGTGGTCGTCGGGCAGAAGTGATAGAACAGAGAAGAGGGGCATATAAGGTACAAAATAAGTCGCTTGGTAATATTTTGCACAGTATACCCCCATCAGAAACACATCTCTTTTCTGACGAATCATTATCTAAAGTGCTTAAAGATTGCTCCAACAATGATATTAGAAAGTTTTTTCCTTATCTCAACAAGAAAAAAACGTCAAAATTTCGTCCAAAAGACAAATACAGAGAGACGACAACGCAAGGCTCATCAAGAAGCAACTCACGATATTATCGTAACCCAGGAGGAATCAATGACATGGCCCGCACTAGAAACAAACAACAGCATCACTATAAGCCCCAATCACAACCACAACCAAAGCCACAACAAGCTAGAAAAGATTGGGGGCGTGGTGGCAAAAGAAAGTGACTCTTTCAAAGCAGAGCGCTTACAAGATTATGCCCAACATTGGACAACAGCGCCAAAACTAATTCAAAAGGGGTTCGAGGGGTACAGAATGCCATTCAACTCAAAACCGCCAGTAAGAAAGTTTTCTCCCAAGAACATTTTTCAATTTCGGACCAAAGTAACGCCAGTAATGTCAAAACAGATACAAAAACTATTAAAATCAAAAGCTATTCAGGAAAACCAGTATCAGAGTGGTTTTCTTTCAGAAATGTTCCTGCGAAAGAAAACAGATGGCTCTTTCCGACCAATATTCAACCTGAAAGGCTTAAACCGATACGTCCAGACACCAAAATTTCACATTCTAAATCACCTAAAAATTCCAACACTCTTGCACAAAAATAGCTACATAATGAAGCTGGACATATCGCAGGCACACATACTTTCACTTACCCTTATCACCCAGTCATCGTCGCTTCTTGTCCTTCAGTTTTCAGGGGAAAGTTTACCAAATGACGTGCCTACCGTTCGGATTAGTGAGCGCACCGGCAGGTTTCGCCAAAATCACCAATTGGATTGCTCATACTTTAAGAGGCCAAGGCATAAGGATACTAGTCTATTTAGATGACTTCCTACTAATTCACGAAGATGCACATATTCTGGAAAGTCAGACCAAATATGTCGCCAAATACTTGCAGAAATTAGGATGGCAAATAAATCAAGAAAAGTCCTCCTCGACTGCCACAACAAAATTAGAATACCTTGGAATAACTTGGGATACCAAACTAAACCGAAAATCACTATCGGAATGCAAGACAGTCCATCTTACAATTCATCTGGAGTCTGTAATAAGGAGGAGTCGTTGGAGTTGGAACGATGCAAAGGTTATTCTGGGGAAGCTGAATTTTGTGTCATACGTTGTACCACTAGGGCGCCTCCACAGTCGCTTCCTCCAAAGGTCATCAAGTCGTTTACCTATGACAAAACCACATCGGCAATTGGCAATACCACCCTGTGCTATGGCGGAGCTCATCTGGTGGAAGATGAATATCGAAAAAGACTCACACATATACATACAAGGACCATCAGTTTTCATAACGACAGATGCCGCAGACAGGGGCTGGGGAGCTGTAATAAATGGTCAGAAGTTATGGGGCACATGGATAAATGTGCAGCAGAAGTGGCACATTAATCAAAAGGAACTCTACACGTTGTTCGAAGTCTTAACACGAGTACACTCTTTTATAGAAGACAAAACAGTGATGTTACAGACCGACAATCGAACAACAGTATCTTATATCATGTAACAAGGGGGTATGAAGTCCTTAAGACTACTGGAGACTTCACTAAAAATTCTGGAACTTTGTCAACGTCAGCATTGTCACCTCATAGCCCGTTATATACCCGGGATATACAACGGTCTGGCGGACACCCTCTCCCGAGAAAAAGGTCTTCCCGAATGGCACCTTTAACCATCGACAATATCAATGATATTCCAAAAGCTGGGCACACCTCAGATCGATCTGTTTGCATCTGCGAGATCTGCGGTGGTACCAACTTCAGTCGGTCAGCGAAGATACAAAAGACACACACAGTCTATTTACAGATGCGTTCAGCAAGACATGGCAGTTCAAACTGGGATTGATATTCTCTCCACCATCGTTGATACCCCGCGTGATTCATCATCTGAACAAATCGAAAGGAACGTAAGTACGTTCTATTAAGTAATAATGACTCCCAATTGGACGAAGGCGTTCTGGACGCCCGACCTAAAGGAAAGAACAATTTGCCCGCCAATCCCAATAACAGATCTGAAGTCAAATCTGACAGATCTTCGAACAAATCTACCACCTCAGAACGTAGAGAGCCTAAATTTGTTGGTCTGGAAGCTACTGGCTGGAGTAAACAATTACAAAACTGGTCCAATACGGATATAAATCTTCTAGTAACATCTTGGAGGAAATCCTCTCTGAAAACATGCAAACCTGCTTGGTCCCGGTGGCAGGCCTGGGCCCGCACCAACAATATATCTGTGGATAACCCCAACCCATCAGATTTAGTAAAATATCTATGTCACCTTTATAACACCGTAAGACTTGCCCCTCGCACCATTACACTGCACAAATCAGTAGTGGCAACTTTAGCGAACCCTCAGCGTTCAGAAGAACTAACTTCGCACCATTTGGTAAAGCATGCACTGAAGGCAATCTTTTTGAAAAATCCCCCGACGAAGAAAGCCATCCCCTGGAAAATAAGCAACCTTTTGGATTTCCTTAGAACTTACATTATAAACGAAGACAGCCTATTTCAACATATTTTTAGACATACCTGTGTCCTTCTCCTATTGGCTTCAGGAAGAAGAGTACACGATTTCATCTTATTGAGCATTAAGAAAGGGTTGTTTATGGATAACGGAGATGAAACAATTCGGTTCCAAAACCGACTCTAGCACTTATAGACAATCTGGATGGGTGTTAAAGAACAATGCAAACGAAGCACGTCTGAATCTTGTTTTGTGGATAAAGAAATCCATTTCAGCCTGTCAAGAGCGACGAATGGAAAAGAACTTGAGGAACTTGTTCATAACTACGAGATCCCTCTCGGTTAAAAATGCATCACGCTGTGTAATCTCGGGATGGATCCGAACACTTTTTCGGGAAGCAGGTATCTCTGCCTCAGCAGGCAGTTTCAGAGGTGCAGTCGTGTCCGAAAACTGGACCAATAATAAATACAATATTGATGATATTCTTAAAAGAGGAACCTGGAGATCAAAAAATACATTTTTCAATCACTACTTCAGGGAGACGCCCGCATATGGCATTATTCACAACCATACTACGAGGGTATTGAGTGATGATTTTTCGACTTTATAAAGTTGATTATATGAGCGTTGCATGGAAAATTCAAGAGTTAGAAGTACCTACTTATATTTGTTATTTGTAATCAATAGAATCAGGTGTTATTTTGCGGAAATCCATTATATAAAAGCTTTTAGAAAAATTTACTTCACAAATATCCGCATTATAAAATAAAATGATGTGTCTTACCTAGTATGAAGAGCACCTCCCGCCCTCACTCAATTGCGTGCACTATCCCCGCCACCACTAATCCCAGCACCGCTACTCCCAACACCACTACACTAGGCAAGACACACCACTGACGATAATACGACACGTGTTTCGCCCCTACACGAGGTATCCTCAGGTGATGTAGACTCTACGGTGGCTAACCGCTAGTGAGCGGCGAGCCAAAACAAGTGCTTTTTATACAGACCGATGACGCAATCGCTCTCTACTTACGGAGGGAGCGACTGCGCCATGCGATAAAACATGCGACCAATCACCGCTGGACTTACGCAGCCGTTTGTAAAATTAAAAACAAACCGCCGCGCAACGCCCACCCTCCAACCACGCAACCAATTGCCGATCACCGTGAGGGTGACAAACGACCATATTGCGAGGCTCTCTATTATTAGAGAGCAGGCTGAAAGATATTTAAGAGAGGTGAGCTAATAACATTTGTTTGTTCATTCAGCAATGCATCGGTACTATTATTATTTTTTAATATCTCTAACTGTTCCAGCACACACAGCCGCAGCCCTTTATTACACGTATGTAAGACTTTAAACAACCTAGCCAACGACCACTTCTTTGGCTAGGTTGTGTCCAGTGTCCAAAATATGTTTGGCAAAATGGGAT
This sequence comes from Parnassius glacialis, assembly GCA_033319125.1. Classification (NCBI taxonomy): domain Eukaryota; kingdom Metazoa; phylum Arthropoda; class Insecta; order Lepidoptera; family Papilionidae; genus Parnassius; species Parnassius glacialis. The sequence continues at coordinate 16,240,931 of JAVANC010000007.1, read as the reverse complement.
TTATCGGGATTGAAATTCCTGTACGCGGCTAAATGCTCTTTATAACGTGTCTCGAAATTGCGACCAGTCTGACCCACGTAAACGGCGTGGCATTCGTCACAAATAAGTTTGTAAACACCTGACTTTTGACGAATATCCAACTTATCTTTATTATTACAGATATTTCTAAGAGAATTGTTTGTTTTGAACGACACATAAACGCCGTTTTGTGGAAGAGTATTAGCTACTTTTTCAGATATGGGGCCTAAGTAGGTCAAACTGCTCATAGTTGCGGACAACATGCTATTGTTTCTTTTTAATTAAATTGTTAATGAGATTTTTTGAAAAACCATTAGAGACCGCTATGTGATAAATTATATTAAGTTTTTTTAAATAATTTTCTTTACTTAATGGGACAGTGAACTAACGGTTAATGTAATAATAAAAAGCGGCTTCTTTATGTTGCCACGGATGACCCGATGACGCGGGGATGACCGTGTCGGTGTGAGTTGGCTTTCGATAAATTTGGAAAACATGTGACGATTCTTTTCTTGTTATTGTTAAGTCGAGAAAATTAAGGGAACAATCTTGTTCCAATTCAAGTTTAAATTTAATTTTGTCATGGACTCTATTTATTTTATTGAGGAAAACATCCAGTTGTCTCCTTGTGCCAGTCCAGCAAATAATTATGTCGTCTACATATCGATAGTAATATAAGATATTTTGATTGACAATTATATGTTGTTTTTCGAAATTATCCATGAAAATGTCCGCCATAAGGGGACTTAGAGGGGACCCCATAGCTAACCCTTCTTTTTGTAGATAGAAACGGTTATTAAACCAGAAATAGTTTTGTTTCATACAGAGAGAGGTTAAGTTAAGAAGATCATTTGTTTCCCCGGGATGTAGACGACGTTTTTCAAAGAGATCTGCGAGTATACGCAAACAGTCAGGTGATGGGACATTTGTGAAAAGACTATGAACGTCTAAAGATAACAATATGGATTTAGGAGGACTACGAATATCTTTAATTTTGGAAATGAGATCTAAGCCATTTTTTAGGCTGTAAGTGGGGTTAAATCCAGATTTCCCTCGAAGGAGGAAGTTTAATCTTTTAGCAAGGAAATAAGCTGGTGCACCAATATATGAGACAACTGGACGAATAGGAACATGTTCTTTATGTATTTTTGGTAACCCATATAAAATGGGTGCTTGAGGATTCATTGGAACAAGATTGCTCCGAGGCAAGTTGTGATCGGGAAAAACATTTATGATGACTGCTGTATACATAAATTAATATTCGAAGTAAACTGTTTGGTTGGGTCAGACTTCAATAGCTTATACTCTGAACTTTCATATAAATTACATAATATTGAATTTGATATTTTCTTCGAGACTTAGACTTCTCTCCAGTTGACGGTAACTGTTAGACGTGTGCTTGTTTTATTAAATTCTAAGATACCCTTGTGCAATAAAAGTGTAAAAGTAAAAGTGTAAAGTAATAATTTAAAGTGGTATCAGTCATGTATTAGTATTTTGCAGCTAACGGTAAGCACTACTACACTAGGTGTATATGATAGCACCATTGAAGACGTACATCTGCCCCTATCCATAAGCTTTAGCGATTTTTGTATAAGTAAAATGCAGCGTACTCCTCCATCCACAAAACAAGTTCAATCGGACTCTGACTCGAATGCTATAAGTGAAGTTAGTGCTCAAGGTAAACCTAATATTAGTACTCGATTTAAAAGGAAACGATCTTCTGAAGAGCATTTGACCGATTCTTTAAATACCATAAAAAAGGAATTGTTTGAACTAATTTACTCAAAGTTTAGCACATTACACGATGAAATGAACTTGCTCAAACAACAAACCTCAGATATATGTAAAACTATTGAATTTATGTCTGGAAATTTTGAAGATTTAAAAGCAAAAATAAATGAGCTGGAGAAAGAAAGAAAAGAAAATAAGAATTACATCAAGGAATTGGAAGAAAAGCTGGAGGCGTTTGATAAGGATAGTAGAAGTACAACTATTGAAATAAGGAACATACCAAAAAAACAAGGCGAGACAAAACATGATTTACGTGTTCTAACACAATCCATTGGTAAAGCTCTTGGTGTTGATGTCCTAACATCTGAAATCCACGACGCATATAGGGTTAATATAAAATCAAATATTAGTCCTCCAATATTAATAAAGTTTTGCACCACTTTTCGTAAAGATGAATTTATTAAGAAAGCAAAGAAGTTTAATAAAGAACATCCCGGAAAACTTAACACTCAGTTGTTGCATCTCGGATATCCAACAGCTCAGATATATGTCTCTGAAAATCTTACAGCAAAAACAAGAAGTCTTTTTTTTATACTAGAAACTATGCCAAAACAAACAGTTATGACTATTGCTGGCATTCTTTTGGCAAAAATTTTCTTCGTAAAAAAGAGGGTGCACCCCATATTCTTATTAAAAATGACAAACATTTGGACGAGCTTCGAAACAGCTCAAGAATTGAGAAGAATATTCCAATGTCGTTTTTACTCGTATCACTATACTACCTGCAGGTTAAATTTTTTAACATATATACTTATCATAATATTAGCATTTAATGTATTCCTAACCGAATGTTGTGTCTTACACGCATATCATACTAAGCTTGTTGCACACACTACATCTTCGATCTACAATACACATAATTGTTATACACTTCAAAAAATACAATTTTATAACGCTGTTAGGCCACTATTACCTATCGCTGAACAAAGAATTAGTTTATTTTCTTCTGATATTTCCTCTTTGTGTTACTTTATATTTAGAGCTTGTGGTTCGTATAACACATGATTCTTAAATAATAGGTTTGAAAGTTTGCTCTTGTTGTAACAAATATAAGTAAAATAAAAACAAAAAATTTTACTACCGAATTGGATAATTATCATGTGTCAAAAGTTTATCAATGTGATGTACGTCTTGCTCACAAACTTTTAGACAATTCTGGCAAGAAGCTTATAATTATGTGTCAGAATATTCGTAGCATCGGGTATAACCTACTACAAGTTGAAATACTCTTGGCTTGTTTGAAGCTTGATGTTAATATTATTGTTTTAACAGAGTGTTGGCTTGGAGGAATTAATCATTTACCGACGCTAAATGATTATACCGCATATGGTACTAAAAATAATAAGTCACAAAATGAAGGAGTTGTGGTTTATATAAAAAATGATATTATGGCAACTGTAGTTGAACCCCCTGCTTTTGAAGGCAACTGTTTGATTATTAAGATCGGAAACGAAACTGCAATTATTGCTATCTATCGTCCACCTTCATATCGTTCATATGAAAACTTTTTGCAGGCTATTAATGACATACTAGAACCGTTGAATAAATTCACTAATATTATAGTTACGGGTGACATGAACATAAATATAAGCACTACAAATTTGAACTCAGAATGTGAGGAATATCTCGATCAAATCTCGATCTAATGGCTTATCACGGATTACTGTCAACAGATTCACTGTCTACGAGATTAAGCTCATGCCTGGATCACGTATTTTTAAAATCTCGTTTAAAGGCAATAACTTTAATAGTTTCTTCTACTTTAACGGATCACTATACAGTTCTATTTTGTCTCGAAAACCATATAACTCCTCTAAGTGAATCAAAACTCCACAAATTTATTGACTATGATAAAGTTGCATCTGAATTGAATTTGGAATTTATCAACGCTATATTAAATTGTACTGATGTTAATATCGCTACAAATATGCTAGTAAAGGAGCTACAAAGAGCTATAGACGTACATACCACAATGAAGACCGTCCCCGCTCGTAAGAGAATAAAAGTTCCCTGGCTTACTCAAGGGCTACTTAGGTGCATTAGACATAAAGACAAACTACATCGTGATGTCATAAGTCATCCTGATAACATAAAGCTTACGATTACTTAAACGCTATAGAAATTTTTGTAACGAATTATTAAAAAAAGTTAGGGCAGATTTTGATAACAATGAATTATATAAAGCTGGAAATGATAATAAAATAAAGTGGAAAATCGTCAAAAATATAGCTAAATTAAATAGTAATGTTACATCTTTAAATTTTAATCTTTTTAGCCTAAGAGCCAGTCCAGTAGAATCAATTAACTATATTAATAATTATTTTGCCAATATTGGGAAGAAACTGGCAGACGAAATTTCAATAAATTACGTAAGGAATGAGTCAACAACAGCGGATTCAAATTTAATAAATCAGTCTCAATCTTTGGGCTTAAGACCCACCGATCCACTTGAAGTCGAGTGTTTACTGAGTAATCTTAAACATAATTCTGCACCAGGCTACGATGGAATTTCCAATCAGGTGCTTAAATCTACTATCATCATCATCATCATCATTACAGCCTTTCATAAGTCCACTGCTGAACATAGGCCTCCCCCAAGGAATGCCACAAAGCACGGTCCTGAGCCACTTGCATCCATCGACTTCCTGCATGTCTTACCAGGTCGTCACTCCATCTCGTGGGGGCTCGCCCTACACTTTGCCTACCAGTACGAGGCTGCCACTCGAGAACCTTTTTTCCCCATCGGTTGTCGGTTCTTCGAGCTATATGGCCGGCCCACTGCCACTTCAGCTTACTAATCCGTTGGGCTATGTCGGTTACTCTAGTTCTACTGCGGATATCCTCATTCCTAAGTTTATCACGTAGAAAAACTCCGAGCATAGCCCTCTCCATAGCTCGTTGAGCGACCTTGAGCTTCCTCATATGGCCAGCTGTGAAGGACCACGTCTCAGTTCCGTAAGTCATCACTGGCAACACGCACTGGTTGTACAATTTCGTTTTAAGGTTTTGAGGTATGTCTGACGAGAATATGTGTCGTAGCTTCCCGAACGCTGCCCAACCGAATTGAATCCGTCGATTGACCTCTCGGTCGAAGTTGGACTTACCTAGTCGGACTATTTGTCCCAGGTAAACATACTCGTCAACAACTTCGAGCTTAGTGTTCCCAACAACTACCGGCATAGGTGTGAGATGGACATTAAAAATAATCTTTGTTTTGTCCATGTTCATCTTAAGACCTATCCGTTGGGTGACACTATTGAGGTTAGTGAACATAGTGCTTAGTTCCTCCAGCGATTCTGCCATAAGGACTATATCGTCGGCAAATCGAAGGTGAGTGATGTACTCACCATTGATGTTGATACCGTATCCTTTCCAGTCCAGAAGCTTGAAAACGTCTTCCAATGCAGCGGTGAAGAGTTTCGGGGATATGACGTCACCCTGTCTTACACCTCTTTGCAATTGGATAGGTTTCGTACTCTGGTTCTGTACTCGGATAGCCATCGTAGCTCTACTGTAGAAACACTTCAGCACTTTGATATACCGACAGTCAACTTGTTACCGCTGAAGGGACTGCAGCACCGTCCAAATTTCGACGGAATCAAAGGCTTTCTCATAGTCCACATACGCCAGACATAGTGGCAAATTGTACTCTTCGGACTTCTGTACAATTTGCCGAAGAGTATGTATGTGGTCTATGGTGCTAAAGCCCTTTCGGAAACCGGCTTGTTCGGGAGGCTGGCAGTCGTCAAGTCTGCGCGCGAGACGATTCGCAATGACTCTCGAAAACAGCACGTAGACGCGGCTCAGAAGGGAAATCGGTCTGTAGTTCTTCAAGAGAGCGTTGTCACCTTTCTTGAAGAACAAGACCACCGCACTTCTGCTCCACGCCTCCGGTGTAATGCCACCATGGAGGACGGAATGAAATAGCTTCTGAAGGACTTCAAGTACCGGTCTTTCACCCGCTTTCAGAAGCTCCGCTGTAATTCCATCCTCGCCTGGGGCCTTACCGTTTTTAAGGTGCTGGAGAGCCATACTAATCTCGCTCAGACTGACGTCCGGGATATCTTCGGAATAGTGTCGAATGAGACTCGCTCTTGGATCGTTACTCACACTTGCGTGTGGCTCCAACGATGACGTGTACAGCTGCCCATAGAACCTCTCAATCTCACTCAAAATCTCAGGTGTCTCGGAAACGACGCTGCCACAATCGGTTTTCAGCTTCGACAGTTGGCTCTTTCTGGCAGACAGATCTCTAGCAAAGACATTAGAGCCCTGGTTCCACTCGATCGCTTCTTCAATACGAGCAGTATTAAAGTTGCGTAAGTCCAGCCGCATGCATTTGGAGATCTGTCTGTTCAGTTGCCTGTATGCTGTCAAATCTACTGAAGACCGCAGCTTCATATCCCGTCTAACAGCCATAAGATTAAGAGTGTGATCGAAAAGTTTTTGTGTTCTTCTGCGGCGGGTCTTGCAAAAACTTAGCTCCGGCCGCATGGACAGTTTCCACGAGCTTGTCATTCATATCGTCCACTGCATTGCAATCTTTTAGGCACTGAAAACGGTTTCGTAACTCGAGATGAAAGGTTTTGGGACTTTGGATTAGAGCACGAGGGGGACGGAGCGTTGACTTCATCAGACGAGACCTCTCCAACTTAACGTTTAGGTTCAGTGTGCTTCTCACCATTCGGTGATCGCTGCCGGTTTTCACCCTCGCGATCACTGAGACATCACTGAATAGTTGTCGTCTGGCTGTCATAATGAAGTCAATCTCATTTTATGTCGGACCGTCGGGGCTCGACCAGATCTACTTCCTGTGGGGCCGCTTCTGGAAGAAAGAATTCATCATAACGAGTCCCTCTTTCTCCATGAAGTCGGCCAGCTGCTGGCCCCTTGGGTTCCGTTGCCCTATTCCAAATTTCCCTACTTTCAGCTCACCGTTCTCTCTTGTGCCTAGTTTTGCATTGAAGTCTCCCATTAACACCGTATATTGGGTTTTGGAGGAATGCATGGCTCTAGAGATATCCTCATACATTTTACTCCACCTCCTCATCGGGGTGGGCCGAGGTTGGTGCGTATACCTGTATGACCTTCAGCGAATACCGTTTGGTGATTCTGAGTATAAGGTACGCAACCCTCGTCGACACACTCCCGATCTTTACAACGTTGTTAATGAGAGACTTGTGGACGATAAATCCGACACCTCCTTGGGACAGATGGTCGCCCTCCCGGTGATAGAACAAGTTGCCGGATTCGAGGATTACCGTGTCCTCCCCCTCTCTTCGGACTTCGGATAATCCTATAATATGCCAGCGCAACTTGTCTATGTCTTCTTCCAGCTCAACGATCTTCTCGTCAGTCCTCAGGGTGCGTGCGTTGTACGTTGCCAGGTCGAGTCGTTTAAGGTGGCAACCGAACCTCCACCGGAGATTCTTAGCACTCCCTTCCTATCTACTAAGCACCTGATAATTCCCTCTATTGTACACATTTGTAGCCTTAGTCTTGAATCAGGTGTGTTTCCTGATCTGTTCAAAGTTGCTTTGATAAGTCCTATACATAAAGGCGGAGACAGAGACAGTATCAGTAACTATCGTCCCATTTCCATTCCACCAGCCCTATCTAAAGTATTGGAACGTCTATTAAATAATCGTTTAAAATCATATTTTTCTAAATATAACTTACTTTCTGAAAATCAATTTGGTTTTGTAAATGGAAAATCTACTGAAGATGCAGTTTTATCTCTAACAGAGTTCATTATAAGACATGTTGACAGTAATAATAAATGTATTGGAATATTCTTGGACCTTGCAAAAGCGTTCGATACTGTTGGCTAAGATGGAAAAACTAGGTATCAGGGGTACATCTCTGAAGTTGTTTATAAGTTACCTATCAAATAGAACTCAACTTGTAAGAATTGGAAGCCTAACAAGTGAAAAAACTAATATTAATTATGGTGTACCTCAAGGTAGCATACTTGGCCCTACCTTGTTCCTTATATATGTGAATGATCTATATGGGCTTAAAATGCACGGTTGTAAAATTATTGCCTATGCTGATAATACTGTTCTACTGTTTCATGCACCCTCCTGGCATGAAAGCATTGATTTAGCTCAGATAGGTCTCGAAGAAGTTATGTCATGGTTGAGAAAGAATTTGCTAACCTTGAACATTGATAAGACGAAGTATCTTACTTTTATGAAATCTTCAGTAGGTAAACATGAACTTGACTCTTATTCTCTTAAAGCACATATGTGTGGTAACTCTTCATCACTTTTATGTAACTGTCAGATCATAGAGAGAGAGTGAAATCCATTAGATACTTAAGTGTTACTGTTGATTACCTCTTAAACTGGCAAGAGCATATTAACAAATTAAAAAGTAACATTAGGAAACTTATACTAGTGTTTAAACGTTTAAGACATATTCCAATTGAACTACTCAAAACCATATATAATGCCCTCTGCCATTCGCTATTGTCATACTGTATTACTGCTTGGGGAGGTACTTACAAAACTTATATCTTGCGCATTGAAAGATCTCAAAGAGCTGTGCTGAAAGTTATGCTTACTAAGCCTTTTAAGTTTCCCACAAGCAAGTTGTTCTCGGAAGTAAATGTGCTTACAGTCCGACAGCTATTTATTTTAAAATCTGTTCTTAAAACACATAAGAATTATAATTGTAACTTAAATTTATTTCAACAGTTAAGAAGAAAAGATCGAATTATACTACCAGACAAATTTCACTCGTCTTATGCTCAAAGACAAATAAACTTTTTGGGTCCTTACCTTTATAAAAAAAATTAGCAATATTATAACGATATATACGCTAACGCGTTTTAAATGTAAGCAAGCTCTAACTAAGTTTTTAATGTCTTTATCTTATGAGGAAACTGAAAAATTATTAAATATAGATAGGTAAAATATAAACTCTTAAGGAAATATCACACACACACTTTCTTTCTCACACGCACATACACATACACACATATACACACACACGTAATTACACACTCACAAACACACACACACTTATTTACTACACACTCGCATCTACCTATTAGTTTTACACATAGTTTAAACTTATAATACTGGTTAGGATTAGTTAATTATTACATACTATAAAACATTTTACTTATTATCCCTTTGTTTTTATTTTTTATTTTTTTTAGTTTTTAAGGAAATGTAATATTATTTGACTTACTACTCACTAGTTGTAACAATTATTTTTATGTGGAATCTAGAATAATATCTTGTAAAAGTTTGCTATAATATTTAAATATCAATAAGTGTGTGATATATTTATAACATATCGCTTCTGCCTTGGTCTTGTACCACACAACTAATATTTTAGCCATAATGTTATTGAACCATTTGTCGGATTTTTTAATTAACTAATTGTCTTACGTCTACCCACTTTACATCATTTATGAATCGTCGTATAAAATGTGTTTTTTATGATTTTGTTATTCTATTTCGAATGTATTAAAAGGGGAGAGCTTAGCAGCTGAAACACAGGTCTGTGACCTAGCACAGTTGCTAAAGATACCATAATTATAGTATTGGATTAAGTCTTAATTATATAAATTTTTATAAGGTTTTGTTTTATGTAAAGTGTTTTTGGATCAATAAATTATTATTATTATTATATATTATTTATATACTCTTCCACAAAACGGCGTTTATGTGTCGTTCAAAACAAACAATTCCCTTAGAAATATCTGTAATAATAAAGATAAGTTGGATATTCGTCAAAAGTCAGGTGTTTACAAACTTATTTGTGACGAATGCCACGCCGTTTACGTGGGTCAGACTGGTCGCAATTTCGAGACACGTTATAAAGAGCATTTAGCCGCGTACAGGAATTGCAATCCCGATAAATCCCATTTTGCCAAACATCTTTTGGACACTGGACACAACCTAGCCAACGACCACTCCTTTAAAGTCTTACATACGTGTAATAAAGGGCTGCGGCTGTGTGTGCTGGAACAGTTAGAGATATTAAAAAGTAATAATAGTACCGATGCATTGCTGAATGAACAAACAAATGTTATTAGCTCACCTCTCTTAAATATCTTTAAGCCTGCTCTCTAATAATAGAGAGCCTCGCAATATGGTCGTTTGTCACCCTCACGGTGATCGGCGATTGGTTGCGTGGTTGGAGGGTGGGCGTTGCGCGGCGGAGAGAGCGCGAGGCGTTTAGAGAGCGGTTGCGTCATCGGTTTGTATAAAAGGCACTTGTTTTGGCTCGCCGCTCACTTAGCGGTTAGCCACCGTAGAGTCTATATCACCTGAGGATGCCTCGTGTAGAGGCGAAACACGTGTCGTATTATCGTCAGTGGTGTGTCTTGCCTAGTGTAGTGGTGTTGGGAGTAGCGGTGCTGGGATTAGTGGTGGCGGGGATAGTGCACGCAATTGAGGGAGGGCGGGAGGTGCTCTTCATACTAGGTAAGACACATCATTTTATTTTATAATGCGGATATTTGCGAAGTAAAATTTTTCTAAAATATTTTATATTTGTTATTTGATCAATTATTCACTTTTTATATACTTTTTGTTGATACTTTGTTTTTGATTATATAACCTTAAAAAATGGCATTAAAGTTTTTTTTATTGACCGATTAATGTGTTATTTTTATTAAAACTACAGTCGCAGTACGCATCGCAGCGCCGCCGGCAGAATATAAACACGTCTCAAGTGGTTGAAGCGTGGGCTCGAACACCTAAATAGAACCGTTTTCCCCCCGAAGAGTAGAAAACGAATATTTAGGTTTCAGCCGTAGCTTGAACCACCCTTCAGGGTCCTTGCCGGCTCCTTCAAAAGTACTGAGGAACAGATAGTTTGAAGGTGTGAGTGACGTATTTCTAGGAGCGTAATCTCAAGTGGTTCAAGCTACGGCTGAAACCTAAATATCCGTTTTCTACCCTTCGGGGGGAAAACTGTTCTATTGCAGAATTTATTTACCTGTAAGTACTTTTTAATTTTTTGTAAAATAATTCCACATTTTTTGTTATAATAATAATATTATTACTAGAGAAGTATAAACTCAAAAATTTTATACTTCTCTTTTGTCAGATCTTTCCTTGATTTTTGCAGCACTGTTTGGAGCCCTTGTTATGAAGTTCATATTAGGAGAATAGAAAGAGTTCAAAAATTGTTTATTAAATCCCTAAATTATCGCCAAAATATTTTAAATCAGTCATACACAGATTCATTAAAAAAATACAATTTACTTTCTCTTTGCAATAGGCGTAAAATGTTTAACATAGTATTTCTATACAAAATTATTAATAACTTAGTCGACTCCTCGTTGTTACTTAGCAGATTGTCATTTGTTTCCAGAGTCCGTCTGCCAGTGCGCTCCTCACGTCCAAAACCACTTTTCGTAACTCCACGATATCATAAAAATTATACACGTAACTCATTTGTGTATCGTTCCACTAACGTCTACAATAAAACATTCACAGATATTGATTTATTTAATACATCAGTATCAAAGTTTAAATCCGCTCTCTTTCAATGTTTGGCTTGTGAATAATCTAGTTACCCATCACTGAAAATGATGCAGCACTCAATTCGGTAATTGAATCTGAATTGAATCTGTCAGTGTTATAATAATCAGATTTTTAACATAGGTTTTTCTTCTCTATTTTCCTTAATTGGACACCAAATGTTTACTAGTTACCTTATCTTAGAACTTAGTGTATTAATAAAATAAATTAATTTATAATGTCCTTTAGTCCTAAAAGTGGCTCAATAAGTTTAAAATATTGTAAAAGTTTAGTTAAAGGCACTATAGGTCTTTAGTTATATTAATATTTATCCATGTTACTATCTTTATACATGACTGTTTGTTGCCTTAAATAAATTAAAAAAAAGAATATTTAGATTTAAGATAGTAGTCGTCGAAAACCCCATTTATTTTATTAATTTTTCTGTTTAAAATGTATTCATATAAAATTATAGGCTCGATCACTCCCAGAATTGCTCTCTATCTGTTCGCGAAATTTCATTACAATCGGTTCAGCGGGATAGATAGTCAGACAAAAATAAAAAATGGTTCAGCTCAATTGAAGGCAATTATTTAGATATGGCAAACAGACACTTCAGTTTTATTTATACATGTCACAGTCAAAACTCTTAACCAGTCAAAACCATTTTTAACTGTAAAAATTTGGATAATAGTGGTTTTGACCAAATTGCATTGACTAAAAGTGGTTTCGACCAAGAATAATAATCATAAGTACTTTTTGAATTTCTGAAATTAAAAAGTTAAATTTCTTCAATATCATATTTTATATCATTACAATGTAGTTTTAATTGTAAATAAAACATATATATTTAAATATTTTTTTTTAATTAAATTAAACATTAATTGTAGTTTTTTGATCAACGTCCTTAGTCAAAACCACTTTTGACTGCAAAAATCATTTAAAAGTGGTATTGACCAACGTCCTTAGTCAAAACTACTTTTGCTTGATTTTTTACAATCAAAACTGGTTTTGACCGGTTATGAGTTTTGACTGTAACATATATATATATATATATATATATATATATATATTTACTATTTGAAAGAGAACAGTGTAGAAGTTTATAAAATTAAGATAAGACCCCAAGTTGCGGGTAGTAAATTACCAATTTATTAATTTTTAAATTAACCAAAAAAAAAAAAGAATCTATGCGGTCACGGTACACGGCACAGCTCGTTTGCAATTGATATTGCATATATCCATTTAATTACTATTAGTACTAAAGTTTACTAATATCAACTTTATATCGATAATGAGTATGAGAATTAAAGTTTTTTAGATCCTGTTTAATAATATACTTACACAAACTTGAGAAAAAGTTTCTATATATAAAAATATCTATCAACTTCATGAGTAAGTAGTTTTATCATAAACTGTTAGAAGTTTTTCTACTCGAAGCTCTGTGGTTAGGTAACCCGGCGAACTCGTTATCAGCACGCACTTGACCCGGTAGCCGTATCTGATCGCTCATTATACCAATAATAGCTCTTTGATCAGTCTTATTCAAAGAAAAACAGTTGTAAACAATACATTGCCCAATAGAATAGAGAAAACTTATCCCCTGAGTTATCACGGCTCTCCTACAACCTACAGTTATTAGAATTTATTGTATTCCATTGAATATTTTCATTTAATGGTTCATTTATTCAAATTTTAATAAAAATAAAAATCTCACTGTACGTACACTGTTTGCCTTCCATATAGATTGCCTCATAGGGGAGATTTTGCAGTTGTTGGTCACATTTGGCAGGCAGGTTAGCAAACGCAGTTAACAATTTTGAGATGTTATTGGAAAGATGCAGGCTATCCATTTCCTGTTTTATTTACCTTATTCCCGTCTTACCACACGAGATGATATAAGGTAATCTTAAAATATTTATAATTTGATATTACTGGATTTGACCTTTAAAATAAACGCGAACATTTTTATATAAAACTAAAGTGACAAATAAACTTACAAACCACCTGATGATACTCCTACTACCATACTGCAGACCAGGGACACATGCAACTAGATACAAACCGCATTCTTCATTAAAAGTTGCATCCATTAAATAACCAAAAATGTACATATTATGTCATTTTGCACTTTCTCTAAAGCGTTTCCCGTGTTATGATGAGAATAGACAATGAAGCTTTTTTTTTTTTTTTTATAAGATAAGGGTGACAAACGAGCACACAGTCCACCTGATGGTAAGTGGTAGCTGCGGCCCATAGACATCTACATCTATCCTCTATTACAAATCAAAATGTAGATGCGTTGTCACCCTTGAGGACTAAGATGGAATGCCTCATTTCCAGTAAAAAAGGCCTCCGGCCACCTGCACTCACCAAGCGAAACGCAGAGGTGAATCTCTACTTCACGCTGGTTTTCTGTGAGGTCGTGGTACCACCCCGGTTCGAGCCGGCCCATCCGTGCGACAGCAAAAGCTGCCGCTTGGCTCTACCAACTGTGTCTATCCCACGAATAGATCGCATAACATCTTAAATATAACCATTTGATTAGGTACAACAGTAGTTCCTAGAAATAAACTATGTCGGCTTTTCCTTTATGTGTATATGTTACGGCTAAAAGCTGAAGTGCGGTTACACCTAGGTTTAGCCGGCTAGTGCTAGGTTAGCCAGCAGTAGTTGGTTAAATTTAGGTGAACTGTTAAATTTGTAAAAACACGGATATATATAAACACGGATATAAATAAAATGACTGAATACGTACTAAATTGTACTTATTAATGAAAATAATACAATTTTGTACAATTTCAAGATACTAATATAAATATAATCATGAATAAAAGTTCCTTGAAAACTTAATATGTTTCTTTGCCAACATAATATGAATTTTCATTAAAAAAAAACTTGAAGATAATAAAAAAAGATAGAAAAACAGTAAAAATTTCAATTACCAATGTCACATGCATGTATATAGTCCTTCTTTTCTTTTAATTACGAAAGGAATCTATGGTGGCTGTGTATATTTAGGCTTTATCTGCCGACTTCCAAAAAGGAGACGGTACTAAATTCGAGTGTATGTTTTTTTTTTTTATGTGTGTTACCTCATAACTTTGTACTGGGCGAACCGATTTGGATGATTCTTTTTTTATATGAAAGTTGATAGTTCTCGTGTGGTCCCATATGAATTTGATCAAGGTCAGACCAATGGTTATTGAGTTATTCTTAAATAACCTATATTGAAGTCGGCTGTAGAAAAATTTTAATTTTAAATTATATTTATATTTACTATTCCGATTTGCCAATTGCTTTGGGCAAAAATCGTTCAGTATAATATAATCGTAAAATAAACCTAGCAAGCTAACAGCATAGCAAAGTGGCGAAGCAATCAGCTTTGTAGCGGTTTCTAACGGAAAAAAAATCAAAATAGTAGGTTCAGATGCCTGGGTGATCAGTAATCGATTGCTGAAAACAGAATTTGAAAATTCGAAACCGTTCTCGAGATAATCGTGGGACAGACGGACAGACGGACGGACAGACGGACAGACGGACAGACGGACAGACATCGTGAAATCAATAAGTGACTTCGCAAGCTTCGCCACTTAATAATCAGGTTCATTTTTGAAAACGTTGGTATCCAGCAGTGGATTAGAAACCCTATTAAAGATAAAGATGAAAAAAAAACTTTTAACTTTAAAGAAGGAGAAAGAGCAGTAAAGACTCGCTTTGTAATTTTAATTTAAGTTCAAGTTAAAATAAAATATTGTTTATATTTCAGACATGCAGGTTTCCTACACCATCATGGATATCATAAAGTAATTTTTAACTGAGTTGATTCGTAGAGAATGTCATATGGCATTATGTTCACTCTTTGTAACCCCTAGTTAAAGGTGTTTGAATTAAAGGATAATTAGTTAATAAAATAAATATTTTTTGGTACCGGGAACCCAATAAATAGATTTTTTGGTAACGCTTAAGTAAAAGGACAGAAAACCTTTTTAAATCGCGCATATTATATTTAGTGTTTCGCGCCAAAATTAGCAAAACGAAACACTCAAACACCTCGGTGTCTGCCTGTCTGCCTGTCACAGTTATTATTCCCCGGAGACTATTTTCCATTAATGCAAAATTAGACATTCTTACGAATAAAATATCAGTCAATAGGAAGTTAGTTTTTTAGGTCGAACAGACATATAAAAGCTGGAATCACAGTAACCCATTACAAACTTTGCAATTGCCTAACAGAAATGTTATAGAAATATGTCTCTGTGGATCCGATGAATAAATACATTATTACCTCACAAATCAACAGTTATACCACAGTCTAAGGTTATACCTAGGCCTCTTACAATGAATGCCACAAAATACGGTCCTGACCCACCTGCATTTCACACCAAGTCATTAGTCTCCATCTCGTGGGGGCCGCTATACATATCGCTTACCGCTACGAGTTGGTTGTCGGATACATCAGTTGTCGGTTATTCGAGCTATATGGCCGGCCCGTTGCCTCTTCAGTTTTTTGATCCGTTGGACAATGTTGGTTACACAGTCCACATGGTAAGTGGAGTCTATGACCTATAAAAGTAAAGTAAAGTAAAGTAACAGCCCATATACGACACAAGGCTGGGCACTAGCCTCCTTTCATGTCTGAGAGGGATTTAGGGCAAGGAAATGTCCGCCGCGCTGACCCAATGCGTGTTGGCGAACGTCACATGTCTTCGAAATATTTTTTCTTATTTCTCAGACATGCAGGTTTCCTCACGATGTTTTCCTTCACCGCCGAGTATGTGGTAAATATTAAATAAGCACTTAAAATGCATTTAACAATTCATTTCCAATTAATAATTTCATTGGTGCCGACGGGGATCGAACCCGGGCTGCTCGCGTACTGTGAAATTTACAGCGAACGTTTAGCCCCTGAGCTGCCATAGCTCTCTCCTATTACAACCTGTTTCTTCTCGATTAAAAATGAAACTGCAAACCTCTCGTTAGAGGCATCCATGCCTCCTGCATCCATCGACTTCCTGCATGTCTTACCAGGTCGTTACTCCATCTCGTGGGGGGTCGCCCTACACTTCGCCTACCGGTACGAGGCTGCCACTCGAGAGCCTTTCTTCCTCATCGGTTGTCGATTCTTCGAGCTATATGGCCGGCCACTTCAGCTTACTAATTCGTTGGGCTATGTCGGTTACTCTGGTTCTACTGCGGATATCCTCATTTCTAAGTTTATCACGCAGTGAAACCCCGAGAATAGCCCTCTCCATAGCTCGCTGAGTGACCTTGAGCTTCCTCATACGACCAGCAATGAAGGACCACGTCTCAGATCCCGTAAGTCATCACTGGCAACACGCACTGGTTGTACAATTTCGTTTTAAGGTTTTGAGGTATGTCTGACGGGATGATGTGTCGTAGCTTCCCGAACTCTGCCCAGCCGAGTTGAATCCGTCGATTGACCTCTCGGTCGAAGTTGGACTTACCTAGTCGGACTATTTGTCCCAGGTAAACATACTCGTCAACAACTTCGAGCTTAGTGCTCCCAACAACTACCGGCATAGGTGTAACCTGGACATTAAACATGATCTTTGTTTTGTCCATGTTCATCTTAAGACCTACCCGTTGGGAGACACTATTGAGGTCATTGAACATAGTGCTTAGGTTCTCTAGCGATTCTGTCATAAGGACTATATCGTCGGCAAATCGATGGTGAGTGATGTACTCGCCATTGATGTTAATACCGTATCCTTTCCAGTCCAGAAGCTTGAAAACGTCTTCCAATGCAGCGGTGAAGAGTTTCGGGGATATAACGTCACCCTGTCTTACACCTCTCTGCAATTGGATAGGTTTCGTACTCCGGTTCTGTACTCGGATAGCCATCGTAGCCCTACTGTACAAGCACTTCAGTACTTCGATATATCGACAGTCAACTTGGCACCGCTGAAGGGACTGCAGCACCGCCCAAATTTTGACGGAATCCAAGGCTTTCTTATAGTCCACATACGCCAGGTATAGTGGCAAATTGTACTCCTCGGACTTCTGTAGAACTTGCCGAAAGGTATGTATGTGGTCTATGGTGCTAAAGCCCTTTCGGAAACCGGCTTGTTCGGGAGGCTGGAAGTCGTCAAGTCTGCGTGCGAGACGATTCGTAATGACTCTCGAAAACAGCACGTAGACGCGGCTCAGAAGGGAAATCGGTCTGTAGTTCTTCAAGAGAGCATTGTCAACTTTCTTGAAGAACAAGACCACCGCACTTCTGCTCCACGTCTCCGGTGTAATGCCACCATGGAGGACGGAATTAAAGAGCCTCTGAAGGATTTCCAGTACCGGTTTTCCACCCGCTTTTAGAAGCTCCGCTGTAATTCCATCCTCGCCTGGGGCCTTGCCGTTTTTAATATGTCCAATGACTCCTTAAATTTAGTTGCCTACTGCTCCAGGTAAGGCTGGCGAGGTGATGAGCAAAGTGCCACCGGTTCCTTCACATTGGTAATGCTGCTCTATCACTAGTCATCATAGACAAATTGGGATTTCAAATTGGGAGTTTCGTCCTTAGTCGCTAGAGCCTCGTTTGTCATTTGTAGGATGCACGTGAAGTTAGGAAAAGTTGTTAAAAGGGGAATCCCCTTTCTCTTGCACCTTATGAATCATAAGTTGTAACTTATCCTAATCATACACAATCTGTTGGGTCTGTCGACGGTAAAATTCAATATGATAAGTACAGAAATTTTTCCTTCGTCTTTATTCTAGTTTTCCTTTTTATCTGTTAGTACACAAAATACTTAAATCGGACTAATTAGAACTTGTTTTAATCAAAGGATTTTCCTTACAGTGAACTGTGACCTGGTCTATAGTCTGCAATACTAATGACATGCGCAGAAAACTTATCAGTATAGCTCTGCGTGACCTGTTTATCATTAACGAGTAAGGCACGGCTAAGAGAGCCCGCCTTGTCGAATTTTCTAATATTCCGCCTTTTTAAAAATAATTAATTTATTGGTTGTAAGCACTTGCGTTAGTTTAGTTAGTTTTTAATAAGAACTATGACAGTGATATTAATCGTTCAGGTTAATTGTGGATTCATAAATTGTTTTTGAATTCGAGAAAGTTTTTATTACCATCATGAAGTTTTTGGCGGTGTTCATTAGTGTGCTGTATTTTGTATCAAGGAATTTGGTCGTCGGTAAGTAATAATTCAGATTGTCTCACTAGTTACATTTGAACAAATATGAACATCTGTGTTGCGAAGGCCGGGCGGTTCATAAAGTGTCAGCATCTTCGTAAAATATATTAATTATTACCCTTATCTTATGTAAATTGTTACAATTTCGATGATTGCGTTTTCAATAGAATAAGAATACAGATAGGATCCTAACAATAACATTTTCAATAAACTTTTAGGTATCTAATATAAAACCAAATAAGTACTGTTTAGCTCGGCTGATCGTTGCTGTAGCCTGTACTACTATTTTTGACGAATACTGATAATGCATCAACTATTTTGCGTTTGGTGAAAAATTATTTTTTTGTTAAGGCTAAGTCAACATAGAAAATTAAAAAAAAAACAGATAGGAAACTTTCCTCGTCCCTTGAACTTTTGGTTCCTAGAAGAAATTAATAAATATCACACCTAAATAATAGGTTTTTCATTTTATTTTTATTTTCATTGATAATGCTATACTTGCCGGGTATATTATTATCTACTCTACTTTTTTTTTTAAGTATTGAGATAACCATTAAAAGTAAAGCTTAACTAGAACTAACGAGACTAAGAAACTAAAGTCACATTTTAAACATTTTATCTAATGAAGTATATAATAGATACGATAGGTACTTCAGTTCTTCTTGTTATTTTTTATTATTATTCCTTATTTAAATTATCATTATTTTAATATATCACTATATGAAGATTTTTCTTTTTTAAACATTTTATAACGAAATTTTTCTTGCCTTTACAATATGACATGCACACACAGTTACCTGCTAATAAAGTTATTTGAATTACAAAAAAAATTGTATTTTGATCTAGTTGAATATACATTATGGTATTACAAAAAGCGAAAAATGCTTTTATAGTTTTGTACATACATATCTTAACGCCTGTAATCCCCGAGTGAGTAGGCAGAGCCCGAAGAGCAGCGAGCAACTTTGACCACGTTAAGCTAAAAATTATGAGTTTAGATGGAAAATTTTGAAAGAAGTTTACAAGCTGTATAACCTACCTTCTTTTTTAAAAAAAAGTGATAGGTAGGCTAGCCCATCGCCTAAACAATCAGTAACTAAATATCTCATTTGCTGCCTTTTAGGACATGTGAGGCAAGTAAAATAGTTGGCAAATTCTTTTTTGTCATGCGTCCCACATAAACATGAGACCTATATATCCCAGACCAATATGGGACCCTATTTAAAAAATTTCTGATAAGGGATATATTTACATTTAATAGTTTAGTATTAAATAGATTTATTGGCATAATAGAATAGTCGAGTCGTAAAGTATTTTTGGATTGAATAAAAAAGTTTATCCTATATCTTGTTTAACACTCATTCTGCTTATGCAGTCTAAAATTGATGATGAAATTATGCATGCGTCAGCGTTCGTAATCCCGTCGCAAATAGGCCTTTATAATTCAAGGTGACTTTAAGAACCATAAACGAGAAAACACATTAAATTAAGTTTTAGCATAATAAGGTTATGTGGATTTTATTTATTTAAATTTATAGCTTTATGCTTTTCTATGCTGTAAACAAAATTTAGTTTATTGATAGAACCAATCGGAGAATTTAACTTTACGGAAATAGGTACGTTAATTCAAAGATGTGAAAGTTAATTATTTATTAATCAGTGTATTTTCTGTTTCTGCAACCACCGTTATGAAAGGAAAGTTTCTAAACAGTACCTTCTAGCTAGTGTAGAATCTACTCCATTTAAATGGAGCGACAATTTGATAGCATGTGCGGGAAGCGGATAGATTCACGAGGCTAAGGACCGCATTGTTATGATGTTAACAAATGTCAAAATGTACTTCCACTTTCTTGCGTTCAGTGCTTAGGTTGCCAACCTAACTTTTTTGACTGCCTCGTTGGTGGGGCCAAAATTAGTTATTGGATTTTTCTGTAAGAAATTTATTAGTAGTAGCCCGGAAGTTGGCGGTATTACAACCCCATGCCTCGGAGATTGGTTCTGCGCCAGATCTCTCCTCGGTCGTACCGGATTACCGTCCTATTGGACTACGAGAGTGAGGGAATAGAGATAGTGCACTTGTCCTTGCGCATACACTTGGGCACTATTAATTCTTCCCTCGCAGTTGGCTAGTCTCCAGAGACCGGCCGCCGTGATCGAAATCGGTCTAGAAGACGTTATTATTGTTATTAAGTTGCCAAATTTTTATTCATTTACTGAGCGCATATCAAAAACAGAGCGATTTAATGGGGCTTGATTATTTGTCTTGAATTTTGCGGTCCAGTCGCATCTGGATATAATTTGACATATCCCCTTGCAGAACGCCTAATGTCCCGGGTATCATTAAATAATAAAACATTTCCGAGGCATTATCCTCTCATTATAATAATTTACCTGAAGGTCAAACAAAATGATCCATTAAAACCCGCGTAAAAGAACATATAGCTGACGTGAAGCACCGATGCTCTGGAATGTCTGCAGTCTGTGAACATGTTCAAGATTATCCCCGCCATTACATCAGATTTGATAGACCACAAATCCTCGCAAAAGAACACCGATTCCTACCAAGGATGATACGCGAGGCTATTGAAATTAAAAAAAAACATCCTAATTTCAATAGAGACGATGGATGGGTGGTGCCATTTGCTAGGGATCCTATAATTAACAATATTAAATCCAAAGTCAAGCATACCACTGCAAGACTTCAAGATACTGTAAGCTCATTCTGCGTAGATCGAACCAAAAATTTATATTCAAAAACTGAAGGTAGCCAGGCTAACTGTGACATCGGGACGTCAAACATCTCAGTCGCCCCCGTGACCATAGGTTGCTGTAAAGCACCCGAAACTTCGGAAATTAAAATAAGTAAATTAAACGCGATAAAATCCGTAAAAATCGTTTTATTCAATGTGTAGTGTACGCGTAAATATAAGAAATAATTAATGCTGGTGTGTTTCGTATGGGGAGTGTAGAGAAACGTGACCATTTTTTACTGGAAACGAGACATTCTATCTTAGTCGTCAGGGATGACAACGCATCTGCATTAATTTTGATTTTTAATCGAGGATAAATGTCTCGACAAGTTTGGGCTCCACGGACTTTCATGTAAGAAAAGCGCTGGTAGGTTTTCACGACACAGTTCTTTGAACGATGTCATCCGAAGGGCTCTTCTCTCTATAAATGTTCCCTCGGTTTTAGAGCCTTGTGCAATATTTAGAGACGATGGCAGGAGACCCGACGGTATGACATTGGTCCCTTGGGAGAGAGGTAAAGCCCTAGTGTGAGATGCTACTTGCGTAGACACTCTGGCGGTCTCTCATCTCAGGGGTTCCTCGTTTAGAGCCGGGGCGGCATCAGAGGCAGCTGAACTGAGTAAGTGGCGCAAATATGAGTCTATGAGAGATGACTACATATTTGTGCCATTTGCTGTAGAGAGTATCGGTCCGTGGGGTCCACGTGCGGTGAAGTTCCTAAAGGAACTCCATCCGCGGCTGGTCGTTGCTGCTGGTGATAAGAGGGCTGGTTCTTTCCTCGCTCAAAGGCTAAGTATAGCCATTCAGCGGGGAAACGCAGCCAGCGTTCTTGGCACGATACCGCGGGGAGTAGGACTATATGATAAGTTTCTAGTTTTAGTTTTTTTTCTTAATTATTATTATAGATTTTAATATTGTAGATACAAATAAGTATTATGTAAATAAAATAAATAAATATACTTAAGTTTAAAATTTGGCTACTCTTCGAAAAATAACCCTGTACACAATATGGGCTAGTGGATATTCTTACATAGCCTCTACACGGAAACATTACAAACGATCTTTGTTATGCAAATTCTAGCTTGAATATGGGTTTCAGGAAGAGGTATACAATACTGATGACAGATTAAATTCTTTTGATGTATCTAATGAAGATGAATTCTTAGTATAGACATCGTTTATTAATTACAAAAGGAGATCAATGAGATGGTTTAGACAAACAAAAAAATTTAAATGGCGATGCTATTGAAAAATTAAAATATTTAATATTTAAAACACCACCTCTGTAGTTTTGGACTAAGAACTTGCAGACTAGTCTTATCTTAATATTATATTTAAAAAAATTATGACCAAATCGCAGATGTATCGTATAATAGAGCTAGAAATATAATTTGGTCCACGTGCGGTGCAGTTACTAAAGGAACTCTACCCGCGACTTGTCGTTGCTGCTGGTGATAAGAGGGCTGGTTCTTTTCTCGCTCAAAGGGTATAAAAATAGTCATTCAGCGAGGAAACGCAGCCAGCGTTCTTGACACGATACCACGGGGAGTAGAACTGTATGATAATTTTCTTTTTGATTACTGCTCCACCGCCTCTTGTTTGTATATCTCTGCTTAGCCTAATGGTTGACTGGGAGAGAATGCCCTATGGCATTAAGTCCACTATATGTACAACTTTGTGCATGAAAGATTAAATAAATAAATAATTAAATTATTAGTTTTATTTTTTTATTATGGTCTTTTTAATATTGTGTAATATATTAAATAATTGTATTAATACTATTGTAATTGTATAAAATGATGTAAAGTAATAATTTAATAATGGAACAAATTGTAAACTTAATATATGGTTGTTTATAAAATAAAATAAAATGCTATTTGAAAATTATTTTTGCGTTTTGAACGAAAACATCTAATAACAACTTTATATTATTATCTATACTTGTTACTCTTATCTTTGTTGTTTTAATATGCTGTTATAGGAGAGTGTTTAAGTTTATATCCGTTATCAAGGTTTTTGTCAGTGCATCTGTGCGACACAGGTCAATAAGATTATCGAGTTCTTTGCGAACGTAATATTTGGACGTGTGTTGTCCGCGGAGAAAACGGAAGCGGAAATGGTTAAATAATCGTCAGCAACTACTTTCTGTCTGTCATACTTTATCGATTATAATAAAACTTAACTATTTTCAAAACTAATAGTGCATTAAATAAAACACTATAATGTACACACTATCTTTTACCTGCGAATTCGTCCGCGTAGAACTTAAACAAAAAACCTTCAAATCTATAACAGTGGTCTTTTTGCAGTAATTCAATAATTGAAAAATCACTTTGAACTCAGTTTGTTTGCTAAGATGTCGAAAGCGACTGGTAAATGCTTGAAATAAAAATATAAAATCTAGTGATTTTACGTTAAAAGGGTCTTATCACCCGTTAAACTTTCTAAAGGTCTTCTTAAACCGTCTTAACTCTTTATAACTCATAATTTTGTCGTAAAATGTTTATGTAAGTTAGTTAGCACTAATGCTTAACGATTTTTATCAAAACCAGATAAAGTGCAATGACAACAAAAAAGTTTTGCTCCAAACTTGATTTATATCCATTGAATTAAGGTTTTTAAAGGTTGTTTAAGGTTTTGTAAAAAATGCACTTCCTTTCATCCCACCACAAGACGTTCACCGCCCAGGA
Organism: Parnassius glacialis; assembly: GCA_033319125.1. Taxonomy (NCBI): domain Eukaryota; kingdom Metazoa; phylum Arthropoda; class Insecta; order Lepidoptera; family Papilionidae; genus Parnassius; species Parnassius glacialis. The sequence goes on along the minus strand of JAVANC010000007.1, from coordinate 16,217,029 downwards.
GGACACCGGAAGTACCTCGTGTATGTGTTGTGTGGGTGAACACCCAATCGCTAAATGTAGGATGCTGGCACAAATGGGTCTGGGCGACCGGTGGAAGTGGATGAGGGAAGATGGGGTGTGCTTTAGGTGTTTAAGCAGCAAACACCGACGCCTACGTTGTAAGGCTAGGAAGTGCGGCGTCGACGGCTGCAACACCCCCCACCACGCCCACCTTCACGCCCGCAAGGCGCGCACGCCTGAAGCGTCGGTAAAACCGGATGAAACCGTGTTCGTCGCGTCGAACGTTAATAGCAGCGCGTCTGTGTTATTGAAAGTGTGCCCCATTACCGTGTGCGGACCGCGTGGTAAGGAAGTTGATACATATGCGCTACTCGACGAATGCTCTATCATATCGTTAATCGACGACGACTTAGCTCGCGAGTTAGGAGCGGAAGGACCGATAAAGCCGCTCAATATTAGAGGCGTAAATAATAGTCAACGCGAGGACAATAGTAGATTAGTGAACATAGGAATACGTGGCAAAACGCGCAATGAGATTTATAATGTAAGCGCGCGAACAACAGCGGATTTAAAAATAGGCTCGCAGTCTGTGAGTAGGGAGGTCTTACGGTTGAAGCACTTACGCGACTTATCGAGTGCGGTATGTTACGACGACGCGAAGCCGAGAATATTATTAGGCGCCGACAACTGGCACTTAATAATCACCCGCAATTTGAGAATAGGACACCGCAGGCAGCCCATAGCTGCACGTACGTAAGCACGTGCTTTACACTAGGGTGGGTAATTCAGGGAACCGTGCGGCGGTTAACGTCTAGGGAAGACGGCGAGACCGTATTACACGTAGCAAACACTAGCGGACGGCCAGATAGGGACATCCGAACGTTTGCCAGTCAGGACGAGGAGCTAACGGAACTCCTCAAACAGCAGTATGAGATAGATTCTATATGTATCTTGCTGAAAAGTAAGCCGCGACTGGAAGAGGAGCGCGCTATCGACATATTCCAGCGCACCGTCAAGAAGGTCGGCGAGCAATACCAAGTTGGACTGTCATGGAAAGACGACAACGTGCGGATGCCACCCAGCTAAGAAATGGCAGCTTGAAGACTCCTGACAATTGAAAGGAAGATGGGCCAGTCGCTGGAGTTTCGAGACGCCTACACAGCCCAGATAGACAACCTCCTGGCGAAAGTATACGCAAGGGAAGCCGAGGGGACGTAGAGAGAGGACCTCAAGAGCTGCTACCTGCCACACTTCACAGTGCGGAACCCGAACAAGCCGGGGAAGATGAGAGTAGTATTCGACGCGGCAGCGCGCGCATCCGATAGATGTCTTAATGACTATTTACTCGACGGCCCCGACTTATTACGGAACTTACAGGGCATTCATACTGTTTAGGTTTAGAGAAAACGAGATAGCCGTGTCCGCGGATATTAGGGAAATGTTTTTACGTGTGAAAATCGACCGTCGCGACCAACCCGCGCAATTGTTTCTCTGGCGAGGAAACGAGCGATATAGTCCACCGAGGGAGTACGTTATGACGTCAATGATTTTCGGCGCGAGAAGCTCGCCGTTTCTCGCTATTTAGACAGCTATGCAACGGTAGAGGAAGCGGTGAACACAGCGAGGCAGGTTACAGAAGTGCACCAAAGGGCTGGCTTCACCTTGGCAGGCAGGAATTCCAATCACGCAGCCCTACTGGAAGACAAGCCGGAGGAACTACTGGCGCGCAAGTTTAAGGAAGTAGGCCTAAGGCAAGACAGCCCAGGCAGAACCCTAGGGTTGTTGTGGATGGCCGGCGATGACGCCCTAACCATCAACACATCGATGAATAGGGTGCCGCAGGAAGTAAAGGCGCTACAGCGACCGCCGACCAAGAGGAAAGCATTAAGCGCAGTCATGTCGGTGTTTGACCGGCTCGGACTGCTCAGCTACCTCACCATCACCGCCAAGATCCTGCATATATGGATAGAACGCAGTCAACTCGACAGCTTCGCTGAAGTCATCAGCCGCCTTCAGCGGGGGAAGAACCTGGCCACCGGCAGCGCACTTAGGAAACTCGACCCCATACTGGAAGATGGAATACTACGAGCCAGGGGAAGAATCGATGCAGCCGACGTGGACGGCCAGATGAAGCGACCCGTCATACTGAATGGACGCCACCAATTCGTGAAGCTGCTTGTAGAGAAGGCGCATCAGGAAGCAAGCCACGCCAACAGAGAGAGGGTGGTCAACGACCTACACACCAGATTTCGTATCCTCCGACTACGACCGACCGTACGAGAAGTGGAGCGAAGATGTCTGCGATGCAGGGTACGCAAGGCGACACCACGGTCAGCGGTTACAGGAGATCTACCATCCGAACGGTTAGGGGCGTTTGCACGACCGTTTACTTACACCGGAGTTGACTACTTTGGGCCTTTGATAGTTACGATAGGACGACGGCACGAAAAGCGGTGGGTAGCACTTTTCACGTGCTTAACGACGCGCGCGGTTCATTTAGAGCTAGTTTACTCCCTAACGACGGACTCGGCGATATATGGCGGCTAGGCGTGGGTGGCCGCGGGTCATATACTCCGATAACGGCACAAATTTTCATGGAGCAGATGCAGAGCTACGACGGGCGATGGAAGAGTGTGCACCGCAGCTAAAGGACTACGCGCTGACTCGGCGTACAGAATGGAAGTTCATCGCACCGGGCGCGCTGAACCAGGGAGGCGCATGGGATCGTCTCATGCGCTCAGTGAAGACCGCACTCGAAGCCACTCTACATCAGAAGAGCCCGCGGGAGGAGACTCTAGCGACGCTCTTGACGGAAGTAGAAAACACCGTCAACTGTCGACCGTTGACGCACGTACCGTTCGACATCAACGACGAAGAGGCATTAACACCCAACTACTTCATCCTGTTGGGACCATCGAACCTACTCTAGCTAGCTCTCTTCTATTAAAATATACATAACGTCTATAAGTTATTCCAGATGGTCATAAGTTATCTTCGAGAAATATAACTAATTTCTGTTTAGGCATTTTATATGCATTGTATGGTTTTGCTATTTTCATATAAATTTTTCTCTATTTCTACATTTTCTTGGGTTTTTTTTTCTAAAATATAGTTCAGGATTTCGCTCTCAGATAAATCTTTGTTTACATTGGTGATTAACAAAGTTACTTTAATTTCAGCTGCTCTGAACGTATACGTATTTTTCTACTCAGCCTTACCAGTCTTTCCTTCCAGGCGATTACGGACCCTTCTCCTTTGATATATCCACTTATCATTCGGTTTAGTCCTAGCCATTGTTCTAAACTTCAGCCATAGTCATTATAATATTTAACAGTGGTATTATAATATTTTCAGTAAACGATTTCGCGAAGTCCTTAAAATATTGTAATAGTACTGTATTTCATCGTAATAATAAATTTCACTCAAAATATTTTCAAAATCCACGATTCGCACTACTACACAATCATGTTGATCTCAAGTGTCGGACCGCCAGCACTCAGATTTTAGCATCTCAAGTACACGCACCTAAGGTGTACTTGAGTTTCGTTTATTAAATAGTGCGTCACTCAGCTGATATCGCAAACCTAAGCCGCAACTTGAGGTATGTTTATTAATAATAAGATCATAACTTCAAGGTTGTTCTCAAGTGCGTGTACTTGAGCTGAGGAACGTTTATTAATAAGGGCCTTCATGTTGAAAAAAAAGCAATTTGTGCAATGTGCAATTCATATCCGTGAAATGAAATATATTTTTCGAGGAAGTGTACGCAGCAGCAGTGTATGTAGTGTGGCGCATTAGTTTTCTTAGAGAATAAAGGTGACGAATGAGCGCATAGTCCACCTGATGTTAAGTAAATGCTGACATGTTTCAGTACTCGTACATCTATCCCCCATTAAAAATCAAAATGCAGACTCATTATTACAGAAACTTCGTTATAATTAAAAAGGATCTCCAGTTCTCTACTTTTGGAAACCTTGCGATTAACTGATGGCAGAAAATACTTCCAAATATTATTCCAAAATCAAATCCCTCACACTAGTGGTGAGATACAGCATTATAAGTGCGAAACTATCGATTTTCGAATTTTGTAGGTACATGCCCACTTGTACACAAATGATTGGATATGTTCAAAAAGCATCACCTTTTTTCATAAACGTAGTTCATCTTGTTCATCATCTTTATCATGTTTATGATTATATGAAGTGTTCTTAGGTTTATTATCGCTTTAAAACTAGATTTGGTATATAGACCTATGTTATCGGCTGGTTACACCGCCATTCATATAGAGAGAGGAAATAAACGGGAGATAAGAAAAGGATCCGGTGAAAGTGGAAGATATTATGGCAATAGGGTAGGAAAACTTTTGCATTAGTTAGTTCAAAGAACCGAAATTGTATACCCTTCATTTTACGTGAAACCTATATCCTGGCGTGAGAAAAACTTAAGAATATATTAATTTTTCAGTCTGTTTTTGATATTATTTCTTTCCATTAGTTTTATATTTAGGTTCTAACCGGCGTAAAATGGAGAAATAAACTCTGCTCAATTCGAATGTATGTTTTTTTAAGCGTGTTTCCTCATAACTTTTTTCTAGGTGAACTGATTTCGAAGATTCTTTTTTTATTTGAAAGCTGGTGCTTCTGATGCGGTCCCATATAAATTTGATCAATCGGAGCAGTGGTATTCGAGTTATCCTTAATAATATATATTGAAGTCGGTTGTACAACATTATTAATTTTAAAACTTGTTTTAAGAAAATGTTTTTAATAAACGTCTATTACTAGGTTTTACGTCAGAGGAGACAGCAGAGGTGTCAGAGATATGCTGCACCCACGGGAAGTACCAGGCGATGGGTATGGCATCGCCGCAAGCCTGCTCAGGTGTCACCTCCCCAGAAGATGTCGAAAGGGAATTCCTCGACACATGTGTCGCATCAGCGAAAAGTTGTTGTGAGGAGCAGTTTTTGTAAGTACACATATCTGCCAGTGGATAATTTACATAGTACTAGCTGGTTCAGCAGATGTACTTTTTTTGTGCCCTTTTTGGTAGGAAGAATTTCACCCCGAGTTCACTCCCGATTTTTTACAGTGTAATTATATAACATTCATTTGTTAATAACTCGACTACGGCACTTTTTATAGTGGGGAAATCATCACGCATACCGTTCGCTGTAAGGGCAAGGAAAAGGTTATATCAGTATTCTATCGGCTAAAACCTTATCATGGACACCATCAGCATAGACTAGTTTGTTAAGTCGACGATACGTTGGTGGTCGCACACAGCGGCACTAAACATTGCCATTACTGTGAAGTCGAGACATTATGATGATTTGGGTCCATGTTATTTATGGTATTTATTAAAGAATTTGTAAATAACTTGACTAAAGCGCATCTTGGACAGTAAAGTAAAAAAGTAAAGTTACAGCCTATATACGTCCCACTGCTGGGCACAGGCCTCCTCTTATTTCTGAGAGGGTTTTAGGGCAAGGAAAGGTCCGCCGCGCTGCCCCATTACGTGTTGGCGAACTTCACATGTATTCGAATTTTATGTAAATTTTGTTTTTTTTCTTTTTCACCACCGAGCACTTACATCTGCAATTAACAATTTCATTAGTGCCGGTGGGGATCGCACCCGTGTCGTTCGCGTATTATGACACTTACCTGAGCTACCACGGCCTTCCACTCCTTATGTTTTTGACTTTACTGTACAAAATTAAAAAATATACATATTTAAAATCAATATTACTGTATAAAATTAAAAAATATATATATTTAAAATCGAAAAAGAGTCCAAATTGAATTTCATAAATTATTTATTATTACATGAAATAGAAAACGGTCCTATGAGAACTGGAACGGATGAGATGAGTGCAAAGTCAGAAAAAAAAGCTTTTAAGAAATTCGAAATAAGATTGAAATTACGTAAATAGAAAATGGATTAATGCTATTTAAAACTAGAAGACGGCCTAAAGCTGCCTATTTATTGTTATAATTAATTAGAGTAACATAAAAACAACAATTTAAAATTAATACGGTGGTTTTGAATAATATCCTGAGTTTTAAGTAAGTCGTCGATATCGTTGACTTAGGCTTTGCTAAGCGCGCACTCAGCACGACTTCAAAGTTAGCTCTATAAATACCGACATTGTCTTAGCTCGAAAGTCTGAGCAAAGTCAAAGTACGGTCTATAGATCTCAGCATATGATATATCTAGAGACCATTGTCTCGACAAAACAAATACAAATATGATAAATGATAAAAAAGTAAATATAACCTTAATTGGTCAAGTCGTTCAGAAGTTACACTATAAGTTAGTGACGCACATACGATTATAATATATAAAGGTAGAATAGTTTTAAATCAACGCGAATAATAGCAAAGGTTTTCAACAACGAAACTTGTAAGGTTGGTCATATTCAGATTATTTCGGTTCTTTAAATGTACAGTCCACTGTTAGTCATTTGTCTCTTCCATTGTAGGTAGTGTTGCCATGTGTCCCGATTTGTGCGAGGCGTCCTGATTTGTGCGGGGCGCCCCGATTTTCGGCGGTCTATTGACATTTCACCATTCACCCTTGATCGGGACGCCAAATGTACCGAATTTTCGCTAAAATTAATTTGTACTTTGATCAATAATTTTGATAGCAAAAATGAATACATATGTAAGCTACTAACTACTACATTATTGCTTTGACATTCTCATATTTTCTCACAAAACTCGAACTAAATGGACGATTGAGGATAACTCACTGCGGCCAAAAAGGCTACAAAAACCTTGTTTTTTTTGTAGCCAATGTAGCTATCCCGATTTGAAATTCAAATTCCCGCTTATTTTCACCTTTCGTTCCGAAATTTAACACACTGGATCTGGCAACACTAATTGTAGGAGAAATTAGTTTGGCCACGCTTGTTAGGCGGATCACAGTAACAGTACACAGATACGTGGTAAAGCCACTATATTATGGTTGCAGCATGACTGGGTCGACGCCACCGGGTAAGGAGCCATGCTGCAGCTATATTAATAGTATAGTTGTAGCACGAATGGGTCGGCTCGACCGGGGAAGGACCACGCTCTCATAGAATACCAGCGTAAAATAACAGCTTAATGCTGCTGTGTTTCGTATGGTGAGTGTAGAGAACCGGAGACCAATTTCCTGGAAAAGAGGCATTCCATCTTAGCCCTCACGGCTGACAACGCATCTGCATTTTAATTTGCAAACGAAGATAGATGTAGATGTCTATGGGCCACAGCTACCACTCACCATCAGGTGGACTGTGTGCTCGTTTGTCACCCTTATTCTATAAAAAAAAAGAATACCAGCGTAAAACGCTTAATTCTGCTGTTTCATATTGTGAGTGTAGAGAACAGGAGACCCCTTTTTACTGTAATCAGAGGCATTACACCTTAGTCCTCAGGGGTGACAATGCAATTTTGATTTCTAATCTAGGGTAGATGTAGATGTCTATGGGCCACAGCATCCACTTACCAACAGGTGGAGTGTGTGCTCGTTTGTCACCCTTATTCTATAACAAAATATTTGGTACTTCTCATATGTTATGGTCATATCGCCATTTATGGGTGACCTCTCCTCTGGTGGATACTTCTAGTATTTCAAACATCCGACATAGACGGGACGAAATGGGATGATGGATATTCTTTAGCCGTCACCACACCGGTTTCACTTCTGACTAATATAAAAATTTAAACGTATTATGATTGATTTAATCCGTAAAAGTAGTTTTATTCAATTTAAGTGTATTTTATAGAAACTTGTTTATTTTAGGGAAAAAGACGATTGTATAGCTGGTATAAAAATGGCGCCAAAGAAGCAATGTGCTATACCTAAAACCGACATTGGAAAGGTATGTATTGAAAAGTAAATCTAAATACAAATAAATGAAATTTAAGTGTCTGTTTGTAATGTCAAAATAACATCTTTTTACTAAATGCATAGTATATCATGAAAGTATATGCGGTACTTATAACAAAACACACAATTTTAAAAATTGTTTGTCTGCCTGTCTGTTTGTTCCGGCTAATTTCCAAAATGGTTGAACCGATTTTGACGGAACCTTGACTGCAGCTATCTATCTGTACTTACTATAGAGTACTCCTTAGAGTATTATTTTAATTTTAGAAAAAAGTTAGGGTCCCACGCGAAAAAATCAAAACCAATGAAATCCAACCGTAATAAATTCCACGCGGACAAAGTGGCGGGAATCAGCTAGTACTTAACCTATTAAAACGCTGTCAGCGTTCAAACAGCTGCCTGAGTAAAACTTTACGAAATTGTATACTAATATAGATTTTCGAATGTAGAATGTTATTTAATGTAAACATGCATTGTTTGTATTAAATGTGTTTCGTCAGAAACTTTGCAGCTGCTGGTTTAAGTAATTCATATTTGGCAAAGGTTTATTCGCCATTTTTAAGGCTATACAACCTACCATAAAAATTGTTTGATTCTTACAATAGCCACGATAAGTTCCTTCTTTAGTAGCCTGTAAAAGTCTACCAGTGGACCAGTCAGATAGATTGTTTATCGCAGTACCACATGTCTCTTGCCTTTGACACTGCTCTCCGTCACTAGTCTGGGAATTTCACACCTACCTTGACACTAGATGAGGGTACCATCTGTCGGGGGCTACGAGATTCTGGCACCACACATAGTTGCCACATACGACAACTTTAGGACGGAATGGGTCGGTGGATTCTCTTACGTTATCTTCACACGGCAAAGTAAGCCATAGGTAACGTATTCTCTTCGGTTGCCACATGTTATAAATAGTTTTGGTAATACATTAAATGTCACGCAAATGCTTATACAGGGTTATTTTTCAAGGAGTAGTCAAATTTTAAACTTAAATTCAAATATATAAATATACCGTTATTGCAGTTTTTGAAAATACGCGTAAGCGAGGCTTTTATTTGAAATTATTCCAAATTGAATGTGATTTATGGGCAACAGCGTTCTTGCCTACCGATCGACTCTTACGAAGGTGTGCGTTCGCAGTAAAATCAGTAAAAATAATGCATTACCACGAATTTTGAACTTAAAAGATAAAAAGGAGAAAATGTTTGAGATTATTTTTAATAAATCTTTCTTCACCATTTGCCTAGATTACTTATTCGGAACTTTCTCTGCAAATTTGGCTGGTTATTGCAAAATAATCCTGTATGTTGCAGACATGTTGTGACGAATGTTCCTTCGGGAGATGGTCTGGCGAATCCCAGGGCAAGGAAGCATGTGGAAGTCCTGCCGAGGAAGGAATGAGCCCGCAAACAACGCTCCGTAAGAATGCTTTCTACCAGTGCTGTTTGGTGAGTGGTAACATATTTTTAAGTATTTTGTTATAAACAAAGTAACTAGTGTCAGAAATTATTCTCAAAACTATTTAAATTAAATAACACTACTCAGTAATAAATCCTACTTACTCAGGACCCAAATATATGATAACACCAAAGTATGCAAACAAAAACCACTCGCAACTCAAGGCTTTCAGGGCAGCCTCTCAGCAACACGATCTTTCTTGCCTACACTAGTAGAACACCGCAACGGGCATTGTAACGACAGTAAGACTCGTAGAATTACCGACTGATATCTCTTAGTCTAGATTCTGTGATGTTAATGCTGTTAGCCTATGCGGCTCTTACAGCTTTATCGGACTCAAGCCTCGCGACCTGCTGAGTAACCTGAGTAATCTGGAGGTGGGATTCATTGTGTTCAGTCATCACATAATCATCACATCAACATCAAATACTCCTAGATGCCGCCGAAAATCATCTAACATGACATGAGTGAGTTGTCTAACCACCGTCCGCACCGGGGGTGGCGGATCATGTCTTTGGCAGCTAACTGGTAACGTTCGATGTTCTGGGCGGTGAGAACCGCCCAGGGACTCGGGTGTACGGTGTGTACGTGGTGTAGAGGGGTGTGCGGCGCGCCCGTCTGTGAACTCGCTGCGTCCCACCCATTGTTGTCCTAACAGTCTTTGTGGCACTAGGTGATTGTGTAGTGTTTGTGTGTGACTGGCCGGCGACATTTCGGTCGTCGGAATGTAGCGGAACAGGGGGTTCGATTAGAACGTTGCGGGGCCTTCGCAGGATTGGGACGTGTCTCGGCGCTATTTCGAAAGGCTATTTATATTCTTCAAGATATTCAGAGATCGTCGGGAGTTGACAGTATCTGTGTAAGTCAGAGTTTCGCTATTTGTAAAGATGGAGCTTGTGTCTTAAGGACAGTTCGCTCTTGCTGTTAACAGCGGGTGAAGGTGACTAGTGACGAATTTTGCACGGCTGCGGACGTTGCGAATGTGTTTCGCGAATGTCATACCGTGGTTGAATGTGACGTCTAGATATTTGGCCGTTGATTGCTGAGGGATCTGCCGGCCGTACAGGCTGATTGTACCTATCGCTTTTTTGGGGTTTTTATATTTACGATTGTAAAAGGCAATCCTTTGAAAGTGTATTGCTACACTTTTCTCAGGATTCACTTCGATTTTCCATAAGCGAAACCAATCGCCTATGCGATTGACAGCTGTTTGGAGCATCTCGGTGAGGATCCTTTTATTATGATGGGTGACGAAAAGTGCCGTGTCATCGGCGAAAAGAGCAGTATTAACTACTGGGTCCTTCGGGATGTCACTCGTGAAGATTAAAAGAGAAGTGGGGAGAGGACGGAGCCCTGTGGGAATCCAGCTTTGAGGAGATGCTTTATAGAGCGAGTACCCTCTATTCAATAGCGAACGTGGCGATTGGCATGGAAGGCTCTGATGATATGGGTGAGCCTATCTGGCACATTGAGTTTGTACAGCTTGTAAAGCAAGCCGTCGTGCCAGACTTTGTCAAACGCTTTTGCGACGTCGACGAAGAGGGCACCGGTTACGGACTTCTTTGTGGGAGGTTGAATCCTTTCAGAATATATTCTGTGAAGCAATGTATTTGGTCCGTGCACGAGTGTTCGAGTCTGAAGCTGAACTGCACTTCTGAAAGAATTTTGTTAATGACGACGTGTTAACGAAGGCGATTTAATATGAGTCGCTCGTAAAATTTCCCCAATGTGCTGAAGAGACTAATTGGTCTGTAAATAGAGGCATAGTTGCGCGGTTTCCCCGGTTTCGGGATTCCTATTATTGCAACTGAGCAACTGGAAATTAGAGCGTTGAATATGTCTACTAGGAGGCAAAAGAGTTGCGCGGAGAGAGATTTCAGTAGCCTGTTGCTAATGCCATCGGGGCGGGTGCTGATTTCTTTTTGAGGATTTTAATTACATCTGTGACTTCGTCAACAGTCACAGGGTCTAAGGGGTCACACGTAGGTTGTAGTGCTGCCTTACGCACGACCTACGCTTCGACATCTGCAAGGTGAACGGGATCTGTAAGTTCACTAGAGGGAGTGCATTGGCTCTATAGACTATCCGCGAGGCATTCGGCCTTTCAGAGTCATCAACGGCGAGATCGGGGTTTCCTGGCCTAATGAGAGGTGGCATGGGTGGCCAGAGAGAGCTACTTTACATACATATAGAGACTTCTATGTTAGTTGCGTCTATCGATACGCAGTGCAAGGACCTTTTGTAGCAGATTAAGTTGCTGCCTCTACGGCTGGTCAACCTATCATTTCTAATTAAGGTGTAATTTGCGATCTTGGGATCGTGATGGCTATTTTTCGAGAAGGTCTCTTGCACTGGCATGATGTCTACGTCGTGGTTATGCAGGAAGAGCGCGATCTCGTCTCTTTGATCTCTGAGGCCGTTCGCGTTAAAGAACGCGATAGTCAGAGAGCGTGGTTTAGTTCTGCCTAAAATTTGTACTGCCATTTTGATTTTTAATTGCGGTATTTAAGCGCACTGGAAAGACTAGATTGCGTCGATTAGCCCTATGTGTTCAATCGTGACGTTGAGCTTAGTCTATGGGATAGTGGCTCCACAGAGTTTGCGGGCCAAAGAGGTTAATTCAGCAACGATAACGTTGCTGATGAAGCCGCAGACTAGAGACAATTCAGCGGCGAAAGAAGACGAGCCTTGTGGAACGGGCTTTGGTTTAGGGGTCTGTGGAGATGACCCTGGCCTTGGGGCAACAAGTGCTGAAGGCTTTACCCAAGCATTGGGTTTTGGCACGGAAGGCGCGGGAGGGTTGGCACCTTGCCCGGACACCCCAGCGACTGGGGCGGGCATGGTGGCGTTTTTAGACGAGGGAGTGGGCATCGAAGTTGGTGTGGGTTTTGAGAGCAGGCAAAGGAAAGCAAGAGACACTGGCTTGGCCCGTGCGCCCGGAACGGCTTCTACCTCGGCGCTGCTTCCTTCGCGGCGCTTTGGAACACCCGCGACAATTCGCTGGCTGTCCTTCTTCGCGGCAATTGACGCAGCTCGGGGGTTCAACTGTCTCGGGCGTTTTTTTTTATATGATAAAGGTGACTAACGAGCACACACACCACCTGATGGTAAGTGGTTTCTGCGGCCCATAGACATCTACATCTATCCTCTATTACAAATCAAAATGTAGATGCATTGTCACCCGTGAGGACTAAGATGGAATGCCTCATTTCCAGTAAAAAGGGCCTCCGGCCACCTGCACTCACCAAGCGAGACGCAGAGGTAAACCTCTACTTCACGCTGGTTTTCTGTGAGGTCGTGGTACCACCCCGGTTCGAGCCGGCCCATCCGTGCGACAGCAAAAGCTGCCGCGTAGCTCTACCACTGTTAAAAATAATTGCGTGCGGGGCAATCATTGGTGCCGTGGTCACCAAGGCACTTGACGCACCTAGGTCTGGCGTAACAATTTCTGGTCGAGTGCCCGTACAATTGGCATCGGTGGCACAGGCCAACGACCAGCCCCTATTTCGAGGGGCTTTACTGCAATTGCCGTTAGGTCGCAAATACGCCGAACGTTAAAAATCTCCTTGCCTTCCGGAAACAGGTCCAGAATGACAAGGCACAGATCTAAGAAACGCTTTTTAACAGTCTGGTGGTACATAAGCTTTAAGCATTTAAGGTTGATAAGATAAGGTCGATGCCGAGTATTGGCGGTTAAGAATATCCGCTACCTCATATCTTCCCGTGGGTGTCGTAAAAGGCGATAAAGGGAAACAGGCAGGAGATGGGCAGCAGCATCTTCCTGATAACATTTCAAAATTGTTGACTGCGTTTGCTAACCTGCCTGCCAAACGTGGCCAACAACTGCAAAATCTCCTCTATGAGGCAATCTATATGGAAGGCCTAAATTCAACAGTGTACGTATAGTGAGATTTTTATTTTTATTAAAATTTGAATAAATGAACGATTAAATGAAAATATTCAATGGAATACAATAAATTCTAATAAATGTAGGTTGTAGGAGAGCCGTGATAACTCAACAGCAAAAGTACAATAAAAAAAACTGCGATTGCCAACCCGCTCGCCAAGCGTGGCAACTATGGCAAATACTCTCCACCCCCCCTCCCCCCAATGATTAGAGCAAAAAAGAGACGGCCCCCAATCCCTGGCGGCCCCGCTATTCCTGGCTACGGTGGCGACCATGGTAACTGCGGGGCAGGGGGTGCTAAGAATCTCCGGTGGAGGTTCGGTTGCCACCTAAGACGACTCGACCTGGCAACATACAACGCACGCATCCTGAGGACTGACGAGAAGATCGTAGAGCTGGAAGAAGAGATAGACAAGTTACGCTGGCATATTATAGGATTATCCGAGGTCTGAAGAGAGGGGGAGGACACGGTAATCCTCGGATTCGGCAACTTGCTCTATCACTGGGAGGGCGACCATCTGTCCCAAGGAGGTGTCGGATTTATCGTCCACAAGTCTCTCGTTAACAACGTTGTAAATATTGAGAGTGTGTCGACGAGGGTTGCGTACCTTATACTCAGAATCACCAAACGGTATTCGCTGAAGGTCATACAGGTTTACGCACCAACCTCGGGACCTCCCGATGAGGAGGTGGAGGAAAATGTATGAGGATATCTCTAGAGCCATGCATTCCTCCAAAACTCCTATACGGTGTTAATGGGAGACTTCAATTCAAAACTAGGCACAAGAGAGAACGGTGAGCTGAAAGTAGGGTATTTTGGAATAGGGCAACGGAACCCAAGGAGCCAGCAGCTGGCCGACTTCATGGAGAAAGAGAGACTCTTTATGATGAACTCTTTCTTTCAGAAGCGGCCCCACAGGAAGTGGACCTGGTCGAGCCCCGACGGTTCGACAAAAAATGAGATTGACTTCAGTATGACGACCAGACGACAACTGTTCAGTGATGTCTCCGTGATCACGAGGGTCAAAACTGGTAGCGATCACCAATGGTCAGAGGCACACTGAACCTAAACGTTAAGTTGGAGAGGTCTCGTCTAATGAAGTCACCGCTCCGTCCCCCTCGTACTCTGTTCCAAAGTCCCGAAACCTTTCAGCTCGAGTTACAAAACCGTTTTCAGTGCCTAAAGAGTGCAATGAAGTGGACGATATGAATGACAAGCTCGTAGAAACTGTCCATGCGATCGGAGCTAAGTTCTGCAAGACCCGCCGCAGAAGAACACAAAAACTCTCTGATCACACTCTTAATCTCATGGCTGTTAGACGGGAGATGAAGCTACATTCTTCAACAGATTTTACAGCATGCAGGCAACTGAACAGACAATCTCCAAATGCATGCAGCGGGACTTACGCAACTTCAATACAGCTCGTATTGAAGAAGCGATCGAGCGGAACCAAGGCTCCAAAGGCTTTGCCAGAGATCTGTCTGCCAAAAAGAGCCAACTGTCAAAGCTGAAGACCGAGCGTGGTAGCATCGTTTCCGGGACACCTGAGATTCTGAGTGAGATTGAGCTTTACACGTCATCGTTGGAGCCACATGTAAGTGTGAATAACGATACAAGAGCTAGTCTTATCCGACACTATTCCGAAGATATCCCAGACGTCATTCTGAGCGGGATGAGAATGGCTCTCCAGCACCGTAAAAAGTCCCCGGGCAAGGATGGAATTACAGTGGAGCTTCTGAAAGCGGGTGGAAAACCGGTACTTGAAGTCCTTCAGAAGCTCTTTAATTCCGTCTTCCATGGTGGCTCTACTCCGGAGTCGTGGACCAGAAGTGCGGTGGTCTTGTTCTTCAAGAAAGGCGACAACGCTCTCTTGAAGAACTACAGACGATTTCCCTTCTGAGCTGCGTCTACGTGCTGTTTTCGAGAGTCATTACGAATCATCTCGCACGCAGACATGACGACTTCCAGCCTCCCGAACAAGCCGGTTTCCAAAAAGGCTTTAGTACCATGGACCACATACATACCCTGCGACAGATTGTACAGAAAACAGAGGAGTATAATCTGCCACTTTTCCTTGCGTATGTGGACTAGGAGAAAGCCTTTGATTC